>BSBK01008409.1:0-739778 GCA_027943335.1 Chamaecyparis obtusa | reverse complement strand
AGGAGGAGGATCTTGTTGTGATGAAGATTGTGATTTAAATTTTAATGTTGGATTCTAGAAGAATGAAATAAGACAATATAGTTTATAACAATAATAGTAATAGTAATCATTTGGTCATAATAGTGTGTGGTAAATTAGAACTTGAAAATTAAAAAAAGGTAATCTAATGATCTAGTGTAGAGCTATGTTTCTTGACGTTGTTGGGAAAGAGTTAATTGAATCAAGTCTATGAGTTTAAGTGGTGCTACGATAAGAGAAAAAGGGAAAATGATAGATAGCGATTTTAAAATTTAAGGGTGATAAATGATTATCTATTAAATCCTAGATGATCCATAATGATATATATAAGGTTAATGTCATTCTATAATAAATTTCACACACAATTTGAAAGTTATAGTGTGGTACTTAGCACATTACAACTAATTCACACTAAGTTAGCTTTGACTAAAACTTGAATTTGAATTTCAAATATGAGAATCGAACTTACTCTACATAACTAACTAAGATCATTTCCTTGCCCATAGATTTGACTCAAGAATAAAAAATATCAATCTAATAAATTCATAATGGAAAATGGGGTTAACAGAATTGCCAAATCAATCAAAATCAGATGTTGAGAGAATGTACTTATGACACCTATACAAATTGACATAAAATGGTTGCAACTTCGATATACATGACATGCATTTTTCACCTCCACATTTTCATCCCACTATGGTATTTTATGCAACTCTTCTTGAGCAAGAATACCAAAGTAGAAAAAGGATAAAAGGCTAGCCATGTCTTTTATTTTCCTCTCCTATTTACTCTCAATAAACATATAGAGGATCTAGTTGAAAATAAAATTCCTTATTATTTTAGTTTATAAACTTTCCTAACAATGTGGCAAACCCAATCGATTATTTTATAACCCTTGGCACTCTATGATCTATATCTTCTTATTTTTGTGACTTTGTTTTGCATCTTATTTTGTCTCTATTTTCCCTTTCCACTCCATCATTTCTAATATTTATCCAAAATTTACATTTTTTTCTTTATCCCTTCTTTAGCTTCAATATTACATTTTTTCCTTGATTTAGTTCCCTTATCTTGATTTATTCCTTTCATCCCTCCATAGGATCATTGTCTCATCACTCTCCTTGGAAGCATCTCTCATTTGTGTGTGTCACCTCATTGTTGTATGCCTACATATCTAATTTTTAATATTAACCATATTTTGATTCATATGTTTTTCTCTTATTATCCATATTCCCTGTAACACCCCATTCGGGAACCCATGAGGACAAATTCTAACTAGACTTAATGACAATGCAATTTTTTTGTTAAAGGAATGGTACATACAAATCATAATTAATTATTACATGATTAAAATAATGAATGCGAAAGAAACATAATCCAACATTTCACATTAATGTCATTGATGCAATTTGTCAATTGAGAGTGTAGTTCTAGAACTAACCTATATCCCCTAGGGTTCCCATGACTTCTCTACTTAAAAAGATAACAACACTAATGAATTAAAAAAGAACATAATCATGTAGATAAAGCCATATTTATTTTAAACCTAAAGTCAAATGTTCCTAGTTCTTTCTTTTATCATAATGAAGAATACATCTATCATAATCCAAATGAAGTATACATTTTAATTAGATATAATATAAAATAATTTATTAAAATATCCTAGCTATTACATCAATGTCATCCGTATAATTTACAACTTCTCTTTACATGTTTATAGATTCATATACATGAATTATAATTACAATTTTTCTAAGATACAATTAGATCTTTCTCATAGAAATATCTCAATACATCAAATAATACATTATTACAATTACAACTCATGATACAAGTGCACAAGCATGAATACCTGGCCTTAATGATAGAAGAATCACTACCACCTGATCATGTGGAACCTAGGGGCCCACCCAACCATGTTGTGCAGATAGACACTAGGCCTGACACACACATACAAGAACAAGCGTGTATAAGGATGGTATATAACTCAAATCATATAGAAATAAAAGGGTTCACAAAAATAATAGTAAATATGTTTAATAGATACTAGAGGCAATAACAAAACCTATGGAGGAGAACTAGGCTACATGCAGGAGGAGTGTCATCACATGGCCTTCTACTTGAGTTATCTTGGATCAGTCACTCTAGGACTCCAGACCCTAAAGTATGACTCATACAAAACTAGAATATACTCTCATAAAGATAAGGAAATCCAATCATACCTTCTCACTAGGTATCATCCCATTCCCATCCTTAGCCTATATGAGCTCTCAAGGCATGGGTGAGGCATTCATGATTAACATTATTTAATGTTATCACCAAATTTTATTATTTTAGTTATCACTTTTTAACAACTTGCAATAGGTTACTTGGACTGGCCAATTTAGGGCCCCAAAACCCCATTCACTAGTACATTTGGGCCTCTTTTCCAATGGTCATTTTTGACAGAGGAGCAAAAATTTTTAAATTGGTGATTTATTTTTTTAATTGTCCCTGATAAAGCTGGAATTCCGATGTCTATTTAGTAGCCCGTCAAAATTATGATATTTTCAGGCTACATAAAAAAAAAGTGAAAGAGAAATCATTTTGATGTTATAAAGTCCTTCGCGGGAGCTTCACACCCTACTCACATTTCGAGTTAGAGCGGTCTCACTTGCATATATGTTGCATTTTCACATGGATAGCTGATGGAGAATACATTTGGAGCCTAATAGACTACCCAATACATTGTCTTCTACAAGTTGTGTGCCACATGCACCACATATCCATTAGTGACTGTAGTACCAAGTTTGAGTTTGATCTTTATACTTCATTTACATGCCCTAAAACATGCCAACATAATTTGGTATGGAAATAAACTATGTTGGTTTGTTTTAGGGATCCATTACAAAGAAAGAGAACTACAAAGAAAACCAGTATTAGTGACAGTCCAAGTCTTTTGAGGTTTTAACAGCATAATATTGATGTCACATTTTTATTGAAATAATCGTTCCAAGTTGGACTGAGACTTATATTTATACTTCATTTACATCATGCCCTAAAACATGCCAGCATAATTTGGTATGGAAATAAATTATGTTGGCATGTTTCAAGGCTCCATTACAAAGCAAGAGCATTAAAAAGAAAACCAGTATTAGCGACAATCCAAGTCTTTTGAGGTTTTAACGCCATAATATTGATGTCACATTTTTATTGAAATAATCATTTCAAGTTGGACTAGGACTAATATTAATACTTCATTTACATCATGTCCTAAAACATGCCAACATAATCTGGTATGGAAATAAATTATGTTGGCATGATTGAGGGCTCCATTACAAAGAAAGATCATTACAAAGCATTACAATAGGGCTCCATTACATTTCAATAGATCAAACCAATATATTTCTGGTGTCTATTGATTAAATTTGCAGCCATATTTTCAATTTTAATAATTGTAATAGCAATCCACCTTTTTGTTAATAATTTATTTTTGTGCATCTCATAAAATGGTGAAAGTGATATAATTAAACTAAAAAGGATCAAATTTACTTATTTCATGCTTTGGATAAATGTGTTGACTGGTTCTTTGTGTTGGACTACATGGCCATAGTCTTAATTACTTCATATTGTGATAGCAATAGTCCAAGTCTTTTGAGGTTTTAACACCATAATATTGATCTCACATTTTTATTAAAATAATCATTCCAAGTTGTCATAAATATTTTTATTTGTCCCTCAATATTATCTATTTATTGTAAGCCACCAAGTACTTCCATACTTATCCAAAGTGTTTGTCAAAATAATCACTATCTATTCTCATTTTGTTGCAGCCAAGTTCGGGATTGGTTTTGTCATTTCAAATTAATATTGGCCACAAGTGGTCAGCACATGCACACATATGCACATGTATGGAATTTTTTCATTTATGGAAACACTTATCAGTTTTATGGTCGCACATATTGGATATAATGATTATATTTGAATGTAGTTGATGAGTGAAAAATTCCCAAGTCCACATACTGTTTCAGTAACCCAGTCTGATAGAAGAGTTCAGTGAGGTTCACAAAAGTTGTATGAAGGCATGGGATCTTAATGACATTCTTGTAGGACACTAATGAACACATGTGTGAGGTCACATGTATTAGTATTGACGGATCCAAGAGATATGTTCAGTTGATTTGATGCGGAGACAATAAACATAGCATAACATATTAGTGATCATTGAGACCAACTTTTTGAGTTTTTGGAAAGTTATTTTTGGATTCTATCTTGGATTTGAGGCCATTTGAGTATTTTAATGAAGTGTGCAATTGTGCTTGTATTAATATGATGTTTAGCTAGAGTATTGATGCCCACTAGCTTTGTAATTATACTCCTAATAGGGTATAAATATATAGACACTTTCGTAAAAGTGTGTGATGATGTAACATCATAAGATATGGATGTAAAGATGTTGGATGCAAATTGTGAAGACATCTAAAGGGAAAAGAAGTGATCGAAAGGAAGGAGAACAAAAGGGGTTCTTCTAGAGATACATTGTTAACTCTTTGTATTCTAGAAAATAAATTTTTTGTAAGTATTGTTGCACCTATTGTACACCCCTAGAAAGTTTTGTTTTCCTTTAACAGGGCTAGGACCTTTAATAGCGTTGATTCCTTAACACAGATCTTATTGTATACATCCCCTAACAGGGATCTTTCTATATTGTATTAATCAGCTCCTAACATGGCTAGAACTCCTAACTAGGTTTCACAATTCATAGTGTAGAATATTGTGGGTACCATCCCCTTTGGGGTTTTCCCTTGGCTAGGGTTTCCTCGAAAACAAATATGGTGTTATGAGTTCTTCTATGTTTATCTTTGTTGCATGGTTATTTATTTTCTATTACATCTTTATCTATTTCTTAAGGAAAGTAAAGAAGTTTAAGCACTCAATTAAGTATTGTAACCCTGATTCACCCCCCCACCCCTCCCCCCACCCCCCCCCCCCCCCCCTCTCAGTGTTACCAAATCTGAACAATTGGTATTAGAGCAGCATCCCTTGAAGGAAAAACCTAAAATCTTTGGGGAGATCAAGATGGATTTATAAAACTTGAAGAAGAATTATGAAATGGATTTGGAAGATGTGGACATTTCTAATGTGGATAGAGTGGATCTAAAGTATAGGCTAAGGAAGGCAGATGACTATCAAAAATTTGAAGCAGCAACTTGAACATGACATAAAATTGAGAGATGATCTTATGGAAGCACAAATTGAAGAGTAATCAGATCAAGATCATATTGAGTAGATGAAGCATGAAAAGGATTCCTTAAAGGATGAATTGGAGATCAAAAAATTGAACCCAATGAAGGAGCTTGATGTTGAAAAAGAGGTAAATGAAAATTTGCAAAATGAAATATCAAGTACAAGGGATAGGATGCAAACCTTGGAGAGAGAGTGTATAGCATTAAAGAAAAAGTATGACAAGGTAGAGAGATATTACATTAACATTACTGGTGAACTTGATCAAACTAAATTTGACATAGAGAAATGATGTAGGAGCATCCTAGGTGTAAGAGCATTCTTGCATCACCCAAAAATATTTCTATTTTCTTTTCAATGAGGGCTATCTTGTGCAGAGCTGCTATTTTTGGAAAGTTGCTATTTTTAGTAAGTTTTATGTTTGAGCTCATAATGGTCTATTTTCTTCCCTAGAGGTTCATTTTGGTTATATTAGCCTGCCAGTAAAGTTTCATTTCCAGATCAAGTCTAGCTTTGAAGATATTGAAAATATTCGGTACTAGCAGTAGGGTACAAAAACTTTGAACTTAGTTTTGAAGGCTTTAGAGGCCTCGGATGAGGTCGAAACTTCAACCAAATGAAGCTTGATTAATTCAAGCATTGTAGAGAAATTCATGGCCTTTCCAAAATGGGGTTATAATAGACAATCGGGTCAATGGGTGATGACTTATGGTCTTCAGAAATTGGGTCACCTGAAATGGTAGAAAATATTTTTTCTTCAAAATTTCTGTTTGGGTTTCAAAAGTTGTTTTGAGCTGAATCTGATATAATAAAATGAAAAATAAAATAATTCTAAGTTTGGTCAGCCTTAGAGGCTAAATTCTGGAACCTTCCTAGGCGGTGGAAAATTGCCTATATAAGGAAGGCCCATAGTGTTGTCTAGGGCAGTTCAGAGTAGTTATGGGTAATAATTTGAGGCTTTGTCCTATAGAATATTGTAAAGGAAAATGCCCATGTGGCTTTGCATATTGTAATTCTGAAATTTGTAATTCCACATGTGGAGATAATAAGAAGCCCATTTTATCTTCTTACAAATTGTTGTTGTTTCTCTATTTTTGTTATGTGTTTGTGGTATTAAGGGGAGCACCCTTCATCAAATGGTATCAGAGCGGGAGATCCTGAGTGTTAGAGATGTTAGAGATGAAAGCAAGGATGAAGCTGAAGAAGGAAATTTTGATCAAGAAGAAGAAGGTGAAATTATGAACCAAGAAGAAGAAAGGCTTTTTCAGGCCATTTCCAAGATTAGGAAAAGACCTAAGATTGAGGTTCCTATATTTTTATGAAATCTTAACTCAGAGGATTTGATCGAGTGGATCAATGATTTATAGGAATATTTCAAGTATGAAGATGTCAAAGATCCTGATCGGGTCAAGTTTGCAAAGGCTAGACTGAAGGGTCATGCGAAGATATGGTGGCAAGAAATTCAATTAGAGTGAAATAGAAGAGGAAAGGATAAAATCACAAGATGGGATCAGATGGTGGATAAATTGAAGTGATAGTTCATTCCTGTTGATTATGAGCTTGACCTACTGAAGAAAATGCAAAGTTTGAAGCAAGTGGGAAGATCTGTTCAGGAGTATACAGAGGAGTTCTATCAAATCCTCATCAAAATAGGCCATGCAGAAGTTGATAAGGAGAAAGTTTCTCATTACCTTAATGGGTTGAGGTCGAGCATTCAGGAGGAGTTGAATTTGGTTTGAATGAGTAGTATTGAAGAGGCATACCAGTTTTCCCTAAAAGTAGAGGAAAAGTTGAACAAGAAGTTTGAGAGCAGATAAAATGGAAGAGGTCATGGTGGAAGATCTAGTGGATGGTCATATGGAGGCCGAAATGAAGATTCAAAAAAGAAGGATGAGGCTAGTAGCAGTCAAAATCAGAGAGGAAAAAATTCCAATCATTTCCATGACCAAAATAATAGAGATCAGAGAGGAAGAGGAAGAGTACAAGGTTTAGGAAGAGGAGGCTTTCGTGGAACATGTTTTCACTATGGAGAAGAAGGTCATAGGGCATTTGAATGTTCTCAATGCCAAGGAAGGAAAGATAGGAGAACTAAAGGCCAAGCTAGAGTTGCGCATGTAGATGAAGATGCCAGATCATCACATTCTAAAGATGTTGAAAGAGAAGAAACACTAATTAACATAAGAGTCCTGCTGAGTGGTGAGAATGAACTTGAGAAAAGGAGGAGCCTGTTTCACACCAGGTGCAAGTGTGAGGATAAGTGTTATGATTTTATTTTCAATAGTGGAGCATTGACAATCTGGTGTCAGAAGAGATGGTCATGAAGTTGAAGCTCAAGAGATAGAAACACCCACATCCATACCGAATCATCTGGGTACAGGATGACCACAAGGTCATGGTCAGTGAACATTGACTAGTAAATTTCAAGATTGGCGGATACCATGATGAGGTACTATGTGATATCATACCTATGGATGCATGTCATATGTTGTTGGGTAGACCATGGCAGTTTGATAAGTGTGTTGTACATGATGGTCATGCGAATACCTATTCCTTGACAAAGGATGGAGTGCGACATAAGCTAAAGCCATTGAAGGAGATAGAAGAAAATGTATGTGGTAATGCAAGAATAAGTTTTGTTGGTGGAAGAAAATTCCTAGAGGGTATGAAGCATGAGCATGTGTGTTTTTCTTTAATTACAAAAGTTGGTAAAGAGGAAGTAGAAGATGTACCTGTAGAAATTGCAGATTTGTTGAATGAGTTTTAGGATATTATATCTGATAATGTACTTGATGGATTACCACTAGTGAGGAAGATCGCTCATCAAATGGACTTAATTCTAGGAGCCAGTTTTCCAAATAAGGTAGCACACAGAATGACACCAGCAAAAAGTGAAGAGTTGAACAGACAAGTACATGAGTTGTTATAGAAGGGGTTGATCTAGGAGAGCTTGAGTCCATGTGTTGTACCAGTAGTATTAGCACTGAATAAGAATGGAGAATGGAGGATGTGTTCAGATTCCAGGGCAATAAACAAGATCGCAATCAAGTACAAGTTTCCATTGCCATGAATGGATGATATTATGGACTGTTTGAGTGGAGCTGTGTATTTCTCAAAGATAGATTTGAAGAGTGGATATCATCAGATTTGGATCAGAGAAGGAGATGAATGGAAAATTGCTTTCAATAAAAAGGAAGGATTGTATGAGTGGTTATTAATGCCTTTTGGGCTAACCAATGCACCGAGCACTTTCATGCGGCTCATGAACGAGGTTCTGAAAGAATTTTTGGGTAAGTTTGTCATTGTTTACCTAGATGATATTTTGATCTTAAGTAAGACATTGTAGGAGAATATGATGCATATTCATATGGTGTTTGAGAAGTTAAAAGAAGAGAAATTGTTGATTAATTTGAAGAAGTGCAATTTTGTGAAGAAGGAGTTAGTGTATTTGGGATTTTTAGTTTCATCAAAAGGTCTAAAAATGGACCCAGACAAACTGCAGGCTATCCTTGAATGGCCTAGTCCAAGGAGTGCTACAGAGGTAAGATCTTTTCATGGTTTGGATAGGTTTTACAAAAAGTTTATCAGAAGTTTTAGCAGTATTTGTGGACCCTCGACTGAAACAATGAGAGGGTATAGAAAAGAGTTTAAGTGGACTACTGGGGCAGATAAGAGTTTTAAACTATTGAAATAGAAAGTTACAGAACAACCTATTTTAGCACTTCTAGATTTTAATAAGGTGTTTCAAGTAGACTCTGATGCTAGTGGTACTGCAATAGGAGTTGTTATGAGTCAAGAAGGTAAACATGTTGCTTATTTCAGTGATAAGTTAAATGATACCAAGAGGAAATTTTTTTTTTATGATCAAGAATTTTATGCTATAGTTCAAGCATTGAAGAAGTGGAGACACAATCTTCTTCCTAAGGAGTTTGTTTTGTATACTGATCATCAAGCTTTGCAATATTTGAATAGTCAAGGAAATTTGAATCAAAGGCATTTGAAATGGGTTGAGTTTTTGCAGAGTTATACATTTGTTTTGAAACATAGGAGTGGAAAGTATAATAGGGTTGTAGATGCACTTAGCAGAAGGAAGTTATTGATGAAAGAAACACAGATTGAGGTGGTTGGGTTCAAGGAACTCAAGAATTTGTATATAGAGGATCCTGATTTTGGTGAAGCTTGGAAAGCTTGTAAAGAACCTGTTACTCTAAAAAAAATGAAGTGGTTGGATTTCATCATTCAAGATGATATGCTATTCATAGGGAGTCAGTTGTGCATTCCACAAAGTTCTATGAGGGAGAATCTCATCAAGGAGAAGTATAGCGGGGGATTGGCTGGACATTTTGGTTGTGATAAAACATTTTCTTTGGTTAGTGAGAATTACTATTGGCCACAGTTGCAGCAAGATGTCAAGAAGTTTGTACAGAGTTGTAGAGTATGTCAGATGGCAAAAGGAGTGAAGCAGAATACAGGGTTGTATCAGCCATTACATGTACCAAAGAAGCCATGGGAGGATATTAGTATGGATTTTGTTCTTGTTTTACCAAGGACTCAGCAGGGACATGATTCAAGTTTTGTGGTAGTTGAAAGATTTTTGAAGATGGCACATTTCATTCCCTGTAAGAAGACTAATGATGTTGTTCATGTAGCAGAATTATTTGTCAAAGAAGTGGTCAGACTACATGGTTTTCCAAAGAGTATAGTTTCAGATCGAGACACTAAGTTCATTGGATATTTCTGGTGCACATTATGGAAGAAGTTAAAGATAGATTTGAAGTTCAGTTCATCACATCATCTAGAGACTGATGGAAAGACAGAGGTGGTGAATAGGAGTTTGGGAAATTTGCTAAGATGTTTGGTTGGAGATAAGACAACAGGATGGGATTTGATTCTACCATAGGTGGAATTTGCATACAATAATTCTGTCAATAGGAGCAGTGGTAAATCACCATTCCAGATTGTATATGGAAGTAGTCCTAGAAATGCATCTGAGTTGAGGAAGATAGATAAAGGAGAAATAAGTAGTGCTAAAGCTGAAGATTTTGCAGAACATTTGAAGAACATCCATGAGGAGGTGAGGAAGCACATTACCAAGATGAATGCGCAGTATAAGGCTAAGGCAGATGAGAAAAGAAGACATAAGGAATTTTAGGTTGGAGATGAAGTCATGGTTCATTTGCAGAAGGAGAGATTTCTAGTGGGTACATATAACAAGTTGAAAATGAAGAAGTTTGGGCCATGTAAGAACTGAAGAAGCATGATTCAGGAAATGCATATGAGGTACAATTGCCTGTTGAGCTGAATATTTCACCAGTGTTTAATATTTCAGATCTTATAGAGTATCATGAAGGAAGTGTTGAAGATGAGATCACAACAGCACAGTGGAGTATTCCTGCAACTAGTTCAGATACCAAGGAGATTGAGGATATACTGGATAGTCGTGTTGGCAGAAGCACAAGGAATAGGACATATGAAGAATATTTGGTCTAATGGAAAGGATGACCTATTGAAGATTCATCATGGTAGACAAGGGAGGAGGTTTACTATCTTGGTTTTCCTCTTCAGATCTAAGTCATGACAGGGTCACTTCTCAAATTACCCCGGGTGTTTGATGCAAGAGCATCCTGGGTGTAAGAGCAATCTTGCATCACCCAAAAATATTTATGTTTTCTTTTCAATAAGGGCTATCTTGTGTAGAGATGCTATTTTTGGAAAGTTGTTATTTTTGGTAAGTTTTTGGTTCGAGCTCATAATGGTCTATTTTCTTCCCTGGAGGTTCATTTTGGTCATATCAGCCTACCAGTAAAGTTTCATTGCCAGATCAAGTCTAGTTTTGAAGATATTGAAAATGTTTGGTACTGGTAGCAGGGTACAAAAACTTTGAACTCAGTTTTGAAGGGTTTAGAGGCCCCAGATGAGGTCAAAACTTTGGCTGAATGAAGCTTGCTTAATTCAAGTGTTGTAGAGCACTTCATGCCCTTTCCTTAATGGGGTCAAAATAGTCGATCAAATCAACGGGTGATAACTTATGGTCTTCAAAAGTTGGGTCACCTGAAATGGCGGAAAATAATTTTTCTTCAAAATTTATGTTTGGGTTTCAAAAGTTGTTTTGAGCTGACTCTAATGTAATAAAATGAAGAATAAAATAATTCTAAGTTTTGTCGGCCTTAGAGGCTAAATTCTGGAACCTTCCCAGGCAGTGGAAAATTGCCTTTATAAGGAAGGCTCATAGTGTTGTCTAGGGCAGTACAGAGCAGTTTAGAGTAGTTCTAGGTAATAATTCGAGGCTTTCTCCTATAGAATATTGTAAAGGAAAATGCCCATGTGGCTTTGCATATTGTAATTCTAAAATTTGTAATTCCACATTTATGGAGATAATAAGAAGCCCATTTTCTATTCTTGTAAAAAAAATCTGTTTCTTTGTTTTTGTTATGTGTTTGTGGTATTAAGGGGAGTGCCCTTTATCAAGAAACTTCATGAGAGAAGATAAAAATTGGATGAGAAAATTGACATGCACAAGCCTGTTGGAAATAAGACAGGAGTAGGATTTAATGACAATCTAGATCAAAGGAAAGATAGAGTTGTGGTGAACCTTAACTCACCTAAGAAGTCATAATTTGAGGTTGTGATAACAGAACCTGAGATACATCCTTGTAAGGCCAATGACAAGGACTACAACCATGAAGGTAAATCAAAGAAGCAAACTGAAAAAGGTACTCCTAAGCCTAATTTTATTGGTTTTTGTTTTAACTTCTACTTGTATGGACACAAGATAAAAGAATGTATAAAATTAGATATGACATCTAGTAGACCTACATACGATCACTTGGATGATTTCCTTAAGAAGCAAAAGGAGAAAAGTTTGAATGAGCCAAAGATGGAAAAAGGTGAATGTAGTAAAGATGATGAACATAGACAACTTGTGGATAAGGAAACAAGTAATACTATGCAAAATAATGTGTCTAATGCTATTAAGGATGAGGCTAACAAAATAGTTGAAGAATTTAATAAACCTATTGTCAGTCCTAGAAATATTGTGTTACAAATGCAATAACTTTGGTCATATTGCTAAGTATTGTAAGTTGCAAATTCATTGTAGCCAATTGAAACCTAAGAAAAAGGTAACATGTTTCAAGTGTAACAATAATGGACATATAGAAAAGTATTGTAGATAAAAAAGATCAATCGAGAAGTCCTTTAGGCCACTCGCAAAGAAAAAGGAGTTGAATAAAGAAGATCAAGAGCTAGCAGAGCTAAAAGCATAATTTAAGGAGAAATGGGTCAAACAGAATGAATCTATGGAATCTAAGATCAAGAAATATGAAGAGAAGAATGAGAGAAGTCAAAATATTCCTAAGAGTCTTGTTGAATCATTACTAGGGTGCATTGTTTCACCATCTTCATGATGGGCCATGTATTCCTTAGGGGGAGCATGACAGATTATCACCAGTTAGATACATAGCCCCTATATAGATGAGTTGAGTTGTGCAAACTTGAAAGAAGCTTAGATATGATGTAATGTGACCTTGGATAAGGTCGCATCAGTTTTGTAGATGTCTATGAGAATTTCTAATAGTTTGAGTCAGCACTAGTTTCATACAACTTTATGAGCATTTTTTGGGACTTGTGCAAAATTGACTATAAGGTTAATCTTGTAGTTGAATTACCTATGATTTTCACAAAGATCATATAGCATTGAAGAGTATGGAGTAGTAGTTAGAGCTTGAATTTTTTGTAGTTGTGTTCGCAAAACCCTTACACGATCGCGCAAGCTAGGTATTTATATTTATCTCAAGAAATCTTTGTAAATTGCAGTAGTAGAGTAGTCAGAATGAATACTCCTATGGTTTTCAATGTTTTTGAGAGAAATATATATAATATTAAGATTCATCCTTTCAAATATACTAAAGAGGATCAAGAGGGTGCATTTTCACACACTCCAATTAGTGTTTTCATGTTGAAGACATTAGGACGTATATTCACAACAAGATTGAATTCCTAGGAAAATCTGAGATCTATGATGAAATTCTAAAGTTGTATAATGTAGATAAAACCATGAGAGAAGAATGTAGGAAGTTGCACAACTTTCCAGTAGTGAAATTCATGGAAAGATATGAATTTGATGAAATAGACTAGATTAAGATTGTATTGATTAGAATACATGATGAGATCATATGGATTGGTGGAACCCCAACTAAATTCACCAAGGAAATTCTACATGAGATCATTGGATTACCTATGATAGGTAACATTCCTATAGCTGAGAAGAACATAAGGTTTGAAGTGGAGAAACTGACAAAAATAAAGTGGAACAAAAGAGCTATGACAGTAAATGACATTGCATAAGAAGATGTCAAGTTAGTGGTGATGATATTGGGATATAAGTTCCAATACAGTAGTAGACTAAATAGTGTGTCAGCAAGTTTTATTCACATGGCATACAAGATGGTAGTTGAGGATGAAGAGTATGACCTATGTGAGGTCCTAAGACAACAACTAATGCAAAACCTTGCAGGAATAAAGAAGAATAGAACTACTCATTTCAGATTTGGGTCATTAATCATGTATATATTTTTCATGTGATGAGGAGATTTCCTAACATGTACTTATGGAGATTTGATAGATGTTCTATGAAGATGATTGGTTATTTCTATAGGAGAAGTGATGAACAAAATAGGTATTCTGAAGTTATGGGCATGATGAAACTTTTCCAGAAGCAAATGCATGAAAGGGAAAGAATCCCTTGGAGATTAGTTGACAAGTATAAGGATGACATATGTTTCATGGTGGAAATTGATAGTACATGCTTTGAAGTAGTTGAACCTAGAACTTCATGGGATACCCCTATGGGATATGAAATTGATTAAACCATTTTGGAATTATACATTCAACATATTTTGCAGTCCCCCAAGACCCCAATACTCCTAGATGGGGAACATATGAAGAAAAGTATGCAGTATTAAAGGAAGAAATAGTAAAAGGAAGAAGGGAAAGAAAATTTGAGTTACTTTTTGACAAAATAGCAGGGAAACATGGAATAACCAAATAGGAAACAAAGATTGTTAGAGATAAGTTTGCAAAAATTGGAGAGAAACATAATATTCTCTCTCCTCAACCTAATATTGAAGCACCTCAAGTGGTGGAGGTTGAAGAAGAAGGAGAGCAGGACAAGGATGAAACTCCTAAACCTACTAGGAGAACATCACAGAGGCAAGCTACACGGGTAGCTACATAAGACACAATACCTCCTAAAGCTAGACCAAAGGCCATGGCCAATGGACCAGGAAGAAAGAGGAAAACATCTGATACTCCTCCATCTTCACAAAGGAAGGATAAAAAACAATAGGTTTTAGAAGAATAGGCACAAGAAGAATAAATTCATGTAATGGAAATCAAGGATATAGATAACTCTAAGGAACAAAAGAAGAAGAAAGAAGAAGATGAAAAAGATAGAAACACTAGTAAATTTTACCCTATTTTTCGACGAGGATTAGTCAAATTTTTTATACCCATTGGTCTAACAGACGACCAAAACTGTTGTCAAAATTTTCTTCGTCAATTATACGACAAGAAAAACTGTCATCGAAATTCCGACCTCCTTAGTGGTTGAATTTCTGACCTAATTACCTGGAAGAATTGTAGATCAAATCTTTTATCTGTGCGGCCAATGTTTGTCAAAATTGTGACCAATCAAGGTCCATAATGTTGTCAGAATTGATGTCGAACACATAGCATTCTTGTCGAAACACAAAACACAATTTGTCTCTCTTGTGATGACATGTGGTCGGAATTGATGTTGAACACATAGCATTCTCGTCGAAATAACTATTATTAAAATGTTGAAAAAGTGACCAATAATAATTTTTGGTTAAATATATATATATACATATTATTGATGGGTTTCTAACCGATTTCTCTATAACAACAACATATACTAAAGTTGCATTGTCAGTGGTTCCCAATTATCTATCTCTTTGACATTTGTTTCTCCATCTTTATACATTATATTACCATGCATCTCTATACCATTAGAAATACTATAGGGTTTGTAATGGGTTATCCTTTCCCTTTTTTGCACCCTTGGAGATAAAGGTTTCATTTCTCAATCTATTATTCATTTCTAAGGATTCACTTTCTTTCAATTGTGTAGTATTTTTTTGTCACATGCCATCCTTTCTTGCATGTAGTTATTTTGTTAACATAAGGATCTTCTCTCATTTAGGAGATTTACATCCTGATTTACAACCTTTTTCTTTTTTTAAAGCATGTGCCTATCATAAAAACATTCCATTTCTTGGGGGCTTAGAGTGTGAGATTTGTTTGGTCTTAGAGATCATTCATGGGTTGAGCTAGATATTATTTTATGAGGTTTAAGTATGAATATCAAGGATCTTATATCTAGGTTGGACATTAGTTCTATTGGTGCCTAGAAATTTTGAAGAAATTTCTAAGTGCACCTATATATAAAAGTTTTCCAAGGCATCTAAGTGTACCCTTGAAACCTATTTGAAAGGCCTAGTTTGAGAGCATATGAATCAAATTCTCAGTAACTTTTATGCAGATTTGATATGAAATGTGTTCTTCCCTTTTCATTGAAGATATTTGATCATCTCCAACCTCCCACTTGACTTACCCATTTTGAGTGGTTCACATATATCTGCATTGTGCTCACTTTCAATTTTAATTTAGTAGCCCGCTTTGAGGTCTTGTATTTTATGTCAAGATAAATGTTGTGACAAAGTGATTATTTCTATGGATTACCAATATATGTTTCAGCTCCCATGTTAATTTTTAGACCCTTGTGAATACATTTTCTTAGTTTGCCAGACCAAATCCAAATGCCGTTTTTACTAGTTTTTAGAATGCACATTGATAAGTCTTTTAGAAGGCCAACTTTGGATCTAAATATTTGGATTCCCAATGATTTTCATAAGGAATGAATTGATTCAATAAATTCTAGGCATCTAAATTCACAATCATCAAAAATTTCAGAGTCTTAGGAGGTGATTTACTATTTTTAAGAGGCCAATTTCAAGTCAGTTTACAGTGTTTTGCATATACAGTTTCAAGAAGTTTCAAAATGGTCATCTTTAGCCATTAATATCTCACATCCAAAATGGAATTAGCCAAATCCCTTTTTCACACTTATTCCTTCTACTTAAATGAATCAGTGTGCCAATTGGTGATCTCTTCGGCTCACTTTCAATATTTTTCTCAGAGCACTTTCTTGGCAGGGTTTGCATGTGTTGACATGTCCAGTTGCAAAATAATTGAAATACCTGACTTTCAATATTGATATTTCTTAATTCTAAAGGCGTTAAGAAAGGTTGTCTTGGGGTCATACTCTCATATTAGAAGCCTACAGATTTGTGTGTTTTCATGGCCCCAGGTGGTCATTTGACAAGTTTTTTAAAGAAAGTTTTAGAGGCTGCTTGGCATTTTTCAATTAAAATTTTGAGGTATCCTATATTTGTTTTAATGGCCACTCACTCAACTTTTTTTTCTCAATTTATCATAGCCCACAACCACCAAAGCATATTCTCATATTCTCTATTCTTCATTCAATAGTCATTTGATTATTAACTTAATGTATGGCTACATCTAATATATTAACCTAGCGCGATGCTTGTATCTACCTTCCCTATCCATACTTCATTCCTTAAGACTTAGTAACCATACATGAGAGAAGAAACACAATAGGTCTACCTGAAGCTATCTCACACTAAGCCCAAGAGCATAAATTTGGGGTCCTTACCTAGTGGGGTGCTCGTGTCTGCATTCCCTATCCAAGCTTCATTTCATAAGTCTCAGTAACCATTATTATGGAATTGGCCAGATGGTCGTAATAGAGGATCTTTGATTGTCCTATCTAAGCCCAAGAGTGGAACTTTGGCCCCAATGGCAAGCAACATGGGCATCCATTTGGGGTCCCTACTGAGATGGCAATCCTTATGATCTCTGAGTTGTCCTTTGGAAGCCCTTCAAATTCTTCCTCATCTATGGATATGGATATAGTTGTCCCACCTCCACATCTTTGACCTAGACTTCTTTGTGATGTCCCCTTTTAAGATAACTTATGATGCATACATACCCATACGTACAGTTCTTCTTTGTCAATACATGGGAGATATAAAATGTACTAAGTTGAAAGTGATTGTATAATTATATGTCTATACGGTTCTTCTTTGTCTATATATTAATTATATGATTATATAAAATGTCTATTTATAACATATGTGCTCAGTGATAAACAAGAAGAATATAAGAAAAGTATGTCTATTTATTGACTTATACCTGTTGATCCATGTCACTGTGCACGATCCACACCAAAGGGGTTAAATTTCCTGCATATGTTAATCATTTATCTTAAGTTAGCTAAAAATTACATAATACGTATGCTACAAATAACTTAGAAGACAACATGAATAATATGCAACATTGTAAACATGAACAAATTTACCTTATATATGGAATGCAAGATCATCAACAGAAGGGGTGGCAATGTCTGTAGTCAATTGTCTGTTTGCAAAAAGGGTGATAATCAAACACAATATATACATGTATCAACAGTAATTAATTGAGCATCATAAGAAAAACATTGGTAATTATAAATCACATATGTTGTAATCATTAGAATTGAGCACAATAAATATGTAATCATTAGAATTGAAATCAATAAATCAATATTAAACATGTATACTAATCAATATAAATATATACAAATAATTAAATCACCTATATACCTTGTATATTTCAATCATGTCATTGATCAGCTTCTTCATCCATCTCATCATCATCACCATCATCATCATCATCATCATTATCATCACCATCATCATCATTATCATCACCACTATCATCATCGCCATCATCACCATCGCCATCATCACCATCATCATTGCCATCATCACCATCAACATCAACATCATCATCATCATCATCATCATCATCATCATCATCATCATCATCATCACCATCATCTTGATCTTCATCATCTACTTCTTCATCATCTTCAATATCTTCTTCTTCCATAACATTATACTTTATTGGCCTTCCTCTTGGATCATGTTTAACAACAGATGACCAACTCTGTTTATGTGGAACCTCTGAGTAAAACACTTGCTCACATTGGCTTGAAAGAACATAGGGCTCATCTCCAACTGGCTCAAATGACCTTGTATTAATCATTGTAAATCCATTATCATGTTGAATAACAATTTTATATGGATCATTTTGATTTAGTCGTAACCTATGCCATTTGACAAAGAATAGAACTACTTTGAAGGAGTTAAAGCCGCACTCAATTATATCATCCAAGATGCCATAGTATCGATTTTGAGACTGTTGAGGATGTATGTCATTTCTAGATGATATATTAGTGACCTCGAAAACTGCAATTATCCCAGAATCACAAGTTTACTTCGTGTCATCCAACTTTTTTATGTGAAAGTTGTGGCCATGATAGTACATAGCTTTATGGTGCTTGACCTGCAATTTTTCAACCGTGTGAAAATTATTTGCATCGTGAGTTCATACAAAACATATGATTCATGATCATTAATAAATTTGTACGTACCTCTCTACCTCTTAAACCATATGCTAGATCAGTTACCATTGGCGTAACATTGAAATCTCCATTACGATGAGCTTCTCTAACCAATGAAGCAACACCTTCCTATGTTAATGAGAAACCATTTTTTTAACATTGTTCAATCCATACCATCATCCAATCAAGATTGTTCACAATATACAAATGTATTGCATCCCACTCTCAACCAACTGTATAAAAAAAATACACCAATTATAAATAACTTATATTGAAAATTTATAAGAATTAATTAACTAAAATAACATCTTATATTTACCTCTCACTTGCCTCAATCTACCTTTTCCCATCAAGTACTCCCCTTCAATTTTTTTAATGGAGTTGGGATCCCAAATATGATCTACATGGATCTTTAATGCAAACTTAGGAAGATATTCACTAATGTACACCATGGTCCGGTATACCATATATCCCTCCACCATAGAACCCTCGGGATGTGCTCTCTATCGAACCAAGCCTTTAAAAAATTTCAAGTGCCTCTCAACCATCCACATTGACCTAGTTGGTACAAGTCCACACAATTCAATCTCCTCAACTTGATGTATGACGTAGTGTTCTTGTGCATTGAAAAAAGTTGAAGGGAGACACTTTTGCATTTCACACATAAGAAGAAGAATTTTTCTCTTCCAATATTTTATATCTTATTTATTGATTTATTTTGATGACAACCACCTCATGTATTTTCCAAGATCATATATAACTTGTTTGACACTTTTGGCGAAGTAGTGTGGGAGAGATAGAGGTAGAAAGTTGATGAAGGGTGCTCCCCTTAATACCACAAACACATAACAAAAATAGAGAAACAACAACAATATGCAAGAACAGAAAATTGGCTTCTTATTATCTCCACAAATGTGGAATTACAAACTTTCAGAATTACAATATGCAAAGCCACATGGGCATTCCCTTACAATATTCTATAGGACAAAGCCTTGAGCTATTACCCAGATCTACCACCCGGAACTATTCTGAACTACCTAAGACAATAATACAGCCTTCCTTATATAGGCAATTTTTCCACCGCCTGGAAGGTTCCAGAATTTTAGCCAATAAGGCCGACCAAACTTAGAATTATTTTATTTTACATTTTATTACATCATAGTCGGCTCAAGATAACCTTTGAAACCCAAACAGAAATTTTGAAGAAAATTATTTTCCGCCATTTCGGGTGGCCCAACTTCCGAAGACCATAAGTCATCACCAGTTGACCCGATCGGCTATTATAACCCCATTTCGGAAATTCCACGAAGCGCTCTACAGGCTTGACCCACGCAAGCGCCCGTCACCCAAATTTTTGACCTCATCCGGGGCCTCTAAAGCCTTCAAAACTGAGTTCAAAGTTTCTGTACCCTGCTGCCAATACCGAAAATCTTCAATATCTTCCAATATACACTTGATCTGGCAATGAAACTTTACTGGCAGGCTTATATGACCAAAATGAACCTCCAAGAAAGAAATCAGATCATTCTGAGCACATACAAAAATTACCAAAAATAGTAACTTTTCATAAATAGCAGCTCTGCACAAAATAGCCCTTATTGAATATAAAAAAAAATAGAAATATTTTTGGGTGATGCAAGATTGCTCTTACACCCAGGATGCTCCTGCATCAAAAGTACTACAATATCTGTAAAATGATCTTATCAATATTTTATAAAAGAATGCAATGAAAACTACATGTAGTATACAAATATATAGTGAATACAAAATAACATTAATTACCTTAATAAATTTATGCCAATCATGTGTTTTCATCCCTGGCCCAAATTCACTTTTCTTTAATATGAGATCATTTATGTTCGCAGCAAACCCTGTGGGAAATCATATTTTTTTTATGACTTCTTTTATAGCATTGCTCTGCTGCTCTGACAATAACCAACTAAGGGCACTTGTACCAATCTGGTCTCCATTGTTATTTGATCGAGTGACATTTTTCATTCCATGGTTGGATTCTTCAATGTCACTACAAATTTTGACAATTTTGTCTTTGTCACGCCTTCCATCCAAGATTTCCCAGGATGTCTCTATTACATTCTTTCCAAAATGCATAGGATCAAACAAATGCACAATTAGGATTTTCTCATAGTATGATGACCTACTAAATTATGTAGGATAACTTTTTAGTCCTTTTGGAAGTTGGTCATTAATGCCTTGACGACCTTCATGAGCATCAATTACATCATCAGTAAACAAAACACAATATCAAAATATAAATTTCAAACAAAAACCATTAGATGGAATGACATTACCTCGACAATTTATTTTATTGTATTCCAACTTCCATAGGTGAGGTGTCATTCTCCGTGGCTTTGATGTAGTCTCTTCTTTTCCATTGAAAAGATGTTTTTCGGTAATTCAGTACTTATGGTTTCTGTGGAGAAATTATCTTTTCTCATCGAACACCTTCTTTCCTAAACTTTTTGAATGATGAGATTTCATCTTTAGACCACAATCTACACATGCAAATTTTCCCTTTGTCTGAAGACCTACAAAATCATGTATAATTGGATTAAATATGTTAACTTTGTGTTAGCACTATAACATACCAAAAAAGAGGTGTTAAGAAGAGAACATACTACAAAAATGTGTTAGCCCAGGGGCCTCATGGAATTGCATGGAATTGAAATTGTCTTTGTCATATTGGTCTAGAGATGTCATACATAGTGACCTCATTCCATAACACCATCAACTCGTCGATAAGGGGCTCAAAATATACATTGATATCTTTAACTTGGTACTTACCTAATTGAATGAACAAAAACATTTCATAATTATTATGACCATTTTGATGGATTATTTATAATAAATTAATTTAGATGACTATTAAATGAAAAAATACTTGGAACAATCAGTGCCAACATTATGTGCTCCCTCTTTATGGACATCCAAGGAGGAATGTTATTGTTGATAACAAAAATAGGCCACACTGAGTAAGTAGATCTCATCTCTCCAAACGGATTGACACCATCCGCTGCTAATGAAAGCTTGAGATTATGAGGTTCTTCTTTAAAGTGTGGCCATTTTTCCTCTATTTCCTTAAATGTCAAACTATCTGCAAGCATTCACATAATGTCATCTCAACTTCTATTGCATGCATGGTAATCCATAAATTGTGCCAAGCTATGGCATGTGAATAATCATTGCAGACGTGGAATAATGGGAATAAACCGAAGAACCTTGCGAGGAACCTTTTTTGTTATTCGATCTGATCGATATCTACTAATATGACAAATAGGGCATTCTCTTACAAATTCATGTTGTTTATGATATATAATATGATCATTCAGACATGCGTGTATTGTTTGATACTCCATTCCAATATCTTTCATTATGGAAGATAATTCTCGGTATGAGCGAGGTAGAATGTTTGATGGTGGTAACAAACACTCACCTATCAACCTACAACCAAAAATATAATTTGTTAATTTAAAGAATATTAATTGCTACACGATTCGCCCAATGTTAATTGTAAGGGAATTAAGAATAAAATAATGAAAAAAGATGACATACCTTAACATACGTGTCATTGCTATGTTGGATAAACCATTCATAACTTTGAAGTTCACCAACAACAATAAAGTGGCAAGAAGAGTTGTTTGGGAGCCTTCATATAGGGGCTTGTGTGCCTTCTCAAGTATAGGTATATCAAGGTCTGCATTAACATCATCATCATCATCATCATCATCTTGATCATCATGATCATCTTGATCATTGTGATCTTCTTCATCATCATGGTCTTCTTCCATGGGATCATTACCTTCTACTTCTATATTCACACATCCATGTTCCTTCATTTGGAAATCCACATTCTCCGGATTGTCATGGTCCATAACATGAAACCCTGGGAGGTTGACCTATATGAAAATGATGACCTTATATTAACCATGACCATGATGTCATCATAAAATGATGTCTTATTTATTTTATAAATTATTAAAATACATACCAATGGATGAAATTCATTTCCCCCTTCAATGTGACCATGTTGCCTACAATGTTCCTCAACTGTTTTGATTAGATATCTTCAAGTCTTTAAGCCCTTACAAATTTTGCAAGGACAATAACATTTTCCATCACCTTTTCTTTTTAAG
The DNA here is from genome assembly GCA_027943335.1 of Chamaecyparis obtusa. Taxonomy (NCBI): domain Eukaryota; kingdom Viridiplantae; phylum Streptophyta; class Pinopsida; order Cupressales; family Cupressaceae; genus Chamaecyparis; species Chamaecyparis obtusa. Next base: position 716,843 of record BSBK01008409.1, on the reverse strand, counting down.
TTAGACCATAGTCTAGCAATTGTCTCCCTATTTTTTTGTGCGTTGATATCATCAGACATCATTTTTCTTGAATGGAATGACTTGTTGGTGGAAGAAGGATGATTTTTTTGCAACCTACAGATACAAATCATTACTGAACAACCATTTTCTCAACTATAATTTACTCAACGCAAAGGGACATTTATCATACCAAATCAAAGTTTAGAAATGGATGGTTCTTATGCTTTTCCATTACAATAATTGAGCATTCATCATTTGGTGTTGTGTATTCCATTTAAGTATGTCAACAATGTTCAAAATAATGTCACCAAGTACAGACATAGGAAATAAAAAAGGGACAAAAGACAAGAAATAAGAAAAATCATTACGACTATAGAAAATCTACATGTTCACAATACTACATGTGCATATAAGAGTCGATCAAAGAAGGTATATACATAGGTGAAAAACATGCAGATTTATAAACCAAGCATTACTAGGAGCTCGACCCTGCAACAAATGGACTTGTGATGATATTTCACAATAGTACATGTGTTGCAGGGTAAGCTCCCAGTAGTGCTTATAAAAATATGCATGTTCATTACCTGTGCATATGAAATAGCTCTAATGGTTACTTGAAAGAGTGGCTTAATATAAACAAAATGGTTACAAAGATGAGAATATGTCGTTACAATAATGGCAAAGAGAAACAATATAAAAATACAACTATAATCCTTTAAAAGATCAGCATAAAAATACCACTATAATCATTTCATTTCACAAAGGCAAAGAGAAATTTCAGTAAATGCCACTGACTTGAAGGGATAAAGACAAGATAATAAGAGAGGCTATGCATTTGGAAAAAGGGTTTTACCATCATGACTTCATGTTGTGTGCATCTAGAATGGATATTTAACTAACAATGCATGGTCTAATGATTTACTACTTCCCCCATCAATGATCTTGCATTCACTATGTTGAAACATATATTCACACTTCTAATAGAGGCATCAGTTATTTAGTGTTATGCTTTTATTTAAGATATTGCATCTGTTGTCTTCAAGGGATTATTCATGGTTTTGAGGTTCACAGGGAGATACATCTTTTGTTTTGTAAAAATAAAAATCTCTATTATTTTGAGGAAGGTTTATAAGAGTTTTGAATTCTTAGATCTCTAGTAGTCATGGTAAGTGACAAAAGCACTCTTGTGAAGAATAGTGACAATCACTCTAAAAGAGAAGAGCAGGCAATGATACTATGTAGAACACATGATCCACCACATTCAAAGTAACTTCCAAGAATGTATGTCAAAGCAAAGAGTAGACATAGATGATAAGGCAGAGAATGGCATTGTCTACAAAAGTAGAGAGAAAAGGCCAAAATTCAAAGATGACTATTAGAGGAGACACTAGCTAAATGGGAGGGCATTCAACATGCATCAAAAGCAGTGGTATACACTACAAATGGAAAAGACAATGTTGATGAAGTTGGAATGGCACTTTTAGAGTATCATAGAGTTCCTCATGATAGTGAGCACAAAAGATGATCAGTCATGTGAAGGAATAGTAAGAATGAAATAAAAAAATGCATCCAAGATTCTTGAGAAGTGACTATCAAAAGGATGTCAATAAATGGTGAAAGAAAAGATTCATGTTCAAGAAGAGTTCCTCAAAACATTGTTATTCAATGCTTGAGGGATGATATTTACTACTTTCATAATGACTACATGATGAAAAGATGGTCAGATTAAAAGATGTAAATCTTACCCACTGATATGACAGTCAGCTACAGGGCCACAGTGTATGTAATGAGAGGTGTCATATTGTCTTTCAAAGAGTAGAGTAAAAGTTGGTAGTAGCATCAAGAGGTGCATGTTTTGTACAAAGTTTTAGACCGTAGAATGAAGAGCATGAGGTTATCATCACATCAATCCTTATGAGTTGTGAGATAAAAAAAGATTGACGGCATTAGATTGAAGGCATGAGGAATCATGGTGACTATGTATAAAGGAGTAGCAGTGGTAAAGGGAACAATTAGAGCAGCGATTTAATGGTCAATATAAGATATAGAGATGTTTTCAAGAGGAGAGGCAATGGTATGTATTTTGTTTCTAATGATGTGTTCACTACCACAAGACAATTTTGCAATCATGGATAATACAACTCTGAATTGACCCTAACATGCATGAATTTAATGCTTAAGGTAGATTGACATGGTATGGAATGAATTGGATTGTGACTGTAATTCAACCTTAAGACAAGACAGTCACTACCTTGAGACTTAATGGCCTATGTAAATGCAATTTCGATTACTGTGATTTGGTTCCAAGGGATCCTGATCAACTTAAAGATATATGAAAAATATATGTATCCTTGTTTCAATACCTAACAATCATTTTTTAACTGATTTTGTGTGCTTGCTACAGTGACAGAGGTAACTTGGATCAGTCAATTCATTTTGAAAATAAATCTCATAGATAGATCCCAATCATTTTTTTTGTTACACAAAGTCTTCCACTCCACCATGAGAATACATCAATTTGTATACGAAATGTTTCCACAACTTGGTGAACAAAAAAATAATAACATGGACTACAATGATTTGTGGATATGCCCAAAATGGACATACAGGTTGTTTAATCACACTATTTTATCAATTGTTACAAGAGGGTATGAATTCTGATTCAGTTGCTATGGTGAGCATTCTAAAATGTTGGTATTTATGAGCTTTGTAACGGGGAAAATCAATTCATGCTAATGTATCAAGAAATGAATTTGAGCCGCAAGTTTTTGTGAGAAACCTACTAGTACATATATATCCCAAATGTGGAAGTGTAGAAGTTGCAAGCTCAAATTCCACGCATTCAAAATCAGAAAAAATTATTACTAGAGATTTTAGATAGGTATTGTGAAATTCCTCCTATGTAAAAATAAATTTCCATTTTAGACTTCCAAATAGTTTCACAACTCCCTTTTAACCATGGACATTTCCTTCTTACTCACAACTCGAAGTTATAAATTATCAGGCCAAAACAACAATTTCAATGCAAGTAACATATCATTGAAGGAAAAATCCATACAGAAGTACAGAGGTTATCAATGACAAAAACAACCATCCCTTTAAAAAGAAACTTTAATTGCTTAATAATCAACATGAATTGAAGTTTAGAAAAAGAAAGGATAAGGAAAGATTTTATCAGAACATTTTCATTTTTTTTAATCATACATCCATGGCATTCTAAGAAAAGAAGGTTCCAACCAATCTATCAAATTCCTCATTTTTTTCTCTTACAGACTCAATTCATAAGACAAAAAACCTCAGCCAAAGTTGTGGGCAATGAAAACTAGGTAATGACAGAAAGTGAGCAAGAGATGAAGCAATGGCTTCTTTCACCTATCCTCACTTAGGAATATGCCTTCCATTATAAGGAGGAATGAAATTAACTTGTGAGGAATGCATTTTATCTCCCTAAGAAAACATAAATTGGTATTCTAACAATATTGATGAATAGTGAACAAGGGTTTCTAACAATACTGTCAATACCCCTTAACTCTGAATAACTTCAGCAACAGAGTAGTGTTTCTAACTATTAATTCCCTTGAATGGTAGTTACCAAAATCTTTAAATAACACTACTTTTTCCTTTGTCAAGTATCAATAGGATACTCTTCTTAAACTAACTTCTAACAAGAACTAAAATCTTGTGGCACTTCTTTGGTTAAACCTCAACAACTGTCAACAGGTCATTAACATCTATGTTTTTTTTCCCTTCAGATTATAACTTTACTCATTTACAGAATGTTCATAAATATTAAGTTGCAGACAACATTCAGATTCTACCAATTCCTACAACAGTGGTCTTTCATTCATTTAATTACTCAACAAGTACTGAGACCAATTTCGGTATAGACTGTTCTAGTTTCTAGGATGTTCCACTGAATCCTTTATACAATTATAGTCACTTTACTCTAGCAATGTTGACTGTCATAGAGACACTAAATCTAAGTGATCAAGTTAGATTAGGTCAATTCAGAATGGATGGACATTGGGTACACAAAATGGATACAATCACAAAAGTCTTCAATGTGCCCGTGAACCTCAAATCTCTGGTTATTACACTATTTCAAACATTTCTTTGCTTCACTGGTTAAACTCATAACATACGCCTAACTAGGGAATTGACCTTTGAAGCAATTTTAATGACCCGATTGGTTCTGAGTGTTTACAATAGACACAAACATTACCCTAACTTTTCTTTCAATCTGTGACATTGGAAATCTCATGGTGAAGTTACAAGTTAGGGCCGGGAGTTCATGACAAAGCCAAGGATATTCGTTATGCCTTGGTCTATCAGAGAGTCACTGTTATTTGATGGAACTAAAATGAAACTTTGAACAAATGCAATATGATAATGGAACTATATAACCTGAATTGTAACAATCGACTGTTATTCATTCACATGATAGAATATGTATGTATAAACAAACTAGTGAACTTAGTAAAGTTAAGAATGCATAATGAACTTCAAAACCCGTGGCTGTAAGAATAGTTTTACAGAGTTATTAAGTTCATTCATTCAATACCTAATCGATAGTACAAATCATAAACAAGACAGTTCTAATGATTTTCACAACACTGTGTAAGCATAACAGTTCACCGTGATAAGGATAACCCAGAGGCACAAAACACTTAACAAAAATGAGTGAAGAAAATAAATATAAGATTAGTGGTAAACTAATCTTGGATTATAGAAAGGAGTCCCTGGTTCAATTCAAAGAAGACAAGACAAATTTTTTTAATTGAATCAGCTCGTATTCAACAACCAAACCTTCTTCGAAGACGGAAATCCTTCACACGGTGCAATCCTCCTTCACACACTGCAACTCTTGATCCAATTTGCCCGTAAAAATGAAATGAGAAATGAAATCCTTTTCTTTAAGTTATGCATGTGTTCATCGCTATTTTGACGTACATGGTATTGGTCAAATTTCGACCAACACGGGCATGGATTTTTTTTTTTTTTTTTAAATTCCTTCTATAATCTGACCAACCTAAACCTTTTTAATTGATGGCCAAAAATTTTGGTAGAAAAATATGGTCAAATGTACTAGTGAAAAATTCAAGAGACTAACTTGAGAGCAAGAGAAGTAGACAAGAAGAGAGAAATAGAGGTAGAGAAAAAGAAAGGTTAGGAAGCAAAAAGGTATTTGTTCAAACCCTTCTTGAAAGTATTAGAGAAGAGAGTAGTGAATGAAGGTAAACTAGCCTCTATTGAAAAAAAATTTGATAGATATGATGAGGAAGAGAAAATTAAAATAGATGACATAGTTGTGGAACATATGCTTTCCTTCAAGAAGAATTTGATTGAAATAGAAAGCCAAATCAGTAAGGAATTACTTGAAATATTGGAAAAAAGGAAGAAGAGAGCCTTGGATAAAGATACAAAAATGGGACAAGATATCCTTATGCATAACATTCCTACCATGATAGGGAATGAGATGGTAAATTGGCTTGACAATTTAAGGTCAAAATTAAGGACCAAAACTAGAATCATCAAGTTTATGGCCCATAAGTATGAAGAGGTTGAGAAAAAAACACATGACAAGGTTGGAAAACTACTCCTTGAGGAGCGACCTGACCTTGGAAAGTCTACAAGGACTCCAACCCCATTAATCATCTCCACTGAACCCAAAATTGCCAAACTTGTAGAAGAAGTTGTAGTTCCTAAGGAATCAGAGGTAGTAGATACTACCTTACCAAATTTTTATATTGAAAATGTTGGAATCTCATAAAACATAGAGTAGGATACATCTTATCCATTTCAAATGACTAAAACATTGGCAAAAATTGATACAATAGTAGAGAATATTTAGCCTCCCAAGATCACTCAAGAAGAATCAGTTGAAAAAGAGAAGATCGCAAAAGAGAAAGGCGAAGGAAAAGAGAAGGAATGGGAAAATGAAAAGGAACAAGAAAAGGGAGAGGAGAAGGCACTTAGCACTCCTAGTGCAAAAGCATTACTACCTATCACTCCATTTTCTACACCTAGTTTTTTGGAAAGTGGTTCCCAATCACTTCCAACTAAACTAGAGGACATGGATGTATCAGATTTGATGCAATGGTCATTACTTGCTTTTCCTAAGGTAAAGGAGAAATATGAAAAGAAGACTGACAAGATTGCAAAGATAATTCAATGGTCCACACAAGTTTTGAGTAAGTTTTTTATTACACCTCCTGTAGATACTCGCAATCCTATAAATAATCTAGATAATGTTCTAAGTATAGTAGAACAAAGTTTTGATAAATTAGAGGAAGAAGCAAGAATAAAAGTTGTTGATGATTTTAAGAAATTGGGGATGAAAGATACTCTTGATGGGATCAAGAGTGATCTTAATACATTGATTTCCACTGAAAGGGAAATCAAATCTTTTCTTAAGGATGGACAAGATCTCTATAGACTTTTCATGACTTCACATGAGCATGTAAAGAGTATATTAGATATCATAGCACAGGATGAAGAGGCTTTGGAAAACCTCTCTAAAGATTTTGGAGATAAGAAAATTTTGGATATGAATAAGGAAGTTAATAGGATTATGGATAAAATCCATACCTTGTAGATGGAGAAAGACAGAGTTCAAATAAACTTCATACCTTGCAGATGGAGAAAGACAAAGTTCAAAAAATATTTGCAAAATTAAAGAACTTTTTGATTCCAAAGATAAGTTTTTTGGAGAGTGCCCATGAGGACCTACAACTTGGCTTAAAACAATTTAAGGAACTACTGCCTACTAATGTAGTAACAATAGAAAAGGCCACATTCTTTCTTACTAGAATGATTCAGGTGGCAAAGACAATAAAAGAAGCATGGGATGTCAATATACATTTTTTGAAGACCAACTACAGAGATGTGTTGTAGATAGTTAAGATGTGATTTTGTATACTCTAATCCTTTTTTTGTTTTGTTCACTAATTTTGACATTTTGGAACCCTTTTCCATTGATGTCAAAGGGGGATAGATAGAGTGAAAAATGTCAAATGTAATGTGAGAAAGAGAAAACAATGTAAGGTGGAGTGAACAATTGTAGTGAGGAGAGAAAGAGAGAAAATCTTTGTGTGTAATATGAAGTGCAACAAACATAAATAAAGGGAAGTTTTTGAAGCTTATGTGTTGACTTTTTATGTGTTGCATTTTTTTCATTATATTTCCTTTTACTTTTTTTCTTTGATGATGCACTTAGTCATTTTTTACTAAGTGTTTCCATCAATGCTAAAGGGGGAGATTGTTGGCAAGTGGTCAGCACATGCACACATATGTTCATGTATGCACATGCACATGTATGGAATCTTGTCATTTATGGAAACTCTTATCATTTTTCTAGTTGTACATATTAGATATGAAGATTATATTTGAATGTAGTTGATTGAGTGAAAAATGCCTGAGTCCACAAACTATTTTAGTAATCCAGTCTGACAGAAGAGCTTAGAGAGCTTCACATAAGTTGTATGAAGGCATGAGATCTAAATGACATGCTTATATGACACCAATGAACACATGTGTGAGGCCACATGTGTTAGTATTGATGGATCCGAGAGATATGTTCAGTTGATTGGATGTGAAGATAGTAAACATAGCATAACATATTAGCGATCATTGAGGATGACTTTGTGAGTGTTTGGAAACTTATTTTTGGATTTTATCTTGTATTTGAGGCCGAATGAGAATTTTAATGAAGCGTGCAATTTATCTTGTATTAATATGATGTTTACCTACAATGATGTTGACTAGCTTTGTAATTATACTCTTAATAGGGTATAAATATATAAACACTTTTGTAAAAGTGTGTGATGATGTAACATGATAAGATATGGATTTAATGTTGTTGGATGCAAATTGTGAAGACATCTAAAGGGTAGAGAAGTGATCAAAATGAAGGAGAACATGTGATGAAGGGTGCTCCCCTTAATACCACAAACACATAACAGAAATAGAGAAACAACAACAATATGCAAGAACAAAAAATTGGCTTCTTATTATCTCCACAAATGTGGAATTACAAACTTTCAAAATTACAATATGCAAAGCCACATGGGCATTCCCTTATAATATTCTGTAGGACAAAGCCTCGAACTATTACCCAGATCTACTACCTAGAACTATTCTGAACTGCCTAAGACAATAATACAGCCTTCCTTATATAGGCAATTTTTCCACCGCCTGGGAAGGTTCCAAAATTTTAGCCAATAAGGCCGACCAAACTTAGAATTATTTTATTTTACATTTTATTACATCATAGTCAGCTCAAGATAACCTTTGAAACCTGAACAAAAATTTTGAAGAAAATTATTTTCTGCCATTTCGGGTGGCCCAACTTCCGAAGACCATAAGTCATCACCAGTTGACCCGATCGGCTATTATAACCCCATTTCAGAAATGCCACGAAGCGCTCTACAGGCTTGACTTGCACAAGCGCTCGTCACCCAAATTTTTGACCTCATCTGGGGCCTCTAAAGCCTTCAAAAATGAGTCCAAAGTTTCTGTACCCTGCTGCCAATACCGAAAATCTTTAATATCTTCCAACATGCACTTGATCTGGAAATGAAACTTTACTGGCAGACTTATATGACCAAAATGAACCTCCAAGAAAGAAATTAGATCATTCTGAGCACAGATAAAAATTACCAAAAATAGTAACTTTCCATAAATAGCAGCTCTACACAGGATAGCCCTTATTGAATTCAAAAATAGAAATATTTTTGGGTGATGCAAGATTGCTCTTACACCCAGGATGCTCCTGCATCAGACACCCAGGGTAATTTGAGAAGTGACCCTGTCACGACTCAGGTGTGCAGAGGAAAACCAAGATGGCTAACCTCCTCCTTTGTCAGCCATGATGAATCTTCAACAGGTCATCCTTTCTACTTGACCAGATATTCTTCATATGTCCTGTTCCTTGTGCTTCTGCCAACATGACTGTCCAGTATATCTTCGATCTACTTAGTGTCTGAACTAGTTGCTGGAATACTCCACTGTGCTGCTGCAACCTCATCTTCAAAACCTCCTTCATGATACTCTGTCAAATCTGAAATGTTAAACACTAGTGAAATATTCAGCTCACTAGGCAATTCTACCTCATATGCATTTCCTGAATCATGCTTCTTCAGTATCTTACATGGCCCAAACTTCTTCATTTTCAGCTTGTTATATGTACCAACTGGAAACCGCTCCTTCTGCAAATGAACCATGACTTCATCACCAACCTGAAATTCCTTATACCTCCTTTTCTCATCTGCCTTAGCCTTATACTATGCATTCATCTTAGTAATATACTTCCTCACCTCCTCATGGATGTTCTTCAAGTGTTCTGCAAAATCCTCAACTTCAGCACTATTATTTCTCCTTTATCTATCTTTCTCAATTCAGATGCATTTCTTGGACTACTTCCATATACAATCTGGAATGGTGATTTACCAGTGCTCCTATTGATAGAATTATTGTATGAAAATTCTGTCTGTGGTAAAATCAAATCCCATCCTGTTGGCTTATCTCCAACCAAGCATCTCAGCAGATTTCCCAAACTTCTATTCACCACCTCTGTCTGTCCATCAGTCTGTGGATGATGTGATGAGCTGAACTTCAAATCTGTCTTCAACTTCTTCCATAATGTCCGCCAAAAATATCCAACAAACTTAGTATCTCGATCTAAAACTATGGTCTTTGGCAAGCCATGTAGTCTCACCACTTCTCTGAAAAATAATTCTGCTACATGAACAGCATCATTAGTCTTCTTGCAAGGAATGAAATGTGCCATCTTTGAAAATCTGTCAACCACCACAAAAATTGAATCATGTCCCCACTGTGTCCTCGGTAAACCAAGAACAAAGTCCATACTAATATCCTCCCAAGGCTTCTCTGGTACAGGTAATGGCTGATACAACCCTGTATTCTACTTCACTCCTTTCGCGATCTGACATACTCTGCAACTCTGTACAAAATTCTTGACATCTTGTTGCAATTGTGGCCAATAATAATTTTTACTAACCAAAGCAAGGGTTTTATCACGACCAAAATATCCAGCCAATCCTCCGCTATGCTTCTCCTTGATGAGATTCTCCCTCATAGAGCTTCGTGGAATGCACAACTGACTCCCTCTGAATAGCATATCATCTTGGATGATAAAATCCAGCCATTTCATCCTGTCTAGAGTAATAGGTTCTGTACAAGCTTTCCAAGCTTCACCAAAATCAGGATCCTCTGGATATAAATTCTTGAGTTCCTTGAACCCAACCACCTCAATCTACATCTCTGTCAGCAATAGTTGCCTTCTGCTAAGAGCATCCGCAACCCTATTAGACTTTCCACTCTTGTGTTTCAAAACAAATGTATAACTCTGCAAAAACTCAACCCATTTCAAATGCCTCTGATTCAACTTTCCTTGACTATTCAAATATTGTAAAGCTTGATGATCAGTATACAAAACAAACTCCTTAGGAAGTAGATAATGTCTCCACTTCTTTAATGCCTAAACTATAGCATAAAATTCTTGATCATAAACAGAATACTTCCTCTTGGCATCATTTAAATTTTCACTGAAATACGCAACAGGTTTACCTTCTTGGCTCATAACAGCTCCTATTGCAGTACCACTAGCATCACAATCTACTTGAAATACCTTATTAAAATCTAGAAGTGCTAAAATAGGTTGTTCTGTAACTTTTTGTTTCAATAATTGAAAACTCTTTTCTGCCCGTTTAGTCCACTTAAACTCTTTTCTATCCCCTCTCATTGTCTCAGTCAAGGGACCACAAATACTGCTAAAATTTCTGATAAACTTTCTGTAAAAACTAGCCAAACCATGAAAAGATCTTACCTCAGTAGCACTCCTTGGAGTAGGCCATTCAAGGATAGCCTGTACCTTCTCTGGGTCTATTTTTAGACCTTCTCCTAAAACTACAAACCCCAAATACACCAACTCTTTCTTCACAAAACTGCACTTCTTCAAATTAATCAACAATTTCTCTTCTCTCAGATTCTCAAATACCATATGAATATGCATCATATGCTCCTCCAATGTCTTACTAAAGATCAGAATATCATCTAGGTAAACAATGACAAACTTACCCAGAAATTCTTTCAGAACCTCGTTCATGAGCTGCATGAAAGTGCTCGGTGCATTGGTTAGCCCAAAAGGCATGACTAACCACTCATATAGTCCTTCCTTTGTCTTGAAGGTAGTCTTCCATTCATCTCCTTCTCTGATCCGAATCTGATGATATCCACTCTTCAGATCTATCTTTGAGAAATACACAGCTCCACTCAAACAGTCCATAATATCATCCATTCATGGCAATGGAAACCTGTACTTGATTGTGATCTTGTTTATTGCCCTAGAATCTATACACATCCTCCACTCTCCATTCTTCTTTGGTGCTAATACCGCTGGTACAGCACAGGGACTCAGACTCTCACGGACCAATCCTTTCTGTAGCAGTTCATGTACTTGTCTGTTCAACTCCTCACTTTCTACAGGTGTCATTCTGTGTGCTGCCTTATTTGGAAAACTCGCTCCTGGGATCAAGTCCATCTAATGACTGATCTTTTTGACTGGTGGTAATCCATCAGGCACGTTATCGGATACAATATCCTGAAACTCATTCAACAAATTTGCAACTTCTACAGGAACATCTTCTACTTCCTCTTTACCAGCTTTTGGAATTAAAGCAAAACATACATGCTCATGCCTCATACCATCTAGGAAATTTCTTCCATCAACAAAAGTTATCCTTGCATTACCACATACCTTTTCTTGAGTCTCATTCAATGGGTTTAGCTTATGTCGCACTCCATCCTTTGTCAGGGAATAGGTATTCGCACGACCATCATGTACAGCACATCTGTCAAACTGCCATGGTCTACCCAACAACATATGACATGCATCCATAGATATGATATCACACAATACCTCATCTTGGTATCCGCCAATCTTGAACTTCACCAGGCATTGTTCATTGACCATGACCTTGTGGTCATCCTGTACCTAGGCAATTCGATATGGATGTGGGTGTTTCTGTCTCTTGAGCTTCAACTTTGTCACCATCTCTTCTGACACCAAATTGTCAGTGTTTCCACTATCAATAATCACATCACAATATTTACCTTCACACTTGCACATGGTGCGAAACAGGCTCCTCCTTTGCTCAGGTTCATTCTCACCACTCAACAGGACTCTTCTATTAATCAATGTTTCTCCTCTTTCAGCATCTTTAGAATTTGATGATCTGGCATCTTCATCTACATGTGCAACTCTAGCCCGGCCTTCATTTCTCCTGTCTGTTCTGCCTTGGCGTTGAGGACATTCAAATGCCCTATGACCTTCTTCTCCACAGTGAAAACATGTTCCACGGAAGCCTCCTCTTCCAGATCCTTGTCCTCTTCCTCTTCCTCTCTGATCTCTATTACTCTGATCCTAAAAATGATTGGAATTATTTCCTCTCTGATTCTAACTGCTACTGGCCTCATCCTTCTTTTTTGAATCTTCATTTCGGCCACCATATGACCGTCCGCCAGATCTTCCACCACGACCTCTTCCATTTTGTCTACTCTCAAACTTCTTGTTTAGCTTTTCCTCTACTTTTAGGGCAAACTGGTATGCCTCCTCAATACTGTTCATTCGAACCAGATTCAACTCCTCCTAAATGCTTGGCCTTAACCCATTAAGGTATCAGGCAACTTTCTCCTTATCAGCTTCTGCATGGCCTATTCTGATGAGGAGTCGATAGAACTCCTCTATATACTCCTGAACAGATCTTCCTGCTTGCTTCAAACTTTGCATTTTCTTTAGTAGGTCAAGCTCATAATCAACAGGAATGAACTGTCACTTCAATTTATCCACCATCCGATCCCATCTTGTGATTTTATCTTTCCCTCTTCTATTTCACTCCAATTGAATTTCTTGCCACCAGATCTTCACATGACCTTTCAGTCTGGCCTTCGCAAATTTGACCCTATCAGGATCCTCAACATCCTCGTACTCAAAATATTCCTCACATTCATTGATCCAGTCGATCAATTTCTCTGGGTTAAGATTTCCAAAAAATGTAGGAACCTCAATCTTTGGTCTTTTCCCAATCTTGAAAATTGTCCGAAAAAGTCTTTCTTCCTCCTGGTTCACAATTTCAGCTTCTCCTTCTTGATATTCTTCTTCGGCTTCATCCTCGCTTTCATCTCTGACATTAAGATTCATTCCTCTGCGAATCTCTTCTTGCAATGCTCGCACTTGTCTCTGCAGTGCCCTAACCTCAGGTGTTATAACACCAGCTCTTCCGCCACGTTCCCTTCGTGGAGGCATTTTTGCGATGCGCACTGAAACCCTAACCACGGTCCTAGTGCAAACTGTCTCACAGCCGGCGATCTGTTTACACACTCAAGAACTCCTACTCTGATACCACTTGATGAACAGTGCTCCCCTTAATACCACAAACACATAACAGAAATAAAGAAACAACAACAATATGCAAGAACAAAAAATTGGCTTCTTATTATCTCCACAAATGTGGAATTACAAACTTTCAGAATTACAATATGCAAAGCCACATGGGCATTCCCTTACAATATTCTATAGGACAAAGCCTCGAACTATTACCCAGATCTACTACCCAGAACTATTCTGAACTGCCTAAGACAATAATACAGCCTTCCTTATATAGGCAATTTTTCCACCGCTTGGGAAGGTTCCATAATTTTAGCCAATAAGGCCGACCAAACTTAGAATTATTTTATTTTACATTTTATTACATCATAGTCGGCTCAAGATAACCTTTGAAACCCGAACAAAAATTTTGAAGAAAATTATTTTCTACCATTTCGGGTGGCCCAACTTCCGAAGACCATAAGTCATCACCAGTTGACCCGATCGGCTATTATAACCCCATTTCAGAAATGCCACGAAGCGCTCTACAGGCTTGATTGGTGCAAGCACCTGTCACCCAAATTTTTGACCTCATCCGTGGCCTCTAAAGCCTTCAAAACTGAGTCCAAAGTTTCTGTACCCTGCTGCCAATACCGAAAATCTTCAATATCTTCCAACATGCACTTGATCTAGAAATGAAACTTTACTGGCAGACTTATATGACCAAAATGAACCTCCAAGAAAGAAATTAGATCATTCTGAGCACAGACGAAAATTACCAAAAATAGTAACTTTCCATAAATAGCAGCTCTGCACAGAATAGCCCTTATTGAATTCAAAAATAGAAATATTTTTGGGTGATGCAAGATTGCTCTTACACCCAGGATGCTCCTGCATCAACATGAGGAGTTATTGTAGAGATACATCGTTAACTCTTTGTATTATGGACAACAGATTTTTTGTAAGTGTTGTTGCACCTATTGTACAACCCTAATAGGGTTTGTTTTCCTTTAACAGGTATAGGAACTTTAATAGGGTCAATTCATTAATAGGGATCTTATTGTATACATCCCCTAACAGGGATCTACCTATTTTGTATTAATCATCTCCTAACAGGGTTTCAAGATTCATAGTGCAGAATATTGTAGGTACCATCCCCACTGGGGTTTTCCCTTGGCTAGGGTTTCCTAAAAAACAAATATGGTGTTATGAGTTCTTCTATTTTTATCTTTGTTTCATGGTTGTTTATTTTATGTTACATCTGGATACCTATGCATTCTAATGAGATGGATCATTTACCATATGGACACTCTTTTCTTTCCTATTATTTTGGACGCACTCTTCTAGCTTTGATTGATCATCTCTTCATACTTTTGGTGTTTTTATGCCATCTCTATTTTCAAGTTTAGGTGTTTGCCTTTGTTTTCCTCCTAATTCCAATAGTGTCATTTGAGGGCACTCGTTCAGATTACAATATTTTGTATCTTCAACTTCAATTGTTTGCCTTTGTTTGCCTCCTGGTTCAAGTAGTGTCATTTGAGGGCACTCATGCAGATTACAGTCTTCTCTACCTGGTCATATTTTAGTGGAGGATCTTCAAATCATAAGTTGCTTCTTGATAGATTTTACAACTTCTTGCTTCAGTGATGTTGTACATGTTCATCCTTGTTCCTATTTATGGAACATTCCTACTTTTTGGAGGCTTCTTCAATCCTTTAGACTAGTCTTTGTCTCTTTTTGGAGTAGAGTTTTTCTCATGTGGTTTTCTCCATTTCTCCTCTATATAGAGACTCTCTTTTTTACTTGGGTACCTAACCAGGCCTTTTGTTGCTGGGACCCATTTGCTTTCAATAGTTCTTTCTAGGTTTTTAGCTTCTCCCAAAGTTCATCTTAAGGGAGGGTGTTAGAGTAATAAAGTGTTTTCTTATTAATTAAATCATGTTTGATTTAATTACTAAGTCTCTTATTATCTCTTTATACTTAAGCTAAACTTTAGGCATATAATAATTAATTTCTTTATTAATTATTATTGTACAACCTAGGTTTTACCTTTTGAGGTTTTCAAATCTCCTTTTATAAGGATTGATCTCCTTTGTATTCATAATAGATTGTGTAATAGATTATTTATTATTGAATTGCAACTTTTTTTTTCACATCAGGAATGATTTCTCCTCTCTTGTGGATCAATGCATTTAGGCCTCCATAGCTTCTTGTTTCTTCTCTCTTTTTCTATGCCAGGTGTTTGCATGTAGATGTTCTTGAGAGCTGTGGGTTGTTTACTCATCAAATCCAATAACTACGACCAGAAATTTCTCTACTACTACAATGGACAAGTGTTCAATCCCCTTGATCTCTTCCTCAAGTGACTCTTTGTCTTCATTAGGTTCTTTATCTAATATTGGACCTTTATGCATTTATGTACACTCAATCTCAACCTTATGTCCACGTCATCTAAAGGACATTTCTCTATTTCTACAAATTTTCCCTTTCTTACCTCTCACATTATTGCTTTCAAGGTATCTCACACCCCTTACCTCATTTTTTGTGCTTCCCTCTCAAATTCAATCATCCATTTCTTTTTTCCCACCTTCTCCAACATAGGGATCATAAAAGACCAACCATTAAAAATCCACACTTCTTTCTTTTCTTCATTAAAGGATTCAAGTCTCTCCAACTCTCACAATTGCAAGAATCCTCTAAACCTACACCAGTCTCTTGAGCTCCTCTTAAACTCTCACCAATTCACTATCTTTGAAACTTCACGCTCTCAATCAATCAAAGATGCAACAATTATTTTGAGCACACCACAACTACTTCATAGTCTTAGCTATGAATTGATCCATTTTCAACAATATATTCACACAACTCCACTCTTCACTTGCAGGTCCCAATGTAGAATGCCTCACATTTAGCGATATGTCTACACACTCATAAAAACTTGCTCCACTACTTCTCTATGTAGCTCCTCTTATAACTTTCTTTGTTAGAATAACTGAGAGGGGGGTGAATAAGTTAGATTAGTTATCCTACATTCCCAAATACAAAGATGTGCCTTATCAAATAATTCCAACAAGTTATGTAGCTCGGTAACATAAAATATCAATCTGTCTATTCACTTTACCGATTACCAGTAAATAACTAACTGTGATTACCGAGCAAATCAATTATGCAGTATGTAAAGTATGATAGAAAAACAATCATCACAAATAACAAATAACATAATGATTTAACGTGGAAACCCTGTTAATGAAAAAACCACCTAGGATCGGTAACCAAAAATAATTCACTCTTCTAAAGTGAGCTCGGTGAAGAGCCAACCCTGTTAAAGGATACAAACACACTGTTAAGTGTGACCTGGTTAGAGGATTTATCACTAACAGTTAACTTTTGACTAGCATTCACTATGGGGTCAACAAGATAACAATGTACATTCTCTGAATGACATAGGGCAGAATATAAGACTGTTAAGTCCACTCGGTTAAGAGATTTTATGAATCAATGGTTAAACTGATACAGTCTGATCTAATTCAAATACAACTCAATTGCAGATATCTAAATCTATGCTAAACCCATACAAATCCTCTGATCATTAATCCAATTCACTTCATCAATATTCTTCAACTTACTTTCACTCGGTAAATGGTTCTCTAACGCTAGGTTAACTCTGTAATTTGGTTCTTTCAATAACCGGTCTGATCAGGCATGCATGAATAGTTTTCATGTGATATCTCTGCAGTCTTATTCTTCTGTCATGTTTCAATAATGAAACCCATATCTCTTATATAGACAAGTAAACCATTTTCATATCAGCAATTAGATTTTTCCACTTAATCTCCTTCATCCATTTTTCCTCTTAAATCTTCCTCGGGAGATGTGTCATTAACACATTTCAATCTCATCCTTTAGATCTTCTCCAAATTTTTTCAACCATAGATCTCATAACAAACTTAATCCTTAATCTTGAAATCATAACAATTCCATCTCATCAAATTTTAGTTGACTGGTCTTTGCATTTAATTTTTTCATCCATACTCAGTTAATATAGAAAATGTGTCAATGATAACTAGTTAAATTAGCTCAGTTAATACTGTCATTCAGTATACACTACACTGGCTCGGTGTATATAGAAATCTTCAATAACCGACCACATTGACATGTTCAATTTCAAATCTCTTCGTCATAATAGATTAATGTAACATGCTCAAGTCAATAATATAAAGCCATAGACTCATCAATAAGTTACCCAATGTTTACCTAATCCTTATCTGTCATATCCATCTTTTTCTCATGGAGATATCTCAGTTCTTCATCTTTTCTTCCTTCTAGCAATGTTTAGATGTTTGTAACTAACATGATAAGTACTGTCAAGACTAGTTGACATCAATGACAACATATTGATTGATTTAATTATCTTACATATCATTTCAGTACTCAATGATCTCTAATCATTGTTTCTTCAGTTCATTCAGATATTCAATCAATTGTAGTTCATCAATCTCTCCCTTTGGCATTGATGGCAACACAAGCAATATGAAAATATGTCATGCACATACCAAACATGTATTCTACAACTATGAAAGTAAATGTTGTAGCTCAGTAAGCATTTAAATTTAATATGTTTAATCACTACAAAACATAACAGTATTACAAGTGCAGACTCTCCTTATGGATTTGATCTTTTCATCTCTTAGATTCCCTTCTTTGTTCTCAGCAACAAATATTCAAGTCTCTCTTTCTCTGTGTTCTTAGTAATTGATTTTCCATATTCATTCTCTCTCCCTTTGACAACAATACCAAAGAAAATAGAAACAAACAAAAAAAAATAGATAGCTCTGTAGTAGCCAAGTACTCCTCTATTGTATGGTTCATATCATGTACCTTTAGTGTATAGATAAACAAATTTATGTTCCACCTTCTATAATCTTTCACAACCTTAGACAAAATCCAAACTGTGAGCTATGTGCATCGACATGAATGATCTTCTAATAAGTGTAGGTTGATGCAACCTCTAGTTCACCTTAGTGACCGATAGACAATGGACAGACCCCAAGTCTAGTTCTCAAATACTCAAATGTGTCCTTCGGTAATGGTTTAGTAAAGATGTCAGCAAATTATTCCTTAGATGTTACAAATTCCAGTTGTACTTTCTTCTCTTGAACTTGTTCTCTTAAGTAGTGATACTTAATAGATATATACTTTGTCTTCGAATGCATCACAGGAATCTAAAAAATATTTATAGCACTGGTATTGTCACAATATATAATCACTGGATCAATGATTACCTCAAAAATTCCTTCCAAATCTTGTATGATCCAAGCTATATTTGAATAATTTGCAGCAGCAACAACATACTTTGCTTCAACAATAGACTGAGAAATGCATTCTTGTTTCTTGCTAATCCAAGTCACAAGCCTTTCCCCTAAAAAGAATTCTCCACCAGTTGTGCTCTTCTGGTCATCTATGTTTCCATCCCAATGTACATTGGTGTAAACTTTTAGTTCAAAGTTGCCTTCCAATGTGTACCATAATCCATAGTCCTTTGTTTTCTTTAGGTATCTCAAGATTCTCTTTATAGAAACCATATGTGAATCTTTAGGATTGGCATAAAATCTTGCCACAATCCCCACTGCATGTGCAATATCAAGCCTACTGTGTACAAAATACATCATTTTACCAATCATAGATGATTACAGAGTTTGATTTACCTTGATAGATTCATCATCCTTTGTCAATTTATAGCCAATTACCATCGGTGTTCCCATAGGTTTAGCATCTTCCATGCCAAAAGTTTTCAATACTTCTTTAATGTATTTTGATTGAGTGATGAAAACCCCATCTTTTTGTTGCAAACCTAGAAAGAATTTAATCTCTCCAAACATAGACATCTCAAATTCCTTTCTCATTTCATTAGTAAAATATTTGCAAATCTGATCTTGTCCACCAAAGATTATATCATCAACAAATATTGTAGCAATCAAAATTTTATCATTAGAATCTCCTTTCATGTACATATTATTGTTTTCACTAGTTCTTACAAAGCCAATACTTATAAGATAAGCATGTAATCTTTCATACCATGCCCTCGGTTCTTGCTTCAATCCATATAAAGCTTTGTGTAGTCTACATACCATGTCTTTCTGATTCAGATCAACAAATCCTTCAAGTTGTTCGATGTAGACCTCCTCCTCAAGTATTCCATTCAGAAAAGTTGATTTCACATCCATTTGATATACCTTAAATCCCTTATGTGTAGCATAGGCAAGAAATATTTGAACTCCTTCCAATCTAGCAACAGGTGCAAAGGTTTCACCATAATCAATACCTTCTTCTTGTGCATATCCCTTGCAAAAAAGTCTTGCCTTATTCCTTGTAACTTCTGCATTCTCATTTAGCTTATTCTTGAAAATCCACTTAGTACCGATAATATTTTTATCTTTTGATTTAGGCACTAAGGTCCATGTTTTATTATTTTCAATTTTTTCAATCTCCTCATTCATATCATTTATCCATTCCTCATTTTTAAGTGCATCCCTAACATTATTCAGTTCAAACTCACAAACTAAGCATGTGTTATGTCTTAACTTACTTTGAGTCAGCATGCCATCTTTTGTATCTCCAATGATTTGGTTCTCAAGATGGTGTCTTCTAACAAATCTTTCTAGCACTTGATCTCTCCTCTTCTCTTCATTCTATTCAGTTACATTTTCTTTCTCGGGAGCTTCTTCCTGATTCTTGGTTTCCATTTGTTGATTCTCCATGGAATTTTCCTTATGCTTGGTAGACTCAGCCTACAGCTTTGGTAGATACTCTGGATCTTCAACATAAGTGAACCTACCATAGTCTTCCATCTCCTTCATGCTTTCTACATCATTCTTATCAGCAAACTCATCAACTTTTACATTAGCACTTTCTATCATCTTACTAGTAACTTTTTTTAGACATTTATAAGCTTTACTGTTAGTAGAATATCCTAAGAATATTCCTTCATCACCTTTAGAGTCAAATTTTCCATTTCTATCATCTTTCAGAATATAAAACTTGCTACAAAAAATTCTAAAATAACTTACACTCGGTGTGTATCCAAACCATAACTCGTTGGGTGTCTTGTTTGTGTCTTTATTTAGTTGAACTCAGTTTAGGACATATACATTTGTGCTAACTTCCTCTCTCCATTATATTTGTGCAACATTTTTCTCAATCATCAATGTTCTAGCACAATCAACTATAGATCTATTTCTCCTTTCAGCAATTTCATTATGTTGTGGTGTTCTAGGTGTAGAAACCTTCCTTTTTATACCATGCTTATTACAAAAGTTAGTGAATTCATCAGAAACAAACTCACCTCCTCTATCAGACCTTAACCATTTCAATTATTTTCTGGTTTCTTTTTCTACTTTAGCCTTATACCATTTAAATAGTTTGAATGCCTTGGATTTTTCTTTCAAGAACATAATTGTCATCAATCTAGTATAGTCATCAACAAACAAAATAAATTATCTAGCTCCATAGTAGCTTTGAGTTCTCATGGGACCACATAAGTTGGTGTGAACCAACTCCAAAATTCCTTTAGATGATTAGTCCTTACTTTTAAAACTAGATTTTGTCATCTTTCCTTTTTGACATTGATGGCACATAACATGATTAGGTTTGGTTAGACTAGGAAATCCTCTAACTTTTCTCTTTTTACTGATCTTAATCATGTTATCAAAATTTACATGACATAACCTCTTATGCCATAACCATGCATCTTCATTTTTCACCAATAAACAAGAAGTCTTAGCATTGTCAAGATAAAATTGTTGGCAATTTGGTTGAGTTAGATATCTAGATGTTGTCATTTTGGCAACATATGATCTACCTGAAGACCACATATGACAGAAAGAAAGTATGGCAGAGTGCAAAGCAAAATTGTCTAAGTATGTGCAATATTTTTCCAGTGTATCCAGAAGATAGTTTTGATTGGAGATGTCAATTGAAGTAAGTTCAGTGCTTGCACACTTGAACATGGATACTATGATTCATATTGAAGACTCACCTGAGAGCACAAGTCTATATGGCATGTACGGAAGAAGTTATTGCAGTATTATAGGAACAATGTTAAAGTCGATAGGACAGTATAGAAGATAGAATTGGTAAAGAGTTAAGGGATCATTTTTTTATCAAAATAATGTCTTAATCATATAAAGGGATGACATCCTAGATGTTAACCCTTGGGAAGCACATTGTAATGTTTAGTAAAGCTGACTGTAAAATTTATTATCCCTAATAACTTGTATAAATGTAAGGTATATGGAATGCAAAGTATATGATACACGTGAATGAGATAGATGATATAGTGAACATATATGCGAAAGGTATTGATGTGAAGTTGTGAAATACAAGAAAGCAGTATAAGGTTATGTACCTTGCCCTATTTTGTAATCAGTAATCATTGTATATTACTTGTTTGGGCAGTGGGCTCATCTTGTAATCATTTGTAATCAGTACTACCAACTCTTAGTAAGGTTGAGGCTTCTAACAAGGCCTAGAGTCCCTTAATTAGGACTAAGACACTATACATATGTAACAAGCTCCTAACAGGGTCAACATCCTTAACATGATACTTTTGATTAGTGGATCTTTGTGGGTATCATCCCCATCAGGGTTTTCCCTTGGCCAAGGTTTCCTTGAGAACAAATAATGTGTTATGAGTTCATTTTCTTTACTGTTATGCATGTTCTTTAGTTTACTCTTTTATCCAAGTATAAAGATAATGTGTTATATCCATAATTGGGCAAAAGTAAAAGTTTGTGGAATACTAATTCACCCCCCCCTCTCAGTATTTCCTATTTCTAAGAATTGGTATCAGAGCTTAGTTACTCAGAAAAGAATCATTTAGAAAAACCCTAGCAACTTGAGTAAGATCTATATGGATATGGATCAGCTACAGAATAATCTTAAAAGAGCTCTTGAACAGATTGATATACATACTGAAGAAAGAGATACTCTAAAAGGAAAATATGATGATGAAAAGAACATCATTGAGAAACTAAAAAAGAAGCTGGAAGAACTGAAATCAGAAAAGGAATCTACAATTCAAATTGAAGATTGTGATGATAATTTGGAAAAAGAAAATGAGATCCTTAAACATGAATTAAAGATAGTAAATCTGAAATTGAGTTTGAAAGATGGAAACAACAAGAATGAAGAAAATCTAAAATCTGAGAATGAAAATCTAAAATCTGAGAAAGAAGATCTGAAATCTAAACTATTTAAAGTGGCATCTGAACTTGAGAAAACCAAATTGCAGTATGCTAAAATTGAAAAGTACAATGCAATTATGAAAGGTGAACTGACTCAATCTAAGAAAAAACTTGAGAGACTATATTATTCCACTAGTGATAAGATTGATGAACAAATGTCTTATCAAAATCCATTCTATGATAAAACTGATCTTGGATTTAACTCATCTAAGCTAAATGAAGAAAGCAAGGAATTAGATCTGAAAGTTTCTAAAAACATAGAAGAAAAGAAATCTGATGAATTTGAAGAAACACCTAAACAAGAAGAACCACCTAAACAAGAAGAATCACCTGAAGGTATGCGGAGAGAATTTAAAGGTAGATTTTTTACATGTAATACTTTTGGTCATATGAAGAAAGATTGTACAGGTAAGCAATTTAAACCTCTTAATGGTTATTGTTATAATTGTCATGGTTTTGGACATAGAGCTATTGAATGTAGGAAGCCTAAATTTAATGAGAATAATAGTAGTAGAATGTTTAGAGATACTAACCATGCAGATAAGAAACCTACTGAAGATATGAATAGAAGAAATGGAGTAGTGTGTTATAGATGCAACAAGGTTGGACACATTGCTAGGAATTGAAAATCACAAATCAACTAGACTGGACCAAGATATGGAAACAATGGAGTAGTTTGTCAAATATGCAACAAATTTGGTCATACAACAAGGTTTTGCAAAATGAATAACATGAGAAACCCTAATCCTAGAAGTCATGCAAGGAGAAATGGGAATGCAAGAAATAGTTAAGGAGGGTTGATGTAGTAATTCAGATGAAGTGAAGTTTATTAAAGCCATAAATCAAGGAGACACAGTCAGCACTGAAGGTAATCAGAAAGGTGAAGTATCAAATGGTAAGAGTGAATCTCTTCCTAACCCATCTCTAAGTACTTAATTCATGAAGAATGCAGTAGAATAGGAACTTAGGATAGTGTAGAAATTAGTATAGGATGAATTGAGTCTTGTGCAGTTAATGTAAGGTAGTATATGATGTAATGATGGTATGGTTAAGAGTGCATGAGATAATATGAAGTTATGCAAGATCGCAAGAAGTTTTAAGTTTTGCAGGTAAGCAGGAACAACTTTTTGGAAAGAAGCGGTAAAAGAATTGAATGCGATGTCAAAATCTTGTGAGATTGAAAGGTTAAAAGCTTATGATTGGTATTGTTTAATCATTAAGGCAAGTACGTTAAGGAGATCAAGCAGTGGTGATTAAGAG
Organism: Chamaecyparis obtusa; assembly: GCA_027943335.1. Lineage (NCBI taxonomy): Eukaryota > Viridiplantae > Streptophyta > Pinopsida > Cupressales > Cupressaceae > Chamaecyparis > Chamaecyparis obtusa. Next base: position 692,957 of record BSBK01008409.1, on the reverse strand, counting down.
AAGTTTGCAAGGATTTGGTGAAAGAATTTTGTGTTGTATCTACGCAAAGCCCTAAATCGCAGAATTAAGTTATTTTACTAAGAAAATCTATCAGTCAGTTAGAGAATTTGCAGAAGATATGGATGTTTCATTGGTTCACAATATAAGAGATAAGATCAGACCTAAGATTAAAAGTGAACCAGTAGAACCCTTGGAAGAAGACCCTAAATTAGCATTATCATCTGTACCAGATAGAGTTTTACATTTAGAGAATGTTAGAAGCTATTTGGGATGTAATCTTGAAACCCTCAGTGATAGTTATGTTACTAAAGATTATGAGAAGCTTTACAATCAAGATATGTCATTGAAAGTAGGGTTTGAACATTTGAAGGACAACGAAATCATAAAGTATTCACTACAATATGAATTTGATGATGAAGAATGCACCAAGATAATTTTGAGTAGAATTCATAATGGAAAGTTTTGGTTAGATGACAGAGTAATAGATATAATAGCAGACCTAATTCATGATGTAACTAGTTTTTCTAAATCTAGAGTTATACCATTGAATGAGAAGAACATGAGGAAAATAGCATTGGATAATACTAAGTCATCCTACAATGCTAGAGGAATAGTGATTAGTAAGATTCAGCAAGATGATGTTAGATACTTATGTAAGATCTTAACATCTAAGTTTTGTGCTAATTCTAGAGAAGATGACATGGCAGTCGGTATGATTCATGCAGCTTATTTGATGTGTGTTGATAAAGTGCAAGTAGATATGTGTGAAATCTTGAGAATTTGGTTATTTGAGAACCTAGAAAAGATTAAGAAAACTAAGAATTCCCAGTTTAGATTCTCATCCCTGATCAGATATATATTTTTCCATTTGTTGAGAAGATTCCCTTACACTATTAGTGAAGATTGGAATGATGGCAAGACCTCAATGGAAAGAATCAATAGAGTATATAGGAGACACCCTATAGACAAGGTCAATGAAAGTGCAACTTTGGTAATCAAAACATTTTAGAACTTGATGAAGAACAAATCAAGAATTCCACAGGCAATAGTTGAGAAATACAAGAATGAAATAAGCTTTATGGTTGACACTTACTTTACATTCATTGAAGCAATTAAACCTAGAGTAGAATTTATAGACCCTCTTGGTTATGAAATTTTTGAAGTTGAAGTAGAAGAATATGTAACTAGATTATTGAAATGTAAGTTGGATATACATAGCAACATATTTGGGACTTATGATTAGAACTTCAACTCTGGAAAGTCTATTCAAGAAGAAAAACAATCCAAGAAGAGAGTAGAGAGTACTATAAAGAAAATTCTAAAGGACACAGGTATGACAGAATAGGAATTTGTAATTACAAAGAATACAGTAGCAGCAATTAGAGATATTGGACAAAAGGAAGTTTTGTCTGTTCCACCCCTATCAATAGTTGTAGTTGAGATTGGAAATTTGCAGCATGTAGTAAAAGTGGAGAAAGTTGAGAAGGAACAAGAAATTAGGAAGTCTACAAGATCATCCTCCACTCCACCAAGGAAAAGAATAAAAGAAATAGCTACTAGACCAGGTAAGAGATAGAAGACAATATTTGCCCCAGTTTAGAGGAAAATAGCAGAGATAAAAAATGATGACACAGAAGTGAAGAAGAAGAAATGGAAGCCTAAGATTGAGAAAGTAAATGAACAAATCATTAATGATGGAGATTTTTCAAATATGAAAAAGTATTATGATCTCTATAACTATTCTGAGAGATTAAACTTGGAAAATGTAGTTGTAAGGCATATGATCCTAGCTGACAAGAAGTTTGATACAATTCAAGGAAAGATCCCTGACAATCTATTTGAGAAGATGATAAATAGAAAGAAGAGAGCAGCTGAAGAAGATAACAAAATCAGAGAGAATTTTGTAAGGAAGCTATATGACATCAGAAATGCAGACCACCTTAAATAAATCATGAAAGAACTTGGTACACTTATAAGAACAAAAAGGAGAAAAATTATAATAATGGGAGGTAATTATGAGGAAATAAATAAGGAAACTAAGAAAGCAGTTGTAAAAGTAATGACATCAAGTGTTGGAAAGTAGTCTAGTGCAGCAAAAAAAGATATGGAAGTTGAGCATCAGAAGAGTCCCTCTCCACCACCTTCAATAACATTGAAGATGAATCAATGCATGTGGAAAGAACTAAGATCACATTGGATAGTGATGATAATCCTTTTAGTAACCTAGAGAACATTGTTGACAATTCATCTTTTGAAGAGCAAGACAGGTCAATTCAAGAGGAAAGGAAAGAAATAAGGAAAGAATAAGAGACACGAGTAGAAATTCAAGTAAACACAGTGAGTCAAGGACAGAAAGAAACACCTAGCAAAGTGGAAATCAATTCTACCCCTGAGATTGTAGCTAAGAAGCCACAGATTGAATCACTATTTGTTGATATTGGAAAATAAGTTGATGATGATGATCAAATGGAGTTGATCTCATCCCTAAACAAGATTATTGGAAAGAACAAGAAGGTGAAAATCCTTGAAGGTTTACTGCAAGAAGTAATAGGAAAGTTGCAGAGTGTTGTGACTAATTAGGTAATAGAAGCAGATCCACAAACTAAAGCTAGAGAAGTTATGAAGATATTTGATAATGAATTTACTAATTTGTTAGGCATTGCTACAGTGAAGGCTTAGGCGGTCTATGAGGCCAAAATGCTTCTTGATATAAGTCAAAATATCAGGAATGATATCAATAATTTGGATGTATGCATAAAATATTTGAGAAGTAATTTGGACAAAGAAAAAGCTTTGTATATATAGTGTACAAATTTAGATAGTAATGTATCTAAAGTGACTGAGAAGATTAAAAAAAAGATGACTAAAATTCAAACAGAAGTGAATCTGTTAGCCAATCCTAATGTAAAGATACTGGATGTAGAGAAAAGAATCTGTAAGATAAATGATGAAATAAGGATTCTTAATGATGAGAAAGATAAGAAATTGAAAAATATTCACTCTTCTAAGAGAGCACATTTCAATCAAGATAAGCATTATTTAAGGACACTTGGAAGAATATCTTGCATCTAAGACATCTTATGAGAAGTTTAACTTTGCAAATCCCCAAGCATGTGAGATCGCGTCTTATGGTTTGTGTGCACTACTTAGTGTTGCAAACACCATTAAGAAGGCATGAGAGAAATAATTGGAGAGCATAAAAGTGAACTTTTCAAATTGTGTTGCAAGCCTACCGACTCTATAAATTTGAATCAAGGTAAATAGTTTTGTGAACATAGTTTTGGCACCCTTTTTTTTGTCATTATTGTCAAAGGGGGAGTGATAGCAAAAAATTGATATATATGATAAGGAAGTATATTCCTAGGGGGAGCATAGATAAAATATATGGATTCATAAGGATTATGAAGATATAATTTTTGTTATGGCCACAATTTTGAGTTTTTGAGTTTTGAGACTTAGCCAATTTTATCATATGTTGCCACCAATGACAAAGGGGGAGATTGTTGGCAATTTTTCTGAGTTAGATATCTAGATGTTTTCATTTTGGAAACATATGATCTACATGAAGACCGCATATGATAGAAAGCAAGTATGACAGAGCGCAGAGCAAAATTGTCTAAGTATGTGCAGTATTTTTCCAGTGTATCCAAAAGATAGTTTTGATTGGCGACATCGATTGAAGTAAGTTCAGTACTTTCACACTTGAACATGGATACGATGATTCATATTGAAGACTCACTTGTGAGTGCAAGTCTGTATGGCATGTATGGAAGAAGTTATTGTAGTATTACAGGAACAGTGTTAAAGCTAATAGGATAGTATAGAAGACAGAATTGATAAAGAGTTAAGGGATTATTTTATTTATCAAAATAATGTCTTAATCATATAAATGGATGACATCTTAGATGTTAACCCTTGGGTAGCGCATTGTAAAATATATTTTGTAAAGTGCTTTATGTTTAGTAAAGCCGACTGTAAAATTTATTATCCCTAATAACTTGTATAAATGTAAGGCATATGGAATGCGAAGTATATGATACATGTGAATGAGATAGATGATATAGTGAACATATATGCGAAAGGTATTGATGCAAAGTTTTGAAAGACAAGCAAGTAGTATAAGGTTATGTACCTTGCCCTATTTTTTAATCACTAATCAGTGTACATTACTTGTTTGGGCAGTGGGCACATCTTGTAATCATTTGTAATAAGTACGACCAACTCTTAGCAGGGTTGAGGCTTCTAACAAGGCCTAGAGTCCCTTAATCAAGACTAAGACACTATACACAGGTAGCAGGCTCCTAACAAGGTCAACATCCTTAATAGGATACTTTTGATTAGTGGATCTTTGTGGGTATCATCACCACTGGCATTTTCCCTTGGCCAGGGTTTCCTCGAGAAAAAATTATGTGTTATGAGTTCATTTTCTTTACTATTATGCATGTTCTTTAGTTTACTATGTTATGCAAGCATAAAGATAATCTTTTATATACATTTGGGAAAAAGTAAAAGTTTGTGGAATACTGATTCACCCCCCCTCTCAGTATTCCCTATTTCTAACAAAAATAAGTTACCTTTCGATTGTCCTCCTATTTCGACAAGCTTTCCATTTTCATCATAGATCTTTACCCTCTTGCTTTCAAATGCCACTCGGTGACTTGAGTTATTAAGTTGTGCCACACTCAACAAATTGTAATTCAATCCTTTTACCCAGTATGCATTATCACATCTAATTCTATCATTCAATAGAATAGATCCTTTTCCTTTAACCATGCAAGGTTTGTCATTTCCCATTTTTACTCATCCTCCATTATAATTCTCAAGATGATCAAACTTATCTTCATCACCAGTCATGTGATGTGTAAAGCCACTATCAATGATCCAAGTATCATTTTTACTAACTTTAGAAATGAGTGATGTTTCTACATACCTTTCCTCCTCTTCAAAATCATCTTTCATTGCAACAAACACTACCTTTATATCATCATCAGTGTTGGTGTCAGTGTCATCTTCTTCAACAAGATAGCATGCCTTTTTGCCCTTATCTTTATGATCTCAATTATCTCTTTTGTTGTGTCAGTAACCTCTTTTGTTCCTTCTTCCATAGCTTCCATCACCAGATTGGTCTCTATCTTTATCTTCCTCTTTCCTACTAGGACATCTAGCTGCAATATGGCCAACTTCTTTAAAATTAAAACAAGCTAAAGGTAACTTTCCCTTATATCTACCTTTACTTTTCTACAGTCTCTGGGCCATAAGAGCTTCAAGTTCATCAATCTCATCATCAGTATTACTATCACTTTCATTCCTTATATTATGCTCACTATTAGATTTACCAATCTTCAAAGAAGACATAAAAGAAGACTCAACACTCGGTACCACACTATTATCAAAAAATTTTAACTCAAAAGTTGTTAATTTTCCAATTAGACTATCAAGAGTAAGAGTGCTACCAAGTGCAGTCCTCATTTCATGAATAGTAGATATTCTAATTACATAAGAAGGAAACAAGGTTCTTAGTATCTTACTTACCACTGTATCTTCAGAAATGATACCACCAGCTCATTGGATAGCATTGACTACCTCTTCGATTTGGTTTGTGTACTGTGTGATATTTTCTCCTTCCTTCATTTTCATGTCATCAAATTGACCTCTCAAGCATTCAGCTCTGGCTCTCATCACATTTTCATCACCACCATAAACTAGAGCAAGTTTATCCCACATTTGCTTCGCAATAGTGCAATCCTTGGCATCCTCAAACTCAACATCAGATAGAGCAATAGGAATCTCTATCATATTAATATTATGTTCATGTTGATCTCTCAATTGATCAAGAGTCAAAGGACCAACCATTAGTTGTATGTAGCCATTGTTAAGTAAAGGTATAGCAAATTCTCCAATTCAAGATATGTGAAGTCTCATCCGACTTTTCCATGTAGTAAAGTTGTCTTTGTTCAGCTTCGGCACTTCCCTCTTATATATCTTGTAATCTTTTTATTGAAGTCCTTAAAATGTAGTTCTAAGAAACCAATATGCTCTAATACCAATTTTTAGAATAACTGAGAGGGGGGTGAATCAGTTAGATCATCTATCCTATAGTCCCAAATACAAAGATGTACCTTATCAAATAATTCCAAGAAATTATGCAACTCGATAACATAAAATATCAATCTGTTTGTTCACTTTATCGATTACCAGTAAATAACTAACTGTGATTACCAACCAAATTAATTATGCAGTATGTAAATTATGATAGCAAAACAATCATCACAAATAACACATAACACAATGATTTAACATGGAAACCTTGTTAAGGGAAAAACCACCTGGGACTGGTAACCCAAAATAATTCACTCTTCTATAGTGAGCTCGGTGAAGAGCCAACCCTGTTAAAGTTTACAAACACACTGTTAAGTGTGACTTGGTTAGAGGATTTATCACTAACAATTAAATTTTCACCAACATTCACTATGGGGTCAAAAAGATAACAATGTACATTATCTGAATGACATAGGGTGGAATATAAGACTATTAAGTCCACTCAGTTAAGATATTTTCTAAATCAATGGTTAAACTAATATAGTGTGGTCTGATTCAAATACAACTCAATTGCAAATATTTAGATCAATGCTAAGCCCATACAAATCCTCTGATCATTAATCAAATTCACTTCATCAATATTATTCAACTTGCTTTCACTTGGTAAATGGTTCTCTGACACTTAGTTAACTCTACAGTTCGGTTCTTTCAATAACCAATCTAATCAGGCATGCATGAATAGTCTTCACGCAATATCTCTGCAGTCTTCTTCTTCTAGCATGCTTCAATAATGAAACTCATATTTCTTCTATAGACAAGTAAACTATTTTCATATATGCCATTAGATTTTTTTGCTTAATCTCCTTCATCCATTTTGCCTCTTAAACCTTCCTCGGTAGATGTGTCATTAACATGTTTCAATCTCATCCTTTAGATCTTCTCCAAATTTTGTCAGCGGTGGATCTCATAACAAACTTAATCCTTAATCTCAAAATCATAACAATTCCAGCTCATCAAATTTCAATCGGTTGTTCTTTGCATTTAATGTTTTCATCCATACTCAATTAATATAGAAAATGCATCGGTGATAACTAGTTAAACTAGCTCGGTTAATAATGTCAGTCAGTATACACTACACTAGCTCGGTGTATATAGAAATCTTCAATTACTGACCACCTTCAAATGTTCAATTTCAAATCTCTTCTTCATAATAGATTTATGTAACATGCTCAAGTCAACAATATAAAGCCATAGACTCATCAATAAGTTACCCAATGTTTACCTAATCCTTATCTGTCATATCCATCTTTTTCTCATGTAGATATCCCAGTTCTTCATCTTTTCTTCCTTCTACAGATGTTCAAATGTTTGTAACTAACATGATATGTACTGTCAAGGCTAGATGACATCAATGACAACATATTAACTGATTTAACCATCTTAGATATCATTTCAGTACTTGATGATCTCTAATCATTGTTTCTTCAGTTCATTCAGATATTCAATCATTTGTAGTTCATCATTCTCATACATTTGCAACAAACTCACATACAAGTATAATCTACCCAAAAAATATTTCTAGAAGACATACCTCTCATTTCCTCTATCGACTCTCTCTTAGTGGATGAACTATGTGCACCTTCTAACTGACTTCAATATCTATTGGAGGAAAAACAACATGCTCTCATACAATTTTATCCAACCTAAGGTTTTAGTGTATATTGCCTCACATTTTGTGATCTATCTACACACTCAAGATCACTAGTTCTAATATCATTGGATGCAAGGGGCTCCCCTAACACACTCAAAAAACATGCTCTCTTACACCACATGAGGGTTATTCCACCCAACATTTATACATATCATAAAAAAGAGAATGAATCAAGACATGAATTTCCTTGTATTTCTCAATGAAATAGAAATTCATACATGCTATTGTATTTTAATAAAATGAAAGACACATTCTTCAATTATAAAATATTAGCCACTTAGGGTTTACAAATTTTCAAGATGAATTTACAAGCTATTCTTCTACACTCATTACTACTCCTCTTTATCTATGAAGAAAATGATGAACTACAACTGATTGAATATCTGAATGAACTGAAGAAACTATGATTAGAGATCACCGAGTATTGAAATGATATGTAAGATAATTAAATCAATCAACATGTTGTCATTGATGTCAACTAGTCTTGACAGTACTTATCATGTTAGTTACAAACATCTAAACATCTGTTTGAGGAAGAAAAGATCAAGAACTAAGATATCTACAAATGAAAAAGATGGATATGACAGATAAGGATAAGGTAAACATTGGGTAACTTATTGATGAGTCTATGGCTTTATATTGTTGACTTGAGCATGTTACATTAATCTATTTTGAAGAAGAGATCTGAAATTGAACAAGGCAATGTGGTCGGTAATTGAAGATTTATGTATACACCAAGCCAGTGCAGTGTATACCGACTGACAGTATCAACTGAGCTAGTTTAACTATTTATCACCGATGCATTTCTATATTGACCAAGTATGGATGAAAACATTGAATGCAAAGAACATCCGACTGAAATTTGAGTAGAATTGTTATGATTTCAAGATTAAGGATTAAGTTTTTTATGAGATCCACGACTGACAAAATTTAGAGAAGATCAAAAGGATGAGATTGAAACGTGTTAATGACACATTTGTCAAGGAAGGTTTAAGAGGAAAAATGAACAAAGGAGATTAAGCGGTAAAATATAATGGCTGATTAGAAAATGGTTTACTTGTCTATATAAGAGATATGAGTTTCATTGTTGAAACATGCCGGTAGAAGAAGACTATAGAGATATCATGTGAAGACTATTCATGCATGCCTGATCAGACTGGTTATTGAAAGAACCAAACTGCAGAGTTAACCGAGTGTTAGAGAACCATTTACCAAGTGAAAGTAAGTTGAAGAATATTGATGAATTTAATTAGATTATTGATTAGAGGATTTGTATGGGCTAGCATAGATCTGAATATCTTAAATTGAGTTGTATTTGAATCAGATCATACTGTATCAGTTTAACCATTGATTCAGAAAATCTCTTAACCGAGTGGACTTAACAATCTTATATTCTGCCCTATGTCATTCAGAGAATGTACATTGTTATCTTGTTGACCCCATAGTGAATGCTAGTCAAAAGTTAACTGTTAGTGTTAAATCCTCTAACCAGGTCACACTTAACAGTGTGTTTGTAACCTTTAACAAGGTTGGCTCTTCACTAAGCTCACTTCAGAAGAGTGAATTATTTTAGGTTACTGGTCCCGGGTGGTTTTTCCCTTAACAGGGTTTCCACGTAAAATCATTTTGTTATGTGTTACTTGTGATGATTATTTTTCTATCATACTTTACATACTACATAATTGATTTGGTCAATAATCACAGTTAGCTATTTACTGATAATCGGTAAAGTGAATAGACAGATTGATATTTTATGTTACCAAGCTGCATAATTTGTTGGAATTATTTGATAAGGTACACCTTTGTATTTGGGACTATAGGATAACTGATCTAACTAATTCAACCCCCCCCCCCCCCTCTCAGTTATTGTAACAAATGGTATCAGAGCTTATTGGTTGCTTGGAACAAAGTTTTAAGGACTTCAGAAAAAAGGATTACAAGATGTATAAGAGGGAAGTGTCGAAGCTAAACAAAGACAACTTTACTACATGGCAAAGTCAGATGAGACTTCACATATCTGGAATTGGAGAATCTATTATACCATTACTTGAAAATGGCTACATTCAACTGACAGTAGGTCCTTTGACTCTTGATCAGTTGAGAGATCAAAATGAACATAATATTACTATGATAGAGATTGTTGCTGCTCTATCTGATGCTGAATTTGAGGATGTCAAGGATTGCATTACTATGAAGCAAATGTGGGATAAACTTTCCCTCATCTATGGTGGTGATGCAAATGTGATGAGAGCCAGAGATGAAAGCTTCAGAGGTGGATTTGATGATATGAAAATGAAGGAAGGAGAGAACATTACATAGTATTCAAACCGAATCAAAGAGGTAGTCAATGCTATCCGAGGACTTGGTGGTATCATTGAGGAAGATAGAGTGGTAAGTAAGATACTAAGAACCTTATTGCCTACATATGCAATCAGAATATTTGTTATTCATGAAATGAGGTTTGAACCTAATAGCACTCTTACTCTTGATACTATGATTGGAAAGTTAAAAACTTTTGAGATGAACAATTTTGATAATAGTGTGGTACTGAGTGTTGAGTCTTCTTTTATGTCTTCTCTGAAGATTGGTAAATCTAGCAATAAGCATAATATAAGGAATGAAAGTGATAGTAATACTGATGATGAGCTTGATGAACTTGAAGCTCTTATGACTCAGAGACTACAGAAAGGTAAAGGTAGATATAAGGGAAAGTTACCTTTAGCTTGTTTTAATTGTAAAGAAGTTAGCCATATTGATGCTAGATGTCCCAACAAGAAAGAGGAAGATAAAGACAGAGACCGATCTGGTGAAGGAAGCTATGGAAGAAGGAACAATAGAGGCTATTGACACTACAAAAGAGATGACCAATATCACAAAGATAAGGGAAAAAAGGCATGCTATCTTGTTGAAGAAGATGACACTGACACCGACACTGCTGATGATATAGAGGTAATGTTTGTTGCAATGAAAGATGATTCTAAAGAGGAGGAAAGGTATGTAGAAATAGAACTTATTTCTAAAGTTAGTAAAAATGATACTTGGATCATTGATAGTGGTTGTACACATCACATGACTGGTGATGAAGATAAGTTTGATCATCTTGAGCATTATAATGGAGGATCAGTAAAAATGGGAAATGACACACCTTGCATGGTTAAAGGAAAAGGATCTATTCTGTTGAATGATAGAATTAGATGTGATAATGCATACTTGGTAAAAGGACTGAATTAAAATTTTTTGAGTGTGGCACAGCTTAATAACTCAGGTCACCGAGTGGCATTTGAAAGCAAGAAGGTAAAAATCTATGATGAAAATGGAAAGCTTGTCAAAACACGAGGACAATCAAAAGGTAATTTATTTTATCTTGACAATGCTGAGACTTCTTGTTTGCTAGTGAAAAATGAAGATGCATGGTTATGGCATAAGAGGTTATGTCATGTAAATTTTGATAACATGATTAAGATCAGTAAAAAGAGAAAATTTAGGGGATTGCCTAGCCTAACCAAACCTAATCATGTTATGTGTCATCAATGTCAAAAAGGAAAGATGAAAAATCTAGTTTTAAAAGTAAGGACTACTCATCTAAAGGAATATTGAAGTTGGTTCACACATACCTATGTGGTCCCATGAGAACTCAGAGCTACTATGGAGATAGATACTTTATTTTGTTTGTTGATGACTATACTATATTGATGACAGTTATGTTATTAAAAGAAAAATTTGAGGCATTCAAACTGTTTAAATGGTATAAGGCTAAAGTAGAAAAAGAAACCAGAAAATAATTGAAATGCTTAAGGTTTGATAGAGGAGGTGAGTTTGTTTTTGATGAATTTACTAACTTTTGTAATGAGCATGGTATAAAAAGATAGGTTTATGCACCTAGAACACCATAGCATAATGGAATTGTTGAAAGGAGAAACAGATCTATTGTTGATTGTGCTAGAACATTGATGATTGAGATGAATGTTGAACAAATATACTAGAGAGAGGTAGTAAGCACACCTGTATATGTCCTGAACTGATTTCAACTAAAGAAAGACACAAACAAGTCACCCTACGAGTTATGGTTTGGTTACACACTGAGTGTAAGTTATTTTAGAATTTTTGGTAGCAAGTGTTATATTCTGAAAGATGATAGGAATGGAAAATTTGACTCTAAAGGTGATGAAGGAATATTCTTAGGGTATTCTACTAAAAGTAAAGCTTATAAATGTCTGAGAAAAGTTACTAATAAGATGATAGAAAATGCTAATGTAAAATTTGATGATTTTTCTTACAAGAATAATGTAGAAAGCATGAAGGAGTTGGAAGACTATGGTAGGTTCACTTATGTTGAAGATCCAAAGTATCTACCAAAGCTGCATGCTGAGTCTACCGAGCATTAGGAAAATATTACCAAGAATCAGAAAATGGAAACCAAGAATTGGGAAGAAGCACCTGAGAAGGAAATTGTACCTGAACAGAATGATCAACAAAGGAGAAATCAAGTGCTAGCAAGATTTGTCAGAAGACACCATCCTGAAAACCCAATCATTGGAGATAAGAAAGTTGGCATACTGACAAGAAGTAAGTTAAGACATAACACATGCTTAGTTTGTGAGTTTAAAACAAAGACTATTAGGGATGCACTTGAAAATGAGGAATGGATAAATAGTATGAATGAGGAGATTGAACAAATTGAAAAGAATAAAACATGGACCTTGGTGCCTAGACTAAAAGATAAAAATGTTATCGATACTAAGTGAATTTTCAAGAATAAGCTAAATGAGAATGGATAAGTTACAAGGAATAAGGCAAGACTTGTTTGCAAAGGATATGCATAAGAAGGTATTGATTATGGTGAAACTTTTGTGTTTATAGCTAAACGTGGACCTCTAATCCAGCCATAGACACAACATAGTCATTGCTCACAAAGAGAATTATGAAGATGAGTATGAATTACCCAATTCACAAATTCATAGTGAATCGACTTGTTGTCTCCTAATTAAATGGGGTGTTTGAATTACTCTCATATTGGAGAGTGAACAACCATAGACCAAGCTAAGACGGAGGATTTGAAATCTTAAAAAGATTGAAATTGCAATTAATCTAAGATGAAGAATGCAAATTTTTAGCTAGAAATGAAGATGCGAAGTAATCTAAGAATGAAAGTGCAGAATTACTCTAAGAAGCTAGAAAGAAATGTGAAAATTAAGCTACTAGCAAATAAGCAAACTAATTTAATATGAGAATGCAATTACACTAGCAATGGATATTAATCTAATTATGCAATAAAAGCCTGGAAGCATGAAAATTGAGACTAAAATTGACTATAGTTTGGATACTCTCACAAATTGCCTCCCCAAAATGAAGAAAAGGAGGTCATAATATAGAAAAGCTGGGAGATGGGATGAAGAGTTTCTTGGAAAGAAACAGTTGACTCTTCATCTCCATGGTGAGACAAATATTGAAGAATTATTTAATTAAAAGAATGAATTATTGCCACATGGGTGGCTTTTCGAGTAATTTGGAATTGATAAATCCAAATAAAGATGTCCATTCAAATAACCAAATAATTATTTAATTCCATGATGTGTATTAGCTAAAGGGGGTGGAATTAATTTAATTTAAAAGCACTAGGACTTTAGAATTAAATTAATTAATCATAGGGATTATTTAGCCAATAAAGTTGAATATTTAGGAATTAAATATAGTGTATAATTAATGCAAATTTAGGGTTTTTTACATTTGACACCAAGTCAAATAAAGTCAAATAGGAGATAGAATTGCCTAGTACAATAGGACTTCAATGATGTAGAAATTCAAAGGAAATGCACCAAAATTGATTAGAATTATAAGGTGCCAATTTTGGGGTATTACATTTTGCCCCTCTTTTGAATTGATGTGTGAGAAACATGTTGATTCAAAGAATAGTCTAATGTGACAGATGATGAGGTTTCAGGATTATCTCCGGAACAGAGCTTAACCCTCAGAAGTCAAGGTTAGATTGCCAAGACACCGATTAGATCGAGATGTAGAACCAACTTCAGAATGAAGCATGATTCTCTGAAGTCTAAGTTAGATTGTGAAGACCTCGTTCGGATTACCACTTGAGAGAAAACCGGAATCAGGGTTAGATTGCCCCAATAGCCATTGATAGAATGATAACTGATGCAAATTTAGGACCATTTCTAGAACTAGGGTTAGATTGCCTAGTACGAAGCTTAGTCCTCTGAGACCCAGGTTAGATTTCCTAGATAACAGTCCAAAAGAGATTTCGAGAACCATCTCCAGAATGAAGCTTGACTCTCAGGAATTAGGGTTAGATTGCCCCAATACCTAAGGAGATTTCAAGAACCATCTCCAGAACAAAGCTTGATCCTCGAGGATACAAGTTAGATTGCTCAGATACCTAAAAGATAGATGACAAGGTGCAAGGCCCAAAGATGCCCCTAGTGATGAGATGCCCCAAGTGATGAGGTCTTTTGATTCAGATCAAACTGATTCAAGAATTGATTTGACAAGATTCAATGATGCAATCATCCTGCCCCCTCGGGAGTGAAATCGAAAGATGACACATCAGAAAAATGATTGATGGCAAAGGTTGCAAATAGAGATAAGATCAGAGATCCAGAGGAACTCAGAACGGATTAAGGAAGCATCGAGAGGATGTAGAATTGATTTGGAGTGATTTGGAGGTCCTGTTGACCAAGTTTGACCATAGTTGACCAAATTTCACTAGAGTTGACTTTAGATTAAAATATTGAAGATCTCAAGAAAATGATGATGAGATAAGATTTGGCAATAAAAAATGTCATCAGATGAGCGATTACACAAGCATCCGATCCCGAAGGTCCCAAAATTTTAAAATGTGATTTTAAGCTATCTCAGAGTGTTAGATTTAGATTTCAATCTTGATCCCGAAAATGGATTCAGAATGGTCGATTTAGCTAAAGGTGCAAATTTCTCGCAAAATGGAGCACTTTTGAAAATTAGGTCCAAAGCTATATAAGGCCCGAAGGGGTCATTTTCAATTCATTATTCACTTTGTCTTCTAGCGAATTGAGAGCTTAGAGAGAGATGGAGGGCGTCCCAGTGCATAAACATCATTTTGAGTGCTCCTGAAGACACAACCAGCTATCAGAGTATGACGCACCTATAAGTAATCGATAAACCATCCTACATTTCAAATTTTAACACCTTAGGTGATTTAGGTTAGATTTTACATGTTTTAAGCCTTGTTCTTCAATCCTCGCATGAGGAAACAATTTCCTTGTGCCAACATCAGTCGCCCCTTGTGCAAGAGAATGGTTCTCTTTCATGGGTTAGGGCTTCTTCTCCCAGGGCATCTTCGTGAGCTCACGCGAGATGCTTGGCGATGTCGCACGAGAGTTCATCCTGTCTCGCATGAAGAAACAGTTTCCTCACATGGGAAGCTGCTGAAGCGTTTAGAGTTTGCATCCAATTTTGCATAAAATCAGCCAATTTAAAACATTCTAGAGTCATGCTTAGGATAGATGCATAGTCTCACTTGTTATTGCTTTGAAAAGCCATCATAATTGAGATACTGATCCAATGTCATCACTTTCTTTACAGGTTGACCTCCCAGATGTTGCATTCCGATCTCACCATCTGGTTATCGCCACATTAGTATAGAGATTGAGTGATGTTGATAGTGCCCACATCGATGGGCTAGGATTGACTTACTTGCGTGATATACCTGACATTCAGGTAAATCACAGTCTACTATGTGCACTAGTTGAGCATTTCCATTTAGAGATGAACACATTCCACTTGTCAATGGGGGAGATGACAGTCACTCCCGAGGACATATATCAGATACTGAGGATACCTTTCCATAGCACCCATGTTGAGTATGAGATCTAGCCGAGAGTGGGTACCCTAGCACTGAGGGCCATCTTTTAGGATGAGCTGGTGATGGGAGGACTTGATCAGCAAACATGGAGCCAGGCATAAACTAGCAGTTGTCTTGGCTATATTCTTGAGCTGCTACTTGGTTCCAGATCGAAGGCAGCATGGATTGGAGTGTGGCTAGGGTTTCATGTTACAATGGATGTTGGATAGACCAACTACCAAATTTGGATGGGGTGAGTGCATGCTCACTCAAATGTACCATGAGAGCACAAGATCATGTATCAAGGTATGTGGACCATGGCCGTAGGAGTCTTCATATTATAGGTATGGGCCTAGGAGCATCTCCCTATGAGTAGGCTGATCTTTCATGATACCAAACAGCAACTAGAGCCATACATATACAGGTATGCAGAACCAATGACCCAGCTAGTGCTGGGTAAGACAAATCAGTGGCAGGGTCAGCTGGATGACTTGGTAATAGTTATATGGAGACCGTGGGTAGCTACATAGCCATGGGATGACACTTGGCGTGAGCTTTCACACATGTTTGTCTCGCATCCACTAATCAAATGCACCATTTCTATTATTGAGTGCTTCTTGCTCACATGAGTCATGAGGGAGTTTGGGAGACAACAGGACATCTCCCAGGAGTACTGCACATACACCCAATTTGTTGATGAGATGAAGAAGGGTTGGTAGCAAAGACTAGATCAAGGATGCTACGTGATCGAGGCATGAGTACCTCCAGCCTAGTGGGACTACATGGTGGATGTCACTAATGCAGGGATGATGCCTACATATAGAGATCACTTCTTGGTGCACCCCTTCCTGAGATTCATAGATCTTGTTGGCATGGGTTAGAGGGCACAGCAGTAGCCTGCACAGTAGCAGCAAGCATAGTAGGAGCAAGGAAAGTAGGTACCTGCACAGTAGCAGATAGCAGTACAGTAGCCTAGATAGCAGAAACAACAAAGAGTACTGAGACCAAGGAGTGAACAAACCCCCATCCCTCCTAGGACTATGGGTTCAAACATGGGTGCTAGTAGCAGTGGGACCCATAAGAGGTTCATGAGATAGAGGACAGGGGATACCTCTTAGCAGCCACCTCCTGACAAGGGGGCTTAGAGCGAGGATATTGATATGCAGGATCAAGCCACATAGGGGCCACCTCAGGTGACACAGCTATAGGAGGCTCTTTGGAAGAGTCGAGAGAGGATCTGATAGGTGTAGTGGGAGTGTGATGACTTTCATACCTAGGTCATCATATAGGAGACCCATGCATCAAAGCAAGATCGAGAGATCAGAGATCTCTGGGAGGAGCTAGCAAGATCTCGATAGGAGGTGAGATATGAGGCTGCGCAGTCATCCTACTATTACGCAGCGTATGTCATATTTGATCTAGATCTATCAAAGCAAGTGCCTCCATTCTATGAGTATGCTAGAGCACAAGCTACGCCATAGGGACCTCCTCCTCAGGCACCACCACAGGGTCCACCTCTACAAAGACTGATGCCTCCACCTCAGGGACCACCACAACATGCTCCTCCACCTCCACCTCCTCTAGGTGGTAGTGGATCATGATGTATTTTGTAGCCCATTTTTTTGATATTGTTCTCGAGTAGCACCATTTTTTACATTGACATTGATTGACCAAGATATATATATGAAATCATCATTTTGATATCATCATACTTGTGTACATATTGTTTTTATGTTGATGTTTATGAGATGTTTTCATATATGCTTAGATGTATGGATTAGATATGAGATGCATGTGATGTTTATAATGTATGAAAATGAGGATTTTTTATATGTTTTATTGATATATATACAATGTGAAATGCAATGATAGATGGTAGATAAGTGAGTACAATGTATGATTTTATTTATGCTTATAATAGATGTACATGGATATGAATATGTAGATGTAAGATGTATGCATATGGATGCAAATGGAAATGCAATGTATGTGGTACTAATCATCTCGTGCAAGATGTATTAATACATGATAGGTACTAACCAACAGAATGTTTTGAAGATCAAGAGCGAGGACCAAACACTTGTGCAGCCATGACAAACTCGGGACAAAAGATGAGAACCTTTGATGAATAGATCCAAAAGAAGACAATCAAGAGAGCACCAAAACACTATCTCAATGCAAGCCTAGAATGAAAATGCAAGCCTAAGCTAGATGCAAAACCCTAAGACTTGGTTGTTGGACTCATTTGTTATCATCATAGAGCTTTTAGCAACAAACGGTCATAGGATGTCATACAACCCTCACTGACATTGTGGTCATGAGAATATGAATATGACATTAGTCTTAGATTTTTCAGAGTGAGATGTAAGCATTAAGGCACAAGAAGCCAGAATGACCTGAACACCTATTCCTTTTGATTTAGCAAGTTAACATAAGCATTAAAGCATAGTTGCTAGAATGACCAAAATGGTGCTTGTAGAAAAACACGCTAGACACATAGGAGTTTCTTCCTTTTTCTAGGTGAATGATAAGCATATCAAAGTGCTCGCAGTGACCCTTACATTCACTTAGTAGCACGAGTATTTGCAATTTCACTTATAGAAGAAAGAAGTCACTCAAACAAACAAGGAGAAGAACCAACCTCACCAAGGTTTCCATATAAAAGGAGTCGATGTACACATGGCCATCCAACACATGATGAAGGCTCTCATAGTGGACACCCCTCTTATGTAGATTCATTGGATCATTGGAAATAAACCGACAAGCAGAAAGCAAAGGAAAGATCATGCCCCCAGTCTTCACTTCTATCGGTCAAGAAAGATGTCTTAGAGCTGCTCGAGGAGGAATGGTAAAGTGAAAAAATGAGCACACAAAAGAAAAGCTCATCACGCTTCAGCGAGTTACAAATTCAATTTTTAGTTTTAGTTTAAGCGGATTGAAGTTAGATCGGAAGTATACAGTGTGAGAAGTCCTAACAAGATGGTGATAGTAGGCAGACACAGTGAGAACCACTGGTGTCTATTGCAAGAGATGAAGTCTCAAGGAGATATCAGAGTACTAACAAAGTATCAGCAGTCAAACATAGTGAGAACCACTGGTGACTGATACAAGAGATCCTCCAGGAGAGAGATCTGAGAGCGAACGAAACATCAGCAAGCAAATATAGTGAGAACCACTACTGACTAATGCAAGAGGGATCCTCAAGGTGAGAGATCCAAGTGATAGCTAGGTATTAGTAGGTAGGCACAGTGAGAACCACTGGCAACTGATACATGAGAGATCCTCAAGGAGAGAAATCTCAATAGCAGCTAAGCATCAGTAGGCAGACACAGTGAGACCCACTGGTGACTGATGTAAGGAAATCCTATGAAAATGATAGGACAATGCCCCCTAGACTAGGAAGGTGCCCCCAAGTGTGACCAATTTCAATCCATGTAGAGTCGAGCAAAATCTTGAAGATAACTGAAAGTAAGTGCATGAGCTAGCCAACTAAAGCAGGAAATGAACTAAAAGCAAGAAAAAAACTAAAGTAGGAAAATGAGAAAGCAAACTAAAGCATGAAAGTGAGAGCCAAGCAGTGCTACAATACATATAGCATTAGGGAACAAGAGGTGCCTGTTTACTAGGTTTTCACCATCTTGGCAGAGATTCTATTTTTGCTACCATGATGCCTGTTTGCTAGGTTTTCATCAATGGCACATTTTTTCTTTTGAATTTTTTTTTGTACTTTTCTCTTTTTTTTCTTTTTTTTTGTACTTTTGAATTTTTCACTTTTTTTTATTTTTTTCTTTTTTTTATTTTTTCAATTTTTCTATTTTTTTGAGCATTATCAAGGTGCCTGTTTACTAGGTTTTCACCAGGATAATAGATACATCAAAGCACCTATTTACCAAGTTTTCACTAAGATGATCATTTTTTTAGGATATTTTGCAATTTTTAGGATTTTTTCATAATAAAGTATGTACAGGAGCATACAGAGAATGTCTCAGCTATAGAATCTCTTCAAGTGTAGAGCGTTGATTAGCTCTTTGAGTTTTTCTCCTTTAGTAGTAGATAATTGATAAGCACGAGACCCAAATGTTGCAGTGATAACATACGAACCAAGCCAGTTTGGTTCAAACTTTCCTTTCTGGACCCGCTGCTATTGATTCTTGGGGTTTTCTCTCAGGATGAGATCACCCACTTGGAACTCCTTTGGTCTCACTTTCTTATTGTAGCTCTTAGACATTCTTTTCTGGTATACTCTTAGATAATCGAATGCCACTTGTCGATGTTCATCCAGTAACTCTAGCTCTTCTAGCCAAGATATTCTAATGTCTTCATCAGTAATGAGGTTCCTCAGAGAGATTCGCAATGTAGGAATCTTGACCTCAATAGGAAACATAGCATCTGCATCGTAGACTAAGGCAGAGGGAATAGCCCCTATTTGAGTTCGAATGCTTGTTCTGTAGGCCCATAAAGCTAGATTAATCTGGAGGTGACAATCTCTACCAAATTGGTGAACTGTTCTGTGCAAGATCTTGAGAATTGTCTTGTTGGAAGCTTTTGCTTGTCCATTACCCTAGGGATAATAGATTGAGGACCAATGTTGAATGATTCTGAATTTAGTACATAACTCCTTTAGATCCTTGTTTTTCAACTGCCCCCCATTGTCAGTGATTATTGAGGAGGGTACACCATATCTATAGATGATGTAATTTAGTATGAACCTTGCTACAGACTTGCCATCAACTATAGTCAAAGGCACTGCCTCAACCTATTTGGTAAAATAATCCATAGTTGTGGTAATGAACTTGTGTCCTTTTGAGGAAGATGGATGTATCTGACCCACAAAATCAAAGGCCCGCAACTGAAATGGCCAGAAACTGATGAATGGAATGAGCTCCTTGGCAGGAGCATGGATCAATTTTTTGTGTAATTGGCACTGCTTACAAGACTTGGCATACTGTATGGCTTCTTTTCCCATATTCGACCAGTAGTAACCAACTCTAATAATTTTATGAGCTAATGTCAAACCGCTCAAATGAGAACCACAGATGCCTTAATGCACCTCAGCTAACGCACATTTGGACTTGTCAGACTTTAGACACCTAAGGAGGGTACCGTCTAGACCTCGCCTATACAAGTCGTTAGAAACAATGACATAACGTGAAGCACTATGGATTAGGTGGCATTTTTCATTCCGAGTATAAGTGTCTGGGATAATTTGGTCCTAGAGGTAGGAGTAAATATGATGGTAGCGACATGAATCATGTCCATTGACTAAATAGATCATCTTGGAGTCAGGGGTATTGTGGGATGGGTAGTGTAATGTCTCCACCAGGAATTCATGTCTGAAGTCATTTTCTCACATCTGTAGCATAGAGGCAAGAGTTGCCATGGCATCAACTGCTTTATTATCTGCTCTTGGAATCTGTTGGAAGGTAATGTGTGCAAAGTACCTTTTTAGATCATCAACCATTTGTTTATAAGGCACCAACTTTTCATCCTTTATTTGATAGATATCATTAACTTGATTGACAACCAACTAGGAGTCCCCAAAGACCTTAAGTTCATCAAGATGCCATTCAATAGCTATCTTCATACCATTAATTAAAGCTTCATATTCAGCGATGTTATTTGTGCAAGGGAATAACATCTTGTATGCCTTTGTTAAAGAGTATCTTTGTGGTGTGACAAATAGTATTCCAGCACCTGATCCTTGCTGGGTAAATGAGCCATCAAAGAACATGTTCCATGTTTGATGTGTAAGAAGCATTATAGATTCATCTGGAAATTCAATTTTCAATGGTTGATGATCTTTGAGAGGAGCTTCTGCCAATTGATCTACAATAGCTTGTCCTTTAATAATTTTTCTCTCTACATACTCAATGTCAAACTCACTAAGTATCATCACCCATTTTGCCAGTCTGCCTATAAGAGCAGCTTTGCTGAGTAAGCACTTTAATGGATCAATTTTAGCAATGAGTCTTGTAGTGTGAGCGAGCATATAGTGTCATAATTTCTATGAAGCAAACATCACTGCTAGACAAGCTTTTTCAATGACTGAGTAGTTCATCTCATAAGAGACCAGAGTTCTACTAATGTAATAAATGGCTCTTTCCTTGTTATTTTGGTCTTCTTGAGCCAACAGAGCACCCAGAGATGCATCTGTAGTTGAAATATAAAGGATGAGTGGCTTCCCATGAATGGGAGGCATCAAGATTGGTGGATTTGCAAGATATTTCTTGATTTGAGTGAGCCCTTTGTCACATTCCTCATTCCACTCATAAGTCATGCCTTTATGTAGAGTTTTGGTGAATGGTTGTGACTTATCGGCTAGTTGTGCAATGAAGCACCGAATAGATTGTAGTCTACCTTGAAGTCCTCTCATCTGACTAATGTTCTTTGGTGGAGGCATCTCCATGATAGCTTGAACTTTCTTAGGATCTACCTCTATGCCTTTAGCAGATATGATATAACCCAACAATTTACTAGAAGTGACACCAAATGCACACTTTTTCAAATTGAGTCTAAGACTGAATTGTTCCATTCGATCTAGTATAGGACCTAGATCTGCAAGATGTGTTTTCCACTACATTCTTTTAGCCAAAGCGTTATCTACATATTCTTCCATTGTTTTGTGCATCATGTCATGAAAAATAGTAGTGATAGCTCTTTGATAGGTAGCTCCGGCATTTTTCAATCCGAAGGGCATGACATTCCAACAGAATGTTCCCCAAGCACATGTGAAGGTTGTCTTTTCTTGGTCTTATGGTGCAATTTATATTTTATTATAACCATAAAAGTCATCCATTAGAGAGTACATTTGGTAGCCATCTTTCATGTCCACTATCATGTCAATATTAGGCAATGGAAAGTCATCTTTAGGACATGCTTTATTTAGGTCTATGAAGTCTATGCACACACGGATAGACTTATCATGTTTTGTAGCTAGAACAATATTAGAGATCCACTCTGCATAATCAATTCCTCAGATGAAACCAGCCTTGAGAAATTTTTCTAATTTAGCTTTGACCAAAAGTGCCACATGTGGGTGCATCTTCCAAAGCTTTTGTTTGATAGGCTTAATGCCTAGTGGAATAGATAGATGATGCATGATTAGATTGGGATCCAATCCAGGAATATTAGAGTAAGTCCATGCAAAATTAAATTTCTTTCTTCAAAAGAAATTAGTGAACTCTTCTTTCTCTTCTACAGATAATGATTGTGCTAAATAAATAATATGTGGTGCAGCATCTGTACCCAAATTCACTGGTTGTGTCAGCTCAGCCAGCACTGATGACCTCTCTTGGAAATGACTTGGAAGTGTATCAAGTGTCTCATCCTTGGGTGCCTCAAAGAGGTTTTCACCCTCGGATACATCTTTTATTTTTACTTTTTTTGGCTCTGACACTGCCACAATGTGGTTTTCACCATCAAAGCATCTATTCTTTTTTATTTTAATTTAATGACTAAGATACTTGATATTAGCTTCAGTCATGTTGATATTATCTTCACTAGTGGAGAACATTATAGGTTCGACAATGTTAAGATAATAGGAAAGAGTGTAGTCATTCTAGAACACAAGGACTTTTCTAGCTGGAGAGGGAGAGTTCCAGTTGATAAGTTCGGGATGGAAGAGTGAAAGAGTAGTGGCAGGTTCAAGTGCATTCATAGTATAGCCATCGAAAGCATGGACGAGTAAGTCAAGACCTAGAGCAATCTAATCTAAAGGTGTGCTTGATTCTTCTTGAGTCCTCATAGCGGAAGTAGAGGGAATGTCAGTGTTAGTAAATTCACACTCAGTCAACCTAACACTAGACCCTTCACCTACTTCGAGAAGGTTTTCATACACGTGAACAATGTCTATATCCTTATCAAAAGTGGCATCAGATAGAGAGTCAAACTCATATTCATGTGAGTCAGTGATGCTTGGTATGGGAATCCCATCAACACTAGATGTACCATCTAACTCATCTTCATCCCTTGTAGCATTAATGGTTTGTTGAATTTGATCTTGTTCAAACTGCTCTTGGAAATGTGGTGGTATGTACCATTCATCCTGAAAATCAGGATCAAACATTTTTATTTCTCTCCATTGGTCATATGCGAGTCGATGCACTGAAGCGGTGTCATCAGAATCACTATCAGTATCTATCAGATGGACAAGCATAATAGGTTCATCTAGTCCTTCAAAGAATGCAAAAAGGTCCAGAGGAATAGGATATGGAAAATTATTTTCCTCAGAGTTGTTCTCTGATCTATCAGCTATGGTAATGTCCCCAAATTCTGATCAGAATTCTAGTTTTGATTCTAGCTTAGGTACAAACTTGTTAATCCCTAGATGAAATGGGATTTTCTTGAAGCCTAGACCTGAGGTTTCCTTGGTGTGATGACCTATGGCTTCAATTGGTTTAAGCAAACCATTGTCATTCACCCCTATAGGGCCACTCCCTTTATAACTGAAGCACTTCATGATTTTGAAGGCTTCACTGTATGATTCTTGTTCTAATTCATGAGCAAGAGTGATTTGTTTAGATGTTTCTTTTCCTTTGTAAAGCCAAGCTATAATAGCCCTTTCCTCATCTTCATCTTCTAATGGAATTGTGGCCTTGACAAAAGCACCATCATAGATTACTTGGGGAGAACTAGCAGAATGTTTGTTGTTCTCAAAGGGTCTCCCATAGGAATGCGAAGATAGAGGTAAAGCTGCTAATGATAGCATAGGTTCAATTAGATACACTCTAATGCATGTATCCTTAAGCTTTAGAGTCTATTCCATTTCCTTGAGCTTGGCACCATAGAATTAAATGGATTCTCTATTAGTTGGAACAAGACTGTCTGCAGATTGTGTGAGTGTGTTGCAAGAATAGTTGGTATTGGCAGGAACTGTCACTTCTGCTCCATGGAATAGGAACTTGATACATTGATGATATGTAGATGGAACCACCTGCATTTCATGGATCCATGGTCTCCCAATAGTATATTATATGCCAGAGGAATATCTAGAACTTGGTAAATGATGTCTCTTTCAATAGGCCCAACTCGGATTGGCAGCACAACCAAACCTTTAGATTTGCGTTCTTCTTCATCATATGCCTTAATGGTGATTTTCTTATGAACATCTATGTAATCTTCATCATAGCCTAGTTGGATAAGTAGTTTAGCAGAGCAAATATTCAAGCTAGTACCATTGTTAATGAGGACACAGCAGACGCGCTTTGGACCTATCATGACTTCTATATGCAAAGGAGCATTGTGTGGGTGGCTCAGTGAGTGATCATCTTCTTCAGAGAAGGAAAAATAGTAGGGTGAGGTTAGGTGACCCACCATGGATTGAAACTGATCAAGATCTAAGTCTTTTGGGACATTTGCCTAGGTGAGGGCTTTATCCAGAATCTCCCTATGGGCAGGCGAGATCTTCAACAGCTCAAAGATGGTGATTTGAGCATTGGTACATTGCAGCTAGTCTAAAATGCTATAATTATCCACGCTAGGTGTAGGAACCGATTTTGAGTTCTTGTTGGCAGGGCCAACAACAGCTTTTTCGGCAGGTTTCTTCAGAATAGATGTAGAAGGGTCGAGACCCTTAATAGTGATTTTCACACAAGAGAAAGTAACAATGTTTGTGCAATCCTAAGACAATTTAGGTTGGGAAGAATGAGACCCAGGGCCTCACAAGACAAATGGAGTCTTAGTCTTAGGAGCATCTTTTCTCCCCTTAATAGTAATCACATCGCAATACTCAACCTCAACAGGTTCAATTATACCAATGACATTGTCATTGGTAGTGTATAATTGAACATTGAGAATTATTGTGTAATTAACTATCCCTCCTTAGGAGAACCACTTGATGTGGTTTATAAAACTCTCGTGCAGAATTAGATACTTGCTCCTTTGGAAAAGCGTCTCTATGATCCACAATCATGACCTCATTGGTGGAATGACAATGCATATTGTGATTATCACTAAAATAAGGGTCATAAGACTTCTACTTGTCTTCAGCTGCGCCATAAGGTCCAAGATTTGATTGATAATGGTGACATTGTTGTGGATGGCCATAACAAGAATTCAGACCATTAGGCATTTAAAGATCCCTTTCCTCCTCACGAGAAAGGTGAATCCTCAAAGACTAAGAATACCAATGCCAATGTCACATTGAGAATTATACATACACTATACACTAGAGTATGTGTAATTAACTATCCCTTAGTGTATAATTCCATTGAGAATTATTGTGCAAGCTTGTCTTTATCCCTCACAAGTTGGCTAATTTGGTCTTGCATGTCTTGAATCATTTTTTGCAACTTTGCAATATCAGTCTCTTCTTCTTTGGCCACAAGTGTTTCAACTTGGTAGTCTCGGGGTAATTTGGCCCCTTGTTTGACCAGTTCTAGAAAATATTTCTCCTTCTCCTCTAGAAGGAGGATCTCCATCATCTTGATAAGACCCTTGTTGGCTTTCACTACATCTATGTCATTTTGGGTTATACTTCATCTTCGTTACAAGAATCTTATAAATGCTTGGGACTTGATCTTTTTGTTGATCATCTTGGTCTTGGTCATGCGGAGGAGGGCGATAGTGATATGCTTGTTGACCGCCCTGAGATTTGTTTCGAGATTGATCATTTTGGGATTGATTTTGATCATACGTAGGAGGGCGATAGTGATATGCTTGCTGACCACCCTGAGGTTTGTTTTGAGTTTGGTCCTGATTCTAATCATTTTGGGAGTGATCATAGTGTTGATCATTTTGAGAGTGTTTAGGACACTGGTTGTTTTGAGATTGCTCAAGAATTTGGTAGTATTTTCTTGGTTAGAAATTGAATGGATCTCCCATCTTGTAGGATTGGGTAGCGAATGTAGACTCAGTAAAATGATATGAACGATGTCAAAAGGGTGCAGCTAAGGTAACCTTTGGTGCTTTAATAGGATCAAGAGGGTCGATAGGTTCAAATGAGTCGATATCGTCAGCAGGGTTGATAGGTTCAATAATAGGACTAGTCTAAGGAAGTGGCCTTCCAAGGTTATGAAACAATGAGTTGTTTTTAAAGAATGAGTTGTCTTATTCTTCAAATGATAAGTCAGGTTGCGCTTGAAACAATGGATTATAACACTCCTGGAACACTAGAGGTGATGATTACGATGGGCTATCTTTCAAAGTACTCAATGAAGAGGAGCTTGTTGATCCCTCACAATATTCAGATTGCACGATAGGTTTAGGATGACCTATTTCTTGATTATGAGGTGTACCCCTACCTTGTCCGGTACCATAAATGGGGAAAGTATTGCCACTTCTAGTCGTAACAGTCATAGATGAAAATGAAATGAGAGAGGACTTGGGATTATGCTAGAACTCTGTCTCTAGGAATAATGAAAAGGAGATAAAGGCTAGAATAGCCAAGATGTGAGATGCACCTGACACAAATCATCAAGAGAATGACTAGAATAGTCAAGATGTGACTATCACGTCGCATGGTACAAAAGCACAGAAAGATAAGACAAATAACAGTGAGACAATACAAGTTTAAGCAAAATCATTCAGTTCGTAGCTCAAGACACTCAATTTCAGATAGTGAATGATAGGAAAATAGACAAACAAACCTCAGACAAAAATTAGATCAGGCAAAAAGTTGACCAGCCAATGGGAAATAAGTCATTGTTTTGAAAACCAGGGTACAGGTTTGCGTGAGAAAAAGTTGGGCCACGCGAGAAAGTGTCAAACTTTGTGCAAGAGAATGAAGTCTCGCATGAGGAAGTGCTTTGGAAAGTGAAATTTTGCATGGGAAAGAACCAAAGTTTGATAGTTTGACATAGTTTTCAAGGTAAAATTCAAATTTTGAGACACAAAAAAGACTGTTCTCTGACAGAATTTGTAGTTCTCAGACAGTTTAAAGATAGTTTGAATCAGCAATCTTAGTTTTGAAGGTTTCAAGCATTCATTTACAAACATAAAGTTTTGATCAAGTAGTAGTGACTCAAAAAGTAGTTGCAAACATTTCAACCAAGGACAAAGCAACTTGGCAGAATAATGGGAGTCTTTGTTTAATCATGATGGATAGTTTAAGACTCGATAACAAACACATAGTTATCCCTACAAAAAAAAAGGTAAAGAAGACAAAATTTGTGCCTCACAGCTTACGTGCATACATTCACCTCACACAGCTGTGTCACCACCTAGAGGGTACCCATGTTTTTGGTGTTTCCAAGGACTCAATAGTATATGTTCAAAGGTTACCCTTGAAGCAAGGGCTAGTGTCATATACCACCTTCAAATGTCCAGGTGCATGCCTATGGTGAGAATCTAGGGGAGAGATTCTTCCCCCTCTCTGCACAAAGATTATGTCTCCTTTCGGAGGTGATCCAGATAGGAAACTAACTAAGAAAGTTTTTAGTGGGCTTCTATTCACACTAACCTTTGGTGCCCTTGATACAGGGTTGAGGCCTCACAACCACACCAACACCCGAAAGTCATACACCCCCGCAAGTAGGGCTAGGAGAGGCGCCACTCAGTACAACAGATGGAGCCTTCTCAAGATGATAGTCAAAATCAAGAGAAGGAAGTTAATATGGTTTTGGAGTCTTTAGACTCAACAAAACATTATTTATTATAGTGAGGTGGAATCACTAGCAATAGATGTGTACTCACTTGGGTCATTCCCAAAGGTTCAACTTTCGGCAGGCCCTCTAAAGGTGACACAACTAGGCTTGGATCTGAAGGTTTGATTTTCTGGTTCTCTCAAAGAGTGAAGAGCATACTTCTCTACTTCTTCACCTTACCCAAACACGCAAAACATATTCATCACCAAGCTAGTTCCTCCTCAACTAATCCACAAGATTTTGGGTTTCTAGTTCTCTCAAAGAGAGAAGAGCATAATCCCCTAACAAGTAGATGTGCTAAAGATTCACTACCTTTCCTTGCTTCCCCAAGTATCTATCATGCTAGTAAGATCTGGGTCTCAAGTTCATCCATGGGCATCACTTCCATGTAATGAAGAGCCTATTACCCTAGCTCACTATCAAGACCCTTAAGAAATATTCACAAGGCCCTAATTAAATTATGTGATGAAAGCAATAAACAAGCAAAGTATTTTGAATGTCTTCAACAATTGTCTTGCAAGCAAACTATTAGCAAGTTTTGTCTTTGTCACATGCCCTGTAGACCACTGTTATGCTATCAGAAAAATAGAGATATAAAATCACAACAAACAGAAAATGTTAGAAATCTGCAACAAAAAATACAGAAACAAAAAAATTTAAGAGCATTGATGGCAGGGCTCGTGCGAGGAAGTGTAGTGCTGCGTGCGAGAAAGTGCAGGGTCTAGCATGAGAAAGATTTTTTTCACATGAGAGAATGCTAATGAAATAAAAACTTCATGCGGCATGCTTAGAAATCTCACACGAGATTCCGTACACAATGATGTACGGATGTACAACAGAGTTTGAAATTCTTGTCAGAAATTTTTTGAGAGTGAGGCCAGAAATGAATTTTCTGCCCCACGGTGGGTGCCAAAATGTTTATTGTTGAACGTGGACCTCTAATCCAGACATAGACACAACATAGTCATTGCTCACAAAGTGAATTATGAAGATGAGTATGAATTACACAATTTGCTAATCATAGTGAATCGACCTATTACCTCCTAATTAGTTGGGGTGTTTGAATTACTCTCAAATTGGAGAGCCAACAACCATAGACCAAGCTAAGATGGAGGATTTGAAAGCTTTAAAAGATTGAAATTGCAATTAATCTAAGATGAAGAATGCATATTTTTAAGCTAGAAATGAAGATGCAAAGTAATCTAAGAATGAAAGTGCAGAATTACTCTAAGAAGCTTGAAAGAAATGTGAAAATTAAGCTACTAGCAAATAAGCAAACTAATTAATATGAGAATGCAATTACACTAGCAATGGAGATTAATATAATTATGCAATAAAAGATTGAAAGCATGAAAATTGAGACTAAAATTGACTATAGTTTGGATACTCTCACAAATTACCTCCCCAAAATGAAGAAAAGGAGCTCATAATATAGAAAAGTCAAGAAAGAGGATGAAGAGTTTCTTGGAAAGAAAGGCTGACTCTTCATCTCCATGGTGAGACAAATATTAAAGAATTATTTAATTAAAAGAATGAATTATTGCCACATGGGTGGCTTTTCGAGTAATATGGAATTAATAAATCCAAATAAAGATGTCCATTCAAATAACCAAATAATTATTTAATTCCATGATTTGTATTAGCTAAAGGGGGTGGAATTAATTTAATTTAAAAGCACTGGGACTTTAGAATTAAATTAATTAATCATAGGGATTATTTAGCCAATAAAGTTGAATATTTAGGAATTAAATAAAGTGTATAATTAATGCAAATTTAGGGTTTTTTTCATTTGACACCAAGTCAAATAAAGTCAAATAGGAGACAGAATTACCTAGTACAATAGGACTTTAATGATGTAGAAATTCAAAGGAAATGCACCAAAATTGATTAGAATTATAATGTGCCAATTTTGGGGTATTACACTTTGCACCTGTTGCTAGATTGGAAGGAGTTTGACTATTGCTTGCCTATGCTTCACATAAGGGATTTAAGGTATATCAAATGGATGTGAAATCAACATTTTTTAATGGAATTCTTGAGGAGGAGGTTTACATAGAACAACCTGAAGAGTTTGTTGATCCGAATCACAAAGACATGGTATGTAGACTGCACAAAGCTTTATATGGACTGAAGTAAGCACGAAGGGCATGGTATGAAAGATTACATGCTTATCTTATAAGTATTGGCTTTGTAAGAACTAGTGAAAATAGTAATATGTACATGAAAGGAGATTTTTATTATAACATTTTGATTGTTGCAATATTTGTTGATGATAAAATCTTTGGTGGACAAGATCAGATTTGCAAATCTTTTGCTGATGAAATGAGAAAGGAATTTGAGATGTCTATGTTTGGAGAGATTAAATTCTTTCTAGGTTTGCAGATTATACAACAAAAAGATGAGATTTTCATCACACAATCAAAATATATTAAAGAAGTATTGAAAAATTTTGGCATGGAAGATGCTAAACATGTGGGAACACTGATGGTCAGTGGCTGTAAATTGACAAAGGATGATGGATCTACTAAGGTAAATCAAACTTTGTACCGATCAATGATTGGTAAACTCATGTATTTTGCACATAGTAGGCCTGATATTGCACATGTAGTGGGGATTGTGGCAAGATTTTATGCCAATCCTAAATATTCACATATGGTTGTTGTAAAGAGAATCTTGAGATACCTAAAGAAAATAGAGGATTATGGATTATGGTACACATTGGAAGGAAAACTTGAACTGAAAGTTTACACCGATACAAATTGGGCTAGAAACATAGATGACCGGAAGAGCACAACCGGTGGAGCATTCTTTTTAGGGGAAAAGCTTGTGTCTTGGATTAGCAAGAAACAAGCATGCATTTCTCAATCCACAGCTAAAGCAGAGTATGTTGTTGCTACTGCAAACTATTCAAATATAGCTTGGATTAGACAAGTGTTGGAAGCAATGAATGAGGTAATCACTGACCTCGTGATTATATATTGTGACAACACCAGTGCTATAAATATTTCTAAGAATCTTGTGATGCATTCAAAGACAAAGCATATATCTATTAAGTATCACTACTTAAGGGAACAAGTTCAAGAGAAGAAAGTACAACTAGAATTTTTAACATCTAAGGAACAACTTGCTGACATCTTTACTAAACCATTACTGAAGGACACATTTGAATATTTGAGAACTAGACTTGGGGTTCATCCCCTGTCTACCGGTAACTGATGTGATCTGGAAGTTGCATCAACCTACACTTATCAGAAGATCATTCATGTTGATGCACATAGCTCACAATTTGGATTTATTCTAAGGTTGTGAAAGATTGTAGAAGCTGGAACAAAAATTTGTTTATCTGTACACTAAGGGTACATGATATGAACTAAACAACGGAGAATACTTGGCTGTTGCAGAGCTGTTGGTATATTTTCTTTGGCATTGTTGTCAAAGGGAGAGAAAATAAATATGAAAAATAGGGAGAGAGAATGAATATGAAAAATCAGTTACTGAGAACACAGAGAAAGGGAGAGACTTGCATATTTTTTGCTGAGAAGAAAGGGAATCTGAGAGCTGAAAAGATCAAATCCATAGGGAGAGCTTGCACTTGTAATGTTGTTATGTTTTGTAGTGATTAAACATATTAAATTTGAGCTTACCGAGCTACAGCATTTACTTGCATAGTTGTAGAATACATGTTTGGTATGTGTTTGGCATAGTTCATATTGCTTGTGTTACCATTAATGCCAAAGGATTGATGAACTACAACTGATTGAATATCTGAATGAACTAAAGAAAAAGTGATTAGAGATCACCAAGTACTGAAATGATATGTAACATGATTAAATTAGTCAATATGTTGTCATTGATGTCAACTAATCTTGACAGTACTTATCATGTTAGTTACAAACATCTGAACATTTATTTTAGGAAGAAAAGATGAAGAACTGAGATATCTACATATAAAAAAGATGGATATGACAAATAAGGATAAGGTAAACATTGGGTAACTTATTGATGAGTCTATGGCTTTATATTCTTGACTTGAGCATGTTACATTAATCTATTTTGAAGAAGAGATCTGAAATTCAACAAGGAAATGTGGTCGGTAATTAAAGATTTTTGTATACACTGAGCCAGTGCAGTGTATACCGACTGACAGTATCAACCGAGCTAGTTTAACTAGTTATCACCGACGCATTTATATACTGACCGATTATGGATGAAAATATTAAATGCAAAGAATAGCCGACTGAAATTTGATGAGCTGGAATTGTTATGATTTCAAGATTAAGGATTAATTGTGTTGGGTATGTGCAGGATCATGGTATACCAAACTATGGCCTTATGTGGCAATGAAAAATTAAAAAATCAGGGTTAGTCAACTTGACGTAAAAACTTGAACATCTTATGAACCTTATGTGAAAAAGTTGTAAGAATAGAATCTGTAGGAAATTGAATGTAGTTTCTAAACTACTAGCCCTTGTCTAAAAAAATTTTTATCTAATTGTTCAAAATTTTAGATTTCAATGTAGTAGTATGAAAATTTCAGGGAAAAGATAAAAAGTACGTATATGTCTGACCACCTTAATCACAATCAAATTATGATATATTTTCCCAAGATTCTAGATATAAGTAGTAGACTCATTCACGGATGTGACGCATATTTTTTTGTAATATTTTGCCAAATAATTAATTAATTATAATTTTTCTACTACAACTTTTTTAGAATAAAAAACTCTCATGTCTGACCACCTTAACTAATTCTAAACTTTACAAAATTAGAAACTTTTTTTTTTATAGTAGCCGAAGCATAGAATGTGAAGTATCTTTCATATTTTAAAAAGGTTAAACGGTTTGAAAGTTATAGTTGTTTTTCAATCAGTATGTCAATTACGACTTTAAAGATAACTCAATTGAAAAATAAGTAATAATTACTTACTGAACTTGAAATTTGACAGCAATTATATTCATGGAAAACTGATAATGTCTTTAAGAAACCTTTTTTTGTTTCATCAATTTCGAGTGAAAAAATAGTCGTCAGCTACATGGTCGAAGTGTTAATATGATTTAGAACAACAGAGAGGGGGGATGAATCAGTTGTTCTCAGGTCCTGATGTATAAAACAATCTCATAAACTTATCCTTAAATTAGATCCAAAACCAAAACAAACTTGGTCATCACTAATTCAATAATAGAAACATCTAACAATGCAGTCCACTACCCAACTGTAATTTAACTTGTAAAACATAGCAATGTTCAGATCTAAACATTCACACAAGTATAAACACCAAGTTTTATAGTGGAAACCCAATTTGGGAAAAACCACTTTGTAACATGCTACTATTATTTTCACTCTTCTGAAGTGAGCTCAGTAAAAAGCCAACCCTGTCAAAGGTTATAATACACACTATCAAATGTGACCCGGTTAAAACATTTCAATCACCCTGTTAAAAGTGAGCCTAGTCATAGGACTTACATACACTCCTTTAGAATGCAACCTTGTTCAAAGGATTTACCATATGACTGTTAGGTCAACCTCTATTAAAAGGATTTTAACTATTACAATGGTTAGAAAGTAGCAGCAGTATTATCTGAAAAATATACAACTCACTTTGCAAATATCAGATCCGATTCCGTACACTAATGTCGGTTTACTGACTTTGAAAAATTTTCCATTTCCATCTCTAATCTGCTCGAAACTTTTCTTCAAGCAATCACCACCATTCTCCTTCAGCCTTTTCTACTTATTCAGTCAATAAAACTTTCCTCTTCCAGCATTCTCTGTTCACCATGTGCATACATATCACAATGTTCAAGTTCCCTTATATTTTCCTCAATTAGGTTAACTCATCTTTTGCCACTCAATCTCATTCGTAGATCTTAGTGTTAGGTCAGATTCATTGAATCTACCCGCTTTATGTTCTTTAGCTATTTTTCTAGAATCTGTTTTACAGTGCATTAAATGCTTCCAAACAATCAATAAATAAAGTCAACACGTTTTACATAATCCAAGAATTCAACAATGTCGGCTCCAATATTAAATTATCTTCAAATATAAAATTGCTGATGCTCGGTCAATATTGTGATTGTTCACTTGGTCTTCATGAAGAACGTTCGGTCAATACTAAAACTGTCTCCTCGGCTTGCACTGTCTTCCTCGGCAATTTACTACTGCTCGATCGACACTATAATTTTTCTTGGCATATACTAACTCGGTCAACACTAACATCACCCAGCTTAAACATGATTTTTCCATTCTTTTCTCGATTAAGCCTACCAATTTAGTCTTCAGTCTTACTAAGATAAAAAAAATACATTGTTTCATCATAGTGCAACATAGTCAAGTACACTTTGTAGTATCAAAATAACTCAACCTTTCCTTAGATGCTATTGTTACCAACCTTGCTTAGCCCTCTTAGCAACACTCAAATAGATATAGTACTTTCCTAAGTAGCAACAGTCTTACAAATTAAGGTTTGACATCAATGACAATACAGCAATTGTTTCAATTCAGTTTCCAACAATCTCCCTCTTTGGCATTGATGGCAACACCATATGATATCATCTGAATAACACATGGATTACCAACCAATCCAAAAAACTTATCTGTCCATCAAAAACTTATTTATAATATACTTAGCTTCATTTTGATTCAGAATCCTATAAGCCTCACTCTAGTGACCATCAGAAGTATACAAATCTCCCTCTATCCTGATTCTACATTTCAGTTCATCATCCTTTTTCCTTTTGGTTCCATCAGCTCATCAACTCTTATTTTTAAGTATCATGTGTTATTATTATCATATCAATACATTCCCCCTCTTTGACAAAAATGCCAAAGCCGCAACTAAAACATACATCCATCAAATGTAGATTATCTCTGTGCAGCTCAGTGTTTCTCCCTCTGTCATCTTGCTTATGACTGATTCCTTATCTTTTCTTCTCTTCACAACTCTAGGCCAGCCCTAAAGTGTGACAATCTTCTACATCAATTTGTCAAATGTTATGCTATAGAACACTTGATGTAGTGCTCCTAGCTTGTCTAGGCAGCCTTAGTTAGGGGAAGAACCCCTAATTGACTTCTTAAATACTCATGAGCTTCTCTGGGTAAAGCTTTAGTGAATATGTCTGCTAGTTGTTCTTTTGTATTCACATATTCCATTCAAACTTCTTTGTCTTGTACTAATTCTCTCAAGTAGTGATACTTGATTGCAATGTGTTTGGTCTTAGTGTGCATCAGTAGATTCTTAGAAATATTGATAGCACTTGTGTTGTCATAGAAAATAAAAATAGGTTCAGTGATTTCTTCTTTCATGTCTATCAACAATTATTTTATCCATACCAAGTTTGAACAATTCACTGCAACAGCAACATACTCGGCCTCGGTAGTAGATTGGGAAATGCAATTTTGTTTCCTACTTGTCTAGGAGCCTAATCTCTATCCAAGAAAGAAAGCTCCACCACTTGTACTCTTTCTATCATCTACATTTCCTACCCAATTAACATCTGTATAAACTCGGAGTTCAAATTTGTCATCCTTCTTATAATATAGACCATAGTCAGCAGTTCCTTTCAAGTATCTCATAATTCTTTTCACGGCCATCATATGTGTTTCCTTAGGATTAGCAGAGAATCTTGCCACAATCCCAATAGCTAATGCAATATCTGGTCTACTGTGTACAGCATACTACAATTTTCCAATCATAGATTTGTACAGAGTTTGATTCATTTCTGCAGCATCATCATTCTTAGATAGCTTTTTTCTAGTAACCATAGGAGTTCCTACTAGTTTAGCATCTTCCATCCCAAAAGTTTTCAGTATTTCATTAACATACTTAGACTATGTAATGAAAATTCCATTCTTCCTCTGATATAATTGTAAACCAACAAAGAATTTGATCTCACCAAACATACTCATTTCAAATTCAGTTTGCATTTCATTTGAGAAACTTTTGCATAATGCATCTTGTCCACCAAAAATAATGTCATCGACAAAAATTTTTGCCAACAAGATACCTTTACCTTCTTCATCCTTCATGTATAGATTGCTTGTGTCATTTTTTCTTGAGAATCCAATATGTATCAAGTAGTTGTGCAACCTCTCATACCATGCTCTAGGTGCTTGCTTCAATCCATACAATGCTTTGTCAATTTGCACACCATGTGTCTTCTGTTTGGATCAATAAAACTTTCTGGTTGTTCTATGTAAACTTCTTCTTCTAGTATACCATTCAAAAATGCAGACTTGACATCCATTTGATATACCTTGAAATCTTTATAAGCAACATATGCAAGCAGAGTTCTTACTCCTTCCAATCTAGCTACAGGGGAAAATGTCTCCCCATAATCTATTCATTCTTCTTGTGCGTACCCTTTGCATACTAGCTTAGCTTTGTTCCTAGTGATTTCACCATTTTCATTCATCTTATTCTAAAACACCCACTTTGTTCCTATAACATTCTTGTTTTCGGGTCTCGGCACCAGAGTCCAAGTATCATTCTTCTCAATCTGGTCAATTTCTTCATTCATTACTTGTATCCAGTCTTCATTTTCTAATGCTTCTCTAGTTGTCTTTGGTTCAAATTCACATAGTAGACATGTTGGATCCTTAGTCTTACTTTTGGTCTGGATTCCAGTATCTTTGTCTCCAATTATCTGTTCAGGCTTATGATGTCTTCTCACATATTTTGCCAAAATAGGTTCAGTTGTTCTCTCCTCTATTTCATCATGTTCCTCAACAAGATTGTCAGATTCAACTTTAGAATGCTCAGCAACCTCTTCTTGATGTTCAACAACATTTTCTTGTAGCTCGGCATGTTCTTGTTCTCTCTCGGCACTATTTTCTTGACGCTCGAAAGCTTCTGACTATCGCTTGGCATTGCTTACCCGAGACTTAGCATCAGGTGCAAGTCGGTTACTTGCCTCTTCTTCTTCTTCAATGTACACAAAAGATCTATAATCTTCTGGTTCTCTTTTACTATCAACTTCATTTCTTTCTGCATACTCATCAATTTTTACATTCACACTTTCCACAATTTTGTTAGTGTTGGAGTTCAAACACTTATAAGCTTTACTTTTTGTGGAGTACCCTAGGAATATTCCTTCATCACTCTTAGCATCAAACTCTCCATTCCTAGTGTCTTTTAATATATAGCACTTACTTCCAAAGATTCTAAAGTATTTAACACTTAGTGCATGTCCATGCCATAATTCATAAGTTGTCAGATTTGTACCTTTCTTGATCTGTACTCGGTTAAGAGTGTAGATAGCAGTGCTTATAGCTTCTTTCCAGTATTTTTGTGGCACATTCTTTTCAATCATTAATGTCCTTGCACAATCCAAGATACATATGTTTCTCCTTTCTACTATACCATTTTGTGGAGGTGTTCTAGGTGTAGACATCTGTCTTTTAATTTCTCTATCATTGCAAAATAGATTAAATTCATTTGATATAAATTCTCCACCTCGGTCAGATCTAAGACATTTTAGGTTCCTACCTGTCTCCTTTTCAACCTTAGCCAAATACCACTTAAAATATTGAAAAGCTTCAAATTTTTCTTTTAAAAATATCACATGCATCATCCTAGTATGATCATCAACAAATAAGATAAAGTATCTAGCACCATAGTAACTTTGTACACCCATAGGTCCACAAAGGTCAATATGAACCAAATCTAAAATGTTTTCAGAAGTAAAGGATTTGCTCTTGAAACTTGACTTTGTCATTTTTCCTAACTGGCATTCCTTGCACATCACATTCTCAAGTTTCTTCAATCTAGGTAGACCTCTTACCTTTTTCTTCTTACTTGTCTCTACCAAATTGTCAAAGTTAACATGACACAGCCTTTTATGCCATAACCAAATATCATCAAGTTGTGCAATCAAACATGTTTCTTCAAATAGGTCAAGATAGAACAAATTACCTCTAGTCTGATCTCCACTTCCAATCAGTTCTCCAGTAGCATTAAATATTTTAGCTTGCTTGTGATGAAATTCCACTCGGTAACTAGTTTTGTTAAGTTGAGCAACACTTAGCAAATTGTAATTAAGACCTTCAACCCAATATGCATTTTAACAAGATATCTTATCAGTTAGTTTAATCAAACCTTTTCCTCTAACATGACATGGTGCATCATTACCAAATTTTACACTTTTACCTCTGTAATGTTGTAAGGTCTCAAACTTATTTTTGTCACCAGTCATGTGATGTGAACAACCACTGTCAATAATCCATTTATCATTCTTGTTCACATAGGATATCAATGCAGTTTTCTCATCCTCATCAAATTCATCTTTCATTGCCACATAAACTACCTTAATTTCACAATCATCACTATCAGTGTCAGTCTCTTTTTCAACAATGTAACAAGATTTATTACCTTTTCCCTTGTAGTCTCTATTCCATCGGTAGCTTCTGTCATCTTTTTTGTCTTTGTGTTTTCTTTTCCTTTCATCATCTTTATCCTTCCTATCAGGACATCTAGCAGCTATATGACCAACTTTATTACATGCAAAACATATAATAGGGAGTTTACCTTTATACTTTCCTTTTCCCCTTCTCAGTCTTCTAGCCATAAGAGCTTCTAGATCTTCTAGGTCTTCATCAAAAGTTTCACTATCACTTTCACTATCACTTTCACTTTCACTTTCACTTATGCATCTTTCTTTTTCTTTCTTTGGTTTGTTCAGAACTAGCTAAGACTTAAAATCAGATTCAACATTTCCAATACTTCCAACAGTGAAATTATCATAATTAGAGAGTTCAAAAGTTGTCAGCTTACCGACCAAACTTTCCAAGGTAAGCACATTAGTAGAGTTACATCTAGATTCCTGAATAGCTGAGATCTTAATAGCATATATAGGACGCAGGGTTCTTAATACTTTTCCAATTATAGTTTCATCATCAATAGTCCCATTAGCTCCTCTAATAGCATTCACAACTTCTTTTATTCTACTACAATATTGTGCAATGTTTTCACCTTCTTGCATTCTCATTTCATCAAACTTACCTCTAAGACTCTCAGCCTTTGCTTTTAGCACATTCAAGTCACCTCCATAGATTCTTGCAAGAGTATCCCACATATCCTTTGCAGTTGTGTAGTTTTTAATGTCCTCAAATTCTGGATAGCTTAGGGTAGATGCAATTTCCAGCATTGCCTGATTATGTTCTTGCTTAGCTCTCACTTCTTCGACAGTCAAAGGTGCAACAAGTGAGACATAGCTGTTCTCAATGTAGTACTTTACAAAGTCACCAATACTGGCCAGATGCAGCTTCATCAAGCTTTGCCATGTAGGGAAATTTTCTTTGTTCAGCTTCGGTACCTCCTTCTTATACATCCTGATCATTTGCTTCAAGCCCCTTTAAACTTGATATCTGTCAACACTAATAATAAGTAACTTAGCTCTGATACCAATTGTTAATATGATTTAGAACAACAGAGAGGGGGGGTGAATCAGTTGTTCTCAGGTCCTGATGTATAAAAAAATCTCATAAACTTATCCTTAAATCAGATCCAAAACCAAAACAAACTCGGTCATCACTGATTCAATAATAGAAACATCTAACAATGCAGTCCACTACCCAACTATAATTTAACTTGTAAAACATAGCAATGTTCAGATCTAAACATTCACACAAGTATAAACACTAGGTTTTATAGTGGAAACCCAATTTGGGAAAAACCACTTTGTAACATGCTACTATTATTTTCACTCTTCTGAAGTGAGCTCGGTAAAAAGCCAACCCTGTCAAAGGTTACAATACACACTGTCAAATGTGACCCAGTTAAAGGATTTCAATCACCTTGTTAAAAGTGAGCCTAGTCATAGGACTTACATAGACTCCATTAGAATGCAACCTTGTTCAAAGGATTTACCATATGATTGTTAGGTCAACCTCTGTTAAAAGGATTTTAACTGTTACAATGGTTAGAAAGTAGCAGCAATATTATCTAAAAAATATACAACTCACTTTGCAAATATCAGATCCGATTCTGTACACTAATGCTGGTTTATTAACTTTGAAACTTTTCCATTTCCATCTCTGATCTGCTTGGAACTTTTCTTCAAGAAATCACCACCATTCTCCTTTAGCCTTTTCTGCTTATTCAGTCAATAAAACTTTCCTCTTCCAGCATTCTCTATTCACCATGTGCATACATATCACAATGTTCAGGTTCCCTTATATTTTCCTCAATTAGGTTAACTCATCTTTTGCCACTCAATCTCATTCATAGATCTTAGTGTTAGGTTAGATTCATTGAATCTACCCGCTTTATGTTCTTCGGCTCCTTTTCTAAAATCATCTCAAATCTCTTAAAGATTTACAATAAAATGTTTTACAGTGCATTAAATGTTTCCAAACAATCAATAAATAAAATCAACACATTTTACATAATCCAAGAATTCAACAATGTTGGCTCCAAAATTAAATTCTCTTCAAATATAAAATTGTTGATGCTTGGTCAATACTGTGATTGTTCACTCGGTCTTCATGAAGAACGCTCGGTCAATACTAAAACTGTCTCCTCGACTTGCACTGTCTTCCTCAGAAATTTATTGGTGCTCGGTGGGCACTATAATTTTTCTCGGCATCTACTAACTCGGTCGACACTAACATCACTCGGCTTAAACATGATTTTTCCATTCTTTGCTCAGTTAAGCCTACCAGTTTAGTCTTCAGTCTTACTAAGATAAACAATACATTATCTCATCATAGTGCAACATAGTCAAGTACACTTTGTAGTATCAAGATAACTCAACCTTTCCTTAGGTGCTATTGTTACCAACCTTGCTTAGCCCTCTTAGCAACACTCAAATAGATATAGTACTTTCCTAAGTAGCAATAGTCTTAACAATTAAGGTTTGACATCAATGACAATACAACAATTGTTTCAGTTCAGTTTCCAACACGAAGTCTCGATCTCAAAAACAATCTCCTAAACATGCCTAAAGGGTTGACCATCCATGGTTGGTATTGCCGAAGCAAATACCAAGCCTAATTGTATATCCAATAATATCGGATATCCGAAACTTCTCGCCTAATTCAAAATTTCAATTACACTAGTTTTCTCAATTTGAAGTTTCATATTAAATTGTATTTTTTTTATGTTAATATTAATTGAGTTAAGTTATTTTTTCAATTTTAAAATATATATTACAAATTATTATTTTTAATATTAATATTAAATATTAATAGCATAGCATTAATATTATAATATAAATTTTTATATTAGTATGTATTATATTACAAATTATTATTTTTAATATTAATATTAAATATTAATAGCATAGCATTAATATTATAATATAATTTTTTATATTAGTATGTATTATATTATTATTATTTATTTATGTATTGTATAATAGTATAATATTAACTTATTAAATATTTATATTATATGTTTAATATTATACCTGAGAGAGAGAGAGAGAGAGAGAGAGAGAGAGAGATTTTGGCAAAATTTTGGCAGGAGATATCGGATATCTGATATTATTGGATATTCGATTCTATTTACTAGTGAAAAGTAATAACAATATTCTCTAGGTCCCTCCAGAGAGGCACATTTTTCTGTAGAATTACGGGAGTCAAGTTCAATGAATCACATTTTATCTTTAGAGAAGACAAAAATCCACTTTTTGGTTGGATTTTCTCTATTACCAAAGGTTTTTGCATCACATTTTTGGTCTAACTATGGGGAGTAGTAGTCGTCGAAAGCATAAACAGAAGAGGAGACTCACAAATGAAGATATTGAAGTGTATAGAGAAATGGATAGGGTCACCCATTGGAACAAGAGAAAAGGTATGCTAAATATTAATGAAGATGTCGGCATAGACCCACTTTTGAATGTGGTTTCAACTGAAGAAAATGAATTTGAAATGATTTATGACAATAATATTGAAAATGAGGGTTTTGAAAATAAACATGTAGATATGGACAATGGAAGTGTGGACATTGTCAATGACAATCCACTGCTTGAATATGAAGAAATTGACAATGATAATTGTACACAAGAACCAAATCAACGTAAGACATCTCCAAATTATATGAGAAATGAAGTCCCTTCAAAGGAAGAAAGACAAACTTCAAAATTAAGAACTTCAAGAACAACTAAATGGTTACTTGAAATTGATGAGAACATAATGAGCTATTTCGATGGCAAGAGATCATAAAGAACCGTTTGGTTGTGGGTTTCAAAACTTTTTGATCAATTTTTTAGCCACAAGACGTTGGTTGAGAAATGTCAAATTTTTGTACAATTGTTAAAGATGCAGAAGATGAGACGTATACTAGTCAATTTGAAGATTAGTGTGACCAAGAAAAAGGAGAGGAATGCTATTATTGTGAGAAATCTTTTTAGTGCTCTCAATTCCATTGGGAAGACTACAACGGAAAAAGATAAGAGATCTGCTAGGAGGGTTATTACAACCTCCTTAGTAAGTCATCATTTGAGAAAGGCTTGTTTGATGAGAAAAATTTGTGCTGACTTGAATCTAAATCGTAAAAATTTGGATAGAGCACTTGCAAGAAGAGAAAGACTTGATGATCCTCTTCAAAATGATACATGGGCTTATGGTGGGAGACTTTCACTTTGTGATAAGAAGCTTAACGATGATGTGAAGGATCAAATTCAACTATTTTGGCAATCTAGCTCAAGAGTGTCACCAAATGTGAAGGATGTCTTAAAGTTGAGAATTGGCATTCGAGACCGCAACCCACATCCCAAACATTATTTGGAGGTGAGTCAAACAATG
This sequence comes from Chamaecyparis obtusa, assembly GCA_027943335.1. NCBI lineage: Eukaryota > Viridiplantae > Streptophyta > Pinopsida > Cupressales > Cupressaceae > Chamaecyparis > Chamaecyparis obtusa. Next base: position 650,049 of record BSBK01008409.1, on the reverse strand, counting down.
TTGTTCAAAAAAAATTGTGAGACACATCCAACATTGCAAATATCACAAAGAGATTTTGAAGCCCTAAAGCCTTTTTTTTGTGTGCCTCTTAAGATTCGAAATACTTGTTGTTGCAAATATCATGTGGAGTTTTCAATGCACCATGAATTGTTACAATCTATTCATTCTACTTTGCATACTAGTGAAATGTTGGAGGAGTGTGGTGCAAGTGCTCTTCCAAAATCATAAGGAGACTTGCTAGATCATTTTTTATGTCCTAGAGATGATGGATGTTTCTTTTATAGAAAAGATTGCTTAAACGACAAGTGCTCAGAGTGTGGTGGGCTAGTGAAGTTTGTTGAATGTTTTCATGAGGGTTGCGAACATGATTTTGGAAAGACAATTGTCCACAAAAAGGTATATGAAACTGTTAAATATACATTTAAAAGTGGAGGTGAAGGCTCTAGATGTGAGTTGGTTACAAAAGAATGCAATGTAGCTGATTTTATTTCAGATTTCAGGAAGAATCTTTTTTACAAGTATGCAAGGCATAGTCATAGGTCTCAGTGGTTGGATCAACAATTCAGGATGTGTAAGGACACTTTCCCAATTGGCACCATTATATTGGTTGTTAACTTTGCAGAGAACTATACATTGCAGCCCCAAAAAAAGTTGCAAGCTCAATATTACAATTCTATTCAGGTTGTTATTTTTGTGCACATAGCATATAGACATTCCCCTGATAGTACAAAAGATGACCAGAAGATAATCAGAGAGTATCATTTTTATATGAGCGATGATAGATCACACTCATCCAATTTTGTCCAACATTGCTTTGAGAATTATTTTGAGTGGGTGCGGGAAAATAATATTGCTATGGATAAACATCTCATTTGGTCAGATAACTGCACAGGTCAATTCAAAAATGCTCGTATGTTTTATTGGTTATGTAGAATGCATGTAGAGAGAGGTGTACCTCATATTTGGATTTTTTTTCAAGCCGATCATGGAAAAGGAGAGCATGATGGAGCGAGTGCATGCGTAAAGAGAGCTCTAGTTAAGGAGCAACTAAGGATTTTAGGTGCAAAAATCATTGATGCTCGTTCTATTGTTGATTGGTGTACTTCAACATTGTCACATGGGGGGACTCTTAATTCAGCGGTGCACAAATTCTTTTGGTTGGTTGAGTTGGGCACAATAGAAGATAGGTTGGATTGTCAAACTGTGAAAGATTCTTCAAAAATGCATTCATTTCAAAGCTCAGATGCTAGTACATGGACCATTTGGACACAAGAGTTGGCTCGTTATTGTCTGATTTGTCTTTAGTGTGATAGGGATCAGTGTGAGTCAAGTGAGTGGGTTGATACATGGGTTCCACATTATCTTACTCCTTTATCTCTCACATTCTCTGTAATAAATGATGACATGGGTTGTTCACTTGACTACGACCATCTTTCAGATCTTCTACAGCCAGGACATATTTTTGCATTGGTTGCACCACAAGGGAATGATGAGAGATCAGATTATTGGTTAGCACGTTGTGTACGAGGAAAGCATAAAATTGCACAACCAACGACAAATGATGATATGTTCACATATCCAATAGGATCACATGTTGTTGCGGGTACATGGTTGCACACATATATGATTAGAAATAATGGCATTCCTATGTTTGAAGACTATGAGAAGCACAAAACCATTCTCATATATTCACACCTTGTTATAGCAACCAATGTTAAGTTGTTGAAACATCAAGGAAAACCAAAGACAAAGGAACTTTGGACTATTAGTATTGTTGATCATGAAACAATATTGAATACCCTTAAGTAGAGAGATGACCCTTTAGGCACACTTAAGTAGGTAAGTTCAACTCAAGTTGCAAGGTTTTTCATGTTTATTACGATTACGTTCAATAAATTAATTGTAGTTTTTGGTTTATTTGTTTGAGCCAATAAACTTGGTTTTATATGTGGATTGTAAATGCAGTTGGATACATTTATGATAGATATAGAAGATCAAGGTGTGCATTTGATTAGCCCATCTTTTATGACGGTAAACTCACTATGCATTGTCTAGTCATGTTCTTTGGTTTGTTTAGTTATTTATACATGTTCATAATCTTTTTCTCAACCTATATAAACTTCTTATATTCTCTATTAACTTTTCTTCTGCCTTCCGAATGCAAGGATTGGAGTGAAAAGGACACTTATTTTTTATATATAGTTGTGTAATTTGCATATTTAGATGCCAAATTTTGTATATAAAAACAACAATCAAATGTAATGTGCATAGTTAGATGCCAAATTTTGTATAAAAATAACAATCAAATGTAATGTGAAATGTTAGATGCCAAATATTGTATATAAAAACAAAAATTGAATTTAATGTGCATATTTAGATCCCAAATTTTGTATATATAAAATTAGATGCAAAATTAGATACAAAATTTGAAATATAAAAGAGCCCATGGGGCTGATTTGCAAATATTAAGAGCCCACATTTGTATCGTCTTAATGTCATGTAAAGTGCAAAAGATGTGTTTCCTTACTATGAATGTTGTATCCTTATATAATTTGTATCGTCTTAATTTTGTATCCTTACATTTGTATTGTCTTAATTTCATATACATTTGTATCATCAAATGATGTAATAGTTGAAGATTGTTTCAAGTCTTTGACTCCTTGAGATAAGTGAGGATAGGAGTTGCTTCTTTGAGCAAGGGCTAATTAGGCCTAGATGGAGAGCTAGAGGGTGGAGAAAGTCTTCTCCAGTGAAATGATGAAGGACTGAGATTGAGATGACTTTAGTAACTCTAAAAAGGATATTAGAAAATGTAAATACCTTGTCAGGTTGTTTGGAGAGTTCGAGAGTAATTTTCTAATTTTAGTGTTTGTAGGGCTACCAGACGGGCCTAGAAAGGCTATGTAAGAGAAATGGTTGAAGTTGAGGTGATTGGAATGAATGGGAAGTTGGAACATGGTAAATAGACCATGATAAGATGATCTATGGTCTTGTGATCAAGGTGAGAGGTCTAGTTGGAGTTTTGGTATGGTGGAGGTACTAGGTGCACTAGGTAGCACTCTATTTGACCCTTGAGTTGAGACTAACTCCTTGAGTAGATTCCAAGATGCTTGTGGAATCCTCAAGTTGAGTTGAGTTCCATGAGGGGATAGTAGAGGGCTCTACATTAGATTTTCTTGGTTGAGAGCATCAGATACACATGAATACAATGTAGCACATACATTTTGAATTCACTTAAAATGATGAATTACATGTGTGAACACATGTAGCACATAAAGGGTACACATAAATTTGATTAAGTCATGAAGCATACATTTAGCACATATTTTATAAAGCATACCACATGAATTCACTTAAGTCATGCACGTAGCCCATACACATGAATTTAGGTTATGAAGAGTGTACTTGAATATACATGAATATACTTAAGGCATAAATCGTACACATGAGTACATACACACAAGCATATTTACACACTAACAATGAATAAATGAACACACAATTAACAAATTGGATCGAATATCAAGTTTCATATATATCAAAATGAACAATAATTCTATACATATTTACATGTCAACATATCTAGATACAATGTGGCATACGCATCTCAAAATGTGTCATATGACATCTCAAAATAAGAAGTTCAACTACAAAAGTTTCTAGGACATCCTATTCTACTGGTGGATCATCAAAATGCATCCTCTTTGAAGTACTCTTTGGCTCTGATGGATGTTGCATTCAAACACAAAATTGAAACCCCAAGTTAGATTAAAATTCAGAATCACAGTCAACAATAATAAATAAAATTTAAACTAAAATTGAACTCTCATATACCTCACCTCTCCGTCTCCTCCCGCGGACATGAGACCTAATAGATGTCCTTGGTAGCGCAAGAACAATGCCACCAATGTCGAATCCGACCTGTATATGTTTGCGAACATGAGATTGATCTACAAGTTATACCATTTAATGTTAAATGCTTGGTAGCAAATATATGTTTACAAAATAACTAAATTAACATTAAAACTTACCTGTGTTGAACTTTCTTTAGGAAATGTTGGTTGAGTCATCAGCGATACAAACCCTTGGTGTTCTACCTCCCTCAAACTAGGAGTGACCTACAAAGGTCAAACAGATACTTCATACTATCATAACTTGATCATATTATATATACTTGATAGTAAAATACACACAAATAACTTTAGAAATATATGTACCATGGGGCTATCACTGTGAATGGATATGCCTGTGACGATAGGGTCTCACGACATCATCAGATGCCACTCTCTGTCAAATAAACCATGTAAATTAAAAATGAGTACACACAACTGACAAGTATACATGTATGCATAAACAAACTAAATTACTTAATTACCTTTCCCTTGTTAATGCCTGACACCTGCACCCCCTCACATTGCCCCCCGGTGGCAACTGGTGACAACTACATCAGTATGTAATAAGATGATCATAAAAATTAGAAAACAATGTACATATACTATTATAATAATTTAAGGAAACCAAAGAGTACATTAAAACATATGTACCATGGAACTATCAAGGCCAACTGATATGGCCGAAAGTGTGGACCCCTCCACCTGTGCCATCTCCTCCTCTGTCATCAACTGAACATAAATGTAACACATAAAACAAATAAGTGGGAAATTATTATAAGAAAATTCTACTAAAAATACGAACAATAAAATTTAAATACAATGTAAAAGATGAACTATTTACCCTTACCATAACAGGAGGAGTCCATGGCTCTGTATGCCCTTGATGCACATTTTCATGAGGTGCTTTAGTGCCTGTAGTGTGTTGTGTAGAATTGTCCACCTCAAAGACATAATTATATGCATCACTATCATTCAGGGGACCTAAGCATATATTCTTGCACATAATGCAAGTGTGGGGCACACAAATATGTGAGCTTGTGGAGGATGTGGAAGGGCCAGAAGAATTAGCAGGAGGAGGCAACAATGACGTGCTCTACGTAACTAGCAGATCACTCAAGGTGCGAATGGCTCAAATAGTCTGTGAGCTGGCCTCAACAATAATGTCAGGATGTTGCACTGTGGGATGTGGTGAATCTCAGGAGGGGGGACATATGTGCAGGATTTCACCCATTGTGCCCTTGGTCTGTCCTGAGGAGTGCCTAAACCTACACCCTAGTTCAGTCTCATACTCCAATAATTGACCTTGTCACTGAGCACAAATTCAACATACAATTTTTTAATAAAATAAAATGGGACATCCAAATTGATGTGAGGTGGTCTATCAAAAACCATCCACCATCGGTCCCAAAAGTTGTCACGTATTGCACTATTTGTGCACCATTTAATTGACAACTTAGTTTTTTATGGTCCAATTTTAGATCGGTTTTAGGATCCACAAAAATATTACATATGTCATGTTTTTTTATGTTTAGGTTCATGACTTGATCATAGTCAAGCCCATCGTCAAACTGGGCGTGCATGGAATCGCTCCAAAGAAGTGCAACACTATGTTGCTCTGTAAGTTTCTCTATTGTTTCAATAATTGAGTTCAATGTCGTAAACATGGGGCGCAATGTGAGGATATTGGCATAGGTGGTTTGAAATCCTCTAAGTTGATTTAGATTGTCTCCTATTAGATCCTCTAAACGGTGAGGGTTTGAGACTAGTACGTCTTCTGGAAGTAGGGGATTGTTGGGAGGTGGTTCTGGATTGTTTGTGGGATCATTAGGAGAGTTTTTTGATTGATTTGGGTCCATGTCTGATTACAATTACAACACAAATTGATAATTACAATCAATTTTAAAAAACAATAAAAAAAACTCATTTAAATCCTAATTTTTATATAAAAAACTACAAATTTATATAAAAAAACAATTAAAACACTAAAAACATAAAAATTTAACTTACCTATAATCTTGAGCAAATCGGATATGGGATTTGATTGGATATCTGAAAGCCCTAAGCCGCGTTCAACATTTTCAAAATGAAAGCTACTGAACGAGGTCGGGCGTTATAAATTAAAACTACTGGCAAATATCGGATATCTGATTAGGCCTTTGCTTTGCCTTTTTCTTTGGCCAGGTGTACTGACATCCAGGCCTACTAAAAAGTCAACAAATCCATTTGTGTGCTTTTGGATGAGTGAAAATAGGTTTTTTTCACATTGCCACTTTTTGGCATACCATGATCTTGCACATACCCTGTTATGATATCCACAGCTGACAAAATTTAGAGAAGATCAAAAGGATGAGATTGAAATGTGTTAATGACACATTTGCCAAGGAAAGTTTAAGAGGCAAAATGGATGAAGGAGATTAAGCGGCAAAATCTAATGGCTGATATGAAAATGGTTTACTTGTCTATATAAGAGATATGAGTTTCATTGTTGAAACATAATGGTAGAAGAAGACTGCAGAGATATCACGTGAAGACTATTCATGCATGCTTGATCAGACTGGTTTTTGAAAGAACCAAACTGCAGAGTTAACCGAGCGTTAGAGAACCATTTATCGAGTGAAAGTAAGTTGAAGAATATTGATGAAGTGAATTAGATTATTGATCAGAGGATTTGTATGGGCTTAGCATAGATCTAAATATCTGCAATTAAGTTGTATTTGAATCAAATCATACTATATCAGTTTAACCATTGATTCATAAAATCTCTTAACCGAGTGGACTTAACGGTCTTATATTTTTCCTTATGTCATTCAAAGAATGTACATTGTTATCTTGTTGACCCCATAGTGAATGCTAGTCAAAATTTAACTGTTAGTGTTAAATCCTCTAACTAGGTCACACTTAACAGTGTGTTTGTAACCTTTAACAGGGTTGGCTCTTCACCGAGCTCACTTCAAAAGAGTGAATTATTTTGGGTTACCGGTCCCATGTGGTTTTTCCCTTAATAGGGTTTCCACGTTAAATCATTGTGTTATGCGTTACTTGTGATGATTATTTTTCTATCATATTTTACATACTGAATAATTGATTTGGTCGGCAATCACAGTTAGCTATTTACTGGTAATTAGTAAAGTGAACACACAGATTGATATTTTATGTTACTGAGCTGCATAATTTGTTGGAATTATTTGATAAGGTACACCTTTGTATTTGGGACTATAGGATAACTGATCTAACTAATTCACCCCCCCTCTCAGTTATTCTAACAGAAAAGAACTCAACTCTGAATGATCCTTTTAACTTTAGATGATTAACAACTAATTCAAGCCTCTCTTTTATAGCATTATTGTGCCTCTTCAAAATCCCACTTCCCCTCTTGATGAAAAACACGTGGCAATCAAGAAATACAACACATTGTCAATACATGACCCTTCAACTTCCCCAAGAGGCCACCTAAAGAGATGTCTTTTCATTTTTTCCAAGTGGGTACCTATAAAGGTGTCTTTTCCCATTTTTAGGCGTCTGTTCAATAATATGAGTGCATGACTCTTCCCCTTCCTTGTTCACATGTTAACAAGGGTATTTCTATGATTTTAGCATTATAAATGGTAGAAAGAGGTATCCCTCATTAAAAAAATATGATTGCATTTACACATAAGCCATAAATGTAAAACATTTTCAACCTCTCATGTCATTTTGGACACTTTCTTAGGTGCATGGAGACCTATAGATGCTTGCATTTATTTTTAATCACCTAACCTTAATAGAAAATGAAAATAACAACTTTTTGGGTGATGCAAGATTGCCTATGGACTTAGATGCTCTTGCATCACCTAGGGAAATGGTTTATTTTAATTTTTAATTAATGAGATTTGATGAAGAAATCTACCTCCTTTGCAATGCTTCTTGATATTCAATAGTTTTCCATAGACTTTCACAACTACCGCTAATTGCAACAAGAGACAAAAAAAAAGTGATATGTATGCAAAGTCCAGAGAAGCTTCCATCTATCCATTTTAGTTTTGATTCATCCCATGCCTAACAAAAACTAACATGCCAATCACCATAACCATTCAACACCAAGTTAGTGAACGTAGCCTCTAATTATGTAGGTCATAAACAAGTAACATTTTATTATTTTGATGTATAACATTAGTTGACAAGATATTCTAAAATATTGTGTCTTTCCATATTAAAATAGATGTTACATTTTACTTAAATTGTATCTAATTATATAGATTTGACTGATGTTCTTAATAGCTCTTAGTGGCATTCAAACATGTGTATTATATTTTCTAATGAAATTAATATTGGCAAACTTGACTAGATAAGTGAATTGCATACAATTGAAGGTGCAATACATAGAGTTTGACAATTTAAAAGTTTGCATATCCATGAGAAACTTAGGAGAAAAGTAGAAATAAAATAAAAGAGATTTGATGAAGAAAGCCTCCTCCTTTGCAATGTTTCTTGAGCTTTAATAGTTTTCCATTAATTTTCACAACTATTAACAATTGCAACAAAAGACAAAAGTAAATTGATATCTATAAGAGTATAAAGAAGTTGACATCTATCCATTTTAGTTTTGATATATCTCATACCTGATAAAAACTAATGTATCATTCACCATAACCATTCAACACTACTAGTGATCATAGCCTCTAATTATGTAGGTCATAGACAAGTGATTTTTTTATTATTTTGCCATAAAACGTTAGTTGACAAGATATTTTAAAGATTGCATTTCTTTTCATATTAAATATATATTAGATTTTACCTACACCATCTCTCTCTGTGTGTGATGTTCTTAATATTTCTTAGTGTTATCCAAACATGTGTATTATATTTTCTAATTAATAGAATGTTGACACACTTATCATAAAAAAACAAAGAGAGTTCATAGAGTTAACACATGATTCAAAACTCAATCAGATAAACTAATTTTCCATACCGATCATGGTTGACTCCCAACATATAATAAAATAATTTATTAAATTTTAAAATAGAAATTTAGATAGAAGTGTGGCAATCACATAGACATGCCATAGCTAACATTTTAGTTTTGATTAATCTCATACCTAACAAAACTAACATGTCATTCATCACAACCATTGAACACCACTAGTAATCATAGCCTCTAATTATTTAGGTCATAAACAAGTAAACATTTTATTATTTTGATATATAACTATAACCGACAATATATTTTTAAAAAAATTGTATGTCTTTTCATATTAAAATATATATTAGATATCTCTTATACCATATCCAAATCTATAGATTTGGTTGTTGTTCTTAATAGTTGTTAATGTCATTAAATGCATAGATTTGAGTGACGATCTTAACTTATTAATATTACTCAATCAAATGTATTATATTTTTTTATTAATAGAATACTGACATACTTATTCATTAATAATGAACAAAAAGTGTTCATGAAAATTTAAAATTCAATCAGATAAACTAATTTTCCAAATTAATCAACTTGACTCCCAACAGATAGGAAAATGGTCTATTTTAAGTTTTAATTTTTAAAAAAAATGTTTATTTTAAGCTCTAAAATTTAAAAAAATTAAGAGAAGGCATTGCAAAGCACATGGGCACAAAGTAAATGCCACCGCATAGCGGGAAGTTGTGTCTAGTCAGCATTCGTGCTACGTGTTTTGGACATAAACCGGCCACAACAAGTCCACGTCACGTATATCGTACAGTAACCTGCCACATAAATTCCACGTCATCACACTGTGAACTGGAATCTTTTTTTGCCGGCAAAATTAATCCGTCACGGTGAATTCTAAAATCGACGTCTGTTCGGGCATAAATAAGCATTTTGTTTGCTGGGTGAAGAGCATGAATTGTGAGATCATTTATTTATCTCGTTTGCATCTTTTGGTTGGCATTTTAATGCCGTATTCGCCTCTTCAAGCAATCGAAATCGTATGTTGGTGTCAAGATTTTAGATTTTCAGAAGATTTCGAGTTTCAAAGCTGCTGCTCCTCAAATTTGAGCTCAATCCGTGATTTTGATCTATTTTTGGGCAATTTTGTGCTAAGTTTTTGGCAGATTGGAGAACTTTTACAGCAGATTGAGGCGGAATAGTTCTTTTGCCTTTTATTAAATCATTCTGTGAAAATCTGTGAAAATTTGACGCGTTTGCAGCAAATGGCACAGTAATTTGTCGAAGTTTGAGCACACTTAGGCGTGGATTTCAATATTCTATGATGTTTATACAGAGACTTTAGGAATTGAATCCCACGGTAATAAATTAGCGGCTGAAAGTTTTCTCTAGCATTTTTTGGTATTACTTTGCTTAAAATTTTACGTCTGCTGTGAATTTTATAGCCTGCTAGTAGATAAATCAGGTTTTCATGCTATTTTAATGAAAAGATTGCTCTAAATCTCTATTCAGGGAAATGTGCGAACTGTAAGCAAATGTAAACTCTAAATGTACGACAAGTGCGTACATCGAAAGCCAAATTTGAAGCCCTGAAGACGAACTTTTACAGACCTGGTTTTCGCTGATTGGAAAAAGTAGTCTTTTTCAATCAAAAATGGCAAGAGGAGGTCTGAAATGGTTGTCTTTAGTTGTATCTGCTGCCTTATTTGGGGCTCTGTTGGCCATGACATTTGGGTCCGCGGAAAGGACTTTCCCGCAAGGTGAAGCTTTTCCCCAGCAAAGGGAAAGAGGTATGGAAGAGGTAGACGATCTTGTTGAGGAACAGAGCATGAAAGCATATATAGTAAAAGCGGGAAACTTCCTATGGCAATCGGATAGGTCCGAGTACCATCATGTTTGGCCGGTAGTTTCTTATTCCAGAGCAATTAGTTTCAATCATTAGATGTTTTGTGTATCCATTAATGTATTGGAAGGCTATTAATACTCTAATTTTGGTTTTGAATACACAGAAAATGAAATTTGGTTGGAAAATAGTGATGGGCACCATAATTGCTTTCTTTGGAGCTGCAGTGGGTAGTGTTGGAGGAGTCGGTGGAGGGGGGATATTTGTTCCCATGCTTACACTCATTATTGGGTTTGATCCCAAGTCCTCCACAGCCATATCCAAGTGTGAGTACAATCAGTAGATGTAGCAAGAATCATCTTTGTTATGCAACCTAGAAGGTTTCAAGCTGACAGGAACCTTTTATTCTGTTTTTTGTTTTATGGTTTCTTAACGAGTACTGCCTGAGTTTACGAGGTTTCGAATTTGCATGAGTTTCCCCTGATGCTTTGATCGGTTGCTTTTACATTTGATCTGTGTTTGTTTTGATCCGCCCTTACTGGCAGTCTCTGAAAGTTTGTCTTTGTGACTGTCTAGGTATTATTAACGTCTTGCCAATCCTATGTTAATAGCTTGCTGCTTTGGAAAGTTACTGTTGGCTTTTTTGTCTCACTTCATTCCTTGGGATATGTATTTTCCCTGCTGTTGGTCTACTCTGTTCTCTCCATCTCAATTCATATTATAGTTGTTGCAGCAATTTGAATGGAAAACATATACGTTTGAATCTAGAAGCTATCTCGAGCTCATGCCTACCATGTTATTTATTCATGTTTTATGCCATTTGAGGCAAATTCCTGTTGATGTTGCATATGTGAACTGGAATTAGTTATCCTGTTTTGGTGTTTGACTTTTGTTTCTCAGATCTCCGCCATTAGTTGTTTAAATTTTCCCCTCTATGTCATTGATAGGTCCAAAGTGGACAGAGGTAGAAACCCAGTAAATAAATGATCCTACAAGACCATGTTGGCCTGAAATGTCTATCTCATCCCATTCTGGGTATTGCCTCCAATGGGAAGATCTTGACCGGAAGTAATAGATCTTTATCTATTAGGTTTTGGCTTGTGTTCTACACCATTTTTGTTAAACTTCCGATTTATTTAAAATGTAATAGATTTCTCTTTTGCTTTGTTAGAAACAGGAGTATGAAACTGAAGTTTGTGTGCTTTTGCATGACAGGCATGATTATGGGAGCAGCAGGTTCTACAGTTTACTACAATCTTAAACTCAAACACCCAACATTAGACTTACCCATTATTGATTACGATTTGGCTATGCTTTTTCAACCCATGCTGATGTTGGGGATTAGCATTGGTGTTGCATTCAATGTTATTTTTGCAGATTGGATGGTCACTGTTTTGCTTATCGTTCTATTCATAGGTAATATACAAATCTTCAGGATATATACATTTGTCTCTCTTGAACAAAACTGTTCTTTTCATTTCATTAATGCTACAAATCTTAAAACTGTATGTTTCCTTCTTCATTTACATCTATGGTATCAAGTTCTCACCAATGTGCAAAGGTTAATTATGTTGTGACATATAACAGGTACGTCTTCAAAAGCATTTTGTAAAGGTATAGAAACATGGAAGCAAGAGACTATAAAGAAAAAGGTATTTGATCTCTTCTGGAGGGATTGTTTTCTAACATAGAGCCAATAGGATTATACCACAAAATGGCTCTAAATCAGGCATCCCAGATTATAGTAAGCTTGTGTTAATCTTAGATCTAGCTACCCATAGTATAGTGATTAGCAATTTTACCATATTACTGCAGGAAGCAGAAAGGACACACTCTGAGAATTCTCAAGCTAACAATAGAACAGAAGGTAAAATTTTCATCCAATCTGATGGTTTTATTTTCATATACTTTTCTTTTGTGTTACGTTTTTGCTGTCAAAAGACCATGTACTCTGTTTGCCTTGTTGATTCAATTGTTCAATATGCTATTATTGATTGTTTGGAGTTATTTTCTCAAAGAGTGGAGTTCTCGTTTAATTTGCAAATCTTTTGTTCATTTCTGTCAAATACACATCATGAAGAAGTGGATTTCAAACCTCTGCCGAGTGAACCAAATGAGGAAAGGAATGCTAGTAATGCAGAGACTAATCGACGTCCACCGAGAGATGTCACTGTGAGTCTTCTATAATGTCTTATGTAACAGTCAATGCATCTAGCTGACAAAAAAATAGTTCTTTTAACGGACTTCGAAAATTATCTTTGATTAGGGGAAATCATTTGCAAATTCATATTTCCATAGATGTTTTTGGGGGTTTTGAAGCCCAATTTAGATGACGATGCCTATACATATTGAAGATCTGCTAGTTTCCTTCATGGGAAGCAGTTCATAATTTTTAGAGATTCTTCCAATCATACAAGTTTTAGCTTCTAACTCAGAAATGTTGGAAAGGGATTAATATGCTGCAGCTTGTGTTGATTACATCACCTAGGGACTAGGGAAAAATGTCCAGCCTACATTTTCTTTCATAAAAAGTTTCTTGTTTGGCCGGCAATTATTTTCTACCTTTATTGTCTCTGGATAGTTTCAGGTGCAAGGGAGAATAAGAATCAGGTACTGACTAGAAGCATGTCTTTGTGACTTATGCAGAACTCAATTTGGTACAACATCCGTTGGAAGGAATTGGGGATGATGTTCTTTGTTTGGTTCGCATTTCTGGCAGTGCAAATCCTAAAGGTGACTTTCAATATATATTGACATAGAAAAGCAAGAGATGTTGGATATGGTTTATATGAATTTCATGTGCTGTTTAAGTCTGCTTAAAATCTCATGTGCATTTTCAAATAACATTGGACATACATGTAAACACAGCTATTTTTAGTGAGTTGATTGTCTTACTCTAAAAACCTGTCTGAGTTTATGCACCTTTGTTTCAATGCCTGTTCAGACCAGAACAGCTACATGCTCTGTAAAGTACTGGGTATTAAACTCACTACAGGTACCTCTCATTTAGCTCTCTACAAGTAATATTGAACATTACTGGGACTCATGTCGCATGAACTCTACCACAACAAAAGTATTTGAATACTGTATTTATTGTGATACAGGTCCCAGTTGCCTTTTCTGTAACACTTTATGAAGCTATTTCTTTATACAAAGGAACCAGGACAATTGCCTCCAAAGGAGTAGATGGAGTTAATTGGAAAGTATCTCGGCTGCTTCTATATTTCTTCTGTGGAATTATGGCTGGTGTTGTAGGTGGCTTGCTTGGTCTTGGAGGAGGATTTATCCTTGGACCTCTATTTTTGGAGCTAGGCATTCCACCCCAGGTTTCCTTCACCTTCTCTTTCATGTTGTATTGTAATATCAATATTGGAGTTATCAATCACATAAAATTAGAGTGCGAACTTTAAGTCCTTGGTGTCTTGCAGGTTTCAAGTGCCACTGCAACATTTGCTATGGTATTTTCTTCATCAATGTCTGTGGTTGAATACTACATTTTGAAGCGATTTCCAATTCCTTATGGTATGCAACACGTATAACTGATAATTTTCTCTTAGATACAGTATAGTTTTATCTTCTCTGGTTGTTGTGTCTCATCTTACAAAATACGAACTGAGTTGGGTATAGAAGTAATCTTTTACATGCATAACCAATATCATAGCATACTGCTTGCATTTGCATAGTTTTTGGATTTATAGCAATTGGTCTATCTGCAAGCCTACTTGTGGAGATCAAAGGGATATGAATTATCAAGCTTCTATGGATTCTTTATTGGGTTCAACTTGAAATTTAATTGAATGTTGATCGGATCCTAATACTTAGCTTTCTGTCTTGGCAGCTGCATACTTTTTTGCAGTTTGTATTGTTGCAGCCTTTTGGGGTCAGCATGTTATCCGGAAACTCATCATTTTGTTAGGGAGGGCATCCCTGATCATTTTTACCCTTGCTTTTGTAATCTTCCTAAGTGCTCTGACATTAGGTAAGTTCATAAGATTTGTATGTTTGTTTGGAAATAAATTTTAGGAAGGGTTAACAAAGATATGCAGTGGAATCTAATCTAGAGATGAAATCTGTCCTGAAATACAAACTTCTTGAATTATGTGTAATTTCTAGCACATCTGTGATACGTTAAGAAGACACTAAATCTATTTTTATATTGCAGGTGGAGTAGGCATTGTTAAAATGATTCACAAAATACACGATGGAGCCTACATGGGTTTTGAGAACCTTTGCACCTATAGTGCGTGAATGTTTTGTACTGTGGAATGCTTCTAACAAATTAGCCAATTTTGCTGGCTGGCGAACCAGGCATGCAACTTGTAGCCTCTCAAAGCAATAATAGTGGGGGTCGCAACAAGGGAGCTAATGTTGGAAGTTGAAGCTTTTATGGATGTCTCTGTCTACAGAGGATGTCTATGCAAAGCCATTTGAATTGTTAGTTGATTTATTGTAACATTAGCTCTGCCAAATATTGGCATTGCATTAGGAAGATCATATGCTATCAATAAACGAGAGCATTTAAAATTTTTATATTTAAGAATACAGCTTTGTTGGATTTGGATTCAGTCCAATATGTCGCATTATGATTCACTTCTAAAACATAAATTGTCAAGGCAGTATCTGCAAATAGTGGTCTGTTAAATCCTCTCACATCTAGATTTGCAACATCCTTAAAAATTACATATATGTAATATACAAGTGTGCAAACTTCCTTCCGAACAAAAATCATGGAAGGTACTTTCATTGGATCACTATATCAATTCGCTATGAAGTTTCATTCATTCATGTATGTTAACAGGAAGTAATGTTAGGAATAGGAGTTAACATGCATAGTGTTAAAAGAGTTTTGATTGATTGTGATTTGGAAGTTTATTTAATGATATGTTTTCAAGTACCTTGTATGCAGGGTAATGAGCCAAGTCTTCTGGGTCATGAGTTCTTTGAATAATATATTCAACTGTGTTTTTGTCTTTCTAAATCTGTTTATATTTGATTTCTGTTATTATTTATTTTTCATGATATCAGAGCTATGGTTGTGGGCTGTGATTTGTGGACAGCTTATGAGTGCTGGTAGAAATGAGCAAAGTAGTTCAAGAGTTTGGTGTGCTTGGCAGCTGTATGAAAGACATCATTTTTTGAAAATCTTCTCTGATATTGCAGCAGCTTGAGAGCAAGGTGCAGATCACAAATGTGTTAGCACAGCTTAGATATCTTAAGGCAATTAAATTTTTGTCAAGATCATAATAAGATATATTGACAGCTGGTGAAGTTGAATGGTTTTTAATGAGCCCCCCAAGGATCAAGTCTTACTGAGTATAAGGTTCTGACATCATAAGGGATGAAATTGGGATTGTGTCTCATGCTCTTATATTAGATAGATAAAAATGACTTTGTCAATGAAGATCCCTCCATCTAAAACAAAAGAATATATTGACAGCCTACCTACTTGTTCAGGGAAGTTCAAATAATACATGGTACAGTGATTCAGGAGCTAGCCAACATGTGACCTACAAAGAGAACTTTATTGATTCCTCGGAAGAAGTGAAAGATGCAAGGATATTTCTTGCTGATGATAGTTCACCTGAATTTAAAGGAATAGATTTAATTCCAATGAAATGACATGATGGTATGGAACTGGAAACAAAAAATGTGAATCTTGTGATCAAATGAAATATGTTGTCTTAGAAAGCCAAGCATCTCAAAATGGTTATAAGGTAGAGATCTATTAGCAAGTGTTTGAAGCTATACGAGTTAAGAGTGACAACATTTACAAATTTTTAGCATCTTTAAAAAAGAAACTTACATGCTTCTACAAGTGAGTTGAGGCATCAAAGTTTGGGTCACTTGAATTATCAAAGCTTCACTATGCTTTTAAATATGGGATATGGTTGGAAAACTTCCTTGGATAAGCGCCAAACATAAATGTGTGTAAAGGATGCAAGGTTGAAACCAACATAAAGACAAGTTTGAAAAAGTCCAGATGGAGGGCAAGTAAATCTCTCAAGTGAACTTGCTCATAGGATTCATGTTGGCCTGTGAAGATTCCATCAAGGGATAAGGGCCAAATATAAATGTGTGTAAAGGATGCATGATTGTCAACCAACATTATGACTAGTTTGAAAAAGTCTAGATGGAGATTCCATCAAGGGATAAGGGCCAAACATTAATGTGTGTAAAGGATGCATGATTGTCAACCAACATTATGACTAGTTTGAAAAAGTCTAGATGGAGGGCAAGTATTTTTCTCAAGTGAACTTGCCCATAGGATTTATGTTGGCCCATGACAACTCCATCAAGGATAGGAGCTACACACATATTGCCTTCATTGATGATATTTTGAGGAAGGTTTTGTCTACCTCAAGAAAAATGATAAAGAGTTTGATGAAGTTGAAGAGTTTAAAGCATAAGAGGAAAATTGAAACGGGAACAAGATCAAGGGGATGATAATAGACAAAGATGGAGAATAGGTTAATAATAGATTCAAGGATTTGTGTGAATATCATAGGTTTGAGAGAGAAATGAACAAGTATACTCTTCAACAAAATGGTGTTACTGAAGTGAAGAATAAAACTTATTGGAAATGGTGCAATGAATGCTACAATCCAAGGATCTTCCCGTGTTTATGTGGGATGAAGTAATTGATACAAATTCATGTCTTGAATAGACCTCTTACAACTTCTTTGCATGAGTTCACTCCACACTAAGAATAGAGTGGTAAGAAGTTGGAAATGTTAAAACCAACATAAAGACAAGTTTGAAAAAGTCCAGATGGAGGGCAAGTAAATCTCTCAAGTGAACTTGCTCATAGGATTCATGTTGGCCTGTGAAGATTCCATCAAGGGATAAGGGCCAAACATAAATCTGTGTAAAAGGATGCATGATTGTCAACCAACATAAAGTCTAGATGGAGATTCCATCAAGGGATAAGGGCCAAACATTCATGTGTGTAAAGGATGCATGATTGTCAACCAACATTATGACCAGTTTGAAAAAGTCTAGATGGAGGGCAAGTATTTTTCTCAAGTGAACTTGCCCATAGGATTTATGTTGGCCCATGACAACTCCATCAAGGATAGGAGCTACACACATATTGCCTTCATTGATGATATTTTGAGGAAGGTTTTGTCTACCTCAAGAAAAATGATAAAGAGTTTGACGAAGTTGAAGAGTTTAAAGCATAAGAGGAAAATTGAAGTGGCAACAAGATCAAGGGGATGATAATAGACAAAGATGGAGAATAGGTTAATAATAGATTCAAGGATTTGTGTGAATATCATAGGTTTGAGAGAGAAATGAACAACAAGTATACTCTTCAACAAAATGGTGTTACTGAAGTGAAGAATAAAACTTATTGGAAATGGTGCAATGAATGCTACAATCCAAGGATCTTCCCTTGTTTATGTGGGATGAAGTAATTGATACAAATTCATGTCTTGAATAGACCTCTTACAACTTCTTTGCATGAGTTCACTCCACACTAAGCATAGAGTGGTAAGAAGTTGGAAATGTTAATTGTTTTAGGGTATTTAGATGTGAAACATTTTCTCACATGCTTGAGGTGAGGTTAGAGAAAAGAATTATGATAGGAAAAGTGTTGAGTGCATCTTCATTGGCTATAGTGATGAAAAAGGAACAAGTTGTATGATTCTAATGCAAGGGATGCTTTCAATAGTAGAGATGCAAATTTTAATAAAGGGTTTTCCCCTTGCATTCAATAGTAGGGATGTCAATTTTAATAAAGGGTTTTAGGATATGATCAAATCATGTCCAACTCTTATCCCACAAATGTCCATAAATGTTGATGGATCATATAGTACCTTTAAAATTGGTAAAAGTTCATAAGCAACTGGCAAATGAAGAATCCAATCCTCCTAAGAAGACCAAGAGTTTTAAAAAAATATATCAAAAGACCAAACAAGATATTTATGCGCTAATGACCACAACGATGGAGACTAATAATACTCAAACTATGATGAGGCAAAGGGAAACCATGAACGTGAACAAGACATGGAAAATGAATCGGACCCTAGGAATTAAAGGACTTACACAAAAGAAAGAATGTTGTCCATAATAAGTGAGTGGCTAAGACTAAATTCAATATGATGGAAGTGTTGAAAATGTAAGGCAAGATTAATGGGCAAAGATTACTCAGAAAAGAAAGGGATTGATTGCACAAACTTTTACTCCAATAGAAAAGGATTGTTATTGTTGGGACTATTTTAGTATTGACAGCTCATTTCAAGTGGTCTCTTTCCTAAATGAATGTTGAAAATTCCTTTTTAAATGGAGAAGTTGAT
The DNA here is from genome assembly GCA_027943335.1 of Chamaecyparis obtusa. Lineage (NCBI taxonomy): Eukaryota > Viridiplantae > Streptophyta > Pinopsida > Cupressales > Cupressaceae > Chamaecyparis > Chamaecyparis obtusa. The sequence continues at coordinate 631,122 of BSBK01008409.1, read as the reverse complement.
GAATAGATCTATATGACTTAACCCTAAATATTTGGAGATTTGATTTAGGGACACTTAGTTTTCAAGTTAAGTAATTCTTTGTATGGATTGGATCAAGCTCCAAGGGCGTAGTATGACAAGCCAAATGAGTATTTTAAGAATTAAGCCTATTATGATAGTCCTCATGAATCAAACTTGTATGTGGTGGAAATTGATGAAAGTGATATATTACTATGATTTATGTTGATGATCTTATCACCATGATAAATTAGGTGGACACACATAATGACATAAGGTTGAGTTTGAAAGATGGATTTGAGACAATAGATCTCGGTCTTCTTCACTATTTCCTTGGCATCTACATGTAGCACAAAGAATATGGAGTTTATCTCTCTCAAACCTAATATGCTACAAAAAAATGTTGATTAGGTTTAGTATGGAAGATTGCAAAAGGCATTTCTACCCCTACTTGCTCTAGGGTTGAAGTTGACCCAAGTTATGGAAGATGAAGATGTTGAAACTTTCTTGAAGCCTTGTGTAATTAACTCACATTTGGCTAGATAACTCTTTTGTAAAAGGTGCATCATGGTTGTGTGGTTTTTGAGTTCTTTGAAGGCTTCACATTAGATGGTATGAAAGAGAATGTTGAGATATATGTGTGTGGGTCTTTAATCATAGTTGTTTAATTTTCTTGTTTTGCAAACTTGGCACTCGATGAATATTTCAATTTAGAATGGGAAGAATTTGCAAATGACATAAACTCCACCACATAAAATGTATTTTTAGTTCCTACCAAAGGTAGGAATAATTACACATTCATTGCATTCAATTTCTTTTAACAAATTAACTAATCATCACAAGGAATTCAAAAAATTGAACAAAATTTCTATAGTTATATTTAATTCTCTATTTGAAAATATTATAACAATGTCATTTATTTGTCTTTCTATTGGTTTATATTATAAATAGTCAACACAAAAATCAAAATTTTCCCTTATTTCTAAAACCGATGTCTTAAAATACTTAGTTCATTCAATCAAATGTCAATTATACTAATGGCTTGAATATATGATCATTGTTGTGTATACCATATCTTGACTTTATTGTCTATTTTTCATTGATTGATTTTAGAAATGGCGATTCACAAATAATTTGTCATTCAATTTCTATTAAAAAAAAAGTTGTAATGCTTTAAATTTTGTGGTTAAATTGTCAACCCTATCATTTATTTGAATGACAGTGAATAGTTGTATATATATGTGATGGTGGCAAATAATTTAATTTAAAAGTTACTTCACCTACAAATTTACAATTCGTAATTATTTGTTGATTTCAACTCATCCAGATAGAGATGAATTTTTTCATTAGAATTTTTAATATATTAAATTATTTTAGTTACATTTGTACTGTATTTTTCAGATTTGTAAACTTTTGTTTATGCATCATCTTTTAGGACTTTGATCCTCAAAACTTAAAAACTTGCAAAAAAATAATCCTTATCATTAGAGTATTGGAAAAAAATAGTGATTTACAACATACAGTAAACAAATCCTTTTTCCTTGCTGATTTGTTTAGAAGTTCTTGAGCTTTTGATATCTTGGTCAACTTTGCAAAATAATATAAATTAGGTTTGTTCTTTAGCAACACTAATTAAATCTTCACACTAACACAAATAATTATAATATTGGCACAAACTTGATACAATGTGTCTCTTGTTTCTCTTGGGTTTGGCCCAATGCATGCTATAGAAAACAATCCAATATTGTCTTATAAACTATACAATATAAATATGTAACAACAACCAAAGCAACTAAAGAAATGACTTCCCTCTAGTCTATCCATTCAATAACCCAACAACGTCAAATATGGAATTCACTCTAATATGACAATTAAAGTTCTATTCAATTTTCCAAGAATTTAGTGTTCAATGCTTAAAAAAGACATATTGGGGTGGTGATGTAAAGGTTGGGTGGTGGGATGATCAAACACTCCAAAGTTTCAAAAAGGTAACAAGGTTAAGCCCATTCTCCAACACCATACAAGCCTAGAATAACTTGCAACTTGACACAACCACTCCTAATGGCCAATCTAGTTGTAATTGATGAATATAGAATGGATTAAACTGGTTTCAAGTGATTTAGACTTCCCAAACAACACCCAACACTCAGAAGTTGTGAAAATCCCAAATAGGCCTAATTGATTCCAACTAGGTCTCCAGTAGTGTAAAGTGACACTTTTCTCTTGATTTTTCCAAAAAAAAACATAAACTAAAAGTGGATTTAGATACCCTTTTCCTCACTTCACAACATACCTCAAACTCAATATGAGTTGTTTTGGACCAGATACCTTGTTGCTGACTGTACCCTCTGAATAAGCATAAAACTACGCACTTTTACAAAGCAAGTTGTAGAAATAATAACCTCTATCCCTAAAGACTTTCAGCAGTCTTCCAAAATGTCCCAAATGCAGGGAAAATGAAACTACTTTGGTCCTTAGACCAATCCAAGCACCAAATCCCAAATGTGTACTCAAATAAGCCCTTACACCAAGGGTTTCTTCAAAATCGTCCTTCCACTTACTCCCTGATCCAATTGAGAGTTGTTTCACCTTTAGATGTTCAATATAAGGCCATCCAAATCATTAAAACACTATGTCCTTTGATTAGTTTATTTGCTGCTATATCATAGCAAGCAACTTCATTACTCTTTAACCCCTTATCCAGTGATCACCAGCCCTGTACCTTCACTCTTCTGCATAAAATTGGTTATAAAATATACTACATGTTAGGAAATGATCACTCTGTGAGAATCAGTGCATGACATTCATGGAATGGTCCATTCCTTGGGTTAAAACTCAAAACTGTCTCCTAAAACCAGTCTTCCTTTAGGAACAGCCAGTGTAAATGGAGAAAACTTTGTACAAATATCTTAGCAAAGGATAAAAATGATTTTAGTTATCAAAATTATACTCCTACTGCATCTAAGTACCAGTTTGAACAATCAAGATATAAATTATACCAAATAAGACATTACAAACTTGAGAAAATCTGAACTTTATTGGGCTTTTCCTCTCTGTCGTACACACTAGTTATATCTCTGATTGCTCTCTCTTACATAGACTCCCAAAATTGGATTTATAGACTTCATACTAGCCATCCAAACTGATTTGGATTGGTTGGATTGCCTAAAAAACTATTAAACACTATAAAACTACTTTCCCACCAAACTGCCTACTAGCAGTTGGCATTTACATTTGAATTTGCCAACTTCTAATTTATTGAACAAAACATGAAAATAACTCCACACACCTCTCCAATGGATTCAAAAGACATTTTTAATCATTCTCAAATACACCTAAGACCTATATGGATCCATGTTACACCAATTGATCACTTTGCCAATTAGACACCATTAATGATCCTAAGGTCCTTACTAGGACCTTTAGGATTATTTACCAATTTATTACATGTTATGCCTTCAAAGGCCATAATAGGTCCTAAAACATTCCAATTCACTACTTGAGGCATCTTTACATTTTTTATTTGATCTTTAGTCTTCATCAATCTCCTTCCATGCTTGGATGCTCCTGCATCATGCAGTCGGCCTTGAAAGAAACTCTTGTCCCAAGACTTAGGACCATCAAACATGTCTTCCTTTCTTTGAATCTTTGAATAAGGGATGTATTCCTCCAAAGTTACCTACCTCTTTCTATTCCAACCTGCGCATTCATCATACAAAAAGTCAGATTGCAAACATATCCTTGATTGTCCCCTTCTAGGACCTTGTTGCCTTGTTCGTTGTGCTCCTTGTACCCTATCATTTATGCCATCACCTTGCCATTTCTGATCCTTCATTGTCTTCTAAACATCCTTGTTATTACCCTTTTAGATGGAGCAATCAATATCTCCTACCTTGATGCATTCAAACTCAAAATTATTCTAATTTCTAGGACTGTCCTATTGCTTAGTCATGACTAGAATTTTGTGTTTCTCTTCCTCATGCCCCCAACTAGTATTAGATTTCTCTTTACCCTGAAAAATATTTTCCCCAAAGCACATGAGGATATTATCAGTCTCCCTGCAAGTCAAAGGTTTCATTGTGTACCTTTCTCCACCTTAATGAACAATATAAGTATTAGAGTGACCATCATGCAAAGTCCTCCTAGCCCACTACCAAGGTCTACCCAAAATCATATGTCCACAAGTCATTGGTATGACATCACACATTACTTGGTCAGTATATGGTCCTATTGAAAAATTAACACAAGCTCTCTGACTAACCTCTACATTCATCCCAAGTGTCCTTGTAAGGGTTAGGATGATCTACTAATGTCAATCCCAATTTGTTAACCATATCAACTAAAACCATGTTATTATGTGCCCTTGAATCAACAATGAGATTACATACTTTACCTTTAACCAAACACCTTGATCTAAAAATGCTTGTTTGTGGCAATGCTTCACCCTTCCTCATAAGTAGAAATTATCCTACCTCAGGTTCCGCCAATAGTGTCTTTGGTGTTGCTTCCCCCTCATCTACATGAGACAAGTACACTCTCTTATCCTTCTACCTTGAATTGGTCCATTTAGGACACCTAAATGATTGATGACCTACTTCATTGCAATGGAAACATCTCCTTGTAAATACTCCACTTCCTCTTCCTCCTCCAAATCTTCCACCTCTATGACTATAGCCTCCCCTTGTCTCAAAAGTAGATGTATTGTCCTTGTCTTTGTCCATACTTCCCTGATAATTAGAATTGGTTCTATCCCCTCTTCCTCTCATAGAAGATCCTCCCGTATTGTTACATTGTATTTATTGCTTCCTCTTGATCTTTTCCTCAGCCCTCACAACAAGCTAAAATCATTCTCCCATGGATTGTGGTAAGCTTAGCCCAATCTCATCTTGAACATTCAATCTCAATCCATTAATATACCTTTCTATCTTCTCATCCTCATCCTCATAACCTCCTCTGATGCTCAACTTGTGAAACTACTCAGTATATTCCATCACATCCAATTCTCTTTGCTTCAAGTTTTGTCTCATCCTCTTGGTTTGTATCACAAAGTCCATGGGTAAGAATTGACTCTTAACCATGACTTTAATCCTTTCCCAGCTGGTTATTCTTCCCAAGCCTCTAGCCATCCTCTGCAATTGTACACTTGTCCACCATGTCAAAGTTGTGCCCCTCATCCTTGATTTTGTAAAGTTAACCTTCTTATCCTCCTCCATGTCCTTTAGTTCAAAAAAAAAAATTCAAGGGATTCTAACCAACCCAAGAGTTCTTCACTCTCCATTCCTCCCTGATACAAAGGCACATCAAAAATTCCCTTGTGGCTTGTACCTTGAACTGCCTTGATCAATCTGATGAACTTAGTCTCCTTAGGATCAATTGCTTGTCCATGACCCCTATTTGTTTGTCCCTCAATGTTTCCTTCTTCTCCTTCATGATTCTCCTCATGATTATCTTCTCTCCTTGGCTCTCTCTTCTCCTTCTCCAAGGCTTCAATCCTTTCAATCAACTGCAACCTTTCTCTCCTTGTTTGTCTTTCTTCCCTCTCTCTAGTGGCCTCAGGTTCCCTCTTCTCCCTCCTTTATTTCTCTAACTCTTCTCTTAACATCTCCAAATCCATTGCCAACTAATTCTTAGGTGCCATTTCTTTGTCTTTATTCCTTGATGATATCAAATCTTCATATCCTCTATCCTTACTCCCTTATCTCTATCTCTTCAATGCAAGGTTCAACTCGGGAACACCTCAAAGGATATGCTCAACTCTAAGGGTTCTCCAAGGCTCCTAATACATCAAAGGTCAAGAAATGATCTCCTTCCCACTTAACCTAGGATACTCCTAGGCTCTGATATCACCTAATGCATAGGTTGGGTGGTGGGATGATCAAACACTCCAAAAAATATAAAAAAAGGTAACAAGGTTAAGCCCATTCCCCAACACCATACAAGCCTAGAATAACTTGCAACTTGACACAACCACTCCTAATGGCCAATCTGGTTGTAATTGATGAATATAGAATGGATTCAACTAGTTTCAAGTGATTTGGAGTTCCCAAACAACACCCAACACTTAGAACTTGTGAAAATCCCAAACAGGCCTAATTGATTCCAACTAGGTCTCCAACAGTGTAAAGTGACACTTTGATCTTGATTTTTCCAAAACAAAACACAAACTAAAAGTAGATTCAGATACCCTTTTCCTCACTTCACAACATACCTCAAACTCAATATGAGTTGTTTTGGACCAGATACCCTGTTGTTGACTATACCCCCGTGAATAAGCCTAAAACCAAGGTAATCTTTAAGAAATCCCCCCTTCAAAAACGGTGTAAAAAATTGGTGAAATTTGGAAAACTACAAAGGAAAATATTAATTGTATTGGCAAACAATTTAGTTTACAAAGAAAAAATAATAATCTCAATTGGCGAATCATTCATGCTCCCTGAAACTATGTGGAAAATCTTGGAGAATAAAAAATGGTATTTATAGTATATATTGGCGAATAAAAAATAGTATTTATAATATACATTGGCGAACAAAAAATAGTTTTTATAGTATAAAATAAATAAATACACACACACACACACACACACACATATGTATATATATATATATACATACATATACATATACATATACATATATACATATACATATACATATACATATATATACATATACATATACATATACACATATATATGTATATATATGTACATATACATATATATACATATACATATATACATATATATATATATATATATACATATATATATATATATATATATATATATATATATATATATATATATATATATTGGTGAATATTCAATCCTAACGGTTACAAAGATACACAAAGATCACGTCTGAGGTCAGTTTGTGGTGATTGGTGGGTAGTGTGTGTAGCTTCGACACATTAAAAGGAGGGTTGGTGCTAACAAATACGAAGATACGTAATCGTCAGGTTGATGGCATGCGTGACTTTGGCAGTTATGTTGGTAGTTTGGAGTTGAAGGCCATGAAGATACGCAAAGGACAGGTTGATAGTGTGCGTGACTTCGAAAGTTATAATCGCAGAGGCTCTAGGATATGGGGGTTCCGAGGTCACGCTAGCAGTCTGTGTAACTTCACCGCGAAGTTACAATGACGTTGAACACTAAAGTGCAATTAATGAGACTTATCAACGATTTTAAATTATTCAGTAGTGTACATAATTATCCATGCCAAGATTTTGATTAGACATTAAAAAGGATAATTTGTACGAGATAAGAGCTGTGATTCGTAAACATTCATTATTTTTATTTACAAAGCCAATTCACCTTACGTGAAACATTCCTTCAAAATTTAATGTGGCTGCCAAGTTGCTAGTTAAAAATTTAAAATCGCAGCTAGGATATGGTGGTTTCGAGGTCACACTGGCAGTTTGTGTAACTTTAGTAGTACATAATCCAGGCCAAGATTTTGATTAGGCATTAAAAAGGATAATTTTATGGGATATGAGTTGTGATTCATCAACATTCATTATTTTTCTTTCCAACTTCGGAGACAAGTTACGTAGGATACAAGTGTCTACAATTTTTCTTTATCAATATTCATTAATTTCCTTTTCTGAGGTAAGCCACCTTACGTGAAACATTCCTTCAAAATTTATTGTGGCTGACAAGTTGGTGATTATTTTCTTTATATTCTCCTCAATAGTGGAATTGCAAAACACGAGGCACTTTCTAAATTTCTAAATTTGGATGAGAGAATGGGTCTTCCACTAGTTGAGGGATCATCAAATGAGAACCCAAAACCTGTTATCCAACCAAATTTGGATATGGAGGAGGAGATTCAGCAGGATGTCCTCAATCATCTTATGTCTGTAGCATGGGATCATGCTACCATTTACGTTGGATACCAAAGAAACATGTTCGAACTCGAAGTAGAACATGACAAGGCAGAGATGCATGCCATTTTTTATGATCATGGCTTTGACCAAGAGGGGTTCCATGAGGAGATGATCTGGTTATTTTTTGGTCTGCACATCGAATGATATTATTTTTCTTTGTGGATATTATTATTATATTATACTATAACATATTAAAAAATTATTATTAGTCTATTAGTATTAGGATATGTAGGAGTTGGACTGTCAGACTAGGATTTTGTAATTTCCTCTGAAAGGATCTTAGGATAATTTTTGTTACTTGTAATTTGTAAATATGAAATTTGAATGTACTTTTCATTTTGGTTTTGGAAGCAGTTGGAAGCTTGTCGCTTCTCCTTCTGGGGAAACCACAACCATTCAGTTACCAATATTATGTATAGCAAAAATATAGAAAAACTAAAAATTTAAATGTATGAGTATCATTGTTGAAATTAATAGTAATACATATGAGAAGACTCTTTTTCAAATAGTGTTTTATGCATTATTTGCTTATACTTCAAATTTCAATAGTCAAAACTGTAACATGTTACGTGAATCATGAAATTGAACAATAGTTTTATAAATTGAAAAATATGTAAATTGTAATTATTAATCAACTTGAACTTTGAAGTATATGTGGACTGTGATTATGTATAAAATTATAAATACCTGTTAACTGAATCAGAATGCTAAATCACGTCACTAACTGAATGAGAAGTCTGATGCTTCTAAAATCTAAATCCCACATGGCACATGGAAATTTGGAACCCACTCCCACCTCCTAACTCCTAAAATTGACTATTAGTAGCTTGTAAGTAACCCACTCCAAGCTCTGAAGTTACGTCTGGCTGTTTTGTAACTTTTCAATGGTTAATTTATTATGATGGTGATGGATTCTGAAGTTACGCTTGGGTGTTTCGTAACTTCTCAACGGTTAATTTTTTTATGATGGTTAGGGGTTCTGAAATCCTGACTAACTGCGTGTGTAACTTTGGAAGGTGTTGAAAAGTGAGAGTAATTTACTTGTAAGTAACCCACTCCAAGCTCCGAAGTTATGCCTGGTTGTTTTGCAACTTCTCAATGGTTAATTTTTTATGATGGTTAGGGGTTCCAAAGTCCTGACTAACTACGTGTGTAACTTCAAAAGGTGTTGAAAAGTGAGAGTAAGTTACTTTTAAGTAACCCACTCCAAGCTCCAAAATTACACCTGGCTATTTCGTAACTTCTCAATGGTTAATTTATTATGATGGTGATGGGTTCTGAAGTTACGCCTAGCTGTTTTGTAACTTCTCAACGGTTAAGTTTTTATGATGGTTAGGGGTTCCAAAGTCCCGACTAACTGTGTGTGTAACTTTGGAAGGTGTTGAAAAGTAAGAGTAAGTTACTTGTAAGTAACCCACTCCAAGCTCCAAAGTTACGCCTGGCTATTTCGTAACTTCTCAACGGTTAATTTATTATGATTGTGATGGGTTCTGAAGTTACGCCTTGTTTTTTTCCTAACTTCTCAATGGTGAAGTTTTTATGATGGTTAGGGGTTCCGAAGTCCTGACTAACTGTGTGTGTAACTTCGAAAGGTGTTGAAAAGTGAGAGTAAGTTACTTGTAAGTAACCCACTCCAAGCTCTGAAGTTATGCCTGGTTGTTTCATAACTTCTCAATGGTTAATTTATTATGATGGTGATGGGTTATGAAGTTACGCCTAGTTGTTTTGTAACTTCTCAACAGTTAAGTTTTTATGATGGTTAGGGCTTCCAAAGTCCTGACTAACTACATGCATAACTTCGAAAGGTGTTGAAAAGTGAGACTAAGTTGTGTGCCACGTGGAAAGTGTCGAAGAATGGAATGTTTGCAAAGCTTCATTGGGATTTCTTAGCCGTTTGTGATGGCAGTTATGAAGTACAAGTGTCAAGACTCAATAATGACATCTCATTAAGTCATGTTAGGTTGTGTCGTAACATCTCAAGGTTTCTTTTCCCTGGTCAGTTTAACAGTCCCGAAGTTCTGAAAAGGTGTTGTTTGACTTCGCAAGTATCAAAGTTTTAGGATTTCAAATTCAAAGGGCCAAGGGCCCTGATTTGCAAGTAGAAATTTAACTGTTAGCATAACTTCGGCAACATGTCAATTATTTTCTCTTGGATCACCGCCAAATCTATGCTGGAAGTGACAGTTGATAGTGACACTTTTCTGAAAAAGGTAATTACTAATTTCACACGTGTTCCCTTGATGAGATTTTAATTGTTAATATAGTAGGTGGCATGGTGGCTGGTTGTGAGTTGCTTGTTAGTTATTAAATACAGTTCACACTTCATAGAGCATCCATAATTTTCAGAGTCGAAGAGATACAAAGAGTTGAAACCTTTAAGTGCAGAAAAGGAGCTTACTGCTTAGAGTTTATTATACATAAAGAATGGAAAAACAAGGATCTCCTGATGTTTTTGTATTACCTGGAAAGAGTGTGCAATCAAGAACAAAGAGGCCAAACATATATGCTGAAGAATGGATGAAAGTGTTGCCTGGATCCTCAAATTTGCAATCAGCTAACGCTTATGAATGGAGGGACCCTTATGCATTCTGCAGAGATGTTGTCTACCCAAACACAACTGGGTATGAGCTCTTCATGTATTTCTATAACAATATATTAAGAGGCCCTCCTGTTTCAAACCCATGGGACATGAACTTGGGAAAGTTGATAGTACCTGAGGTATTTTTGTATGTAGACCTCATGAAAGCGCTAATTCAAGCATACAATCTAGTGACACAAGCTTTCCACAAGCAGGATAATTATATACTCTACATGTTAGAGAGAGCGACGTTTATTCAAGATTTCAACCTTTAGGGACCTATGAGCGTGGATATTGACCTAGCAGAAGAGGAGGCCCTGTTTAATAGACTAAAAAGTTACTACACTTGAAGGGTAATGAGGAAGCATATTCCTAGAGAAAAGAAAGAGGTAGGGTTGTTGCCAAAGAAGGTTGTAGATTCATTTGATATTGACCTTTTCTTTCCCTATTTCCAGAATACCATCTATGGTTTACACAAAGTTATTGGAATAGATGAATTTTGACAGTGAGTCCCGACATTTATGTCATGGCTATAGATGTTCAAGATTTGTACACCAACAAGGAGTTTGATTATGTGGGGCACATAATCAATGTAATGCACAATGAGTTGACAAATGCAAATATTGATTTGAAAAGCTTCAAGTTCAATCACTACTCCATGTTGATGCACCTAATCCTTTATTGCAATATTGGCTACATACCCCTAGAGTTCATCAATGAGACCGAGAATGCAGGAGGAACTGATCCGCTTCAACTCTGGACCAAGTTATGGGATAGAAGTTACCATTTCTCTAATTCCATTGCTTTTTATAGTGATTTTTTGGATCCAATAATGAACATTTTAGGTATTGTGAGGGATAGATTTCCTTTACTTGTTAGAAAATTGCTTAGACCCTTAGCATTTCAAATTGACAATGAAATTAAGCACAATTCGGGTGATATGTTTTTTTTAAAGAATTTTTATGTTATAAGAGTGTATGCTTTCCCTCAACCTCCACAAATATTGCCAAAATTTGTCCCAGAAAGATTGGCAATAATATAATTCTTGCGGTAGGTTATCATGATGGATAGAGAACACTTAGGCCCTAAAAGACATAAGGGAACCTTTTTGGTAAGGAGGTTCCAAATAGGGGATTTATCTATAGGTAAAGATGTTGTGGACCAAATCCATGAATTCCTGAGACAATTCAGATTTCCCTCTGCTAATGCAAGGATGTATGACCCTGAAGACTTCATTAGAGATGCATTGAGAGAAATGAGGAATCACAATTTGGCTCTAAATCAACCTGTGGCAGATGAGGATGTTATTAGAAATGTGCTCAGTCAAGATATCTATGAAGAAAGAAGTTGTAAATGGAAAAATATTGTAAGGGTAGAGGAAGAATTGAAAAAGGAAGACCCTACCTTCCCCGATTTCTTTCCTGATCTCAAATACATGCCGGGAATTGACATGTCTATATAGAATTATGAAGATATTATGTCTAAATTTCCAGACACCCCTAAGGAGAAGGAGGAAAAAATAAACCCTGAGGAATTTTAGCCTAATGTGGTGTTTATGGTAGAAACAGAACAAGTTGAGCCATCCACATCTGAGCAGGGGCTATCAAAGAAATCAAAGTTGATGAATGTACCACAAAAGGCAAGGCAAAAGGCACTACAAATCCTACCAGGTAATAGCCATTACTTTGCTAACTTAAGACAACTATTTTTGACATCATAGGAAAATGAGGGAGAAAAGGCCCTAGATGAGTTAGAATTGGTTGTAGCTAGATTGGATGACAGGGTCATCCAACCTAAAGAGTTTATAGATGATGATGAATGCATCAAGTCCGATGAGTCTAAATTTTTTCTCTTTAGAGTTAAGTAGAATGAATTAACACTATCTTTGAAACCAGGGGAATCACAAGAAAAGATTGTTGAAATGATTGAAAAATTATAGGCCTATGCTCCCTACAGTGAAACATTAACCATGGAGGAGGCAAGAGATCTTGTGAAGAGAATTGGCATGTTTATGATCCCTGGATGGGACTTGGAGTCCTCATTCTTAATTGAACAAATCAAGAGGCAAGATAAAGTTGTAGCTTATGAAGATTTTGGCCTTGATGGACTATAAAGGGGTTTTGGATTCAATATGGACAAGGGAAGTCTCAAATCATTCATAGTACTTTCATTTCTTTGCAAGGGGCAAAATATCAATGTTCTAAAACCCTTTCTATACTAACCTCATTATTTAATACTTGGGGCCCATACTTGAAATCCTTTGATAGGTTAGTTTTACTAATGGGAAAAAAATGGAGTTACCTGACGAAATAATTGATGTTAAGGAAATGGTGTTATTAGTAAAGGATTTGTATGCCTTTTTCACTGGCAAGTTACAAAACATTTAGGAAAAGCTAAAGGTTTTTGTTGAAGAATCTGAAGGATATATCCCTGCTATTGTGGACACAAAGGGACACTTGAAGGACTGGTAGGAGTGGGTTGATTCTTTCAACCAAAATTTGGATGCTAGCAAGGTGACTTCTTATTTTGTTGGTGATGCTGACATTTCAACTTTTTATGAAGTTGTGGATGAATTGTACAAGTAGGAGATTGACATGAACAAGTTTGTTTCTGAATCTTGAGCCATAACGGACGCCAAGTGGAACAAATGCCTTGAAGACTTGGATACAATTAGAGCGATAACTTGGCCATCAAATAGGGAAATTGTGGTGTGGGAAAACATTGGAGAGATTCAAGCCTTGCCACATTGACATGGATGATGGAAGTAGTTGAGACAGTTATGGTATTAGATGAAGAACCAATAGAGGGAGGTTAGTTAATTCAAATAGGGTGTCTTATCTTTGCGGTTCACCTGCTGTGGATACACCTTTGGTGTAAACCAAGACTGATTCTGATGAATTCAGGCTGCTAGATGTCGCTCTTATAACTATTTCCAAACTTGTTTTCCAATGTTAGTTTTTATTTTCTGATAGAAGTCTCTGGTACTATGATCATTGATCATTGTCATTGACATTGATGTATAAATTTCAAGGAAGTTAATACAATTATACAAGGATATTTTGTAATTTTTTGATAGAAGTCTCTGAGTCTGGTACTATGATCATTGAATTTGATGTATAAATTTTAAGGAAGTTAATACAAGGATATTTTGTAATTTTATGTGCCTGTGTATTTTTGTAAAGAGATCAAGTCAAGATCGCAGTTGCAATTTGTTTAAAATTGAAAGTATAATGTCATATTATTATATGATTATACTTCAAATTTCATGAACATTCTACATTACAAAAATCATGAACAATTCTTATTACTTGTAATATGAGTCAAATTATTAATATTCAAGTCCAACAAGTACAGTAATAAGTATACAGTGTATAAATACCTATTAATTGAATGCTAATTCTAAATCACTTCACTCACTCAATGAGTAGTTTGCCGCTTCTATATTCCACATGGAATCTAGCTCCTAAAATTGACTAGTAGCAAGAGCTTCTTCTTCATTCTAAGTTGGGTATTCAAAATCAAAAAATTCTTCATCTTCATTTTGAGTATGGGACCAAGATCCATCGTTTGTCTCAGAACTAGTAGTAGCACCACCAGGTTTTGAAGTGTTCAAAAGCCCTCGTCTTTCATGCATTGAATTCCAAATTGCCAATGCCCTATCATAAGGAAAGTCTCTAACATTGTACTGAGTTACAAACAACCTCATGCAAGTTTCCAAATTTCTGTCTAGTTTGTTTCTGATCTTTGATTTCAAAAACCCCAATGCACTGAAAACTCTTTCATCTTCCACCAACCCCAATATCATTGTTTGACATAAATCAACAAGTTTGAAATATTATGATATTGAATCATGCAATACTTCACTCTGCTCTATCCTTTTCCAAAGCCTGATTATTGCACCAGGTTCAAATGGATTCTCCAATTTTTTTAATTGCAATTTCATACATGATGCAAATTATCTACATTGTTTTTTAAGATTAGCTGAATCTAAAATTCCTTCAATTGGTTGTCCATTACAATCCACATGTTTTGAAAAATCTCTAATCAATGCATCAATTTTTTTATGAAATATATGTACATCAGTTTGTTTATCTCCGACGTTTTTTCTGAAAATGAGGAAACACACAACCCAGGACTTCAATAATTTCTTCTCGAGGGAATCTTTTAAAAATCTCACTTGAACGTAGGAAATTGACTTCAAATTATCATTAACAGATTTAACAATCATGTCAAAATCAGCCCTTTTTACTGGAAGTAGTCTACCTCACTTTCCCGTCTTAGATTGGTGCATTTGGTATTTCATATCCTTTCACAAACACACATAAATCATTTTTCGCATTGAATTGTAAAACATTCTCAGTATGATTCAAATCTGTAATTATTTTCCACCTGAAAAAATTTGGGCTTTGAAGTGTTGTCATATTTGAGTACAAATTATCTAGGGCAACACATATCATTTTACGTAAACTACTATACTCATGGATATACATAGTTATATCTTGGGCTTTCTTACCAAGTTTGTTCATTAAATCCAGCATGGGGAGAAGACTGGCTAAAGTTAATAGAGTCTCTATATCACTTAACTTATGTAACAAATCAAGAGCTTTGTCTACCATGAGGCATTGCTCATATATTAGTCTGATCAAGGATTGATATTCTGTTAGAACTCTTTCTACTGGTCCATGCAAAGAGATCCATCTGGTATCAACATCCTTGAGAAGCTTGTTTCTTGGTGTTACTCACTCTGAAAAAATCTTAAATTGTGCAAAACATTTAGGACTTCTGCAGAAGTAAGAGTATATGTCGCAAACTAGATCTTCAACTTTTGACACTATAGGAAAATCGCTTACAATTTTATATGCTAAATTCATTCGATGGGTCATCCAATGTATGCCAAGAATGTAAGGTGAAATACTAGTTTGTAATCTTGCACAAAGACCATTCCTTTGGCCTTGCATTACTGTAGCTCCATCAACTCCAACACACACTAACTTCTTGCCAATTATCAAATCATCCATACCAGCAACTTCATTCAAAGCATTCTTCACTTAAAAATATAAGTTTTATATTGGCAATTTGGCTAAGTTGGTTACATAGATGTTGTCATTATGGAAACATGATCCACATGAATATCGCACAGGTCAAAGAGCAAGTATGATAGAGTGCAATGTGAAATTGTCTAAGTCTGATATAGTATTTTCACTAGTGTACTTGGACATAGTTTTTGTTTGTGATGTTGATTGGACTAAGTTCAATGCTTGCACACTTGAATATAGACTCTATGATGAGTATTGAACACCCATCTCAGAGCACAAGTCAGTATGGCATGTACGGAAGAAGTTATGACAGTTTTACCGAAGATAATGTCAAGCCAACAGGACAGAATATGAAGACATAATTGGTAAAGAGTTAAGGGATTATTTTGTTTATCAAAATAATGATTTAACAATATAAAGGGACAACATCCTATATTTTAACCCTTGGATAAAGTTATTTGTATAAATGTAATTGTAATTGTAAGAAGGAAAGAAGTAATGAATTGTAGTGAAGTAATGAAATGTAATGAAGCAGTGATATGATGTGAAATATATGATGCATATGTAATAGCGATAGTGAAAGAGTAGTGAACAGATATTGATGCAAGTAGTATAAGGTTATGTACCTTAACCTTCTTTTGTAATCAGTTTATATTGTACATTACTTGTTTGGGCAGTGGGCTCATCTGGTAATCACATTTTGTACTGCCAACTCCTAACAAGGTTGAGGCTTCTAACAAGGCCTATAGTCCCTTAATCAGGACTGATACACTATATGCTTGTAATAGACTCCTAACAGGGTCAACATCCTTAACATGATACTTTTGATTAGTGGATCTTTGTGGGTACCATCCCCGCCGGGGTTTTCCCTTGGCCGGGGTTTCCTCAAGAACAAATAATGTGTTTGAGTTCTTTAGTTTTATTGCTATGCATGTTGTTTAGCTTCTTATGTTATGCATGTGTAAAGATAGTCTGTTACATCCATAATTGGGCAAAAGTAAAAGTTTGTAGAATACTGATTCACACCCCCCCCCCCCTCTCAGTATTCCCTATTTCTAACAATTGGTATCAGAGCTTAGTTACTCGAAAAAGAATCATTCAAGGAAAGCCTAGTAGCTTGAGTAAGATCTCTATGGATATGGATCAACTACAAAAGAATCTTGAAGAATCTCTTGAACAGATTGACTTGCTTACTATTGAAAAAGACACTTTGAAAAGAAAATATGATGATGCAAAGAGCCTCATTGAGAAACTAAAAAACAAGTTGGAAGATCTGAGATCTGAAAAGGAATCTGAAGTTTTTATTGAAGATTGTGATGACAATTTAGAAAAAGCAAATGAGATCCTTAAACATGAACTGAAGATAGCAAATTTGAAGCTTAGTTTGAAAGATGGAAATGGCAAGAATGAAGCAAATCTAAAATCTGAGAATGAAAGTCTAAAGACTGAAAATGAAGGACTAAAATCTAAACTTTGTAAAGTAACATCTGAACTTGAGAAAGTGAATTTGCAGTATGATGAACTTGAGAAATACAATAAGATTGTGAAAGGTGAATTGACTCAATCCAAACAACAACTCGAAAGGCTATATTCAACTAGTGAGAAGATTGATGAACAAATATCTTATCAAAAACAATTCTATGATAAGACTAGTCTTGGATTCAACACTTTTAAAGAAAATGATGAAAGCAAGGAACCAAATCTGAAAATATCTGAAAGCATAGATGAGAAGAAGTCTGATGAGATCAAAAAATTTGAAGATACACCTAAAGAAGAAGAAGAAGCACCTAAGCAAGAGGAATCCCCCAAAGGTATGCAAAGAGAATTCAAAGGTAGATGTTTTTCTTGTAATACTATTAGTCATATGAAGAGAGATTGCACAGGTAAGCAATTTAAACCTCTTAATGGTTATTGTTATAATTCTCATGGTTTTGGACATAGAGCTATTGACTGTAGGAAACCTAAATTTATTGAGAATAATGATGGTAGTAGAATGTTTAGGAATACTAACAATGTAGATAAGAAACCTATTGAAGATATGAACAGAAGAAATGGAGTAATATGTTATAGATGCAACAAGGTTGGACACATTGCTAGAAACTGCAGATCACAAATCAATCAGCCTGGACCAAGATATGGAAACAATGGAATTTTTTGTCAGATATGCAACAAGATTGGACATACAACAAAGTTTTGCAGAATGAACAATAGATTTTTTCATCCTAATCCTAATCCCAGAAATCATGCAAGAAGAAATGAAGATGCAAGTAATAGTCAAAAAGGATGCTGTAGTCAATCAAAAGCATAGATCAAGGAGACATATTCAACATTGAAGGTAATCAGGAAGGTGAAGTATCAAAAGGTAAGAATTAATCTTTACCTGACCCATCTCAAAGTACTTAAATTTATGAAAATTGTAGTAGAATAGGAACTTAGATTAGTGTAGAAGTAGATATATGATGAACTGAGTCTTGCACAGTTAATGAAAAGTATTATATGATGTTCTAATGCTATGGTTAAGAGTACAAAGAAAAATATTGTGTTTTGCGAGATCCCAAGAAGTTTTAAGTTTTGCAGGTTAGTAGAAACAACTTTTTGGAAAGAAGCGGCAAAAGAATTGAATGCAATGTCAGATCTAAGTGAGATTGAATTAATGAAACATCATGATTGGTATTATTTGATCATCAAAGTGAATTCAAGTGATAAGGAGATCAAAGAGCAGTTATTGGAAGCATTTTGCAAGGATTTGGAGAAGAATTTTGTGTCGAATCTACGTAAGCCCTAAAATCATGAAATCAAGGTATTTTACTTGACAAATCTTTAATCAGTGAAGGAATTAGAAGAAATCATAGATGTTTCTTTAATTCACAATGTTAGAGATAAGAATAGACCTAAGTTGAAAAGGGAACCAGTAGAACCCCTGGAAGATGATCCTAGGTTAGCTTTATCATCCGTACCAGATGAAGTCTTACACCTAGAGAATGTCAGAAGTTATCTTGGATGCAAACTAGAGACTATCAGTGATAGTGATTTCACCAATGAATATCAAAAGATTTACAATCAGGACATGACATTGAAACAAGGATTTGAACATTTGAAAGATAATGAAATTGTTAAATATGCATTACAATATGAATTTGACAATGAAGAATGTACTAAGATTATCTTAAGCAGAATTCACAATGGGAAATTTTGGTTAGAAGATAGAGTGAAAGATATCATAGCTAATTTGATTCATGAAGTCACTAGATTATCTAAAACTGGAGCTATTCCTTTAAATGAGAAAAACATGAGGAAAACAGTTATTGACAACACAAATTCATCCTATAATGGTAGAGGAATTGTGATTAGTAAGATCAAACAAGATGATGTGAGATACTTATGCAAGATCCTAACCACTAAGTTTTGTGCAAACTCAAGAGAGGATGACATGGTAGCTGGAATGATACATGCAACTTATCTAATGTGTGTTGACAAGGTACAAGTTGATATGTATGAGATTCTGAGAATTCAACTGTTTGAGAATCTAGAGAAGATTAATAAAACTAAGTATACATAGTTTAGGTTCTCTTCCTTAATCACCTATATGTTTTTTCATCTATTGAGAAGATTTCCTTACACCATTGGAAATTAGGAATGATGGCCTAAATACAATGGAAACGATTAACCTAGTGTACAGAAGACATGTTATTGACAAAGTAAATGAGAGTGCAGTACTGGTAATCAAGACATTTTAGAATATTGTATCTAGTAGATCAAGGATCCCAAAGTCTCTTGTGGAGAAGTATAAAAATGACATATGTTTCATGGTTGATACTGACTTTACCTATATTGAAGCAATAGAACCTAGAACAAAGTTCATAGACCCTCTTGGCTATGAGATATCTGAGGTAGAGACAAAAGAGTATGTTAGCAAGTTACTTAACTGTAAATTGGACACTCAGTGTAACAGGTTTGGAACCTTTGAGGAGAACTTCAACTCCATAAAGACCTTACTTGAAGAGAAATAGTCTAAGAAGAGAGTTGAGAGTACTATAAAGAAAATTCTAAAAGATACAGGGATGACAAAGAATGAGTTTTTGGTAGCAAAGAAAACAACAACAGCAATCAGAGATATTGGAAAAAAAGAAGTTTTGTCTGTTCCACCTTTATCATCAATTGCAGCACAACAAGAAGTAACACAAGTGAAGGTGAAAGTGGAAGAAATTAAGAAGGATCAAGAAGCAAAGATATCCACTTCCTCCACACCTAGCAAAAGAGTAAAGGAAAGTGCTACTGGACCAGGAAAGAGACAAAAAACTTTAGTGCAACCAGTTCCAAGAAAAATTGTAGAAATAAAAGATGATGACACTTCTATTAAGAAGAAAGCTTGGAAACCTAAAGTTGAGAAGCTTAATGAGTAGATCATTGAGAATGTAGACTTTACAAGAATGAATAAGTATTATGAACTTTATGATTATGCAGAGAGACTAAATCTGGAAAATGTAGTGGTAAAGCATATGATTTTGGCTAATAAGAAGTTTGATACAATTCAAGGTCAGATACCTGATGATTTGTACAATAAACTTGTGAATAGGAAGAAGAGAGCATCAGAGGAGGACATAGCTATTACAGAAAAGCTTGTAAGGAAGATTTGTGTAGTAAGAGATGAAACACATTTTGGTCAGATCATGAAAGCCTTAAGCACCCATCTGAGAACCAAAAGGAGAACCATTCAGATTATGGGAGGCAAATATGAAGAAGTTAACTTAGAAACAGAGAAAGCAATAATCAAGGTTGACATAAAATGTTGGAGAACCATCAGTTGTAGCAGAGTAAGTAGGTGAAACAGAACAAGAGGACATTCCATCTCCTCCAGCCATTAATATTGAAGATGAAACCATGAATGTAGAAGGAACAAAGATCACCTTGGATACTGATGATAATGTATTCAAGAATTTGGAGAACATTGTTGACAATTTGGCCTTTGAAGAACAGGAAACTACAAAAGGAGAAGAGACAACAGAGACAACAGTTGCAGAACCCTTAGTGATAGAGAAACAAGTACCCATTCCCACCAAAGAAGATATCAGTCTTACTCTTGAGACTAGAAAGAAGAATAAGATTGGATCTATGATTGAGCATTTGGGAAAGGAAGTAGATGATGATGATCAGTTGGAATTGATCACATTCTTGAACAAAATCATTGGCAAGAACAAGAAAGTAAAAAGTCTTGAAGGATGTTTTATGGAACTTACTGAGAAGTTACAAAGCATTGTAACTACATAAATTGCAGAAGCAAACCCTCTGGAGAAAGAAAAGAAGGTAATGAGCACTTTTGACAATGAATTCACAAATCTATCTGATATTGCAAAAGTGAAAGCACAAGCAGCCTATGAGGCCAGAATGCTTTTGAACATTAGCCAGAATATCAGGGATGATATCAACAATCTTGATATTTGTATCAAGGACTTGAGGAAGAATTTGGAAATAGGAAAATCCTTGTACATATAGTGTACAAAATTAGAGACCTTGATAGCAGAAGAAGATCAGAAGATGAAGATGAAGGAAGCAAAAATTCAGAATAAAACTAACCTTCTTTCTAGCTCCAATGTGAAGGTATTTGATGTTGAGAAGAAAATTCGGAAGCTATATGATGAAATCAGAGTTGTGCAAGATGAGAGAGACAAAAAAATGAAAAGATTCACTCTTTTGAGAGAGCACACTTCTATGAAGTTAAGTATTATTGAAGAGCAGTTGGAAGAATGTATTTTAGCTAAGATATATTTTCAGAAGTTTAACTTTGAGAACCTCCAAGCATGTGAAATAGCATCTCATGGTTTGAGTGCACTACTCAGTGTGGCAGATTCCATTAAGAGATCATGGGAAAAGGAGTTAGAAGCTATGAAGATTGATTTTGTAGATTGTGTTGCAAACCTACTGGCTTTGCAATAATGAATTGAGTTATAATCTTTTGTGATATAGTTTTGTAACCCTCCTTACCTTTATTTTGTCATTGTTGTCAAAGGGGGAGAGATATATAGCAGAAAATCGATAGTATATGATAAGGATTGATACTCTTAGGGGGAGTATTAGAGATAATATTTTTTGAGGAGTTATAAGGATAGTATATATTTTATACTATGACCACAATTTTGAGATTTTGAAGTTGTACACTTAGCCAATTTTCTCATATGTTGCCACCAATGACAAAGGGGGAGATTGTTGGAAATTTGGCTGAGTTGGTTACATAGATGTTGTCATTATGGAAACATATGATCCACATGAAGATCGCACAGGTTAGAGAGCAAGTATGAAAGAGCACAATGCGAAATTGTCTAAGTATGAGACTATATTTTCACCAGTGTACCTAGACATAGTTTTTGTTTGCAATGTTGATTGGAGTAAGTTTAGTGCTAGTGCACTTGAACATAGAATCTATGATGACTATTGAACACCCATCTCAAAGCGCAAGTCAAAAAGGCATGTACGAAAGAAGTTATGACAGTTTTATCGAAGACAGTGCCAAGCCGACAAGATAGAATATGAAGACAAAATTGGTAAAGAGTTAAGGGATTATTTTTTTATCAAAATAATGACTTAAAAATATAAAGGGATGACATCCTAGATGTTAACCCTTGGATAAATTTATTTGTATCAATGTAATTGTAATTGTAAGAAGGAAAGAAGTAATGAATTGTAGTGAAGTAATGAAATGTAATGAAGTAGTGATATGATGCGAAATATATGATGCATATGTAATAGCGATAGTGAAAGAGCAGCAAAGAGATATTGATGCAAGAAGTATAAGGTTATGTACCTTAACCTTCTTTTGTAATCAGTGTATATTGTACATTACTTGTTTAGGAAATGGGCTCATCTGGTAATCATATTTTGTACTGCCAACTCCTAATAGGGTTGAGGCTTCTAACAAGGCCTATAGTCCCTTAATCAGGACTAATACACTATATGCTTGTAATAGAATCCTAATAGGGTCAACATCCTTAACATGATACTTTTGATTAGTGGATCTTTGTGGGTACCATCCCCATCGGGGTTTTCCCTTGGCCAGGGTTTCCTTGAGAACAAATAATGTGTTATGAGTTCTTTAGTTTTATTGCTATGCATGTTGTTTAGCTTCTTATGTTATGCATGTGTAAAGATAATCTGTTATATCCATAATTGGGAAAAAGTAAAAGTTTGTAGAATATTGATTCACCCCCCCCCCCCTCTCAGTATTCCCTATTTCTAACATTTTATGTTGTTGAATCGCCCCTCATTTTATGAACACAAAGTAGATGAGCTTGGAAGATATGTTCTTTTATTGTATACACATGCATACAGACCCAAGCAGTGTTATCTAGTGTAGTAACTTCATCTATGGATAATGAAATGAATCTGGACTATTTTACTTTCTCCTATAAATTTTGTATTTCCACCTCAGAAAGATAGTTTGCCATTTCCTATCCAACGTTTGTCGACCAATGTGACATAGGATAGTGAAGAACTCTCAAAAAGGATAATAAATTACCATATTTTGAGAAGTCTCTCATAGGATGCCCTCTCGACAGAATATGAAAAACAACACTCATCTGAACGGTTTTTGGCCAGGTTTGCTTCATTGGCTGCATGTTTAAACCTAGCCTTGATTGGATTTTCACTACTAGCAATTACTGTCATTCTCTTGTTATGCTCTTCATATTCTATGGCATACTTAACATGAAGACATTATTCCTTTGATTTCCATCTCACTGTTGGCAAGTTGTCTATACTAAAGTATATGACTAGATATAGTGTTGTCATTATGGCAACAAAGTCATATAGCAGTTTGGAGTCAGTGCACCAAGTGTAAAGATCAGAAATCAGTTAAGTGTTGAAGACTGGACAACATACAAAGTTCCTGCAGCTCAGACCACCTGCGCCCATGTGTATGGATGAATTATGGTATGTGCCCTGGAAGTTAAGATTGTTAGACTATACTTATGCTTAGTCTAAGAGTGCATAAGTAGATATGCAAAGATGTGAAAGTTACAGTCAGTTGAAGTTGCATAGCCAGTGTGTGCCAGTAGAGAACAGAGCATAGAGCCGACAATGACTATTTTGGTTTGTGATTGTAAATTAATGTTGTAGAGCCTATGCACCCATTGTATTTAGCTTGCCGACACATGTATATGTATAATTATAAGCATGCTTAAGCCAATTCATTTGGAAGCATTATTTTTAATTAGTTATAGGGCCGACCTAATTGTATAATTGGTATGAGTGCATAAATATAAGGTGCACCCATTTTATTCGGTATGGAAGTGGAAATAGAGTTGTGAGAAGAAGAGTAGAGGTATGGGAAGAGAGCATATGATGTATTATAGCTTTGCAAGAGGTCAAAGCATCAACGCACCAAAGGAACTGATCTAACAAGAAGTGTCACAGTAATAGTTCACCTGCAGATATAGTGTGTATCTGATCTCAGAAGGTTGTAGCCTTCATCATTTGAGCAGTGAGCTCTAGGATAGTGAGTCCACTCCCCTAATGGGGATCATTGTAAAAGACTCCTAATAGGGTCTGACCCTTAACAAGGTCTACTATACTAAAAGCATTGTAAAGCTACTCCTAACAGGGTAAAGGATCTTCTAACAAGGATCACAAAACACTAATGCAGATTATTAGTGGGTATCAAGTCCCACCAGGGTTTTTACCTATTTGGGTTTCCCCGTAACCATATTGGTGTCATGTTTTGATTTCATGTTTCATGTTTATGTTTAATTCAATACTTAAGCATTTATAATTTAGTATTCAGATTAAAGTGCAAAGTTAAAATACAATAAACACTGATTTACCTCCCCCCCCTCTCAATGTTCCCATTCCTAACAATTGGTATCAGAGCTCTGGTCCTCAGCATAGAATTTTAACCACTTGAGGAGATCATGGACAAAGAAGATTTGAAGAAGAATCTTGAAGCAGCTCTTTAAGACCTGGACAACTCAGAAAGAGAAATTGAAAAACTAAAAGAAAAAGTCAGTGATGCTCAATTACTTATCAAGAAACTAAGAAAGGATTTGAAGGGATTCTCTAACAGTGATCTTGAATAAAAAGTCAAGAAGTTGAATGAAGAAAATGCATCCTTAGTGAGTCAGCTTGAAGAATTAGATGACAAACTAATGAACAATCAAGATGTCTACAATGAACAAGTCAAGGAGAACCTTCAACTGAATGAAGAACTAAGGGAGGCTAACTTAGAAATCTTGGAGCTAAAGAATATCAAAGAAAGCTTGGAGTGTGAATTGAAAAAGTCAAAGGATCACATAGCCAAATTACACACTAGTGCTGAATTGGTAGAATCATAGTTGTATGCAAGAAGAATCAAAGGAGACACTAGCTATATTGGGTATAATGAAGCATAGAATCAGATTGACAGTATGCGAGCAAGAAAGGATTCACAAAATAACTCTACTGATGATGAGAAGACTGAAGATCAAACCAAACATAGTGGTAGTCCTCCTAAAAATGAGCGCAAGCCTATTGAATGCACCTATTTTGCATGTAACAAGCATGGACACATTGCAAGGAACTGTACAGAGGTAAAGCCTTTTAATGGTTATTGTTATACATGTAATAGATTTGGTCATAGACAAATAAATTGCAAGACTAGTAAGAAGAACAGGATTTAGCATAATCAAAGAAATCAGAATCAAACAAATGTTAGAAGTTCTTAGAATGTTACATGTCAGATATGTAACTATAATGGTCACTTAGCCATAACATGCAAATTGGTGACTCATGTCAATACCCCGAGGAATAATAGACCTCCAGTGATTTGTCACACCTATAACAAGGCTGGACATATCTCAAAGTTTTGTAGATCAAGGACACAAGGTCAGTAAATCCCTAAAAAGGCTAAAGAACCAGTTTTGGATCCTGAAGTAGAAGTCAAGTTTGTGAAGGCATCAGAAGATGCAAGCATGATTTGGTCAGATGGAAAGAAATAAAATGTTGATGGTAATGTATTGGATGCATCCCTAGTGGACGCACCCTCTACATCTGCATAAATGGCCCTCAGGGTCATAGGGGGAGCTAATTTAGCTCTAGGCCCCTCCATGGATGGTATACTCATCCTCAGAGTATGCGCCTTTGGACTTAAGCTATTGGAGTATATTGGAACCTTTGTGCAAGAGTGCACATGCTGATTGTTAGCGGAACTCGAGTTTGAAAATTTAAAGTGACAGCCTAGTTTACATGAATTGCATTAATGGAGAATTTCTTACTTTAAGAACACAAAAAGTTGTTTGTTCACTCATTGCATTCATATTTAGAGTGATTGGAGAGTAGATTGAGCCTTGGAAGTTTTTGTGAAGATTTGGAGATTGAGCTATCAGTAATTGTAGTGCATTTGATTGATTGCAAGAAACCCTAGCTCATTGCGCCGATTCGAAAGCCGTCAGAACATCTTAGAGATCTTTTGGAAAGAAAATATCAAGTAAGTCATGGCCACTCCTATTGTTTTTTATGTTGCTGAGAAGAAGTGGTATGTTTTCAAAAGGCACCTATTTAAATCAACCCTAGATGATTTAAAGGGAGCATTTTCCCACACGCCGATGGGTGTCATGCATGTAGAAGACATAAGGGCTTACATTCATTGTAAGAAGGAACCTATTGGACTGGATAGGTTGAGAGCGCACATGGACACAATGTTAAAACTAGAAAAAACCTTCATGGATGAATACACAAAATGGAATGATCACCCCATTGTTGAATATGCCACGGCATATGAATTCTACGAGGAAGAAAGAAGAAAGCACTAGTCATCCATCCTCGCAAGCATTAAGGAGAAAGAAAAACACTCAAACACCTCCTCAGGTAGGATTCAGACCTAGCTTCAAAGTTCTATATGCAAGAATTGTTGATGAGGGAAGGATTGATCAAATAGGGAAGTTCTATGAATCATACCGTGAGATTGATAAGTCTGAAAGTCATGGTATGATTATCAAACATATGATAAAGTTCAAGAAGATAGTTCTTGAGTTGAAAACAGAAATTCCAGATAATGTATGGGACATTTTAGAACATCTAAAGAGACAAGCTAATGAGGAAGATCAAAGAATAAGAGAAAAAGTTCTAGAAGACACTCTTCCTATATGTTCTAAAGAAGAAGAGAAACTGATATTTAATTTGGTGAAGCCGCACCTAAGAAATAAAATGAGGACTCTTCACATCATAAATAAAGATTATGAGTTGATTACGAAGGAAACAGAAAAAGCCTTTGAAAAGGTGTTATTGGAACAACAGATCAAACCACCCACTGCGCCCATCACTCATGCACCCATTAAGGAAGATAAAGTGGTAGAGCCCACTAATGTACCAATGAAAGGTCCTTAGGACTCAGCGCCCATAGAAGAAAATAGAAGTAGATCAGTCTGCACCTATGACAGAATCGCCCAAAAATAGCACAATTATCATAGATAATGTGGAAATAGCCATGGCGGCTACTGATAAGGAGTTGGACAAGTTTGAGGAAGCATTTGTCAACATTGAGGAAGCAAAAATCTTATGCAGCAATACCCCTCCCACTCAGCAAGAAGAAGTAATCATAGAAAATATATTTGATGAGAAAGAAGAAGAAAAGAAAGAAGGAGTAGAGGTAGAAAAGAAAGATGAATCTTCTATTGATTTGGTCAAGGTGAAGAAAGAGGTGATGGATAGCACTCCCATCACTCCCTCCTCAGTATTGTTGTCAATTTTCACACCTGACACTAGCAGTTTGGACTCTTGGAAGGAAGAAGACCTAATTAAGTTCAGCATCCTAGCTATGGAGAAGGTGAAGGAGAAGCAAGTAATGAGGAATCCCCTCCTGGTGGAATCAGTAAATATTTTGAACAATTTTCTGCTAGAGGATAAGAAAATGGTAAATATACATTCATTTGATGATGTGAGCACAGTCATCTCTCAGTCCAAAGTAAATTTTTCAAGCCTAAAAGAATCTGCGGCCATAGTGGCAAAGGAGAAATACTTAAAGAAGAGACTCAATGAACTAATGAGTAATTTTGCACTAGACTTGAACTCTCTTAAGTTTGGTCAGGAATTATTGAAGGAGTTTTCAGATCAACAAAGGAAAGTCATTGCAAAATCCATGGATCAGGATAAGTTCACTGATGCCCATCTTAAGAAGATAAAAAATGCAGAGGCAATGATTGAGAAGGTGAAGATTTCAGTGCTAGACATAGCCACTGATGTAAACATGTGCAACAATTTCTATCAAGTTCATTTGGACATAATTGAGAAGGCAGAGAAAGAAATGGAGAAGATAAGGTCTAGACAGACTCAATTGAGGAACGCTCTTGCACCCTCACTAGACATTCTCAGTCAAAACATAAAGGAGATTTATGTGACCATGATAACCTATGATCAAGGTCCAAGAATAGAATTGGAGAAGATGGAGAAGCTTCAATATGCATTATGCACCCATCTACAGATAGTCAATTCTTTGATAACCTTTTGGAAGAAGGAGATCTAGAAACTCAAGATTGCATATCAGGATGTTTTCCCTCAGTGAGTGTATGTAGATAAAGTTTTTTGATGCACCTTTTTCATTAATGTCAAAGGGGGAGTTGTATATAATATGGAGTATATAAGATGTATAGTAAGATATAAGAGTTTGTATAAAATGTATAGAAGACAAAAGTTTTTTGTGTAAAGGAACAGTTAGAGACTTGGCCATATTCCTCTGTTGCCATCAATGAAAAAGGGGGAGATTGTTGGAAAGTTGTCTATACTGAAGTATATGACTAGATATAGTGTTTTCATTATGGAAACAAAGTCATATAGCAGTTTGGAGTCAACACACCAAGTGTAAAGATCAAAAATCAGTTAAGTGTTGAAGACTGGACAACATACAGAGTTCCTGCAGCTCAGAGCACCTGCGCCCATGCGTACGGATGAATTATGGTATGTTCCCTGGAAGTTAATATTTTTAGACTATACTTATGCTTATTCTAAGAGTGCATAAGTAGATATGGAAAGACGTGAAAGTTACAGTTAGTTGAAGTTGCACAGCCAGTGTGTGCTAGCAGAGAATAGAGCATAGAGACGACAGTGACTATTTTGGTTTGCGATTGTAAATTAATGTTGTAGAGGCTATCTGCCCATTGTATTTAGGTTGTCGACACATGTATATGTATAATTGTAAGCACGCTTAAGACAATTCATTTGGAAGCGTTATTTGTAATTAGTTATAGGGCCGACCTAATTGTATAATTGGTATGAGCGCATAAATATAAGGTGCACCCATTGTATTCGGTATGGAAGTGGAAATAGAGTTGTGAGAAGTAGAGCAGAGGTATGGGAAGAGAGCATATGATGTATTAGAGCTTTGCAAGAGGTCAAAGCATCGGCACACCAAAGGAACTGATCTGACAAGAAGTGTCACAGTAATAGCTCACCTGCAGATATAGTGTGTATCTGATCTCAGAAGGTTGTAGGCTTCACCATTTGAGTAGTGAGCTCTAGGATAGTGAGTCCACTCCCCTAACAAGGATCATTGTAAAAGACTCCTAACAGGGTCTAACCCTTAACAAGGTCTATTGTACTAAAAGCATTGTAAAGCTACTTCTAACAGGGTAAAGGATCTTCTAACAAGGATCACAAAACACTAGTGCAGATTATTAGTGGGTATCACGTCCCGTTGGGGTTTTTACCTATTTGGGTTTCCCCGTAACCATATTGGTGTCATGTGTTGCTTTCATGTTTCATGTTTATGTTTAATTCAATACTTAAGCATTTATAATTCAGTATTCAAATTAAAGTGAAAAGTTAAAATATAGTGAACACTGATTCACCCCCCTCCTCTTAGTGTTCCCATTCCTAACACTCACTACTGATATTTCTTACCCGTTTATGGTCTATTTTTCATAAACCTTACCAATATGCTTTTCTATATTATCAAGCTTTAGCTGCAACTTCTTCTCTCTTTTATTTTTCTAGGTACAAATCTTACACATCCATTCTATTGGTTGTTCATCATTGCTTAGGACTAGTTCAATGAACCAATACTTTGCTACCCAATCAACCTTAAAATTTCTTATCATTTCCCTCTCCCACCCCATTTTTACTTCCCTTTTTATTTTCTTCCTACCAACATCATTATTATCTTCATTGCTATCATTTTCATCCTACTGGTTCTGTGTATCCCTTATAACATCTTCTCTCGTGCCACCATTTTTATCCTCATTTGATGCATTTTGATTTTCATTTAACTCAATGACGACCCCAGCTTGTGGTATTGGTACTAGTGAGCTACTATGAATGGCTTTTGCACTTGCAATTATACAATTTGATGGAGTAGAAACATTGCCAACTCCAAAGAAATCCTTTATGGTAGTATCTTTAAGTTTTGGGCATTTTGATGGCCTCCCAGACCCTTCACTATCCTGAGGAGTCTTAGCCTTCCCTTCACTTCCCTGAGGAGTCTTACCCTTGTCTAGCTTTCCAATCTCTTCACTATCCTGAGCACAGTGAGAAGTCTAAGTCTCAACCTCCCCTGATATCTCAATCCCTTCAGCAACCTGAGGATACTCAAGATAGTCACCCTTGCTGAACCAATGACCTCTCACTAGTCACTATGATTCTAGGAATTAAAATTAATAGCAATACTGTGAAATGTGAACAAATAATTGCTTACCTTTGTCCTACTTCCTTTGAATTCTGACTCTCTAAATGTTGAATCCTCTGTTTACTGTTGCAAGATCGTTATTTGTAAATCTGGCCCTCAAAAATTTTGTAACGGGACACAATAAGACTACTTTTAGTTTTGTAAATCCGGTTTAAATTTATATCAATCCATGATTCCAAATTCCAAATTTCCAATTTCCATTTTTTTTAAACTCTCAGGCTTTTGGTGAAAATGTGCTGACCTGATCAATGTTGAATGTAGGAATTAACAAAAGGTTGGTGAAATACGTCATGCTCAATATAACAATTAATTAACAGGTGGCAAAATAGGTCCTGGTTAAGATAACAATATAAACCATTTGGCTATTTTAGATTTTATATGCAATTCATAATTAATACCCTTGGCAAATAAGAGACCGTTAAAAGAACCACATCAGATTGGTTAAAGGCGAATATATTGGTCAACCTCGTTAAACAAAAAATCTTATTAGTGATTCCCATAAATATTTACCCATTATCATGTCAAGATTGGGCAATTTGGGCCACCGTGTACTGTGCACGATTCACTAATTCCCACAAAAATAATTCCTAGAATTCCCCAAAAGGTGAATATTCGCCACTAAAAATTATACAGCCTAAAACTAGGCACTTTTACAAAGCAAGTTGTAGAAATAATAACCCCTATCCCTCAATACTTTCAGTAGTCTTCCAAACTGTCCCAAATGTAGGGAAAATGAAGCTACTTTGGTCCTTAGACCAATCCAAGCACCAAATCCCAAAAGTGTACTCAAATAAGCCCTGACACCAAGGGTTTCTTCAAACTCGTCCTTCCACTCACTCCTTGATCCAGCTGAGAGTTGTCTCACCTTTAGATGGTCAATATAAGGCCATCCAAATCATTAAAACACTATGTCCTTCAATTAGTTTATTTGTTGCTATATCATAGCAAGCAACTTCATGACTCTTTAACCCCTTATCCGATGATCACTAGCCATATACCTTCACTTTTCTACATAAAATTGGCTATATAATATACTACATTTTAGGAAATGACCACTCCATGAGAATCAGTGCATGGCATTCATGGAATGGTCCATTCCTTGGACTAAAACTCAAAACTGTCTCCTAAAACCAGTCTTCCTTTAGGAATAGTCAATGTAAATGGAGAAAACTTTGATAAAATATCTTAGCAAAGCATAATAATAATTTTAGTGATTGAAATTATACTCCTACTACATCTTAGTACTAGTTTGAACAATCAAGATACAAATTATACCAAATAAGACATTACAAACTTGATAAAATCTAAACTTTATTTCGCTTTTCCTCTCTGTCGTACACACCAGTTATATATTTGATTGATCTCTCTTACATAGACTCCCAAAATGGGATTTACAGACTTCCTACTAACTATCCAAACTGATTTGGATTGGTTGGATTTCCTAAATGACTATTAAACACTATAAAACTACTTTCCCACCAAACTGCCTACTAGTCGTTGGCATTTAAATTTGAATTTGCCAACTTCTAATTTATTGAACAAAACATGAAAATAAATCCACATACCTCTCCAATGGATTCATAAGACATTTTTAATCATTCTAAAATACACCTAAGACCTATATGGATCCATGTTACACCAATTGATCACTTTTCCAATTAGACACCATTACTGATCCTACGGCCCTTACAAGGACCTTTAGGATTATTTACCAATTTATTACATCTTATGCCTTCAAAGGCCATAATAGGTCCTAAAAAATTCCAGTTCACTAATTGAGGTATCTTTATGTTTTTTATTTGATCTTTAGTCTTCAGCAATCTTCTTCCATGCTTGGATGCTCCTACATCAAGTGGTTTATCACCATTATATAAAAAACATTAGCTAACAACTAGGTGCTTCATATTCAATATTGCAAGATAGTAGATTACATAACTAATATTTTAACCAAAGTCTTATTTGAGGCTAAATTTTCCATCTTAAATATCCTTTAAACTTAAGAGAAGACTATTGCATGAATATTGGATATTGACATTTGAAAAAAAATGTGAATATTCACTGTATTTTTTATATATTTTATTAAGTACTTTGACATTAAAAATAAGTTTTCTCATTCCCTCTCTACAAATTTATAGCTTCCTCAAGTTTGAACTCATTCTTTGTGTGGTGCCTACTATGGGGAAGACCTTGTCCCCTCACCCTATGCAACCCCTAATATTCTCATAGTGGCCCTTGTGTCTTCATGTTAGGTTCCTACTATTGAGGATCCTTTCATAACTCATGGTCATCTTGTCAACTCTTATTTACAATCTAGATAAGATGCCTAAAAAGGTGGAGTTGAATAGTACCACTCACATTGAAGGGTTGTCCATGAAGGACAAATATGGGCCTTCTACTATGGCTAAAAATTTGGAGCTTATGCCTCTAGGTGATCAAATGAAGAGCTTGAAGTCTAAGGGCTGGAAAAATGACCTCCTTGGTGGTGATTTGAGCCAAGAACTCTGTAATGTGGCCCCTAAATACTTAGAGAAAGATGAAGGAACTTCTATAAATTTAATTGAATCAATTGTGGACCATATCATTTCCTCCATTAACACTACTCTTGTGTGAAATTTCTTCTCCTTCTTATCAACTATCAACATGGTCCATTAATGGGTTATGGCTAGATGGAAATTGAAGGGGAGTGTTACAACTAGTGTTGTGTTATAAGTTCTCTTTATCTTTATGTTTACTACTGACAAAGATCTTATTATGGTCCTCATGTTGGGAACCCGGTCCTATAGTAAGCATCATTTATCACTTTATTGATGAAAGATAGGATTTAATCTTGAACAAGATAGTCGTGAAAATACATCAACACAATAAATAAAAGACATAGAGTGAACCATGCAATACACTCACAAAATAGAGAAACCTAAATGCATAATATATCTATCAAAGCTTATACAAAAATGCACTAAATTCAGAGTTTTCATTTAAACAACATAGAAACATTCATGAGAACCAAAAACTCTAAAATCAAAGGAATGGAAGGATGATCAATTTGTACTAAGATTTCAAGCTACCCATTACAATTTAAGGCTTACCAAATAAGACAAAGCCTTCTAAAAATAATTCTACAAGAGTCCTACTCTATTTCTACCAAAGTTAAGTCTAAGGTCTCACTCCTTTCTTCACATTACAATGCTCTATATATATAGCAAAGCACTTCCTAAAAACCCTAACAGAAAGTGGATTAGATAGAGTGCTATGTATTCCATTCTACTAGGATTTTTATGTTAGGTCACATTACTGACCCTAGAAAACTAATATCTAGCTTATGTTTCATGCCTACAAAAATGACTTCTCTATTATTACGTTTAGCTACAACTCCTTAATAATCATAGTAGTAGTTTCATCAAGAAATATACCAAAACTGAAATATTAATGAATATACAAAGTTGAACGTGTGGCAAAGTGTAGTTACAATAGAAAGAGAAAATGGTGGATGAGCTATGAAGCTTTCTTTGAATGAAAGCTAAAACCTATGAAAATTTTGTGAGATTCCCACATGTCATGCCCAGAAGGCATCGGGACCCACCAACAAAATGATTTGACTGGAAAAAGGACACGTGACACTCAAGTGGGGAAACTACCTCTAAAGAAAAATGCACCTTCTCCGATCACCCACAAGATGACCATGTGTCATGCTCAAAAGAAAACCTAGGACCACTAGCAGAAGAGAAAAATTTAAGTATATGAGCGACATGTGGCACCTTAGTGGGAACTCTGGTGAAAGGTTTTTAAATACATGACCAAAATGAACTCAATGCCAATAGATGGAAAAGTGTGTTGCTACAAAACCAAGCACCATGGAAAGGAAAAGGGGAGCACCAACATAAATTTCCATCCCACAGCATTGTGGATTTTTAATTTACAAATTTGTGAATCTCAGGGGCATCCTGCTTGCTAGATGTGAACCCAAATTCTCTGGTTAGTAGAATAATGCCTTATCTATTGGGTTCAAAATATCAAGAGACTCAAGACAAGGGAGGACACAAAAGCCTCAACAAGAACATGCTTGGAGGAAAAAAGGAAACTACAACATACATTCCCTTAAGGAGGATACATTATGTGCAACAACACTTCTTAGAAAATAAAAATACCTATCCTACTGCTATACAAATATTTACGTATGTTCATAGATTTACATCATTAGGATCAAACAAAACCATTGACTAGTTTGTTGAAGTATCTCCCCTTCCTAACTAGCCTTTGATACATTACATGTTTCTAGACTACCAGCCGGAAAAGAAAACTTGAAAGGCACCTGACATGCTAGGGTGTCCCTTGAAGAGAGAAAATAAAGAAACTCACCCATGTTGGAATGTCATATTCTAATGGAGAATGGATGGGCTTCTCCTTTTCTTCATGAAGCTTATCTTCATGCTCAAAGGTGAGTATTACTAGTGGAAACTCGTAGGTCTAGGCCAAATGTCTGATGGGACATCCCCTGCTTGGCTCTATTGTCTTCTTTTCCCTAAGATAACCATAAAAAATAGATCCTGATGGCTTCTTTACTATAGAGGAGAATCTCACCCTTTGTTTTAGCTCGTAGCCTATGGACCCAAAAGTTTCCAACTCAAGGTTGATGGATGCGCATATGGCATCGAATGTGTCCATAAAGTCATCCTCAATGTCAATTTCCTCCAAGATCACCAAACCTAGAGATGCCTTACAAACACAAAAGTGATAGTTTGGAACTATTTTTTGTACCAGTTCATTGTGTTGCTCAATCTCCTCCATGTTAATGAAGAAGGGAAGCCCCTCAAATGGAGTGATTAAATATTCCTCATCTTCATTGCCTTCCTCATTGCATGTCTCTAGATAGGTTTGTTTGGGAAAAAACTTCTTGATATCCTCCTACAACTCCTTTGAAACCATCTCATCTGATCTATGAGAAAAAGGAATCCCATGGACAGATGAGTCTACCTCTTTCTTCAAGACTAGATGTTTGGTCCTTTCTTCTTCCTCTTTGTTTTCCTCTTCCTCCGAAGCCATCCACTTGGTCCTTTCCTCTTGGGCAGAGGCTTTCATTGCAAGGAAATTCTCATGTTGTATCTTTAGGACATCAACTTGTTGTTGCAATAGGTGAGCTTGATAATCAAGCTCTTCTTGCCAATGATGATACTCTTGTTCCTCCTTTATAGCTTTCAGCTCCACCTGAAGATTTAACAAAATTTATCAATAGTTGATATCTTCTCGGTTCTCCACATTTTGGTTGTGGGCATGAGGTTAAGCATGCTGATAAGAGTTAATAGGAACCTCTTGTGGATGGTAGGTGTACGCGCAGGAAGATGAGTTGTAGGCGTTAGGATTTTTCTCATAACTAGGTGTAGCAATGGTGTATGGAGAAAAAATATTAGCATTTCTGGCTTGATATGGTTGGTAGGAAGGTGGAATGTGTGAATCTTTATGAAAATGAGGGGGAAAATATTTTTGGCCATAGTATCCCTCCATTTTATCCCATAGGGGAAGGGGAAGGATTTACAAGGGACAAGAGTGCATAAAAATGGGAACCTCACTCAAAAAATCAGAAACTAGCCCAAATATGGCTATAGAGTCGTCAAGTGATTAGGATCTACCTCTTAAATGATGATAAAACTGAAGAAGGCACCTCTTCTATAGTTGTGATAACTTTGTCCCACCAAGAATGCCAGAAAAACTGTTGATGCCTAGAATTTCTTCTAGGTGAACCATATATGGGAAGTTCAATGAGTGTGGGATGTTATGCATTTTCACTAAATGACATTTGGGATTTTAGAAGCTGGCTCTTCATACTTGGGAGAAAAAGGGAAATAAAGATAACCCTATTAAGGTGAGACACCAACATTTTGGAATTCTTAAATAAAATCAAAACACACAAACTATTTTAAGAAATGAAATATCAAGGAAACTTTGCAGCCTATAGGCTTAGGAATAGTTGTTAAAATACATCAACACAATAAATAAAAGACATAGAGTGAACCATGCAATACACTCACAAAATAAAGAAGCATGAACACATAATCTATCTAGCAAAGCTTAAACACCGATGCACTAAAGTCAGAGATTGCATTTAAACAACACAAAAATATTTATGAGCACCAAAAACTCTAAAATCAAAGGGATGAAAGCTTGATCAATTTTTTATTAATATTTCAAGCTACCTATTACAGTTTAGGCTTACAAAATAAGACGAAGCCTTTTGAAAATACTTCTACAAGAGTCCTAATCTATTTCTGCCAAAGTTAAGTCTAAGGTCTCCCTCTTTTCTTCACATTTAAATGCTATATATATATATATATATATATATATATATATATATATAAGAGCTTCCTAAAAAATCTAATAGAAAGTGGATTAGATAGAATCCTACATGTTCCATTCTTCTAGGCTTTTTATGTTAGGTCACATGGCTAACCCTAGAAAACTAACATTTGACCTATGTTTTGTTCCTACAGAAACAAATTCTCCATTATTATGCTCATCTACCACTCCTCAGTAATCATGGAAGTATTTTCATTGAGAACTTGGCCAAAACCAAAAGAATGATGAATATGTGCAACTAGATGCATCGCAAAGTGCGGTTATAACAAAAATGGAACATGGAAGACAATCTCTGAGGCTCTCTTTGAATGAAATCTGAAACCTTTAAAAAATCCATGAGATGCCCACATGTTTTTCCCAAAAGGCATTGAGACCCACCAACAAAAAGATTCGGCTAGAAAAATGAGGACACACAACACTCAATTGAGGAAACTGCCTCTAAAGAAAAATGCACCTTCTTTGATCATCCGTGAGATGACTTTGTGTCATTCACAAAAGAAAACCCAGGCCCACTGTGGAAGAGAAAAAATTAAGCTCCTGAGGGACATGTGGCACCTCAATGGGAACTCTGGTGAACATTTTTCAAAGCCATAGCCAAGATGAACGTCATGCCAACAAATGGAAAACCTCACTGCTAGAAAAGATACCACCATGGAGAGGAAAAGGGGAGCATCAACATAAAGTTCCAACACTTCGCATTATGGATTTTTGATTCATAGGGACCTCTAATCATTGACTACAAAGCCCCTACAAAAAAACCTCCATAGTTAAAAGAACCAATCCACCTTATAAAGGAGAAAATCTTGTTGGTCAATGATTCAACAATTCACAATAGGTAGACAAGGTGGGTATTGAATACCCTTTGACTAAAGGGATTCTTGCAATAATGGAAACATTGACTAAGGTTGTCAATCCCACAAAGTAGCCTAATTGAGAGTTTAGTACCCTAATCTTTGACCAAAATCTTGAAGAGGGAGAAATCCCTTCATTTTCCATGTGACCCCTAACTTTGTGCCTAAATGCACCTACGTGGAAGGGGTTATCTCACCTAAGGTTCCCATTATATCTTCACTATTAAAAATAAACTCACTCTCAGGCTATATTATTTTATTGGTGCCAAATTGCATGTACAATTAGATGGGGAAGGGGAGAACTCACAACAAGAAGATAAGAAACAAGAATATTGATGTGGGGATGGAAGAAAAGGTTCTTCGCCCTTCGAAGAGACTCACATGCTCAAAGGAAGTTGTAAGGAAAATTGCTAATGGAAGGAAAATGAACCTCAAATCATCATCAAAAATTTACAATTGAAGTTTGTATATTGGAACATGAGAGGTCTCAATAGCCCTCAAAAACAATATGCTCTCAAAATTTTCTTATTTGAGAAGAAGATTGATATATTCTTACTTCAGGAAGTTGAAATCACTAAAGATAGTTTTCAATATATTATTGACAACATTTGGTTGGGTGAAAATTTTCATGTTATTGATGCAAATTGTGTCTTGGGTGGTGTTCTTATTACATGGGCCCCCCAAAAAAATTATAGATCCTTTTTGTCCTTTTCTACAAATAGTTTGATAGTTAAATTCTATTATCCGCAAGGATATAGTGCTTGGAAAATGTTTTTGTCCCCAACTCTTGCAACGGTCACAAGGCTATTGGGGAGAATATTTCCTTACAACCGCTAGTAGATTAGGAGACCCACTAGATAATTTATGGTGACTTTAATGCCTCTCTTTTTCTCTTTGGGTGGTCTAGTGGACTAAACCAACAACATTATGGATCTAGCGAATTAATTCATTAACATAATGGGCCCAATGTACATTTATTTTTTGGTCATCACTTCACCCAGTCTAACTATAGGAAGGATGATATTCTCATTTAGGTAAAATAGGATTGGTTTCTATCCTCATCAAATTAGGATAATGGTTTCCACTCCACTCTCTATACACTAGCAAGAGCTTTTTCACACCATAACCTCATTGTGCTAGTTTGGGTTTGTCAACCTAGTAGGGATAAATTCCTTTGCATTATGAAATCATGTGGTCTACACACCTAGACTTTAAGAACTATATTCACAATTAGTGGAGCACTCCTTTCTAGGGTACTACTATGTATAGTGCCCTATAAATTGAACCTTATAAGGGAAAAGGTTAAAGGTTGTAACAAGTTCACCTTTGGGTATATTTTCTTGGTTAAGAAGGAAATAAATACTAAATTACCCAACATCCAAATACAAATTACTAATGGGGACTATTTTGAGGTGACACACAAAAGAGGAATCCTTGAGGGGAAAATATAAAGAAAAAATGAAGATGGAAGAAATATACTAGAAGAAGAAGAGTGGGATCCAATGGTTGAAAGAGAGAGAAAGAAACTTTATTTTTTCATCAATATACTCTCAAACATAGGAAGAGGAATACTATCTATTTGCTAAAGGATGAAAATGATCAAACAATCATGGATGATCTTTAGTTGGGCATTGTGTCTTCTAACTACTCTTATCAATTAATAGTATCAGATTTCCACAATCCATTTCAAATGTTCATGTGCATTTCTGGATTTGATTGTGTATGTTTTTAAGCATCAACATTTTGGATCACACTCTGTGATCCATCATCAGGAAGAGAAAGTGAAAGAATGTAAAAATAAAGATGCAGACCAAGTCTAACTCAAGAGATATAAGGAGAGGAAATGGCCAAGAAAACTATGCTTTCTGGGCCATTTCCTCTCCTTATATCTCTTGAGATAGGCTTGGTCTGCATCTTTATTTTTACATTCTTGCACTTTCTCTTCATGATGATGGATCATGGAGTGTGATCCAAAATGTTGATGCTTAAAAACATACACAATCAAATCCAGAAATGCACATGAATACTCTTATCAAGATGACATGGTAAATGGCATGGAATTTGACACTAGCTTGGAAGATCAGCTATTAAAAAACTTACCATAAATTTGTCTCTAGATGACAATTCTCAAATTTTTTCCTATATCTGATGATGACGTTAAACTACTACTTTTTCTATGGAAAATCCCATAGAAAAATTATCATAAGTAGTAGTTTTTCCTTAGGCCCAATGTTTTCCCTTTACATTATTTCAAAAATTATTGGTTGTAGTAGAGTATGATATAACTATGGCCACCAAGGAATTTTAATGCATCAGTAAAATGCTAAAGAAGTTAAAAAAAATCTTTTATTGGTTTGATTATGAAGGTCTTTGTTCCATCCAAGATATCAAATTTAGACCGATTAGTTTGTGCAATACAATCTATAATATTTTCTCCAAAGTTTTGGTGAATCAAATTAAGCCTATGCTGGATACTCTCATCAATAGGAACCAAAAAGGATTTTTCCTAGGTTGAAAAATCCTAGATGCAACTATCACCACTCAATCTCGATATATATAAGGCCTATAATGGGTAAGATGGGACTTTCTTTTTAAATTCCTCAAGAAGATGGGATGTCAAGACAATTTGATATGTCTAGTTAAGGGATGTGTTACTATAGTCAAATTATTTATCCCTATTAATTGCAATCTTAGGGATTTATTTGGGGTTGAAAAAGGTATCTGATAGGTGGAACCTCTCTCCTCTTATCTCATTATCATGCTAGCTGAAGTATCTGGTAAAAAAATTCTATGACTTTTTAAAGATGGTTTCCCTAAGGGTCTCAAATCGCATCCACGATCACCACTCCTGTTATATAGTAGTTTGTAGATAATACAATTCCATTTGGAATAATATCGATGGTAGAGGAAAATAAATGAAAGACCTATTTAAATTTTTATGCCAAGGTCTCAGAGTAATACATTAATTATAAAAAGTAAAATTTACTCATTTAACTCTAGGGACATATCGAAAGGAAAAATCCAAAATACTTTAGGTTATCAAAGTTCTATTCTTCAATAATATGGAAATATGATAGGGAGATATGAAAACTAAGATGAAATGGAGGAAATTATTGACTTTTTTGCACATACTGATAGTAAATAGATGGCTCCATATAGACATTGGAAAAAAAAAATATAAGATGGAACTAACCTATGATTTTAGTTTGATGCGGTTTTGGAGGGAAGAGGTCACCTCAGTTGACTTGTTCTTGAGAGGAGGTCACCTAAGCTAACTAGTTCATTATAGTTTTAATTGAACTTAGTTTTACACTACCTACAAGGTCATGAACTTTCTAGATTCATGTTTGTGTGTGTGCCACCTATTCTGACACATATAAAAAGACAAGATTATTGGGTAGAAAGGGGTTTTCCATATTTAAACCTTGATTTGGAATCAACCTTGAAATGAAATCAAATAAAAGAGAGCATGCTATCATAGATAATAGGGTGGATTTGAAACATGAAGTGTATTATATCTTGGAAATGAAAATGCATCTTTGAATGTAATCAAGTATTTTAATGCAATAGCTTTGACTATACACAAAAACCCAAAAGGAAATCATGAAAGACAAAGCCTTACATAATGGATGTTGTAGTTTGCCACCATTCTTGACTAGAGAGAGAGAGAGAGAGAAGGATGGCTTGAATGGATGAGGATTTGAATGATTGAATAATGTATGTTCTTGAATATATGTAGATGGATTATTTTTCTAAGATCTTTTTCCTTCAGGGTGGATCACTTTGCTTAACCTTCAATGAGGGAAAGAAGGTTGACCCATGGAGAAGATTTCCTTGAAAATGCCTTAGAATGCTTGAGATCTTACTTGAGAATTAATCATATGAATTATTATGGTGCTATATTCTTTAAATCTTAATCGTATATGCAAAAATTGTTAGGTTTTTGGCATATATGAGCACCAAACAATATTAAGATAGTGCAGAAATAAGAAAGACATAAATATAAAAATACAAATATTTAACGTGGTTCGCCTAATATGGGCTACAAAAACTAGAGAAATAATAATTGAATTATTTTATTATAAAATTAAGATAAAATTACAATCTTTGATCTTGCACTTAGATCATTTTACAACCACTTATTTATAGGCCCCTTTTTGATGGTTTATAAAAATAAAAATTGGCTAACAAAATTAACTGGTGTAGGAGAACCTAGTTCTAGGAGGTCAAAGTCATGCCATGAGAAATTTAATTAATATTTAAAGTATATTAGGTCATTTTAATGCATCTAGAGTCATTGTGAATCATTGTGTAAGGCTATGCAAGCCAATTGTAACAAATAGACAATTGTGCAATAGGGTCCTAGTAGGGTCAAGAAGGTCAAATTGTGCAAAAATGCCTAAGGAAGGATGAAATAGATTTAAATTTCCTTAATGAGACCATCTTAGAATGTTTAAATTTTCCATGAAAATTTTTGCTAAGTTTTGGGTTCAAATACAAAAAAAATTAATGTGTCAAGAAATGTTGTCAAGCAAAAAAAGTGCATAAAATGTTGTCTAAGTATGAATTCGGTCTTAGGGACAATTGAATCAGTTATGAGATGATAAAGTATTATATATACCCTTGAATGTTTGAGATCAATTTAGTGACTAGGTTGGAGGAAGGTTTTGTACGGTTAGATCAGTAAAGCCTCTTACTGTCACACAATTCAGCGGGTTGTTGACAATTATTGAGTTTGTACATCAGTTCTGGATGCAAATATTTCATTTAATGACAGTTGAAGGAGTAGGAAATGAATTATTTTTTATGATAATCATTT
The DNA here is from genome assembly GCA_027943335.1 of Chamaecyparis obtusa. Taxonomy (NCBI): domain Eukaryota; kingdom Viridiplantae; phylum Streptophyta; class Pinopsida; order Cupressales; family Cupressaceae; genus Chamaecyparis; species Chamaecyparis obtusa. Next base: position 588,970 of record BSBK01008409.1, on the reverse strand, counting down.
TTAATGTATTTTGAATGAATAATCAATAAATGAAATTGATGTTTTATCCTAGATTCTTGATAGTTTCCTACAACAGTCACATTTTTCTATTGTTCCAAGGTATATCTCATTTGTCATTTGGATTGAATAGGCTCAAAAACCTATTTTAACTTGTATTATGGTGAGTTAAATATGTTGTAAACTTAATTTGAGAAATGGTCGTGGATTATATCATGAGAATGACTGAGTTTTCTGAAAACTATTTTAAAACCTCACTGACAAGGGTTTGATGAAAGATGAATTGATATATTCTATTTGCACCATTGAAAAATCCTCTAACTATGAAATCTAATATAACTTTGAGTCACCTTTCTAGTGCAATGGGTTTGGGATTGAAATAATAGGTGGTTAATGAGAAACTTGATGCCCTAGTAGGGTCACTCTATGGATTTTTAGTGTTTTAATGGTTTATTGGATTGTTTTGTTAATTATTGATTTCTAAAGGGTTTTTGAATGGCATAACAAGATTGTATAGGGTTGAGACATATAAAACACTCCCTGAAACATGCATGGAAAATTAATTTGTAGTGGTTTGGCTCTAATGTTATGAGTACAGTCTAAACTGTTAGGATAATGATAGTCCTAATAAATGGGAATTCTTTGTTGAGTTATTAGCCCTTGACACAATGTTTATCAATGAAAGCTCTAATGGATCTGCATTGATTCAATACCCTTCTAACCTATGGACAAGGGTTTGATACTTTTTTGTTTAGGGCTTCTCACCAAATTCATATTTGATACTGTCTAAATAGTGACAGTTAGGACTGCAAAGCTATATTATTAAAGGAAGTTGTCTATCACCCTTTGATAATCCTAAAAGTTTGTGGACATGATAGATTGCTACCTTGTGGGTGGTTGAATGATTTGATGTTTCCTTCTTGAGGTATGATCAGGGTTATATTATTGTGACCAATGATTATGATAGTGGACAATAATTTCCATGTCTTGTGGTCATCATGCAAGGACCTTTTGGAACAAATAAGCAAAGGATCCATTGATTCATGAAAGGTAATGGTAGAAGTCAATATACTTTTTATTGTTTTTTGATAAGTTTTTGTTTCTATTTCATTTCAAATGATGATTGTTAAAAGACATTGTGAATATTGGGATTTGTCACAGGTATGGTCTGATAGGCCTAATGTTTGATGTGGTCAGTATTATGATAATTCTATGATTCAGATGCCTTATTGAAAGAAATAAATTACATTCTTGGAGTCTGAGAATCCTTATGTTAGTTGGATGCTAGTAGTAAGGAATTGGTAAAGACAATATGTCAAAGAAGTTGGTTGAATGATTTTGCCTCTATCTTGTTGAACTTGATGATGAATATGATGAAAATGATGTTTGGATCAGCATGATCCTATAAGATTGGTTGGGTTTCCATGATTCTCTGCATCATTAACCTAACCCTAAAATGTATACTCATAACCTTTTATTGTACCTATATCCTTGTACTTGTATTATTATATTCTTGTACTTTTAAGATAAACTTTTAGGGGGGCCTTCAAGCCCCCTCTCTTTTCAAACAAGTGTACAGTGTTAGCATGATTAGTCACCATATACCAAAAATCTCCAACTTAGAGACTGATCAAGCTCCACACCAGAACAATCTCCCACTTGGATATTGATCTTGTAACAGTGATGTTTTCCCTATAGCTCCAACTGGATTAATGCGCCTAGACTGGATTATCTCTCATTTCCACTATGATCAAGCTTCAATACCAATAGAAACCAAGAAATAATTTAGTTCCTCTTGACTTACTATCTTGGTCAACATATCTATAGGATTCTTGCTAGCGTGTATCTTCTCCAACTTTAAATCTCCATCCTCCAAAACTGAGCATATGAAATGGTTGTATGTGTTTCTTCTTAGAGTGAAGGTTTAATTTCTTTGTAAGATTAATTTCACTCTAACTATCACTATACAACCTATTATTCTCTTGTGTCTTTCCAAATTCATCCATAAACCTTTGTAACCAAATCATATCCTTACTAGCCTTTATAGAAGTAAAATATTCTTCTTACATTGTTGAAAGTGCTAAAATATTTTGCAATATAGAAAACCATCTTACTATTGTGCCACCTATAGTATAAACATACCTTGTAGTGCTCCTTGTACTATCAATATCTCCTACTAAATTTGAATCAACATAGCCTTGTAAAGTGGAATGAGAGCCTCCAAAACATAAGTACTAAGTTGTATAGGTCAAATACCTAAGAATTTACTTTACTGCATTCCAATTCTCTTTTCTATGATAATTCTTACACTTTCTCACAACTCCTACTGCATGTTCTAGATATGGCCTTTTAAACACCATGGCATACATCAAGTTGCCAAGTGCTCAAGAGTATGAAACCTTATACATGTACTTCATCTCCTATTGTGCCTTGGGGTGCATCTCCTTAGACAATTTAAAATGGGTATGTAAAGGTGTACTAACTCATTTTATTTATCTTTCATTTGAAATATTTTCAACACCTTCTATATGTAATCACTTGATATAATGTCAATGTGTGATTTTTTCTATCTACAAATATCCTCATACCAAGGATTTTTTTTGTTGCACCCAAATCTTTCATAGAAAATGACTATGTTGATTTCTATTTAAGGGCATTTATATGTTGCATATTCAACTTGACAATAAGAATATCATCAACATTTAATAACAAGATAATATAGATAGCATTATCAAATCTCTTAAAATTAAGATAATGATCAAAATGACATCTATTGTACCCTTGTTCATCCATAAACCTATCAAATTTAAAATACCATTATCGAGGTGCTTATTTCATCCCAAAAAATCTCTTCTTCAACCTATACACTAATTCCTCCTTACCTTTGACCTCATGCCCTTATGGTTGTTGCATATAAATATCTTCCTACAAATCTCCATGGAGAAAAGCTATCTTGAAATATAATTATTTCATATGAAAATATTTTGTAGCCACAAGACTTAAAATAGTTTTAATTGAAGTCATCTTAACAATATGAGAAAACATTTCATCAAAATCAATAACCTTTTTCTATGCAAAACCTTTTACCACAAGTCTGACCTTGTATCTTTTCTTGCCTCCCTATTCTTCCTTTAACTTGTAAACCCATGTTTTAGGCAATCCCTTGTCTTCAGAAAATTAAACTAACTCCCAAGTTTGATTTTGTATCAATAAATCCATCTCCTCTTTCATTCCTTGCTCCCACTTCTTTATGGTTTTACCCTACATCACTTCTGCATAACTTCCTAGTTCACCCTAAACCTAGACACAACTAAAACTCTCTCTCTCTCACACACACACACACACACACACGCACACACACACACACATAAATTTTCATAAAAGGTCTTAAAGCAATACTGGACAAACTATGATGAGTGTAATTTATTATCACTCATATAGAAATGGTACTCTCTCAATATTTTTGGATCCTCTTTTGTACTATTAGGTGCATGTCTATAGACAATATGAACAAAAATTGTTACTTGCACTGAATTATAATATTGTGGTTGGATCTCATCTTGTGGTGCAAGTGTGTAGTTCTCTACAAAGTTAATGACTGAAATTATTCTACCAATTGGAAATGAATTCTTGCATATGTGAAATTGTCCATCATGCCATCTATAATTTTGAGAGTGTTTCACATATTTAAGTACAACCCTACTCTTGAATTCATTCATAAAAGTATGAACACTAAATTTTTTAGTTATTAGATCACTTTATTTTCCAACATTTTCATCTTTCAATGGATACTCAATAGTTTTAAATCTTTGTACATCAACTAATTGTTGTCCAAAATCAATTGAAATATTTTCATCCAAACATTCATCTAATAATATAAGATTTTCACATACATCAAATACACCAAAAATACATGCATTCAAAAGATAAAATTTCTCATTAGGTGGGTTACAAACAAACTTGATATAAACTCCTTTATAGTTTGAGGTGGTATATTTATACCACATTCATACAACATTTCATTAGTATGCATGGTAGAATGTATAGATCAAAAAATATCATAATGATAATGAAATTGAACATGAGTTTTGCAACAATAGGTGATTCTTTCCTTGTTAATCCTTACATACCATGCCTTACATTTTTCAAAAGATCTTTGACTAATACTAATAGTTAACACCTTATCATCCACAAATTTTTTATACAATTCAATTTGAGTCATATCCAAAAGGTGTTTTTGATGTGGATCGCAAACTTTTGAACTGACTCTTAATTTAAGAACATCTCTAGCATTAGGGGATACTCTTGTATTATCATGCCAAAAAATTTTAATCAAAGTTTTGACTTCACCAGTAAGTTTCATGTCAGACCTCGAGAGTCTACCACTGAAGGTCCATAAATGGTTTGTCAGATCACTTTCAAAGTTAACTCTTATCTTTACAACTCTTGTTAAAGTTTTACAATGAATATTAATATATCCACTTATGTTTGAAATCATTCTTTTATCAGTAGTAGTTTTGTTTAGTAAAGATGTTGTTATTGCTCGTCGTGCCGCATTACTATCTTTAGAATGACTTTTCTTTTGGATTGTGTGAAAGGCACTAGAAATATTTGATATGACTTGTTTTAGAGACTCATCCTTCTTCTTGGATTTCACGTAAATGCCTAACCTCTTCATCAATTTTTGCATTTTAGACATTTTAATGAATCATAACATTAGTTGACATTGAAACCCAAATTTCTTATAATAAAAAAATTGTATAAACAATCTGGTCGCGTGTGTCCTAATTTGTCTCTATGAAACCAAACCACGTAAATTTTCTAGCACATCACTTTTAATTTGAAATTGTTCATTCATTTCATTATCATTCAAAGGAGTTTCTTTCTCAATTGGTGTTTCTATGTCTACATTCACATTGTTGATTTCAATTTGAATTGGTGTTTGAATTTCACTTTCAATCGGGGTTTAACTTTCAATCTCTTTATCATTATGATTAACATTACTAATTTGTGGAGTTTGATGTGCAATTAAATTTGTTAATATATTTTCAAGAATAAAATTTAGATCATTTATATTGTAACCTTCTTCTAGCAAATGATGAACTTCTTTATCAAAATAAGTTACATTTGGCTATGAAGACATACCTGTATCCAATACTGGATTAGAAGATGCACTTGAATTTTCTTCTATTGTATTTTCTTCTTCAACCTCTACATCCATCATGGTGTCTTCATTGTTGTCCTCTTTTGAAACAATTGTTGAACTCAATGCTCCAACATTATTCTATTTTTGAATTCTTTCTCGTTGTCTTTTTGCCTTCTTCTCTCTATTTGTTGCAACCTCCTCAGTTGACAAAACCTTTCTTATCCTCTTTTTGCATTTCTTTGATCCCATGTTTGCACTAAAATTTGAATTCAAATGATTCTCTTCATGTTAGATCCAAAAAAAGAAAAAAAAAAAGAGAATGTTGATAAAAAAAATATTCTTTCTACAGTACGGATTAGTCAAAGAAATAATTGAATACTCGTCAATCATTGAGATCAGACCCACAATCCTATTTTTTGGCTGCAATGGCTCTTTAAAAAATGGGCACCCATTATTTAAATGAAATGGGTGCCCATTTTTAAATCGGGTGCCCGTTTCGTATTCAACGGTCCAAATCGAAACGGGTGCCCATTTTTTGAATTTAAAAAAATGGGTGCCCGTTTTGAAAAACTATGAGTGGGAACCATACCCACTACCTTGGTTTTTGGTCCAGGATAGGCTTGGTGGGACCTAGCCTATGCTTGGCCCTGCAAAAAAAATGGCTAAGGCATTACAATATAAAATTTATGCCTTGCCATAAGTTTTTGGACACCTTCCTGAATGAATTTTTTGACGAAATGAAAACCCATTTTAGTTCTTATTTTACAGATTCTAAAAATGTAAATTTTATAGTGATATGATAAATTTTAGCATTTTTACAATATTTATTAAGCCAATGTGGTACCTAAACTTGAAATACTAAGGCTAACTAAAATTTTAATAACTTTTTTTATTTTACATTTTTTGAAAAATGAGTTATATGACATCAATCTAAATAGAGTTTCCTTCAAATTAAAAAAAAAATTGAAGTTATCATCGAATTATGGTGACCGTACACCAGAGGTTTCTAAAATGTACTTTATAGTCAATTAAAAATTAATATAAAAAAATCAATAAACAAAAAGAATAAATATTCTCATCAATCTTCAGTGTTTTAGGTACCGTTTCCCGAAAGGATTCACAAAATGTATTTATTTACTTCAAAAAAGGGTGGTTGTACATGTGTGCAGTGTGGTCGTGAAACAGGCATTTTGAAAAAGTGGGTTTTAAACATGCCTACTAAAATTCAATTTATACCATGTGGGTATTGAAATAAATTACATATTTGAAAAGTAGACTCCGAGCACTAAATTTTATATTACTAAAGTTTTCCAAGATTCAATATTCAAGTGCCTCAAATTTCGACATCAATTGATAGAAATTTTGAAAAACAGCAAAAACACTTCCACTTTTTGCCCAAAAGTGGTAGTCAACTTCTCGCAACCACCCATTCCACTTCTCAAAGGTTGCCCTTTTCTTCTTCACAAAGTCACATTTTTTCCTTGTGAATTAATAGAATTATTCTTAGTGATAATCCTCAAAGAATAATAATCCTTGTTCCCATTTACCATTATATTTGTGTCGTAAAAATGGAAGAAATGACATAGATAGGTAAAATTATTTCTCCTTTTCATGTATTACACATTTCAGAAGGAATATGCCCCACTAGGTTCAAGAGGAGACTCAAACTATAATATCCCTCCTATAGTTTTCTTTTTAGTTTATATGGCCAGACTCTTTTAGGCCACTTTCATGTATGTATTAGATCCTCAGATAGATTTGATATTTATGTTATGGTTTTACTGACCTCATACTTGCATGTGTATGGCTGGCATGTATGTTTTATATTTCTATTTGATGTGCCTAATATGGTTGAGGGACGGAGTCATAGTTACTTGCTTGCGAGATCGATTGATCTTTGTCATTGTCTGTTATATATTTATACATGTTTGTACATGCTCTTCTTTTATGCAAGATTTCAAGTACTGGGCATCAACTTCCCTAAATTGTCAGGATGAGCGTGTTGTATCACAATATCTCAATGGTAAGAAAGGGGAGATAACATACAGGTTGAATCACAACCTAAGCCATTGATTGTCCTAAAATAATGGATAAGTATCTAAGTTTCTACCCATCCAAGTTTGTAAAGGTGGTGTCTCATGAGTCCTTCCCTTGAGTTTGTTATTTGAGTTAGTTGATTTTATTGTGTTGTAAGTCATGAGTTTGTCGTGTGGTTTATTTGGTTAAAATAAATAAACTAAAATTAATTATGAAATTAGAATAATTATATCTTATGAAAATCAAAATATTAAATATAAGATATTTAATTATTAAGAGTTAATTAAATACCTTTGTTTAATTAAAAGACTTAATTTAAAGTCTAATTATGGAATTTGGAGATGTAATTAAATATTAAGTTTAAATTAGAATTTAAATTCATGGATAATATCAATTTTTAATGATTTATCAAGTTGCGTGTTGTTAAGATTTCCTAAATATTAAATTAGTAAATTAAAATATTAAATACAATTCAATTTGCACATTTAATTAATAAAGTGAATTATGAATTTATGTTAAAGTTGAATTAGAAGTTATTAATTGAAAAAAGTACATATTTTATATTATTAAAATTAGAATTAATCATGCAAAGAGGGCTTGATAAAAATGAGGTTCTGGTTAAGTTCTTATTTCGATGATTTCAAGTTAAGTAATTCTTTTATTATTTTCAAGTGGAGTTCGTCTTGTTTTTGGAGTTGCATGATTTAAAAACCTAGCTTGTCAGGTTTTCTATATTAGGGGGTTTGGGGTTATTATTTCATTACAACTATTAGGTTTTGCAGAATCATGGTGCTTGGAAGTTAAGGAATTATTTTAAAGCTTGGATTTTCGTGAGTCTTCGATTTGGCCTTATTTGTTGTATTTAGTTGGAGAATTTCAGGTAGGTTTTGAATTTCTATATTTATTGTTCTTTTCAAAAGATTGTCTACTTTGTGATTGGAAATGATTGTTGAAAATTATGGTTTTGTTTGGATTGTGGATTATTGTTTGATTTTTCATTGTTTTCAGTTTGAATTGGTTATTGAATTTTGTTAGAATCTGAAAATATTATTAACCCAGAAAACTAGTGCAAAGAACAAATATCTAAACTATGAATGCAAATGATACAAAATAAAAATAGCAACATAGAGTTGGTCTCCAAGAGAGTAATGCAAATGCTAGAAGAAAAATAGCATTAAGAGGATGCAAAAGCAAGAGATATACAATATATCTCCAATATTACAAATACATGAGAGCTAGCCTATTTATATAGGCAAGAGCTAGTAGGAGTAGTTGGAATCAACCTTCAACCACATCCTCTCTAGAAGAATAGTTGGAGTCAACCAACTACTAAATAAAGTAGTTGGAGTAAACCAACTACCAAATAAAGTAGTTGGAGTAATTGGACTCAACTACATCTTAGAAGTAGTTGGAGTTAATCAACTACCAAATAAGGTAGTTGGAGTAATTGGACTCAACCACATCTTAGGAGTAGTTGGAGTCAAAGTAGGACCCAACAATATCCTCCTAATAATATCCAAAAATGAATAATTGCTCCTAATAAATAAGTTCACCTAAGTAAACTTAAGACAAGAGTGAAATAGAAAATAACCATTTACTCTAACACCCCCCCTTAAGTGCAAGTTAGGGAGTACAAAAATGTAATACATAGTTTATGGGTCTCAACAAAAAACCATGGTAGGTACCCATGTAGAAATAAAAAATCTCCTCTCATAACTAGAGAAAAGGAGAAAAACCTAGTGGGAGAAAACTCCTCTCCAGAAGAGAGTAAAAGAAGAAGCTAAAAAATCTCTAGTAGAAGGAGACACCATTTTCACCCCCCCAAAAGTAGAGAGAGTCAGAACTCCTAGTGAGAGGAAGAAGCCCCTCAAGAAGATGAAGAATCTCGCACCCCTAGCAAAGCTCGCAAATGAAGGAACTTTCTCTCAATGAAGGGTTTGGTGAAGATATCAGCAACCTTCTCGAAAATTGAAAAATATCAAAGGTCGATGACCTGGCCATGGATGAGCTCCCAGATGTAGTGCATCGGGACCTCTATGTGTTTGGTCTGTTGATGATAGACCGGATTTCATGAGATTTGAATGGCACTCTGGTTGTCACAAAATATGACTGATGGTCATCTGATTTGGATACCAAACTTAGTGAGAATATTTTGAAGCCAAATGGCCTTAGTGGTGGAATTCACAGCCCCTCGATACTCAGCCTCAGTAGAAGATATAGCAATAGAAGACTACTTCTTGCTTGACCAACAAACAGGACCTGAACCAAGTGAGAAGCTCTAACCTAAAGTAGACTTGTGATCCTGAGAATCACACACCCAATCTGAATCTATGTAGCCCACCAAGTCAAGCTCAATACCTACTACATAGTGAATCCCAAAACTATGAGAACCCTGAATGTAGTGAAGGATCCGCTTGGTTTCTTTCTAGTGCAACTCATGAGGCTCCTGCATGAATCGAGAGACCATGCCTATAGCATATGAAATATCAGGTCTCGTATGAGTTAGATAAATGAGACTCCCAACAAGATATCGGTAAAAAGTACCATCAACAAGTGGAGAAGAACAATGAGCCTCAAGTTTGACTCCAAAAAGAAAGGGAGTTAGAGCATGCTTACAGTCAACCATATGAAACCTTGAGAGAAAATCTAGAGCATACTTGGACTGTGTGATGGTGATCTTAGAAGAAGACTAAAAGATCTCAATCCCAAGAAAGTAATGCAACAAGCCCAAGTCAGTCATCAAAAATCTGTCATGAAGGGTAGTTTTGATAGCCCCAATGGTGGATGAAGAACTCCCTATGATCAACAAGTCATCAACATATAGAACCAAAATTAGGAGTGAATCATCTTGCTGCAGAATGTAGACATTGGGATCAAAATGACACCAAGTGAACCCAACTAATAGAAGGAATGAGTCCATCTTGGCAAACTAGGCTCGAGGAGCCTGTTTGAGGCCATAGAGAGACTTCCAAAGATGACACACAAGTGAAGAATCCTAAAGTAACCCCTGTGATTTATCCATGTAGATTTTATCTTGAAGTTCACCGTGAAGAAAAGAACTCTTCACATCCATCTGGTGTACTTCCCAATGATTTGCTGCAACAATTAAAAGAAAAAGTCAAGTGGAATTCATTCGGGCAACTGGCACAAAAGTCTCACAGTAGTCAATCTCAAGAACTTGGGAGAATCCATTGATGACCAAGTGAGCCTTATACTTGTCAAACGATTCATCTGAGGCAAATTTTGTCTAATAGATCCACTTACATTGGAAAACTTTTCTTCCCTTAGGAAGAGGGACAAGATCCCAATTGTGGTTCCTCATCAAGGAACTATACTTCTCCTGCATAGTTGTGTCCCATTCAGGAATACTAGAAGCCTCACGAAAAGACTGTGGATATGAGTCAGTAGCAATGAAGACATGTGGAGCATCCTGGAATTGTGAATGAGTCCACCTAGTATCTAATGGATCCCCAACCCAATCACTTGTAGACTACAAGGTCTCTCTAGCCCAAAGTGGACTGGAGGATGGAGAATCTAGAGGAGAATCAACCTCTGAATGATGACTAGGAGAGGAAGGAGCTGAGTCCTCTGAATCACTCTCTACATCAGAAGTAGAGGTAGAAGAGGTGAATCTGACTCATCATAATATCTGTCATTTATTCCAAGTGACTCCAATGTCAAAGTGGGAGTTGGAGAAGTGATAGAAAGTGATCTTGAAGAGCCCTCCTCAAACTGAACACTCCTCTCAATGAACAACTCATGTATAGTAGGGTGGACCAATCAATAACCCTTCACACCATCAAGATAACCTACAAATATGCAAGTTCTACTCTTCGGATCCAAGGCCTTGCATTTCTCTATAGGAATGTGGGCCCAAGTAGGAGAACCAAAAACTTGAAAGTGCTTAACAGATGGTTTTCGACTACAAAAACCTTCAAAAAGAGTGACTCCCTTCAAGGCTCAGTGAGGAACATAGTTCTGGATATAAAAAGCATAGTTAATGGCCTCTGCCCAATATTGTGGTGCAAGAGATCTAGAGTGAATCATGCAATTCACCATTTCCTTCAAGGACCTATTCTTCCATTCTGCAACACCATTCTGCTAAGGATTGTATGGAGCTGAATGTTGTAAATCAATCCCATCTAAAGTAAAATACCTCTCAAACTGATGGTTGACATACTCACCACCATTATCAGTGCGCAAAAGTTTGATGGCTCTCCCGGATTACTTCTCTACAAAAATTTTGAAGTCCTGAAAATGATCAAATACCTATGACTTTTATTTCAGAAAGTACACCCAAGTATATTGAGAAAAGTCATCAATGAATGTGAGGACATATCGGGTCTTTCTGAAAGAAGGATGTTGAAATGGACCAGCCACATCACTGTGAACTAACTCCAGTATCTGTGAAGCTCTCCATGCCTTACTTTTGTCAAAAATTTCCTTAGGATGCTTACCAAGAATGCACCCTTGGAAAACACCACTTGAAAACTAAACTGAAGGAACCCCTATGACCATGCTCTAATGATTGAGTTATTGCAGGTAGCATAAGTTTAGATGGCCAAACCACTCATGTCGTAATCTACTCACATCATTAGAATGAGTGAGCAACGAAGTCAAAGGAGAATCAAGAACAAAGTGAGAAAACAGATAGAGTCGTGACTGATGATCTTCTCTCCCAGCTACAACTATAGAACCACTATGTAACTCATGAATTTCCACTGAATCAGGAGTGAACTCAACTCACTTGCCTAAATCTGTGTGAGTGATTTGGTATACCGATAGGAGATTAGTTGATAATAAGGGCACACAAAGAACATCATTGAATGTTCCATCCCTAACATCAAGAGACCCTCTCCCACACACCTCAATAGGAGTGTCATCACTCATAAAAATAGAAGGCATAGAACATGGCTCCAAAGATGTAAATTCTTCCTTAGATGAATCCATGTGGTGTGAAGCACCTAGATCAAGAACCCAAGTAGATGGTGAAGAAGTAGCTACAACAAGGGCCTTGCCCTTTCCTTTCCCCTTGCTATTTTATTTTGCCTTGTTAGACCCCTCATTAGAACTTTGTTTGATAGACTCAAGAACATTGATATTATTCTTCTCAAGAATGTGTGTCAAGTGATCGATTTGTTTCTTCAGACATTTATGTTCATCATGACCAGGTCTTTTACAATAGGCACATTGGACCTTCTCTTTCTTAGGCTTGTCACCTTTGGAAGATTGGATCTCATTAGTAGCTTTTGAAGTAAATGGTATCTAATCCTTCTTCTCCTTGTTATTCTTTTGTTTCTTATCCTTACTATTTTTATTACTACTTTGCCCTTTTTGTTCTTTTGTGCCTTAGTTGGTGGCCAAAGCATGTGACTTAGAGGACTTAAGAGTGCCCATTTGGATTAGCTTGTCATGTTCTCGAGTGACATTGACAGCAACATCATCTAAAGATGGCATGGTGAATTGAGTACCAAGTGCACCCTTAGTAGCATAGAAGGTAGAAACAAACACAAAATATTCTAAACTTAGTTTAGAGAGAATACTAAGAATCAGTTGTTCATCTTTATTTTTAATTCCACATTGTTTTAACTGTAGCCTTGGTGATTTCAATTTAGTGAAGAAATCTTGGATTATGTTGAAATTGCCTGGACTTAAACTTATTAGTTCATTCTCCAACATATGACCCCTCATTGAATCTTGTGTGCCAAATAGTGTTTCTAGCTTTGTCCATATTTCATTTTGGTGTACTCAAAGACTCAATGTGAAAGATAAAACTAGGAGAAACAGACAAACACAATGTTCCATATGTCTCATCACATTTGTTAAGCCACTTAGGCTTATCTTCATCTTTAGCAAGTTCAGTTTCAAGTCCCATAGTTATCCTATTTAATCCAAATTTCCTTAAGTGAATTTTCATGCGTGATTTCCACTCAAAGTAATTATATGGAGTTAGGATGGGCACATTTGTTTGATCCATGATGAAGAAATGTTGAAAAGAAGAAAACTAAACCAAGAGAACCCCCCCTTTTCACTTAATTTCAAGAACCCCCCCCCAAAAAAAAAAAATATGATTTGGCACTTTATATTAGTGCGTTTACAACTACCACTAGCAAGAAATACTAAGTGGTCTTGATTTCAATGCATTACAAAACCCTCACGAAGAGCATATGTTGAAAATACAATTTTGGCACAGTAATCAAAGAAATAAACAACACTACTATGATCTACTCAAAAAATCATGCACTTTCAAAAAAAGAATCACCTCAATACGAGATCGTATGAGAAAGTTATGATCCTCCGAAGTTCTCAAAACGAGAACTATACAATGTCACAACTAAGAATCTACAATTTCTGAAAAATCTCTATATCAAAATCAAAAAATGTCTGCACTAGTGCATAGAGCACAAAAAAATAGCCAAGATAAAAAAAAATTCATGAGAAACAGAGTTCGTATGAGCAAGAACGGAACATTTTAAAACTAACTTCAAATTTGCAACTGCCAACGGAGAGGGGTATTAATGTAGCTTTCCGAGTTCGATTATGAAAAATATATAAACTTTATGCAAAAATAAAAAGATACCCAAATGGTTTTTCTGTGCTACAAACAAAACCCATAAGGCATTTTTCTTGATAATATATAGAAGATGTTGATCTAGTGTAAACAAGATGCCTTTAGCTACAAAAATGATCCCAACAACAAAAAACAACATGCAAAGGTTGAGTCAGTTACCTAAGACAAGCTATGGCTTGCTGGAACCTACAATATTGATTTATTAACCCCTCTAAATCTCTTAAATATGGAAACTAAAATCTACTCTTGCACATAAAAAAGCTCTGATACCATGTTAGAATATGAAAAAATTATTAACTCATAAAACTAGTGCAAAGAATAGATATCTAGACTATGAATGCAAATGATACAAAATCAAAATAGCAACATAGAGTTGGTCTCCAAGAGAGTAATGCAAATGCTAGAAGAAAAATAGCATCAAGAGGATGCAAAAGCAAGAGATATACAATATATCTCCAATATTACAAATACATGAGAGCTAGCTTGTTTATATAGGCAAGAGCTAGTAGGAGTAGTTGGAGTCAACCTTCAACCACATCCTCTCTAAAAGAGTAGTTGGAGTCAACCAACTACTAAATAAAGTAGTTGGAGTAAACCAACTACCAAATAAAGTAGTTGGAGTAATTGGACTCAACTACATCTTAGAAGTAGTTGGACTCAACCAACTATCAAATAAGGTAGTTGGAGTAATTGGACTCAACCACATCTTAGGAGTAGTTGGAGTCGAAGTAGGACCCAACAATATCCTCCTAATAATATCCAAAAATGAATAATTCCTGCTAATAAATAAGTTCACCTAAATAAACTTAAGTCAAGAGTGAAATGGAAAATAACAATTTACTCTAACAAATTTCTTGTGTGAAAATACCCAGATTTTATTTGAAGAACAATAGGAAAAAACTTGAAATTAATTCAACTAGGGTTTGATTCAATTTTGACCAAAAAAACCCTTGTGTTTGAATCAATTGGTGTTTAAAAACCTGTGTGTTTGATTTTATCAAATTTATGCAAAAAGAAAAGAAAAGAAAATTAAATTAAAATAATTAATAATGGGGCTGAAAAAATAGAGACCCTATTAGTTTAAACCAGCAAAAAAAGAAATGTTTTTCAAAAAATGTATTTATAATATTAAAGGGGGAGGGGACATCACCCTGCCTCCCCCCTGTCGGTGACGGCAGCTCTGCCAGCACGATAGATTAGTGTCAACACGGTAGAGTACTTGTTGATGGTCATACTCATGTCATGCGGTAATGACTATCCAACTGACCTCACTTAAAAAGGGGGTACCACGAAAATGGGAGATGGGGGTGGGACCCACACCCCCCATAATATATGCTTGTTTTTAAATTAAATTAAATTAATTAATTTTTTAACTACAACTTATTTAATATTAAATAATAATAATGATAATAGTAATAATAATTGTTAATTAATATTTATTAAATTTGTAAATTTAGTTTAATTAAATATCAAATGTTGTTTAATATTTATAAGGGTTATTTTCAATATTTTTTAAAATATTAAATTAATATTTATTGGTATTTTTTTAAATAAATATTAATAGAATTAATATTTATTTGAAAGTTGAAACCATTACATTGAATGTTAACATTTCAATAAATTATATAAATAGGAATGATATTTATATTTGGGGAAATTTTGTATTAAACATTTGGTCTCTTTTTATGCTTAGAGTTGCTTTATTATGAACGTATGTATATCCAAAACTAGACTTTGTAAACAAGTTGAATGTCTTATAAATCTAAGTCTTATATCGGGATTTGTCTCTGGAGTACTTTTGATACTTTATTTGGTAACGTTCATCTGGGAAATACGTTGGCTTTAAGAGTGGTACACCAGAGGCTTGGGGTTGTTGTCTTTTTGACATGTGTATTTTTCAGTATTTTATGATGTTGACTTGGTCATGATCATTCTACCCAACCAACCTTCTAAGCTCATTGCTCGGTGAACTCTTGAGAGAGTGCATTTTATGATGTATGGTTTGAGGACCATTATGGACTTGCAATGTTATGGTTTGAGGACCAGTATGTATTTATGAGACTTTGGTTTGAGGACTATTGTGAGTTCCAGTTGTCTCATTATGGAACATAATTTTGATTATTATTATTTATGTGATCTATGAGATTTATTTATGACTTGTGAGCCTAGGGGAGGTTAAATAGGTGCATCTTAGGGGAGTGTCTTACAAGAGGGATCTGGGGCCCAAAGTGGTCAGTACCAAGGTAACCTATCGTAAGTTAGGTAATAAGTGATAACTTAATAAATTTATTAGACAAACATTAATAAGATAATTGTATGTCTCTCTCATGCCTTTAGCACTTATATAGGATGGGAATGAGATGATATCGAGAGATTAGGTATGATTAGAATTCCTTGTCTTCATGAGAGGGTGTTCTAGTTCCACAAGGGTCATGTTGAGGGTCTGGGGTCCAGAGTGACCAGTCCATGGTAACTCAACCTGATAAACGCTTGAGGGTCTGAGGTCTAGAGAGACCAGTCAAGGGTAACTCAAGTAGTTGGTCATGTGATGACACTCCTATAGTATGTAGTCTAAGTCTCCTTCGTAGTTTATGCATTTTCCTCTGGTGGTATCTATTACCTGGCGGTGTGTCTTTGTTGGTCAATATTATGTAGTGGTTGGTATTTTTTTGGTATTTGGTATTTGGTATCTGGTGGTTGGTTTTGGTATGTGGTGTTCGTATTGGTTCTTGTTGGTATTTTGATATTTATTATATTTTCTTTATCATTAGTTGGTGGTACCTTTTGAGATAGAGAGCTTTCAAGATCCCTTGCTTAGGTGTTATGTTGTGTTGGATTTTGCGATATTATTTGAGTGGGTTTTGTTGCTATCTCCTCAACACAGTGGGAGTGGACTTTTTGGCTCCACGAGGTCGGGTGGTAGTTATTCTTTTACCATTTGAGATTTTGATGTTCTTGTACCAATGCTTGATGATTTATTTTTTTGCTATCTTCTTCTTGTTCTTCATTGGAGGCTCATTCATATCTATCTTATGATGTTTATATTTTTACCTTGTATCAGTGCTTCAGATGTGATTATTTTGGGATATTGCACTATACTTTGTACTCAGTTATTGTTACATACCTTGTGACTTGTGTAGTGGATTTTGTTTCATTGTGTATAACTTATGGTGTTGGTTGTATCTATGTTTCTTTTGTAGGAGGTTGTACTTGTTATTCATTTGTATATGTGAGATTAGTAATTATACTTAATCTAAAATAATTAATTTTTATGTGTACATAATTCTATGTCATGGAGCCCTTGAGAGTCGTAAACTATAATGGAGGTGTACTTATATACTCATTTGTATCTTCTGTTGTATTGCTTCCACATTGTTATCATTATTGTTTTGTAAACTCTTAAGAAAAAAATGATTCTATAAACTTAGAAACATGTTTTAGGTTATTTTCTCCTGGGTTCCCTAGTGGGGCATTACACTTGGTATCAGAGCCTGAGTTTCTACACTAGAAACTCTAAGAATTTGTACACCTACTAGATGTATAAATAGTTGAAAACTTGAAATAAAAACTTAAACATATAACTCTCTTACTTCATCCTATTATTTATGACCCTAGAGGTATGATATTAGGCTTGTATGTTTGAATTGGATTTTATATGAGTGTTGCATTAACTAGGTTTGCATGAACTTCTCAAGTTATTATTTGATGTAAATACAAATGTGTGCTTTATATAATTGATTATTAGATATTTTCTATAATGATGAATGAATAAATATTTAGATCTAGATTTAAATTGTTAAATAATGAATGATTGATCAATGTGATTTTTAGTTTATTCTTAAACCAAAATTATATTCTTCTTAATGATTGTATATCATGTCCTTATTTTATGGCTTATTTTTGGATATCATTTTGTCTTTTGTCTTAGTAGGAAACTTTGTGATTGAGGGATGCATATCCTTATTTGTTTATATGCTTCCAGAAGTAAGCCTAATTCTAGGGGAGGTGGACGTAATACCCCTCCCATAGTTTTCTTTTCAATTTATATGACCAGAATCTTTCAAGCCACTTTCATGTATGTATTAGATCCTCAGATAGATTTGATATTTATATTATTGTTTTATTGACCCCATACTTGCATGTGTATGGTTGGTGTGTATGTTTTATATTTTTGTTTGATGTGTCTGATATGGTTGAGGGACAAAGTCATAGTTACTTGCTTGCAAGATCCACACAATTAGTCGATCCCCGTCATTGCCTGTTATATATTTATACATGTATGTACATGCTCTTCTTTTATGAAGGATTTCAAGTAGCGAGCATCAACTTCCTTGAGTTACCAGGATGAGTGTGCCCTGTCATAATATCTCAATGGTAAGAGAGGGGAGATAACATACAAGTCCAATCCCAACCTAAGTCATTGATTGTCCTGAAATAATGGGCAAGTATCTGAGTTTCTACCCATATCAATTTGTCAAGGTGACATGAATTCCTGAGCCCTTCCCTTGAGTTTGTTTATTATTTGAGCTAGTTAATTTTTGTGTGTTGTAAGTCACGTGAATTGGTTGTGTGGTTTATTTGGTTAAAATAATTAAATTAAGATTAATTATGAAATTAGAATAATTATATCTTATGAAAATCAAAATATTAAATATAACCTAATATTTAATTATTAAGAGCTAACCAACTACCTTTGTTTAACTAAAAGACAATTTAAATTCTAATTATGGAAATTGGACATGTAATTAAATATTAAGTTTAAATTAAAATCTAAATGCATGGATAATATCAATTGGTAATTATTTATCAAGTTGCATGTTGTTAAGATTTCCTAAATACTAATTTAGTAAATTAAAATATTAAATTCAATTCAATTTGTGCATTTAATTAATAAAGTGAATTATGAGTTTAAGTTAAAGTTGAGTTAGTAGTTGTTAATTGGAAAAGTGCATATTTTATTATTAAAATTAGAATTAATCATGCAAAGATGGTTTGATAAACAAGGTTGTGGTTAAGTTCTTATTTTGGTGATTTTGAGTTAAGTAATTCTTTTATTATTTTCTAGTGGAGTTCGTCTTGTTTTTGGAGTTGCATGTTTTGAAAACCTAGCTTGTCATGATTTCTATATTAGGGGGTTTTAGGTTATTATTTTATTATGTCTATTAGGTTTTGGAGAATCATGGTGCTTGGAAGTTAAGGAATTATTTTAAAGCTTGGATTTTTGGGAGTCTTTGATTTGGCCTTATTTGTTGTATTCAGCTGGGGAATTTCAAGTAGGGTTTGAAAACTTATGTTTATCATTCTTTTGTAAAGATTGTCTACTTTGTGATTGGAATTGATTGTTGAAAATCATGGTTTTATTTGGATTGTGAATTATTGTTTGATTTTTCATTGTTTTCATTTTGAATTGGTTATTGAATTTCTTGTGCGAAAAACCTAGAATTTGTTTGAGGATCAATAGGGAAAAACTTGACATTAATTCGGTTAGGGTTTGATTTGATTTTGACAAAAAAAAATATATGTGTTTGAATCAATTGGTGTTTGAAAACCTATGTGTTTGATTTTATCAAATTTATATAAAAAGATAAAGAAAATTAAATTAAATTAAAACAATTAATAATGGGGCTGAAAAAAAAGAGACCCCTTCTAGTTTAAACCAACAAAAAAAGAAATATTTTTAAAAAATGTATTTATAATATTGAAGGGGGTAAGGACATCACCCTGCCTCCCCCCTGTCGGCACAATAGAGTACTGTCGATGGTAGTACTCCTATCATGCGTCAATGACTATCACTAACCTTGTTTAAAAAAGGGGGGGCGTGGAAATGGGAGATGGAGATGGGACCCAAACACCCCCCCCGCCCCCCACCCTCCCCCTCCTCCCTCCCTTAATAATATATGCTTGTTTTTAAATTTAATTTAATTTGTTAAATTTCTTAATCATAATTTATTTAATATTAAATCATTATTATTATTAATTAATATTTATTAAATTAATAAATTTGTAAATTTAGTTTAATTAATAAATATTAAATGTTGTTTAATATTTATTAATATTTTTTAATATATTAAATTAATATTTATTGGTATTTTGTTTAATAAATATTAATAGAAGTAATATTTATTTAAAAGTTGAAATATTTACATTGAATATTAACTTGTTCAATAAATTGTATAAATAGGAATGATATCTATATTTGGGGAAAATTTAATGTTTTTATTAAACATTTGGTCTTTTGTTATGCTTAGAGTTATATTTTTTTATGAACGTATGTATATCCAAAATTAGACTTTGTAAACAAGTTGAATGTCTTATACATTTGAGTCCCAAATTAGGATTTGTGACTTTGTCTATGGAGTACTTTTGATACTTTATTTGGTAATGTTCAATTGGGAAATATGTTGGCTTTAGGAGTGGTACACCAGAGGCTTGGGGTTGTTAACTTTCTGACGTGTGTATTTTTTAGTATTTTATGATGTTGACTTGGTCATGAACATTCTACCCAACCAGTCTTCTAAGCTCATGACTTGGTGAACTCTTGAGAGAGTGTGTTTTATGATGTATGGTTTGAGAACCATTATGGACTTGTGATAGTATGGTTTAAGGACCAATATGTATTTATGAGATTTTGGTTTGAGGACCATTGTGAGTTCCAGTTGTCTCATTATGGAACTAAATTCTAATTATCATGCTTTATGTGATCTATGAGATCTATTTATGACTTGTGAGCCTAGGGGAGGTTAAATAGGTGCATCTTAGGGGAGTGGCTTACAATAGGGGTCTAGGGCCCAAAGTGGTTAGAACCAAGGTAACCTATCGTAAGTTGTGTAATAAGTGGTAACTTAATAAATGTGTTAGACAAACATTAATAAGATAGTTGTATGCCTCGCCTCATGCCTTGAGCATTTGTATAGGCTAAGGATGGGAATGATATGATACTGAGAGATAAGGTATGATTCAAATTCATCACCTTCATGAGAGGGTGTTCTGGTTTTGCATCCAGATCATGTTGAGGGTTCAGGGTCTAGAGTGACCAGTCTAGGGTAACTCAACTTGATAAACGCTTGAGAGCCGGGGTTCTAGAGAGACCAGTTCAGGGTAACTCAAGTAGTTGGCCATGTGATGACACTCCTATAGTATGTGGCCTAAGTCTCCTCTATAGTTTCTACATTTTCCTCTAGTGATCAGTATTATCTGGTGGTGTGTCTTTTGTGGTAAGTATTATCTAGTGGTGTTTCTTTGGTAGTCAATATTATCTAGTGGTTGGTATTTGTTTGGTATTCGGTATCTAGTGGTTGGTTTTGGTATGTGGTGTTGCTATTGGTACTTGCTGGTATTTTGATATTTATTATCTTTTGTTTATCATTAGTTGGTGGTACCTTTTGAGATGGAGCTTTCATGATCCCTTGCTTAGGTGTTATGTTGTGTTATATTTTTAGATGTTATCTAAGTGGGGTTTGTTGTTATCTCCTCAACATGGTGGGGGTAGAATTTTTGGTTCCTCAAGGTCAGGTGGTAGTGATTATTTTACCATTTGAGATTTTGATGTTCTTTTACCAGTGTTGGATAATTCTTTTTGTTGTTACCTTCTTTTTCTTCATTGGAGGCTAGTTCATATCTATCTTATGATGTTTATATTTGTACCTTATATCACTGCTTCACATGTGATTCTTTTGGGATATTGCACTATACTTTGTACTCGGTTATTGTTATACTCCATGTGACTTGTGCAATGGATGTTGTTTCATAGTGTATACCTTATGGTGTTGGTTGTATCTATGTTTCTTTTATAGGAGGTTGTACTTGTTATTCATTTGTATATGTGAGATTTGTAATTATACTTAATCTAAAATAATAAATTTTATGTGTACATAATTGTACGTCATAGAACCCTCAAGGGTCATTAACTATAATATAATTGTACTTATGTACTCATTTGTATCTTATGATGTATTTGTTCCTCATTATTATCATTATTGTTTTGTAAACTCTTCAAAAAAAAAATTTATTCTATAAACTTGGTAACATGTTTTATGTTATTTTCTCCTCGGTTCCCTTGCAGGGCATTACACAAATGCTATGTGGGACATTGATCTTCCACTAAAATATGTGATTGATGAAATATGAATGAGGAAATTTGGTTATGTAAATGATTGATTAGGAAAGATACTAGAAAATTTAGTAAAAATGGACTGTAATAGATAGACAATGAGCCAAAATTTACAAAAATAGAAATCAGAAAATAGATCTAACATGTAGTTGAAGTCTGAGCTCAAAATGCAGGGTACATGTGAGTAATGGAAACATGTACTTGGTACATGTCGAAAATAATGACTTGTCCTTAGTGTTTTCATCTAAATTTTTCATAGATCATTTAACTATTCTTGATCTGTCCAAATCTTGTCTAACAGCTCTATAAACTGTTCAGGATTGCACATAGAAAATGGGGGAAAAGGTTGGCTAAAGGGGTTTTCCTTGGTCAAACTCCTATTTAAGAATCAACCTTATAAATAAAATTAAATGGCATAAAGGAAAGTAAATAGAAAGGAAAATAATAGATTCACCTTGCATAAACCCTCATAGATGAATATAGAAATCACTTATATCCATGAAGATGGTTGAATGTGCTTGAAATCCAAAGAGTTGACTTTGAAATGTAATGTAGAATCAAGGATTCCCTCACAAATGCATAGATTTATGAATGTCATTCCTACATCTTGAAGGTAGATATGATTGATAACCACTTACAAAGAAGGAGAGTGAATTTTAATGGAATGATCCAAGTCTTCTTGCTTGATTGAGAATTCCTCTTCTTGGCCATCATGGGAGAGAAATTTGCATCAAATAGAGAATATTTCCTTCAAATGAATTGAATGATCTTTAAGAAATGGAGACTTGGAGATCTTAATCTTGGGTGCTTGCCTTCAAAGCTTGAATCTAATTGCTCTTGATTACTTGAAAATCTTGATTGCTTGAAAATCTTGATAGCTTGACTGTAAATGTTTGAGCATAGTTTTGATATATATGCTTGCATTGATTATGGATGTCAAAATGAAGAGAGATGGGGGGTTTCTATACTCAACCCATCATTTCAAGATTCAAGATTGATCCAAGTCGACCACAAAAGAAAACCTCACAAGAAAACCATAGCATCAGGCTTCTGGTGAAATTTGGGCCCCACACCCAAGGACAAGCCGTCACTGGCAACATGTCCCATGAGAAATGGGTCAAAATTTGAACTAAATATTGGGGAGGGTAAAAAGGTGAGAGAAAAGAGGAATCAACCCGCCAAGATCAAGCATAATAGACATTCAGATCTCAAAATCACCAAAATGGGTCTAATAGGTCCTAATAAAGCATTCAATCATGGGTGCTAACCTTCTAGGATGATACAATATTAGGGAGGACAGTGCGAGACTAAAATGGAGGCATTGAGGAGTTTCCATTGCAAGGTTATGATGTCAAATTTTGACCACTAAAATAGGATGATTTTTTCAATGTCAAACAAGAGCCTAAAAGTATATTAGAATTATTATATGTTGTTGAACAATACATTGATTTTGTTCTTTAAATTTGGAATTTTTACCCAAAATAATTTTCACCACATATAACAATGTATTGTCTCTTCTACCTATGCTTCTTTCATTCTCTCATTCTTGTTCTTATAGTGATATTTTATATGTCATTATGTTGCTGAAATTTACATTGATATAAGATCTACATTTTTTCCCTTCGAGGGCTAATGAGAAATAAATCTATGTTCTGATTCTTCTTATAGACGTTGTTTATACTTGTGTATCAATCTTTCATTTAGTTGATCTTAAAGTACTAGACTACTAGACATGCATAATGGATATTTTTTCAACATGTATCTAAAACTTTAATTATAAATAGAGGACTTGTCAAATAAACTACTATAAAAACTTGGAAATGGTTCAAATTCAGCATATATAAATTTATTAGACACAAAACTAAGATTCTCAACTAAAAATCCTCTCCTCTAATCCACATCTCTACCTTAAGTTCTTAGAAAATATTTCTTATATTGCATACGACCTTGTTTGATCTTATCTTTGTGTTGTGTCGCCATAATACAAACCATGTTTCTACCGTCACACTTATTTTAAGTACCTAAAAAAATGAATCCATCTACTCTAGTATAGTAACTCTTGATGATTTACATCCAATGTAATATCAACAATATCCATAGTTGAAATTTAAGCAATAACATTGTGCATGTGCTTACAAGTGAAATCTCAATTGAAAAGGGTCCTTTTTTTCTACAAAAGTAGATTTATAATCTTTCCAAAGCTACTTGTTCAATAGCTTTTCAAATTCTAAGATTAGACTCACTACTTCTAGGATTATACTATTGAAATCCTTATCTTATAAATATCTTGAGCATGTTCAAACTAAATGTTTGTTCTAGAAAACCATGTTTGTTGACTAGTTCTATTCTATTTGGCTACCTCTAATAATATTTGGCTATTCTTTTTTAGCCAAACACAAACACAAACAAGCTTTAATTTTTTGGGAGTATAAAGATAAAAGTAGTAGCAGAAATAGGGGCAATTATATATCTTAAGTATCACACAAGTACAATGGTCATTAGTATGTTTGAAGTATCAAACAAATGCAATGGCAACAATACAAATAGTAGGCTATTAGTTTCTACCATGGAATTTTTGTATTCAATTATGTACTATGATGAACAGGGGATGAAGGTAGTGCATAAATTATTATCCCTTTCATACAAGGGATGAAACAAATTACAAAAGAATTTTTCTTTTTGGATTCAAGTGTATAAATTTTTGCATCAACATTTTGGATCACACTCTGTGATCCATCATCAGAATGAAAAAGAGAAAAGTGAGAAATTGTAAGTGATCATTTTTCTCTTACAGTTGATCACTTTTCTCTCCTTCATCCTAATGATGGATCACAAAATGTGATCCAAAAGGTTGATGTCAAAATATATACACAGTTGAAAAATTGGAAAGAGGGGCCTCTATTTAAAGAAAATGAAAAATATTTTTCCAGAGCAATATTGTTGTTGTTAAACATTGTAAAGTTGGTATTTACTGATCTTGCTATGGAAAATGCAAAGCTAATATTTAAGGCATTCCAAAACATTTCATAGATAAATTCTATGATTTCTTGGGTTCAATGAATAGTTGCATATGTTGCATTTGTAGATATGAGATGTAATTTATGATTCTAGGCTCAATAAAATGGGATATGGACATTTCTTATCATATAGTGAAGTGACATTCCTTTTAGCATGGAGCTTTGCTTGCCAAAGGAATTTTGTGGCACCACCTTCTAGCATTAAATGGACCCCTTATTGTGCTCTTTGCTAACTTTAGGAGAGACACTTTTCTAAACCCTTTCTATTGCCCAACCATTTGTAAATTGTTAGCAGTTACAAAACATATTCTTGTTTGTATCTCTTGAGATTTCTAAAGAGGATTTTATAATCCACTTTTACTGTATGCAAGAAACTTAATGTGCCAAAGAGCATTAGAAAAAACTAGGCAATATTTTGTTGGGAGATAGTTGAGATCAGCCTTGTGATACATTTGGAATAGGAGAATAGGCTGCATAGACTTGGATTTTCTTGAGAAATATGTGAGTTAATTTTTATAATTTTTAATTTCCAATAAATTGGTTTCAATAATATAAGCTTCATATCTATACAGTTTTGTTTCTTGAACACATATTCAAACACAATATTCAATGGACAATGACATAATATTCAAACACAATATTCAATGGATAATGACAGAATTCAAGCTTGGTAGAGCTGATTTGTTATTAGAGTTGTGTAGAGTTGAATTTGTCGATCATCCTAACGTGCAACAAGATAAAGTTAAATTATAGCTTCGATCTAATTGACTTATATATATATATATATATATATATATATATATATATATATATATATATATATATATATATCAAATTCGATATGCTTGAATGAATCGACTTTAGTTTATTGCATATAATATATATTTAACATACATTGGATCGGATTCCTTATATTCAACAAGACTGTTATTGCATATGAAATCAACCGCAGTCGATACTATTGTATTGGTTATCTTTGGTTACGATAACTATTGTATGATAGTTATCATAACACATATATTAATATGTGTTACGATAACTATCTTACAATAATTATACGTAACACTAAACAGCCAAGTATTATGTATAAATAATGCCAAGTATTATGTATAAACAGGGCCAAAGTGAAAGGGTGTGTCTATGTAAAGACATGACCGTGTGTGGCTTAAGCCACGTACGGTCATGTCTCTACATAGACATGACTCTTATATTTTATATATATATGCCTTTGTATGTGGCTGTGGAAAAACATCTATTACAGTGTTCATGTTATTACCACAACAACATATGAAGTACATATATCTACATTTATAATTCAGTAAATATACAAAAGATAATAGTTGTGAATAACACATAAACAATATTGAATTCTCTCTATTGAAGATCTCTATTCCTAACATGGTATCAGAGCCTCTCTAGAGAAGAATTAATATAGATAAATTCTAAATTATATCATATCCATTATAAGAATATAAGAGGAAAATAATAATGGCCAACAACATTAAAGTAGAGGATAGACTTGAAGGCGCTACAAACTTCTTCTCATGGAAAATATGAATCCTAACATTGATTCAAGAACTTGAGTTAGATTCCTATGTTGAGGAGGATAAAAAGATGCCTAAAGATGAACCTGATAAATCAACTTGGAAAAGGCATAACAACAAAGCAAAGAAGATAATAATCTATACTCTTAAAGACCATATTCTTCCCTCTATAGCAAGGCTAAAAACCGCTTATGAAAAATTCAAAAATCTTCAAGAGACATTTGAGATTGATAATACAAGTAGATTACTTATTCTCAAACAACAACTCTTGAATTTAAAAATGAACAAAGGGGAAACCATCACATCTTACTTCCTAAGAATTTCCAAACTAAGAGATCAACTATCTACTATTGGAAACAATATTGATGACATGGAGTTAACATTAATAGGTCTTATAGAATTACCTATCACATGGGAATCCTTTATTCAATGTATAACTAGATGTCCTTCTCGACCTAAGTTCGATCAACTAAAGAATGACTACACTCAAGAGGAATCCTGGTTAATATCAAGAGGGATCAAGCCTAACAAAGGAGAAGATATTTAAGCTATAAATACCCATTCAAACTTCAAAGGAAACAAAAGGAAGTTCAAACATAAGAAGGGAAACCATAGAAAAAATCACAAAAACAAAGACTTCTCCAAAGTACGGTGCTATAAATGTGATAAACTTGGACATACGCATAGGTTATGTCCAGAGAGAAAGAAAATTCAATAAACATTAGCCAAAG
This sequence comes from Chamaecyparis obtusa, assembly GCA_027943335.1. Lineage (NCBI taxonomy): Eukaryota > Viridiplantae > Streptophyta > Pinopsida > Cupressales > Cupressaceae > Chamaecyparis > Chamaecyparis obtusa. The sequence continues at coordinate 561,817 of BSBK01008409.1, read as the reverse complement.
TCAAAGGGGCATAAATATCCCTATTCTTCTTGGCCTTATCAAGTGAAGTAAATTCAAGCAAAAATACTTGGATAATCGATAGTGGAGCATCACGGCACATAAGTGGATTTAGAGATCAGTTTGAAACCCTAGAAGAAGATTCCTCTTAAGATGTTACAATTAGAGACAAATCCACCTATCCAACAAAAGGAATTGGGACCTGCTCAATCAAATTGAAATCAGGGGTAACTCTACTATTGAAAGATGTTCTCTTTATACCAAGCATAAAAAGGAACTTGGTCTCTATTTCAGGGTTAGTCGATCAAGGCTATTGAGTCACATTCCAAGAAGATAAAGTGTTAATATGGACTAAGAACACTAGTATTAAAAATGTTATTTCTATAGGGTATAGGAATGGAATCCCATACAAATTAGGCAATAGTCACAAATTAGCTCTATGTCATGAAGTATCAAACTCTAATGAACTCTGGCACAGAATATTAGGACATCTTGGATTTAGCACCCTTCCTTCCATTAAGAAAATCACTATAGGTATACCTAATCTAAAATCAAATCATATTAGTACTTGTAAAGGGTGTGCCCTAGGGAAAAATATCAAAATATCCTTTCGTTCTAGTGAACATAAAACCAAAGTTGTATTAGAACTCATTCACACATATTTGTGTGGACCTATGTCAACTCTCTCACTAGGAGGTTTTTCATGCTATGTGACTTTCATTGATGATTACTCTAGGAAAACTTGGATCTATTTTCTTAAACTCAAACAATCAAATGAAGTATTGCTAAAATTCAAAGAATTTAAAGCATTAGTGGAAAACCAAACTGGGAAGAAAATAAAAACTCTAAGATCTGACAATGGAGGTGAATATATCTATAAAAACTTTAAATAATTTTGCACTTCAGATGGGATTAAGAGGGAGTATACAGTACCTTATAATCCTCAACAGAATGGAGTAGCAGAAAGGAAAAATATAACCATTTTTTAAGTTGCCAAGGCTATGATGCATGATCAAAATCTTCATACCTCATTTTGGGCCAAAGCATATAATACTATCGTATACATTCAAAACAGGTGTCCCCACTCAATCCTAGAAAACATTACACCTGAAGAAGCCTTTATAGGAAAGAAACTAGATCTAAGTCATCTAAGAATATTTGGATGTTGCGTATATGTTCACATTCCTAAAGAGAAGAGAACCAAACTAGAACCCTCTGGAAAGAAAGGAATATTTGTTGGTTACAGTGAAACTACTAAAGGATACAGGGTCTACATACCAAGACAAAAATCTATTGACATTAGTAGAGATATCAAATTTGAAGGAGACATTGCTCTTAAAGTCTCTACACTTACATAAGAGGGATCAAATGAGAATCAGAGGTAGAATATTATAGAAAATCATGAAAATCATGAAATTGAGAATCAGAGGGAGAATTTCTTTCAAGATTATGAGAACCAAGAGAGAACATAATAGAAAATGATGAACTCCCTTCTTCTAACCTTGAAGATGTTGAAATTCCCAACAATAAGAAAAGGCCACTATGGGCAAGAAAAATGATTGAAGAAAATAATGTTGAACTAGATGAAATATTTAAAGAAAGTAAAAGAACAAGAAATTAGAAATGGTATCTTGCACTTATGGAAAAACTTACAAAATCCGAACCATCTAATGTTAAAGAAGCTTTAACATGTCAAGCCTGGAAAGAAGCAATGATCAAGGAATATCAATCTATTGTAAAAAATTATGTTTGGGAAGTAGTACCAAGACCTAAAGGGAAAACAGTCGTCTCTTCAAGATGGTTATTCAAAATCAAATATGCTTTAGATGGTAGTATTGAAAAACATTAGGCCAGATTTGTCGCCAGAGGTTTTTCTCAAAAGGCTGGAATTGACTACGAAGAAACCTTTTCTCTGGTTGCCCAATATACTTCTATAAGGACTATTATTTCCATTGCAACAACCAAAGGATGGAGGATACACCAAATGGATGTAAAGACAACATTTCTTAATGGTGTTATTGAAGAAGAAGTTTACATAGAACAACCTAAAGGCTTCACCACTATTGACAGTAATAGTTATGTCTGCAAATTGAAGAAAGCCTTTATGGCCTTAAACAAGCTCCCAGGGCCTGGTATGAACACATAGACAATTATCTCTTCAAGTTAGGGTACTCCAAAAATGAAGTTGATCCTAATATATACTTCAAAACATTCAAAGGTGAAATGGTAATTCTAGTTCTCTATGTGGATGATTTATTAATAACAAGAGAAGATCATCTTATTGCTAAATGCAAACAAGATCTCACAAACGAATTTGACATGAAGGATCTAGGGTTGTTACACTACTTCTTAGGCTTAGAAGTATTACAAAAAGAAAACTATATTTTCCTAAATCAAGGAAAATACACCATGGACATTTTAACCAGATTTGGTATGATGGATTGTAAACCATTAACCACTCCAATGGAAACTAATCTTCATAAACTCAAAGATGAAGCCGCAGATTCAAAACCTACAGATCCTTCGTATTATAGATAGTTGATTGGATCTCTTTTGTACTTGCTAAACACTCGTCCTGATATATGCTATGCTACAAATGTTTTAATTCATTTCATGTGTGAACCAAAGAAGATTCATCTAACAGCTGCTAAACATATTCTAAGATACCTACGTGGTACAATTAGAATGGGCCTAAAATATGAGAATGTTGAGATACAACTTCAAGGGTTCTCTGACTCTGACTGGGCTAGAAATTCAATCGATCATAAAAGCACTACAAGATGTTGCTCTAGTCTTGGACCTGCTATGATTTCTTGGTTCAGTAGGAAACAATCAGTGATCGCTCAAAGTTATATTGAAGAAGAATATATGGTTGCTTCGATGGGAGCTTGAGAAGTAGTATGGTTGGGGAAATTACTATTTGGATTGTTTGGCAAGCCTCTAAAGCCTATAGTAATTCATTGTGACAATCAAAACTGCATTAAACCTTCAGTGAATCTAGTTTTTCACAATCGTTCCAAGCACATAGAAATTCCATACCACTACATAAGAGACATGGTAGACAGAAATATTATCAAATTGGTCTATATTAGTACTAAAGAACAAAATGCCGACATCTTTACCAAGCCTCTTGCAAAGTTGAAAATTGATCAGTAGTCTAGAAAGAAACTTGGTATGATTAAGTTGTGAGTAAATTTCTGAGATTAAATCTCTCTATTATGTAAATTGATGTATTCATGAATAAAATAAATAAAATATTGCACTATTGTGTGTTTTTGAAAGGTGACGATCTTTCATGTGTGTGAGGTCACCATTGTGAGGTGATGACCTACAATAGTGTGACCTATTTAAGTTATCATTTAAATCCAGTTCTGAATTTAGTCAGGGATTATGATAATGTGTGCTTCAAGTTTTTGATCTGGATTGCGTCGGATATTTTAACACCATTACTTATCACTAAATCCAGTTCTGAATTGAGTCGGGGATTGTGATAATTTCTTCTATCAGGTTGAGTACATTAAACTTGTGTTCCAGACCTTGTCGGTTACCCTGATATAAAGTGATTAAGTGTTATATCCAGTTCTGGATTGAGTTGGGGATTTCAATAACACTCATAGCTTGAGATCTTGATTCTGATCAATCCTCTCTTGCTAAGAGGGAGTGTTAAATTATAGCTTTGATCTTATTGACTTATATATATATATATATATATATATATATATATATATATATATATATATATATATATATATATATATATATATATATATATATATATATATATATATATATATATATCAGATTTGATATGCTTGAATGAATTGACTTTAGTTGATTGCATATAATATATATATAACATGCATTGGATCGGATTCCTTATATTCGACAAGACTGTTATTGCATATGAAATTGACCGTAGTCGATACTATTGTATTGGTTATCTTTGGTTACGATAACTATCGTATGATAGTTATCGTAACACATATATTAATATGTGTTACGATAACTATCATACAATAGTTATACGCAACACTAAACAACAAAGTATTATGTATAAACAACGCCAAAGTGAAAGGGCATGTCTATGTAAAGACATGACCGTGTGTGACTTAAGCCACATATGGTCATGTCTCTACATAGACATGACTCTTATATATATATATATATATATATATATATATATATATATATATATATATATATATATATATATATATATATATATATATATATATATATATATATATATATATATATATATATATATATATATATATATATGCCTTCGTATGTGGCTGTGCAAAAACATCTATTACAGTGTTCATGTTATTACCACAGCAACATACGAAGTACATATATCTGCATTTATAATTCAGTAAATATACAAAAGATAATAGTTGTGAATAACACAAATAAACAATATTGAATTCTCTCTATTGAAGATCTCTATTCCTAACAATTTGAAGAGGGAAATACCAGTGATATCAACCCTCGGTATTTCCTTGTTGACATTCTAGTTGAGAAAACACAATAAAATGTTGATTCTCTCCATTGCAAACCTGTTGGCTGGGGATGTTAGCTCTTCGACTAAATAGTCAACATGATCTTCACAATTTTAAGTTGTAAAAATAAACTTGGTCTATAAACTTATCCAAATGCTAAGAGAGTATAGAATCACAACATATGATTAATTAATTACTTGGGTTTGGTAAACATGCCCCTAGAATAACCATCTAAGTTGTTAACAACCTTAGAATATGTGATGATTTTCAGATTGCAATGAAATTTCTCTAAGATTGTTATAAGAGGAATTATTTGAAGAGATGCAAATTATTTCCATTATTTTAAGTAGGGACAATGTTCTTGCAAAGATTATTGTTTATGCTTAATCATGCAATCTAAAAATTGGCATGCACTATAATAATATACGTTGTGTCATACACACCCATATAATAATATACATTGTGTCATACACACCCATATAATAATGAAGGGACAACGTTTTTTTTCAATTTCTAGACAATTCCTTTATTTTTGGGTTTTTGATTGTAAGGCAAAGTAGACCATTGTTGGCTTAATAAACTTAGATGCATCGAGTGCAATACATATCACCAATTACACAGTTGAAAGAACTATCAAATACTTGTTTCTGATGGCATGGATGCTTTTGAAATTATTTTCATAAACCCTACAAATATGTGAAATGAGATGGAGGGGATGTAGATAGGAGAAATAATAGAAGTTGAGAAATATTTCAAGTAAATACTCTTCATTTTGTAAAGTTTTCTTTTGTTTTGGGTTAATTGTATCATTTTTTACTATGTCAGACCAATTGAGATTGAATTAACCATTCTAGATCTGTATATAATTTTATATATGTATATAGATTCTATTGTTTGTGGTAAGATATTTCTAATGTTACTTCAAATTCTTTTGTTAGGGGATAGCTAATAGATCTGTAAATTCACATTTTTATTGTTTAATTTAATTTGATTTCAATTATTTAGTTTTATTAGACATAAATTATTATAATTTATATATGAAGAAGTAGAAAATAATAACAATTGTGTTTATATTGTACTTATTAGATATGTAAAACATTTGAAAATATCATAATGAGGTTTATAAATTGATGCTAGAGAAGAGCTAAAAATTCTATATGTTCGGTCCTACGAATATTGGCGGCATAGGTAGGGATAGCTTGGGGACTGTTCAGTTTATGTTTTTTTTATATAAAGGTCATCATACTAACAATCTCATGGAAGCTATTGCTATTTTGTATTTTATGGAGTGTGTTTGTGCTCTTGGATGGAGCAAGCTCATTTGTGAGTCAGATTCACAAATGGTGGTGCATCTATTGACTCGGCAACATTCTGAGGATGTTAGTTCGCAGTTAGCTTTGGTTGTCAACAAGATTCTTGATTTGTGTGCTTTAGATTCTGCTACTTTCACTCATATCCCTAGGGAGTGGAACGGTGTAGCTGATTATTTGGCCATTGGGCTTCTGATTACATATAAAATTGGAATATTGTGGATAGGGATCAATTACCTCTAGGCTTGTCTCGATAGTTAGATCACTTAGTGGATTTTGATAGGGTTGTTTGATGTCTGTGCTTTGAACTTCTTCCTGATTGAATAAATTTTCACCCCTCTTTTATTTCCAAAAAATTATATATGTTAAAATAAAATCACAATTTCTTTTGCATTTTAGTCACACATTCATGGTATTACAAAATTGTGCATGGTAAAATTTATATATTAATACCAATAAGATGAGAGTCTTAAGGTGACTTGCATAAAGATACATAGAGAAGTTTAGAAGTATTTGGAATGACAACATGTTTAAAACAATAAGAATTTAAATGCTAGAAACCTCACAAACGTGGTAAAGGATAAATTTGATTTGCTAAGATGGATTTTGCTTGTATTAGTAAATAGCATATGTAGAAAATGTAGAAGGCAAATCTCATATGCTACATCTAATGTTTGTTTCATGTCAAAAGTTTACGTCATAATTTTCAAAGAACATGAGTCATCTAGTTAACTTCTTTTGTATAGTCAATTTTTAAAAATGTTGTCCAACATTATCATAAGTGTGTATATTTGTATAAAGTAAAGGCAAGGAAATTTTGATTTTTTGATTTTTAGTGTGTACAAATATGACGTAGGCATGCATTCAAAGTATATATGGATATTCTATTGAAAGACATTATTCTATTAAAAGGCGTTAAGTGATGAAACAAAAGTTGCCTACAAATTTAACAATTTGGACAAGAATGGCATTCAAAATTGTTACAATAATTTATGTAAAAATTTACCACCTAATATTGTAACAAGATTTTTTACCCTCCACTATAGTGTTCAAAGTATATTTTACTATAAGCGTAACCAGTACACCTCCTCTTAATACAAGTACTAATAATATTTTTATATAAACATTCTTTATCCAACAGTGTGAATGTACATTTCACTGTATTCATTAATTAATTGATTGAGACTTCACTGTATTTATTAATTAATTTGTTACCTTTTTATGCTGGTTTATAGTCAAAGCACTTTATCCCACAAACATGACATTAAAACTGGTAGGACACATCATTCCCTTGAGAGCTACCATCAAAAAAATCTGCACTATATTTATATAGGCAATCTGAAGATAGATGGATGAATAATGTTATAGCAAATTAGCTGAAAATTTATTTAAATAAAGTTGAAATTTTCAGCATCATTTCTTGTGGAAATAATTTCAAACACTTGTTATAAAATATATTGAAGTTAAATGCTACCAACTTCCAAGCGTAGACTCGAATGGTTGGATGTTTTAATTTTAATGAAGTGTAGACTTGAATGCTTGCCCTATTTCAATACCTTCTGAACAAAAGTAAAATATTGTATTTAAGAACTGTGTTAGAATGTAATTTGTTAAGTTCACCTGAACTATGCATGAATAAAGGTCTGAATTGAATGCCTGGAAGGCAAAGATGTATACATAATCCCTGCAACTCTCAAGAAACCAGATCTGTCCATCCTTCTGCATAGTAACATTCCTGCTTTTCCAGTTAACCTAAAAACTTAGTGGATTTATGTGATATACATGTGTCCAACTATTGCTGTCTTTCCAACTTCCTCTTAATTCTTCATCTGCCTTGAAGAGCGCATTTTATATTTGTTTCTCAATAGCTTGTATTGATTGATGGAACTTTGTTTTTCACTGTTGCAACTAATGTGGATGAAGCCATACATTGGTGAACCAAGTAACTCTATTTGTTAGTGTATGTGTGTGTTCTGTTATTTCTATTTTTTTATTGTTGTTTTAATTTATTTATGTTTTAAATTATTCAACAATTGGTATACGAGCTGAGTGAAATTGAGAAGAGATGGAGGATGCAGATAAGAGGAGGATTAAAAAATTCTTAGGTAATATATAATATGGAGGATGCAGGTAAGAGGAGGATTAATAAACTTTGGAATGTGGAAGTTTCAATTGGAAGGGATGTTAATTCAAAAAGATCTCTGAATTACATTAAAGGGGAAATTGAAGTAGCCAGCTATGATGCCCGAGAAAGATTGGGACATCCAGTAATATGTTATTCGATGTTGCAATGGAAAATAACAGCAAACGGATTGTAGAAAAAATTATTTGACTTGTACGAGATGGCTTCTGCATCAAATGAAGTTTTCTAATGAGAAAATTATACAACTTGAATGAATTCAATATTTTGATCAGCCAACTAATTTCTGTGAGCATAAATCTGGATGATGAAATTAAAGCCTTCTTGCTATTGCGTTCTCTACGCTATAGTTGGGAAGGAGTTGTTATAGCTATTAACAACTCGGTATCCAGAAAGAAGTGTGTTGAAATTTAATGATGTTGTTGGGACTCTTCTTAGCAAGGATATGAGAAGGAAGAATCAAGGTACTTCATTGGGAGAAGCTTCAAAAATCAGCAACATCGACAACAAGGTGAGGTCACAGGAACAAGGGAGGTATAACCATAGAGGAAGATCGAAGTCCAGCAAGAGATCAAAAGCAAGAAGCAGATATATTGGTTGTAGTGTGACAAAGAAGGCCACATCAAAAGAATATGTTGTTCCTTGAAGAAGGTTGAAAATCAGTCCAAAGAACATGAGGTAAATATAGCATATAAAGAATAAGAATAAGCTTTAGCAAATGTTTGGATTCTTGATTATGGAGCATCTTTTTATGCCACTTCGTGTATGGTAATAATATCCTCGTGATATTGTTGACAAAGAAAATATTTTGTTGAAACTGAAAAATGGAAATAGTTGGCTAATACAAGATGTCAAACATGTCCCTCAACTCAAAATAAATTTAATTTCAATTGGGAATCAGATGCTCAAGGATATAGTATTATTTTCAAGACATGTGCATGAAAGGTGACAAGAGGAGCCTTGATGAATGCTAAAGTGAGAGCTGTGATGGTAGTTGCCAACAACAAGATGGAGCTTTAGCACAAGAGGCAAGGTAATATAAGAAAAAAGACCTTGAGATTTTGCACAAAAGGGGTCAACTTCAAAGTTTGAAATCAGTTGATTTATAGTAGTATAAGCATTATATCTACGACAAAGAAAAGAGGATCAACTTCTCTGCCAAGGAACATGACAAGAAGACACGACTATTGGAGTTAGTACACTCCAATGTCTTCGGCCCGGCAAAGGTAATATCAATTGGTGGATCTAATTAATTTTACTTTCTAAAATGATTGCACTAGGAGGTTTGGGTTTACATGCTAAAAAAGAAATGTTAAGTGCTTAGAAACTTATAGCTGTGGTGAGTTTTGTTCCACAAAATTTGATCAGTTTTGTGCAAACAATGGTATTCAAAATGTCAGATCAAAATTGTTCCTTTCACTCCTGATGCAAGAGCATCCATGGTTAATGGTAATCGACATCAACCAAAAAGGAAGTATTTTAATTTTAGTTTCCTAATATTTGGTGAAATATGTAGCCAGAGAATAAGTTGTAACATCTAGGCCAATATATTCATTTAATATTGTGGATATTAAGATATTTGAAGTGCACTTCACATCATGTTTTGAGATTTAGAGGAAAAGAAGCTCAACTAAAAGCATTTTGTGATTCCAATAAGGCTAGTGACTTGTGTACACACTAAAATAGTGTACTTCTATGGATCATTACATGCAAAGAAACTCAAGAATGAGGTCTCACAAATCAATCCATAGCTCCCTAGGCATGGAGTGCAAGGGCTTTTAAGAATGCTCTCAGCTAAAGCTATTTATCTTATAACCTTGCTAGTAAACCATGCAATGGGAAATTCAATGAAGACAAGGGCAAGAATGCCAATATCTTCAAGAATCAAGAATGAAAATGCAATGCAATGCTATGCTAAAAATGGAAATGCAAGCTAAGCTATGAAAGGAAATATGCAAGTGTTACAACCCAAGCTAATTAATCTATGTGAGCTAATCTAGAGCATAGAAATGAAGCTAATCTAAGAAAGCATAAATATGAAGCTAAGCTAAGAATGCAAGAATGAGATGTAGAATGCAAGAATGCTTCAAATCCTCAAAAGCTCCAAAGTGACCTAGAAATCCTACAGCATAAAGTTAGCATAAAAAGTTGGGGATCTAGAATGAAGAAGAGAGCTCTCCTTTTAAAGGAAATGAGAAGGAATAAACCATGGAGATTAAGAGGCAAAAGATTTACTCAACGGTGGAGCTTGAAAGATGAGCAATCCATGTGCACAAATATCCTCCAATGAGAAAATAAGAGTTGACTTTTGTGTCCATATGAGACAAAAAGTGTTTTTCCTTTTTTTATAAAATAAGAATAATGTTTTATTTGTGCAACTTAGGATAAGAGAAAAAGTGGGGGATTTTTATTTATTAAAAGGGGAGGGAATATTACTTTTAATCAAATAAAGACTTAGGATAAGATGGTTAGCCCATAGAAAATAATCGAATAAATGATAGAACTAAGATTTGATCAAGAGCAAGCAATTTATGATTTAGCAAAAGGGGCTAATAGTCTAGGTGACCATTTTTAGGTGTATACATTTGCCCCTTTTTGACTAATGTGTGATCGATCTGGGAACACATGCAGTCAAAGAATGAAGTTGAAATATGAGAACGATTTGAGATCACAAAGCAACTCAAATCAGTCAAGAAAGCAAGCAGATAGCCAAGAAGGCAAGCAAATAGCAATCTGACTCCAAAGAATGAAGTGCAGAGAGATAGAAAATCCTGCATGATCAGCTTGGTAGCGACAGTACTGAACACTTAGGAAAGAGATAGCCAATAAGATATGATGTGTCTGCCCCCTTGGGATCGAAAGTGAAATCCAGGTAGAGGGAAAGCATAAGTAAGAGCAGCATGATCAAATCACTAGAAATCATAATCGAAGATGCAAGATAACAGAATAACCATCAAGCAGTGAAGGTATGCCCCACACATGGGACTCGGGGCACGAACCAAGCGGTCCCTCAACCCGAAAACACCACGGAGGGGAAGAATTTGAACTTGGGATTTGAAAGTGAATGAAAGACGAGAAGTTTGAAAGAGATGGAGATGAAGAGGTGAAGAATGCCCCAATGAAGATCGAAGGATCAAGCCTCAAAAGGTCAGCCAACTGCGCGAAAGAGGGGGAAAAGGTGATTTGGAATAATCAAGGGGAACTCGGATTTCAGTTTCGATTCCGAAATGAAAGGAAAATGATGTGATATGAAAGAAAAGATATGATCGAGAAGAAGCGAAAGGTGAGCGCAGTCAATTAACCAGTCCACGTAAGATGAAAAGGAGAGCTCTCTCCATGTGCAAGATGCAAAACTAAACTAACATGAACTTAAGAATGCAAACTACATGAAAAGTGGTTTACTTGCAAGGTTACAAAGCCAATAGACATCTAATTATCATCATCGAGCGTTATTGGTAGCGTCGCAAGATCATACAATACACACTAGCATAACTATGTGGATCTGAATATGATCTATATCAGATAGAAATGTGGGAATCCCACCTAGGCATAAGAGACATGTAGGTCAAGATGACTAGTGCAGTGAAATCACCTAAGTTTGATATGGCGAGATTATGCTTGTATCAGGACACATTAAAGTCAGGATAGCTAGAAGCATGCACTCGCATAATAGTCAAGGATAATACCTTGTCAATCCCTAGTATCAAGTAAGACCAGCATAAATGCTCATGACAGTTAGGACCAACAAAATATACCCACAAGCAGAAAAAGCAATAAAACATGTTCTCATTCCCTCAATCTTCTAGCTATGCATCATCGAAAATGATCATAGGGGGAGAACACTCAGCAAAGAAATCATCATAAACATCACACAAAGAAAATAAAGCCAAGCAAGTCTCAGCGAGTCAAATGTTTAAGTGCGTGTGTGTAGGTCATAGGGCCAAACTTTGAGTATCGCATCTGCTAATGAGAAATATTGCATCATCTAGACTACAGGTAGGATATCTGATAAGTGTTGAGAAACACTCGACGCAAGGGGAAGTGTTGGGGTGGTGTTGAAAAACACAGTTGGGGTGGTGTTGAAAAACACAATTGGGGTGCCTAAGAAACCCAGACGCACAAAGAGACCCAAGATAAGCTGAAAACAACGTATGCCCCCTAGACTAAGACAAGAATCAATTCCAGGCTAGGAGAGGCAAAGTGAGAAGTGGAGCGAATGAGCGCCATGCAAGACTGATAAACATAGGTGCAGAGGGTCTCAAGCAGCGCCTGTTTCCAGGTTTTCACCACTTGATAGATTTATTGCAATTTTTTCAGAACTTTTTATAATTTTTTTATATTTTTGCTACCAAGGCGCCTGTTTCCAAGTTTTCACCAAGACACTTTTTCAAAAAAAAAAATTTGTTTTTTGAATTTTTTGATTTTTTTGGATTTTTTCAACATCATCTATGAATTTTTTTGGAGTTTTTTCAGGATCATAAAGTATGTACAAAGAATGCCCCAGACAGAAACGGGCATCAAGAATCTGCTTCCTCTGATGTAGAGAACTGATAGGCCCCAAGCCCAAATGCTGCAACTGTGACGATAGGAGCTCTCAACCAGTTTGACCAATAATAACCAGCCCTAAGCAATGTCTGAGCTAGCGAAGGATCGTTAAAATGTGATCCACATATGCCATCGTGGATTTCAGCTAGCTCTTTTTCTGACTCCTCTATTTCTAGACACTTAAGGAGAGTTCCGTCTAGACCCTTCCTATACAAGTCACCAGAGACAAAGGAAAAGTGTAAGGGATGGCGGAAAGAATGGTGTGGTGGATTGTCAGGAAGAATATGAGGTGGAAGACATGAAAAGATGGCAGGATTGTAAGATTTGTGAGCAGGATAGCGTAATTCGTCCACCAGGAACTTGAAGTGAAATTTATGTTTTTTCATTTGTAAAATGGATGTCAAAGTGACCAAGGCATTAGCAACTTTGTTCTTAGCTCTAGGAATGGGCTGAAGTATAACAGATATGAGATCATGCTTGAAGTAGTGCACCATTTTTTTGTAGAAAATCAGCTTGTCATCTTTTATTTGAGAATCATTATTTTTGAGCAGATTTTTATTTTTACTTTTCTTAGGTGCGGATACCGCCACAATGTGGTTTTTGCCATCCAACCATTACTCTTTTCTTTTGACGTGATGACTGTGATACTTGATTGTTGATTCAATCTTTTTTGTTGCTAGTTCGCTGGTGGAAGAAGTAACAGGTGTTGATGTGAGATGAAATGAAGTGACTGGTCCAATAGTATTTAAGTGAAGGATATCATCTCTGGTGACAAGAGAGGTCAAGCCTATAGGGTAAGCTCCAAAAGCGTTAAGATCTAGACTTGTCATAGAAGGACCAGCGTGATCCACTAAAGAAATACGTGGAACAAACTCATCAGACCCGACACGAGACTCATCAACTACGTCAGGTGGGTTACGAGAGGTATGAACCACATCAACATCCATATCTATCATGGGAGGATCTTCTGGAAGAGGCTTAAGATGCCGAGAAGTAGAGATACTCATGTCATTATGTGAGAGATCACCTCTTTGTAGCAATCGTGCAATGTTGCGACGTTGTTTATCATAGTTCAATGATTCTTTAGGCACATAGGTTCTAGACATAGAGGCCTCAGCTATATCATCAGTAGATATACATTCTTCTCCCCAAAGAAGTGAAGTAGAAGGAAGATCATCTCCCATGTGAGCCATAGTATGTAGTGGTGACTCATCTGTATCTGTGTCTAAATTACTGAGTATGGGAGTATTTCTAGAATCCTCTCTATAGATCCACTCTTGAATAGCTTGTTCTTCTCTGTCTGCTTCTAAAGGAACGGATGAAGGAACAAAAGTATCAAAGATCACCATAGCAGAAGTGGAAGGCTTCATGTTATCAGAAGGTTTCCCATATGAACTAGGAGAAACAGGTAAAGAAGCAAAGGAATCCAGCGTATATTCACCCATACCAAGGCTCATCATCTTAAGTGATTTCTCAGCAGCAACTAGAGACATACTAGGATCAATAGAAGGTTCATTGTGAGGAACAAATTTTTCAGTAGCAGCAAGAGCATTGATAGCAATAGTATGGTCTCCAAGAATCACAACTTCAGTGCCATTGTATGGAAATTTGACGCACTGATGATAAGTGGAAGGAACAGCCTGCATGTCATGGATCCAAGGACGACCCAAAAGAATGTTATATGCGAGTGGGATGTCCAATACTTGGAAGCTAATATCTTTCGTGACAGGGCCCACTCGGACACGCAGCGTGACAAGACCTTTGGAAGATCTTTCCACTTCATCGTAAGCTTTTATAGTAATCTTCTTTTTAGAATCCACAACGAATTCTGACAAACCCAATTGTTGTATGACATTGAAAGAAACAATATTTAACCCTGCACCATTGTCTATCAGGACTCGGCGGACTCGAGTATTGTAGACTAGAACTTCAATGTGTAAAGCTAGATTATGAGGGTGAGCAATAGATATGTCATCTTCTGCAGAAAAGGAAAGAGATAGTGGAGATGAAATGTGGTTGACCATAGCCTGAAATTGATCTAGATCAATGTCATTGGGAACACGTGTTGTACGTAGAGCCTCATCAAGAATCTCTCTATGCGAAGGGGATAACCGAAGCAACTCAAGGATAGATATCTGAGCTAGTGTCTTTTGCAAATGTTGGACAAGATCATAGCTAGGGGTGGCTGAAGGAGCCGCATGTTTGGAAGGCAAAGCTTGTTTGGGATCTTGCGCAGTTTTAAGGACAACCTTGGCTTGCCCCCTAGTAACAGCATTCAATATCCCACTTCGGGAAGATGAACTATCACGTGTTTGCAAGACCAACTTTGGCTTACCATAATTGGCTTTATTATCATCTTGAGACCTCATCATTAGAACACTCTCAACGGGCTCTACCATGTTAATCACAAGCGTATTAGAAGGATACTTGTAATTGATCTTTGCATTATGATTCTTCTTATGTGTTTGAGAGGTTTCCCCCTTATCATGCTTAGGTAGAGGATCTTTGAAAGCTGTGTGACCAGAATTTTTAGTTAAGCCATCAGTGGAGATTGTGTTGTTATCAATGAGGTCTTGAATATCATCCTTAAGCCTAAAACAATTATCTGTCGGATGTCCCTTGTTTCTGTGATAATGGCAGTAATGATCCTCTCTCCACCAATCCGGCTTATTTATTGGATCCCAGTTACCAGGTTTATCAGGAAGCGTAAGATATCCATTGTCAACCAAAGTCTTAAGGATTACATCGTAAGGTTCTGCCAACTTGGTATAGACTCGCTTTCGAAATGACTTCTTAGGCTTATCTGCATATTGAGGTTTAGGAGCATTGTGAGCATTGTCAGCTTCTTGTTGTTTTGCTGCATAGATAGTGTTGGAGAGATTGAAAGCGGGCTCTTTAACTTTAGGAACATCAACAACCCCATCATTAACAACATACTTGTTTTTATTCCAAGGTTTGTTCTTGTCTTTGCCATTGCCTTTAACATCTTTATTAATAACAATATCCCCTTTTCTTATAGCTACATCCTCAATTCGATATGCACTTTCAACCATGTCGTTGAAAGAAGAGAATAGTTGTTTCCTTAAATCATAATATAGCTCAGGCACAAGAGTGTTGACGAAAATGTCAATCTTTTCTCTTTCAGGTAGCGAACGAGGATATCTAGAATACAATGACCTCCAACGTTGTAAGTAAGTTGAAAATGGCTCACCTTGATGTTGTCTTAGATTACCGAGATCTATCATGGTGACAGGTTGTTGGATGTTGTAAGAATAATGCTGGGTAAATCGTTGAGCCAACTCATCAAAAGTCTTAAGAGGTGGTGTCAATTTCGCAAACCATTCTAAAGCTTGGCCTCTTAAGCTTCGAGGGAACAGTTGTAGAAGAAATGTGTCTTCATGAAGAAAGTCCATGCTAAGAGCGTAAAAGTGACGCACATGGTCATGGGGGTCACCATTTCCATCATACTTGTCATATTTGGGAACCTCAATATCCCTAGGAAACGGGGCCATGTATAGACTTTTATCAAAAGGAAGAGCACAAATTGATTCTACAAAAGAGACCTTTGGAGGCTCTCTTTCTAATGCCATTTGGGTAAGGCGTTGATTTGTCCGACGCAGTTCTTTCTGAAGGACTTCCAATTCAGTTGGTACTCTTTGTTGGACAATTTGTCTGACATCATAGCTGGGAGGAAGCTTGTATCCTCTAGAAGTCATATATTGAAAATATTGATCACCATTACGCTCTAAAAGCTTATGCATCATGCGTTGGGAGACCACATCTTGTTCAAATCTCATAAGGTCCTCACTAAAAATCTCATCATCAGCCTCTGCCTCATGTTGAGAGGGAGGAGGTCTAGGAGGTGAAGAAGGCATACCAAAAGTGGTTCTTGGAGGAGATCTTGGTGGCGTGTTGTTGCCATTGTTGCCATTAAAAAGAGGTCTATGCTCATAGTTACTAGTCTCGGGTTGCTCATAAGACATTCCTCTATAAGTCATACGTCTAGCAGCATCCATCCTTTGTTGATTGTGTTCTTTGTCTAAGCGGGCTTGGTTATCCTTATGCTCAAAGTGTTCTTGCAAGAGTTGAAATTTTTCTTGTTCAGTCAAAGTGAGTGAGACACTGTCTGTGTTTTTGGGAGTCTTCAATGCAAAAAAGAGGAAACCTCCTTTGTACCATGGGGTAGCCTTAGAATCCTCAGATTGGTTAGAACTAAAACTGTTGTTGCTAATGGGGGCTCGTGAGTGTCTAGTGGGAGAAGGTAACTGTGTATAATTGAATGGAGGATGACTCTCCTGCTCAAATTGAGACCGAGTTGTAACCAGCATGAAAAGAGATGTTGGTTGACTAATAGAATGAGACAAAGTTTCTCAGATATGAGATAAGCAAAGCTAATAAGGATCACTTGTCAAAGTAGAACAATAGAGAGATGGCTTGTCAAAAGTGCTCAAGCACTTACAACAATCAATTGACTAAAGCCGAGGAGCGAGCAAGAAGCTCAATAAGCAAGTAGCTAGAGAGATAACCGTGATGCAACAAGTGATCAAGAGTAGCATTCGTTAAACTCAAATCCAATAGTTTTAGCTCATTTGTTTCAGTCTAGAATAACTCTAAGCATGTAGGTAACAAACCAGTTTCAGGTAAGAACAGAAAAAGACATTCTACGACAAGTTAAAGTGCAAGTTTAGCAACTCCAAATTGCAACAATGACAGGACAGTAGAAATGACCCAGGCGATAGTTCTCAGGCAAACAGGGCGATACTCCGAAGACAGAGCGATACTTCGCCTTACACCAGGCGATAGACCTTAACATACCAGAGCGATAGACTTCAGCAAAGAAAGCGATAAACAATAGATGTGAACTATCGCGTGATATTTCTCAACAAGGCGTGCGATACTGTTGTAGATTTGGGCGATTCTTTGACTAGTGAACATAAAAATCTCAGTTTTGAAGCGTTTTGATCAAGTTCAAAGGTTGGATAGTGCAATTTTTCAGTTTGACAAGCAGTAACAGCAAATAAAAGACAAGTTTGCAAACAATAGGTGATCAAACATGTCATAAAACACTTGGAACAAGGGCAAAAGCAACCTTGCCAAGACAAACACTTGTGATATCAAAATAGAAAACCTTATGAATGCTACCGTTTGTTTGAATGTTGAGGACGTTTACACTGGTATAGCACAATCGAAGACAATTCAAGCAATTACTACCTAGAAGGACAAAGCTCATTACTTAGCAACGTGGCCCACAATTTGATGCTCCCTTGCCTCACACCAAGTGGTTGCCCACAAGAGATATTGGCGTTGTCATGGAAGTGTCAAAAAACACAACCAAAGGAACACATATGGTGAGTGTCTTGGGGTGATCCGGGTAAGTCCACTTGGATCAATCCTTGCACCAAAAAGCTAAGCGGCTAAAATAGGGTGGCTTCTAACCAATGGTTCGTAGTAAGGATTTCCGTTCATAACACCCCTCTTGCTCCTCATAAAGGACTAGGACGTCGCGGCCTCAAGAGTACCTTAAGCATTCTTGCTCAATGCTTTCCCCATGGTCACAATCTCATGAGCTACTAACATCAAGCAAAGACAAGTGTTATGTCTACCAAAGTTTTGTGTCCTCGATAGCCTTGAGATTATAGTGAGTTGGAATCACTCGCCACCAAGGAAAATGATGACAAGGTTGTCCCCACTTGGGTCGTTCCTCTTGATTGCTCAAGAGCAGGCCCGCTAAAGGATCCTTATACTAAACAAAAAGTGGATTAACTCTTGAGGTTCAAAGTTTTTGGTTCACCACAAGGGTGAAGAGCATACTCCCCTATCTCAAGAATCTCTCCCAAACACACCAAGCAAAGATTCAATTACCCCTTTGCTTTCAAAATCCCAAGATGGGTCAAGATTTATGTTTCACCACAAGGGTGAAGAGCATACTCTCCTACCACCTCAAAATTTCTACAACAAGGTATTAAGTGCCTATGAAAGGAAACAACTAGTATATGCCGCACTTAATAAAGAAAGCAATTAAACAAGCACTTGATTTGGTTTTTATGCTTAGGACAGCCCTGCAAAAATCATTAGTAGCCCTCTTTGACATGCGATTTTAGCAAATTTCAAGCAAGAAGCACCTACAACTACAACTTGTTAGACCAACAAGAGTTAGGAGAATCAAAATCAAAAATCTAACAATGATTAGTACATGAAAAATCAGATAATCTGCAAAAATAACTGATCAAATGATAAAATCTGAAAATGAAACCATCATGGTTGGATTAGGCTCAGAAAGACCTTTCCAACGATATATCACACTTAAACTTTTGATACCATTTGCAAAATTTCAAAAAAAATGGGCACCCGTTTTCCAGAGTGACACGGATTTGAAAACGCTGAAAATTTCAAAAAATTTCAAAAAGTAGCAGAGAACCTGAAACTTGCAAACGCTGAAAATTTTTAAAAATTTCAAAAAGATAGCAGAGAACCTGAAACTTGCAAGATAGATAAAATAGCCCAAAAATAGCTCTCTGTCAGATTCAGGCGATATACCTCAGACTTCACCAGTATCGCGCGACACAGTTTCCTGTAGTCGGGCGATATACCTCGGTCCGGGCGATATACTGCACAATAGACGAACGATACTTCGCACGACACCAGGCGATATACCTCAATACTGTCGTGCGATTCTTCTCTGGCGCGAAGTGTCGCACACGTATAGTAAGGTATATCGCACGATATACCTGAGAAGTATCGCGCGATACTTTGAGACAGAGAACCAGAACCTGCAAAATTTCTGAAAAATAATCCGAAAAAAAATGAAAATGCAAAAAACTAAAGGGCAAAGCCTATCTACTCTGCCCCACGGTGGGCGCCAAAAATGTGTGCTATAAATGTGTCACACTTCTATGAATCATTACATTCAAGAACACTCAAGAATGAGGTCTCAAAAATCGATCCATAGCTCCCTAGGCATGGAATGCAAGGGTTTTAAGAATGTTCTCAGCTAGAGCTATTTAGCCTATAACCTTGCTAGTAAACCATGCAATGGGAGATTCAATGAAGACAAGGGCAAAAATGTCAATATCCTCAAGAATCAAGAATGAAAATGCAATGCAATGCTAACTAGAAATGAGAATGCAAGCTAAGCTATGAAAAAAAATATGCAAATGTTACAACCCAAGCTAATTAATCTATGTGAGTTAATCTAGAGCATAGAAATGAAGCTAATCTAAGAAAGCATAAATATGAAGCTAAGCTAAGAATGCAAGAATGAGATGTAGATGCTAAGAATGCTCCAAATCTTCAAAAAGCTCCAAAGTGACTTAGAAATCCTGCAACATAAAGTTAGCATAAAAAGTTGAAGATCTAGAATGAAAAAGAGAGCTCTCCTTTTAAAGGAAATGAAAAGGAATGGACCATGGAGATTAAGAGGCAAAAGATTTAATCAAGGGTAGAGCTTGGAAGAGGAGCAATCCATGTGCACAAATATCCTCCAATGAAAAAATAGTAGTTGACTTTTGTGTCCATATGAGACAAAAAGTGTTTTTCCATTTTTTATAAAATAAAAATAATGTTTTATTTGTGCAACTTAAGATAAAAAAAAAAGTGGAAGATTTTTATTTATTAAAAGAGGAAGGAATATTCTTTTTAATCAAATAAAGACTTAAGATAAAATGGTTAGCCCGTAAAAAATAATCCAATAAATGATAGAGCTAAGATTTGATCAAGAATAAGCAATTGCTGATTTAGCAAAAGGGGCTAATAGTCTAGATGACCATTTTTGGGTGTATACAATTTGAACAAATGATAATTTACATTGGTTATTTGTGCACACTTGCAAAGGAAGCGATCAATTGGGTTTCTAAATTGCAACAAGAGGTAACTCTCTCTACTACTAAAACATAATACATTGCAATCACTGAAGGAGCTACAAAGATGTTATGGTTACAGTGTTTATTGGGTGAATTGGGATGTAAACAGCAAGTTTTCACTTTGATTAGTGACAGCAATAGTGCAATTCATTTGACAAAAAATCCTACCTTTCATTCTCACACTAAGCACATAGACCTTCAAAATCATTTCATCCTCATTTCATGCAGAATGTTCTCGAAAAAAGTAAGCTTAAGTTGGAGAAGTTACACACTGATTTGAATCCTGCAGATGCATTCACCAAACCTGTTCCACAAAGAGAAGCTGAAGTTCATGAAGCTTCTCTTAGCCTGGAATCAAGTGACAATAAGCTTGGAAAAGCAACATACATCTCTGTATATTGCAGCATGATTTGGATTTCAAGTGAGAGATTGAAGGTTGTGAAGTTCAACCATCAGTGTCTTTCCAACTTCCCCCTTCTCGACTCTTCATCAGCCTTGAAGACTGCATTTTATATTTGGTTCTCAATCACTTGTAATGATTGATACGACTTTGTATTTCGCTGTTGCAAGTAGTAAGAGATTATGCCCTGCTTTTCCCGTGAATGTAGTCATACATTGGTGAACCATATAACTCTTCTTGTCAGTGTACATTTCTATGTGCGTGTGTTTGTTAGTTCTGTTTTCTTGATTGTTGTTCTGATTTTATTTCTAGTTTAAATTACTCAACAATACATGCATAAGCAAAGGTTCACATTTGTAAGACTTAGTCTGACATGGTGCGTAATGATGGCACAATAAGAGAAATGTTAAAGAGCACGTCTAACATGAGGGGCCCTTCCAAAAAATTTCAAGGGGTGTAAAATGCATTGTATGTGCAATATGTCTGTCACCGATCCAAGTTACTATTACTAACAGTATGGTTAAGGATCAACTGAAAAATTCTCAGTTACACAACCATCAAAGTGCCAGCCAAAAAATAAAGAACCAACAACTTTATTGAATTTCCAAGTTTATGCATGCAGATCAAACTTGCTGGACGAGTACAATTGATAATTTTAATTCAATTACAAAACAGAACATGGTCCACCATGATGCTCTTTTCTCTCATTTCTCTGCTAATTCAGGGTTTTATCTCACCAGCTTGTTTCCCTCTTTCCCAATATTTGACTTTCTTTGAAGAATTACACTAAGCAGCTAACATGATGGGACAGGTTAAGTGATTCACCTTCTCAAAGTTGAAAAATTGCTTATCCTTGGTTGAGTTCAGATTGATTCAAATATCAAGGGCTCAGTGGTCCTAAATTTCACTTCCTCGTCATGACATACCTGGCAGCTGTTTATGGCATGGCTTTGTCTCTCTTCCTTTGAATCTTCGTGGGAAACTTTGTGCACACAAGTTATCAATACTTCTCCACCTAGGAGTTGGCAAACGCAACTGTCCCATTTTTAACCAATGCTATTTTGTAAAGGGTGAAATGGGGAATCATCCTCTCTTTACCCACATGAATCATGTTAAAAATTAACAGGAGTAGGGACTACTATCCCTGCTACAATTTTTGCAGGTGCACTTGAAACTTCCATTCTAAGAGAAACAGTACAACACTAATTCCAGTAAGCAGGAGGTATTGGGAAGATGATTATGCTTACAGACCACTTGATTGTAAATTAACCACGGGTTTGAGTAATGAAGTTCACTTTCATGAATTTGGCGGGAGCAAGATTATGTTTCCAGATTTTGCATTTATACCAACTGTTCATTTATTAAAAAACACTCAGTCAAATTTAAAATGGTGAGTCACATAGTGTAGATATGGATTTCACTTGCAGTCTAGTGGTGACCCTGCACTTGCAGTATATAATTTACAATCTTCAAAAGCCATGCTACAATTCCTGCATTAACAATGTGTGCTACAGAGATTGAAACGAGGATCTATAGCAAGAATTTGAGATGTGCTGCTTCACAATTGGCTGCAGACTTTGCATCCATTGTATTGGGTAGTGTAGACCAAAAAAACTGAGTTGCTCCTTACTTTTAGTCTTTTCAAGTAGCACCTTTCCCTTGTGAGAATTACAAGCCCCCGGGCTGCCAGAAATGCAACAATGGAGATGAAAAATCCATATCATTATTAATAGCATTTTAAAACTGACTTTAGTTCTCTGGCTATAGCTTTTCATTTATTTTTTCCAAATAGAAAAGAAAGATTCTACAAAGATATTTTTCTGGAATCTCCTATGTTGCTGGAGCTTCCAATTTTGAAATAAAAAATCATTAAAAATTTGTCAAATCAAACCCCATCATTTGCATACAAAATCTGTATAGTTCAAAGGAAAAAAGTAATTGTAGATTCATCCATTGATAGTAATAAATTAGATCAACTGTATGAATAAAGTTTTCATAAATAAAAAGACTGGAGCAACCAGATTTGAAATCATATTTATAATGAGTAGCAACTGAGATACCATAGATGATATATCACATCTATAGAACATTCCAAGACACATTAGAATATATTGGAGGCCTACCCACCACTGATCATCTGAAGGTGCACATATAGGACCCTTGAGATTCAGTTATTTGGCCCAACATAATAGGGAGGAATGTGATGGTGCAGAATTTTACCCAGTTGCCATCATTCTTACCATTATCGTCATTATCCAAACAGCCTGTTAAAATTTGAGCGCAGAATCGCAATGCCCAGCTTTGCAGTTTTCAACATCAAAGTGAGCCCAATTCTATGGCCAGGCAAGCAGCTAAATTGACTTTGGGAAACAACTCTTGCTAAAATATAGAATAAAATTACAATCAACTGTTTTATTTATGAGGATAGCTCAACTGCAGTGTCGAGCACTTGATCCTCTGATCGTGGATAAATCAAACGCAGCGCAGTTTCATATGCTGCAAAAATGGCTCCATTTACCACAAAAGCACGTGCTACAGCAGTTCCCAAACCTCTCCAAAGGACCTTATAGCCTTCCTCTCTCACACTCTTTTGCAAGCAGTCAAAGATACCAGTGTACTTTGGGGATAAATTCCCTTGTGCTTGAAGTCTAGATTTAACAACATCCAATGGATAGCAAAACACCCAACTTGCAACTCCTGCACATCCTCCCGCTGCAAGCATTGTCAACAGACTTTCTTGTGAGTTCTTTCTACAGCCAGGGTGAAACCATTCTCGACTATACTCATATGTCCAGAAGTAGACACCATGAGCTGGAGCATCTCGAAGTACAGTTATGCCAAGTCCTCTGTAAAGACCTTTGATTCCTTCTCTCTGTAAAATGCCTTTTGCCACCATCATGGGACCAAAATGATAACTATTTGTGGTAGGTTTTCTACAAGTATTCACTTGAAGTTGAATCTTGATAAGTTCAACTGGTGTAAGAATTGCAGTTTGTATAGTTCCTGCTCCTACACCTGCCAATGCTACGCTTTTATAGGAGGGAGGTTCATTCCTCTTGTTGTTATAGTCAAAAGCTCGAGATAGAAGAGCATATGCTTGGAAAGCCACAGCATTCTGTAGTCACATGGAAAGACGAGTTGTAAATGAGTACCTTGTAACACCAGTATAAATGCATTCTAGACTGTTCAAAGAAACTCAAACTTTGTCTGGCATTCAAGATCAATCTATGTGCAAAATCAAGTACCCAATGGTTTATGACTATAGCTTGTCCTGTATTGGACATTGTACACATACAATCTCCACAACACCTTAACTTCTTTCAAACCTTACATTCTAGAGTTATAATCTACCATTCAATCAATTCTGAGTTAAGAATGGCTAACAAAATAATTTTTTTTAAAAGAACATTATAAAACTAATTAATCGACAAATATTGGGTAGCTTTCAGACAGAACTATGGGTTAACAAATTGACTTGAAAGCATTGAATGGGACTACCGTAAGCCTATATGCCTGGCCAAATCTCAATAACACAAGAGCTTCATACACATGTAATTTTCTAGTCATTCAATCATGCATAAAACTAAAATCTAAATATACTAATTTTACAAAAGATTGCTAGTAAAATTATGTGAAGGATGTTATCTTAAGTTTCCAAACTACCATTTGTGTTGGCAAATGGCATGTAAGAAAAAGAGTTTACAATCTTTTCTTCATTAATGAAGCAAACCAAAACATAGAACCCACCAAGAAAATTACAGCGTAAGTGCATAAAATAACTCTAGTTGCAAATCAATTGCAAGTTGGATGCATGTATCTGGAAGAAATCTCATCTTTAGTTTATGCTTTGACTGATCCCAAAACTGGATTGATCACCTTTACAAGGGGTCAAACACATCGCTGTCTAATTCCAGACATTTTACTATTAGCCATTCTCTTACTAGTTACTACTCAAAAGCAATATTTTAAAACCCTGCAACATTCTGAAATGAGATCATGCAAAAGGTTTTGCATTTGAAAGTAAAAATGTTGAAAGAGGAAAAATTCAGGGGCACTTGCATGTCCAAGATGGATTTACATGTGCAAATTCTGTTGCTTGGCACAAAAGGTCTCAATTGAGGTATCTTCTTCATTAGAGAAATAGAACTGCAAATTGCAAAATGATATGCAAAATTTGGATCTTTCTTAACTTATACTCAAGAAAGGAGACAAAACTTAATCACATTGTAACATGAACACTTAACAGTTGGTTATTCAAATGAAACATTAAATCCTAAGACTAATATTCAAATATCAACTTAAGGACCCTATTCCTCAACCTCCTATTACAACATATATGACATGACTCAGTTTGAGTAACAAGTTGTTGGTTATTACCCACTCCTGATGAACCCAGTTGGAAGCTTTTCGATCTTGAAGGACATATTGCTGTCAATATGTGGTGTCTTAATACATGACAATCTATTTCCATTTATGGTATTTTCTGCTTTGTAATATTTGTATGTATTGCATGCACTAGAAACCTTTTAACAGATGAAATGAATTCAATCAACTTCAAGAAAACAGTGGCACTCTACGAATCATGAGACCAAATCAGACAAGATAACACATCCTTCAGGTAAAAACCCAGTGATATGGGCTTGATTTTGTTGCCTTCAGTTAGCCTTTGCACTAACTATGATTGAGAAATGGATTTGTAAACACATGAAGTAAAAAGATTTGGAGAACCATCAACTGCTTGTGCACAATCTAAGGAACTTATGAAGAAGAATTTATATCTATTTGATTCTCTACATCATAATAAAATCCAATGATAACATCCTAGATAAAAAATACAGCAGAGATAAAAAGCATGCAAATAAATTTCATCCATTGTGAATTAAAGCAAGAATACAGAGAAAATGAAGATGCTCATCTTTTAAGGGTAGCCTACACTGGCATATATGTTAAACAGAATATTTTGAGTATTACATTTTTCTTTCAAATAAAATCAAAGAAAAATCTAAGAGCTTGTTCAGGGAAATATTTTCTTAAGACATTTTTTTAAAAAGGAATATAATTATGCATTTTTAAGATAGATGTCCTACCAAAGGAAACTGTAAAAACAAGGTGACAATGGAATACGGTACGAAACTACTAAAAGCACTAAACCTTTCTTTTCAGATATTCCCATGAACCTTTTGCTTTAATGTCTGAGCACCGCCTATTAGAGAATCCAAAAGCAAATGATTTGGACCCCATACAAATTCTAAGGTTTAGCTTTCCAGAAATTCTGTCTCTTTATCCCTAGAACAATTTAGTTGTAAAACTATTTAAAATATGAAATCCTAATGAATTGCTCCCTGCTTTTCAAAGACTGCCGTCATGGATTAGTTATGACCCAACTTTTCTTCATATGACAAACATTGCATTTAATGCGAAATAGATAAACTACAGCATCAATTGATTGGAACATGACCCATGCCTTCACATTTACAAAGTTTAAATTTATTAAACCACAGATCTGAAACAGGACAAAAGGGAAGCGTGTATAAATATTAACTGAAATCTCAATCATGGGAATATGCTACTATAGCGAATAACTAGTAATCCTAAATTAAGGGCATCACATAGTACGCAAATAGAGGACAGAATTTAAACAATTAAAGAGGGGCTCTCATGCACCAAATAGGCTTCTGGCTTGGCCGTAATCTAAAAACGACCTGTCAAACATTGATAAAAAGTACAAACCTACCCTGCTTCCCCTTGACAAATCTGTTTTTGACGCTGTACTATCTTGAAAACCACTTTTTCAAAACCTACCCGGGACTGTACAATCAAAGCCCAGAGAAGCAACCGCCATTAGATGTTACAGCACTCTTCATAAGGACAATGTCAAAGAACCTTGTCGAAGGATACATAAGGTGGTACTAAATCATTTCATACACTCCAAAAACAACATATAACATTTGAACTCTGAATCTCAACGGCGTGAAATCAGTTTTTACCATTTTTAAAGCACAAAATGAGAAAGAAGTAACTGACCTGAACAGCAACCGTAGCCAGAGGGAGACCCATGCCCTTATAAAGAGCCGAAGGGCCTTCTTTGCTCACAATATTCTGCACCAATTGGTAAGCAGAAGGCCTTGTTGAATTCATGGGCTGCTGCAAACGAATTCTGAGAGTATCAAGTGGGTGCCCTGCAAGAACACCCGCCATCCCTCCAAACCCACCAGCAACAAACTCTCTTCCCCAGCTGCTCGCAAGAAACTCTGGCCAAAACTCCATTCTCGCTTAGCAATCCCTTCTCACAAAACAAAATCGCATTCCCTTTGAAAACCTCCGCTGTGCAATCCCAGTCCTGAGTGCACAACAGTCTCAGTAGATGCAAGAACTCGCTAATTCCAACAACAGAATGATGAAAAGATCTTATGAATCCAGTAGATTCTGGATAATGTGCTCCAAAATTAGAAAAGCAAAAGTATGTCGATGATTGTCAGCCCCCAGGTCCCCGGATTGAATCTGCTTTATGCCAACAAGGAAACAAAGGATTATTCACGTTTCTTTTGCATGAAATAAAGAGCACAGAGAACAATCAACAGCAAACTGCCAGAAGAATCATGCAACCCTAACTGTATGTTAGTGCAGGTGGGCTTGTGGGTATTTTAAACTGGACTGACATTCATTCAGTCACCACCCTTTTCCTTGCAATGTGTGCTGTGAACAAAGATCCCTCAATTTGGCAGGAATCTTACGCATAGATTACATACTAAAAATGTGGTTTTACCAGTGAATCTTACGGCATGAATATGTGGATGAAACCGAAACTCGGGGTGCGTGCAACCTTCTCTCACCCCGCCTTAACACAGACGTATGGAAATGAACTTCGAAAGGTGGTACTGTTGCTACACAACACTGACTAAAACTAAATTTAGAATGTCGTTTTCTCTGCAATTCACCGCTGAAACCGTAAGACGCATGGTGGTCATATTCCATTTTATAATGTGGATTTTACATGTGATGACAATGTCACGTCATTTTCTTTGAAGTGGGAGGTAAGAAAAGAATGAGGATTATAGGCCACAGTTTTCAAGATGTATTTGATTTAAGGAAAGTTATCAAAAGATGTGACGAGTCAGATTATTTTTTTGGTGGGTATTGATATAGGGGAAGAGCCTCTTATAACCTACTTTAAAAAAATTTATCAATGGGCTGATATCTATTCATTTTATTTTTTAATATTAGATTAATATATAATTTTTGTTGGTAGTAATTATTTATTATGTTTGGGACAATACTTTGAAATGATCATTTTTTAATTCGTGTATGGGTAATACATCTCACAATGTTTGTCTTTACTATCCTAAACAAATGTTGAAATATGATGCAATAGGTAAATTATGGTGTTGTACTTCTTATCATCAAGGTTCAAATTCTATAGGAGTGCTATTGTCAAGTGTTTAAGTCATGAATTATGGTGTTGTATTTCTTATCTTCAAAGTTCAAATTCTATTGAAGTGTTATTGTTGAGGAGTTTGCACGCTACAATGATAGTTGACTCCTCAATGTCAAATTAGAATATTTATCAACAAGTTTTAGTAATTTTTGATGTTAGTAAGAAATCCTACAATATGCTCTAAAATGTTGTTGTAGTGCTAATATCACTAAGTGAATCTTTTTTGGCCTTATGATATGTGCCAAAAGATGTTCAATTCAAGTGTTTACTAGATATCATAAATGATTGTATTTCAAGTCGACCCACGATAGTCACTTAGGGTTGTTTGGTTGCTAGAATTAAATAACGTTGGAAGTTCTAAAGTGAGAAAATAGTTTTTGGAATATGGTTGGAACTCTTTGGTTCACCTCGAATTCATAATGAGAAGATGGAAAATGTTGTTTGTATATGGATTTCAAAATAAATTTTGATTTACCCTCAATTCTCATTTAAGTGGAATTGGAATTGATTTTCCAATTCCATCTATTTAGATGGAAAATTCAAATGCTCGTTTTGGGGGTAAATGGGAATTAACAAATCCCTATTCCAATTTCATATTTTGAACACAAACATAAAAAATGTCAATTCTGGGATTTGACAATCTCAATTCCAATCTAATTCTAACAAACAACGGGCCCTTAAAGAGATTCTACACTGAGAGATCACCCCAACTCCAGACAAGGAATATCACTTATGCAAATGAAGATCCAATTCAAGAAAGGAATAGATAAACTAAGAATCAAGTTTAAATAATAAGGGTGAGTGGAGGTGGAAATAATGTTAAGATCATACTATTTTGTCACTTTTCACACAAAAAAATTTGTTTTTTACACTAATTATTACATTGAGAACAAACAAATCAAAGTGAGTCCAAAACAAAAGACAAAAATAAAAATTCTTTTTACATCAATCAATCACCCAAATATATAATAATTCCAATATACTATCTTATTAATGTCTTGTTCTAATTTGATAATAGATCTACCTCTCTAAAAAATATAAAATAAAACTAATCTTTAAAAAATTATAAAGCTTATTTGGCAAATTCAAAATAAACACTTAAATAAAAATATCTAACCACATCATTCATATATATATAATTACACTCAATTTAAACATGTATTCATCCCATATAGAAAATTATAATATTTAAAATAAAATTAAAATACTAAACAATGCTAGTGTACAAATTCTACACAAACATATTTCTTTTAATATAAGAATAAGATAAAGTGGATTTGGAAAATTCAATGAATTTAGTAGCTATAGTGAGAGGCACGTTTTTTCTAGGATAATTTTAGCGGTATCCGCCAAATTTTACTATTCGGCCGGCCATTCTGTCGGCTCGTTCGTCTTTGTGCACACAGACTTTTTAACTGGTCCCGCTTTCACCAAACAAAAATAGTTTGTCCCAAGTAAAAACAAAAACCTATGACTAGTATTCAAAAAGTAATTATTATGATATAAAGTTTGTCATGTGTACGGCTATTTTTCAGTGGTGGTGAGCAAAGATTCGTTTCCTTTAAATCCCTGCCAAAAGATTCTTTGGCTTTAAATCTCTATAATGCATGCAAAACAATAGTTGTCTGTCCTTTCAAAACTATTGTGGTTATGCATTCTCCTTCAATCTAATTTGGCTTCTTATTTTATAATTCAAATAATAGGTATTTATATTTTATTTTGGTAAGTAGTGTCAATATCTAAATATTTTATTTATAATTTTGGGGAAGCCATCTAAATATAGGACAATTGTCTAATTTATAGGTGGTAGTTAAAAATATAAGGCAAGAGGTAAAGTTGGATAGATGGCCAACTATATATTTGTAGGCAACCAACCTATTACTTGGGAGTTTGAAATAATGGAAATTGTATACTTGCACTTTCTTATTAGATTTGGATAATTTTAGATTGTTTATTCTTCATGTAATGATTAGTGTAAGTAGTGTGTTTCCACATAAGAGTTTATGAATTCTCAAAATCAGTGTTAATTTCGTCTACATAGATTTCCAAAGTAATAATCAAGATTATTACTTTTTCTATTTGTCTATCTAAATCAACTCTATAGTGCAGAATTGACCCCTTCACTTGAAATTTAAAAATTGAAATTAGGCCCATGTTAACCCCTTCCTACTTGTCATATATGTGTTGTGTTGCACTAACTTGTATCACATATATTTGTGAAGGTAAAGTGGTTGAAAATAATAGAGATCCATATTATAAGCCTTATGTGAATTAAAGTCATTTTACTTTAAATACTTTGTTAAGATATAAAAAGAGCCTCCTTATAAAAGAATAGATTATTAAACTATGACATACATGGCTATTATAAGTCCAAAACAATTGTATGAGAGTGAGATAAAGAATTAGCAATTTATATAACTATTATAAGTCCAAAACAATTATATGAGAGTAAGATAAAGATTGACGAAGCTTAAAGTATTTCAAACTAAAGTTGAATTTGATCTATTATATTTTAAACCACAATAAAAATTCAAAGCTTAAGGAGTCTCAATAGGCTTATCCTAGAATTTATGTTCTTAGGAGATTAGGTATTTGTTTGCCTTCTCACACGATCTATATAAATTCAACCCATTAGATAAATGTCATGAAAAAATCTAAAGAATAGATATATTATAAATGATCAATCAAAGTTTGATTCATTTTCAAATGGAATTTATTCTACATAATAGATGTTTTAGAAAGTTTTAGAAGACAAGTAAGCACATAATCTACATATAAAGCCACCTTGAAGAAGTAAGAACCATGAATAAAGAAATATCCATAGATAGGTAGATAGATAGATAGATAGATATGAACTGATTAAAAAGTAGCATCCAATTTAAGGTCATCTTTTAACAAAAGACATTTAATTAAAGGTCATTGTTAAAAGGTGCTTTAAGGGCATAGATATATAGCACATATATTAATTTTGCATTAGAATTTTTTTTTCAAATCACATTTTCCATAATTAAATGAAACTTTCAAAAAATATAATTATTTAATTTTTTTTAGTTATTATACTATGTTGTCTATTTTTTAATCAACATAAAAACTATGGAATTTAATATGTAAATTCTATTCTATTCAATTATTACATCCAATATAACAATCTAATAAAAAAATGCATTCAAATAATACAAATAATAATATGCTTCAATATTTTATATCATATAAACTAAGTAAAAGCTTATAGTGTAGATAGAGAGATCCATAGACAAATAGATCATTAGATAGATAGATAAATAGATAGATTGATTGATTAATTCTTTTATTTATGAACTAATCAAAATGATTATAAATTTTAAATTCTAATTACTAAGTAGTGTCAACATCTAAAGGTATAATTTTGTGGAAGCCATCTAAAAATAGGACAATTGTCTAATTTATAGGTGGTAGTTAAAAAATTTATTATGTGTGTTGTGGATAAGGAAGAGGTAAAGTTGGATACATGGCCAACCATATATTTATAGGCAACCAACCTATTTCTTGGGAGTTTGAAATAATGAAAATTGCATACTTGTACTTTCTTATTAGATTTGGACAATTTTAGATTGTTTATTCTTCATGTAATGATTAGAGTGTAAGTAGTGGGTTTCCACATAAGAATTTATGAACTCTTAAAATCAGTCTTAATTTCATCTACATAGATCTCCAAAGTAATAATCAAGATTATTACTTTTTCTTTTTATCTATCTAAATCAATTCTATAGTGCAGAATTGACCCCTTCACTTGAAATTTAAAAATTGAAATTAGGCCCATGTTAACCGTTTCTTACTTGTCATATATGTGTTGTGTTGCACTAACTTGTATCAAATATATTTATGAGGGTAAAGTGGTTGAAATTAATAGAGATCTATATAAGCCTTATGTGTTAAAGTCATTTTACTTTAAATACTTTGTTAAGATATCAAAAGAGTCTCCTTATAAAAGAATAGATTATTAAACTATGACATACATAACTATTATAAGTCCAAACAATTGTATAAGAGTGAGATAAAGAATTAGCAATTTATAAGATTGACGAAGCTTAAGGTATTTCAAATTAAAGTTGAATATGTTCTATTATATTTTAAACCACAATAAAAATTCAAAGCTTAAGGAGTCTCAATAGGCTCACCCTATAATTCATGTTCTTAGGGGATTAGGTATTTGATTGTCTCCTCGAGAGATCTATATAAATGACCCATTTGATAAATGTCATAAAAAAATCAAACGAATAGACATATTATAAATGATCAATCAAAGTTTGATTCATTTTCAAATGGAATTTCTTCTACATAGATGTTTTAAAAAGAATTAGAAGACAAGCAAGTACATAATCTACATGCAAAACCACCTTGAAGAAGCAAGAACCATGAATAAAGAAATATCGATAGATATGAAAGTTAATTAAAAAGTAGTATCCAATTTAAGGTCATCTTTTAACAGAAGACATTTAATTGAAGGTCATTCGTTAAAAGAATTTTTATTAGATTTATTTTTTCAAATCACATTTTCCATAATCAAATGAAATAATCAAGACACTATTGTATATCTATACTTAAGAAACATTGCATCTTAATTAGAACTTAAATTTGAAAGTCTACCTTCCTTAGATAAACCTTTTATAACAATTATTAATTCAAAATTATACTTTACATATTAAAACATAAACCATTAATACCTATAATTCTATATAACCTTTAACAATTTATACACAAACTTCATTCAATTTTAATTATACAATAAAAACTCCCAAGTTGTAACCATCACATTCAAGCCCGGCTCCCCATGGTGAAATGATAAGACTCCCAAATAAGCATATTTGGAATAGCTAGTCATAGTCACAATAAAAATTCATGGACAATGACTGTATCTAAGATAATTCCCACCCAAAACAATATCTGCAATAAATAATAACAAAAAGAAACCCACATTCCCTGCATGCAAATAGCATTGAAGAGCACAAAATAATTACAAAAAGCACAAAGTGAGAAAAGCAGAACTGACCACCAAATCAATGACGCGGGCTCTCTCTCATAACTCAACTCCTGCCTTCAACCCCACCTGCATTAAAATTGTCCTTCTCTTCTAATCTTACAAATAAAATATCTCAGAAAAAGAGTTGATAATAAAGTGGGAGCTCATGAATTAATGCAAGAATTACGTGGTATTATATAGTTTGCCACCACCATTTGATCACCGTCCTCTAGTTGACAGCATATGCTGCTTTAGATACCCAAATGATCTTAGTTTTAAGACGGATGCAAACTGGTTTATAATCGATAATGGTGGATAATCTCAAGGTGGTGTGAAACAAAGTCCAGTTAAGATTTTGGAAGAGTTTGAGTGATAGTCCAATTCATCCTTGTAAAGAACATCTCCACTGAATCGCATATACTGTGCATAAGCTTTAGAGTAGTCATTTCCAATGGTTTTGGAAGTGTGTTGACTCTTTGAACTGTTTTTTAAATGGTTAATTCCTTTTTGTTTTCTCTTTGAATCGGGTTTGGATTCTACCCAACTGCTGCTTATTTTCTGTGAATTGGATTTGGATTTTGCCTAAGTTTTGCCTAATAGCATTGTCTTATGTTTATTACACCAATCAGAATGCTCCAAAACTTGTCCTCATTCAGCCCTAGCTCCCACCGCCTCTAAAGAATGCAAAAGAAAATATTATCACAGTATATTATTTGTGAATATTTTGTTAACATATTTATAAGGATTTTCATTTTAATGAAATTGGCTTTATTAGAAAGTTTAGAGAAACAAGATACATTTTATATAGATTAACTTTCATGTTTCTAATGATTGTTTCTTTTTTTTAAGCAAAATGTAGAAGGTGTGTAAATTGATGTTGAAATGTGTGTACATGTGTGTGTATCTATATATGTGTGTGTGTGTAAACTATCCAAGATTTAGATAGAGTATAATATTATAAGAGATGGAGAGCAAAGCCTAGTCCAAAGAATAGAAAATTAAGTATGTAGAAAATGTGCAAATTGATGTTGAAATATGTATGTGTATAAACTATCCAAGATTTAGATAGAGTATAACAATGTATAAGAGATGGAGAGAAAAGCCTAGTCCAAAGAATAGAAAATTAAGTATGTAGAAGATGTACAAATTCATGTTGAAATGTGTGTGTGTGTGTGTGTGTGTGTGTGTACATGTGTGTGGGTATCTATATGTGTGTGTGTGTGTGTGTGTAAACTATCCAAGATTTAGATAGAGTATATAACATTATAAGAGATGGAGAGCAAAGCTTAGTCCAAAGACTAGCAAATTAAGTAATTGTGGGAGCATGGTTCAACCACACACAAAAATTAAGGGTTGTATACTTACAATGTAGTAGGAAACAACAAAAACATAAACCTACACAATATAGAATCTCACACTTGCAGAAATAATTCAACCATGCTAAGGCAAATGTCAAGCTTATATGAATGATTATGGATCTAAAATACTAGAATTTATAATTAGAAAACTTCTTTTGAGCTAATTTAATGCAAATCTTATATAAAAAAGCCATGCTCAATTAACAAATACACCCTCACATAGAGCAATATGTAGTTGCATATGTTTTTGCACATCAACTAATTTTAGGAATAAAAAATACTAAACCATTGATTTTCCTAATATCGAGGACAACATGACCCTTTGCACCTATTGACAGTGGCAATTTCTTAGTCACGCGGACATTTAGAACACTTGAGGCAACCTTGCCAAAAGATTCTCTTGTTGTTTTCTAGGTGTAGATGACAACATGATGACATTTTAACATCAATTATCTATGTAGCCTTCTCATTGGAAGAAACCATCAACAAAAGTGCAACAACCAATGTTAGGATTAACAAGGCAGAAATAACAATTATGTGCAAATATAACTAATATCAGAAAATAATAAACCACACAGAATAGAACACAAAGGCACACAGATTTAATGTGGTTCACCCAATCCCTGGGCTATGTCCACCAACAGCAAGTCCAATATTATTATTATCCAGTGATTACAACCTGATTACAATCTGTAATCCCTTACAGCCCAACTCTGCCGCAAGTACTAAAATCATCCATCGAAAAAATCCCTAACCCTAAGCTATATTATACAATATTTTCCCACTTTAGGGTTAGAATGAGTTATAAGTAGTCGGCCCAAATAACTGAAAAAGTAGTGTACAATACTTTCCTGGATAGTACTTTCCTGATTAGTCACCACAAGCTAACAATCTCCCACTTGGTGACTGATCAGTATCCACACTATACTAAAAAACCTCCCACTTGGAGACTGATCCTGTAGCAATACCGCTACCCACATGAGGCTCCCACTGGATTGAACCACCTTGGACTCAGTTGTTCCTTTATTTTGTTCAGTCTAAAAGACCAACTGAAGCTGAACATGAGTTCAACTTCTCCCTTGTTACTACCTTGGTAAACATATCTGCTGGATTATCATCAGTATGAATCTTTTCCAGCCTTAACTGTCCATCATCCAAAACTGATCGAATGAAATGGTACCGCAACTGTATGTGTTTTGTCTTTGAGTGCAAAGCAGAATTCTTTGCAAGATGAATGGCACTTTGGCTATCTGTATGTAGAAAATTATCCTTTTGTGGATGTCCCAATTCTTCCATGAAGAATTGAAGCCATATCATCTCCTTGGCTGCCTCTGTAGCAGCAACATACTCTGCCTCTGTAGTGGATAAAGCAACCACCTTTTGTAGTCGAGAAATCCAACTCACTGCTGTCCCACCAACAGTAAATATATAACCTGTAGTACTCCGCCTGCTATCTATATCTCCTGCCAAATCTGAGTCAACATAGCCTTGTACAGTAGTAGTAGAACCCCCAAAGTGTAAACACTTACTGGATGTGCCTCTCAAATATCTGAGAATCCATTTGACTGCATTCCAATGCTCAATACCAGGGTTACTCATATAACGGCTAACGACTCCCACTGCGTGTGCAATATCTGGCCTAGTACATACCATAGCATACATTAAGCTCCCTACAGCTGAAGCATAAGGTACCTTAGACATTTTAGTCTCTTCTTCTGGTGTCTTGGGACACATATCCTTAGTCAATTTCAAATGACCAGGCAAAGGTGTGCTGACAGCTTTGGCATTTTCCATACAGAAACGTTGCAACACCTTCTCAATATAATCAGCCTGAGATAGAGACAATTTCCTATTTTTTCTATCTCTACAAATTTTCATACCAAGGATTTGTTTTGCTGCCCCCAAATCCTTCATAGCAAAAGATTTTGCTAACTGTTGTTTCAACCCCTTAATGTGATCCATGTTAGACCCAGCTACAAGCATATCATCAACATATAAACATAAAATAATGTAGCTGTCATCATCCAACCTCTTAAAATAAACACAATGGTCAGAATGACACCGACTATATCCA
This sequence comes from Chamaecyparis obtusa, assembly GCA_027943335.1. Taxonomy (NCBI): domain Eukaryota; kingdom Viridiplantae; phylum Streptophyta; class Pinopsida; order Cupressales; family Cupressaceae; genus Chamaecyparis; species Chamaecyparis obtusa. The sequence continues at coordinate 525,198 of BSBK01008409.1, read as the reverse complement.
TGCCCATTCATAAAAGTGTCAAATTTAATATACCATTGCCGAGGTGCTTGCTTCAAGCCATATAAACTTTTCTGCAATCTGCACACCAAATTCTCCTTACCCTTGACCTCAAATCCTTGTGGCTGAACCATATATATTTCTTCATCCAAATCACCATGAAGAAAGGTTGTTTTAACATCAAGCTGCTCTAAATGCAAATCTTCAGTAGCCACAATACTTAAAACAGTACGAATAGAAGTCATTTTAACAACTGGAGAAAATATCTCATCAAAATCAATACCATGTTTCTGTGCAAATCCTTTTACAACTAATCTAGCTTTAAATCTTTTCGTACCTCCATCCTCTTCTTTGATCCTGTAAACCCATTTATTCTGTAAAGCCCTTTTACCTGCAGGTAACTTACATAAATCCCATGTCTGATTTTTCAGCAAAGAGTCCATTTCATCTGTCATTGCAGACTCCCACTGAAGCTTTGTATCCACCTGCACAGCTTCATTATAACATTCAGGTTCACCAGCATCTATTAACAGAATAGAATACAAAGATGGAGAAAATCTTTCTGGAGGTCTACTTAGCCTTGTTGACCGTCTAACACTCACTGGGGTGTGTGGTATTTGTTGTTGCTGTTGTTGCAGAGCATAAGGAACTACTGGAACATGAACTTGTGGAGTATCATCCAGTACTACATAGTCATTTTCTTTCTTCTCATGCTGCAGCAACAGATCTTTGTACAATACTTTCTCATTGAATATGACATCCCTGCTTCTTACAATTTTATGATTTTCAAAATCCCAAAGCCTATAACCAAATTCATCAATGCCATACCCAACAAATACACATTTCTTTGACTTAGCTTCCAGCTTGGTTCTATTTTCAGAATCTATAAGTGCAAAAGCTTCACAACCAAAGGTTTTGAGAAAAGAATAACTCACCTTCTTACCACTCCATGCTTCCTCTGGAATACCACAGTCCAAAGGAGTAGAGGGGCCTCTATTGATTAAATAAATAGCAGTGTTCACTGCCTCTGCCCACATATTTTTGGGCAGCCTAGCATGCAACCTCATACTCCTTGCACGCTCCATTATTGTCCTGTTCATGCGTTCAGCCACTCCATTTTCTTGTGGAGTCCTTGGTACAGTTTTCTGCCTACGAATACCATTAGAGGAACAATATTCTTCAAATTCTATGCTGCAATACTCACCACCATTATCAGATCTGAGACATTTTAACTTTTTACCAGTCTCAGTCTCAACCAAGCATTTCCATTTCTTAAAAGTTTGAAATACATCAGATTTCTGTCTAAGGAAATAAATCCATACTTTTCTTGTTGCATCATCTATAAATGTAACATAATACAGAGAGCCACCAAGGGAAGATACCTGAGCTGGTCCCCATACATCTGTATGCACAAGCTCTAATCTCTCATTTTTCTTTTCCTTCCCACTCTTCACAAAACTAACTCTCTTTTGTTTTCCATAAACACAACTTTCACAGAAATCCATATTGACACATTTCAGACCAGGTAAAACTTTCTTTGAATGAAGTAATTTCATACCTTTTTCACTCATGTGCCCGAGTCTGTTGTGCCACAGTGCTGTGTCAAAATCTACAGCAACAGTTTGATGTTCTTCCTGCTCAACTGCAGCCACTGTTCCTGAGCATTCATTATCTTCTGAAACAATTAAAGTAGAAGGAACAGTATGACCTGTACAAAGATATAAGGTGCCTACTTTCACACCTTTTGCTACTACTAAGGAACCTTTTGAAACCTTCCAATTTTTATCATTAAAAGTAACTGTGCAACCCTCATCACCCAGTTGCCCTGCTAAAATTAAATTCCTACTCAGCCTTGGAACATGTCTTACCTCTTGTAGTAGCCAATGATTCCCATTCTGCAACTTAATCTTAATTTGTCCCTTTCCAACAATCTGACAGGGTTCATTATCTCCCAAATAAACTAGCCCAAAATCCCCTTGGACATAATCAACAAAATAACTTCTATGGGGTGTAGCATGAAATGAAGCCCCAGAATCTAAAACCCATGAATCATCAATACTTTCTAAGGACAAGAGAAAAGCATCCTCCTCAGATTTGTTACTTACCACATTTGCCTCCTTGTTTCCATCATTTTTGTCTCCTTGATCTTTCTTCCGAGACCAACAATCTTTCTTCTTATGACCTGGTTTTCCACAGTACCAGCAATCATTTGGCCCTTTAGATTCAGACCTCTTTCCCTTTGATTTTCCTCTTGATTTCCCATGATTTCCAGAGTTGTTTCCTCTATCTCTTGTTCTGCCTCTGCTTTCTGTGTTCAATACACTACCCGATGTGGATGCCCCTGAGCTTTTCCTACGAATTTCCTCACTCAATATAACACCAATAACATCATCATACTTTAGGGTATTAGAACCAGAAACAGAATTACTAACAGCCATTACCAAGCCATTCCAGCTTTCTGGCAAAGAACACAAAATCAAGAGAGCCCTAACCTCTTCATCAAAAGTAATTTTAACTGAGGTTAATTGACTTGTAACTGTATTAAACTCATTCAAATGATCAGTAACTGATCCACCTTCTACCATTTTCATATTAAATAAACGCTTCATAAGAAATACCTTGTTTGAAGCTGAAGGCTTTTCATACAACTTCGCTAGGGTTTCCATCAGATCTTTAGCTGTCTTTGCTTCAGTAATATTGAATGCCACCGATTGTGCCAGGCATAGACGAATACTCCCCAGTGCCTTCCTATCCAAAATATCCCAATCCTCCTGAGACATTGATTGCTCTTTCTTGGCTACTCCCTCTAATGGCCGCCATAGATCCTTCTGATAGAGATAATCCTCCATTTGCATCTTCCATAACTGGAAGTTCTGCCCATTAAACTTATCAACCTTCAGCCTACCCTCTTCTGCCATTTCTCCCACTTAACCGAGAGACTCTCCCACTAACTCGTGAGACCTGCTTCAGAGAATAGATGAAAGAACGAATGAAATAACCTCGCTCTGATACCACTTGTTAGGATTAACAAGGCAGAAATAACAATTATGTGCAAATATAACTAATATCAGAAAATAATAAACCACACAGAATAGAACACAAAGGCACACAAATTTAACGTGGTTCACCCAATCCCTGGGCTACGTCCACCAACAGCAAGTCCAATATTATTATTATCCAGTGATTACAACCTGATTACAATCCGTAACCCCTTACAGCCCAACTCTGCCGCAAGTACTAAAATCATCCATCGAAAAAATCCCTAACCCTAAGCTATATTATACAATATTTTCCTGCTTTAGGGTTAGAATGAGTTATAAGTAGTCGGCCCAAATAACCGAAAAAGTAGTGTACAGTACTTTCCTGGATAGTACTTTCCTGATTAGTCACCACAAGCTAACAACCAAGATATGATCAATGTTTGATGGCACTCGTACAATGATATTTGTAGAAAAGAACTAATCTTCAGAATATGGACCCATATGATTCTTTATTAAGAAAACTTAATCACCCACCTAAGCTATGAAATTAGAAAAAAGGAGCCTCCTTTCAAATAATGTGAGCTGCAAAACTACTATTGAGTAAGGAGTCTGTGAAAAGGAAACTAATGTGTCTTGCTAGGAGCATCCTTTGTTAGCTAAGGTCCAGTCAACTAGCTTATCGCCTTACCTATAATGATGTGATATCTAATAGCTCTCCAAACTATCAATGAGATTCTAGACTTGGTGAACCTAGACATATTGGATATTCCAATTCTAGATACTTCTTTTTCTGCAAGAATTAATAAAAATCAATGAATCACGCTCTACTAGAATCTTTGATAAACTATTTGATTTTATCATCATCAATCCATGTAACAATGTTAGGGCTTCAACTATATCATTAAATTTATTTGGAAGTTTTATGGAAATTACATTAATAATCCTGTCAAGATGATCCTTGATTACACAATCACCATCGAAACTACTTGGACTTCCCTTGCTCCATCAAAATTTAACTTGAAGTTCCCCTTACAAGGAGAGACCTGATTAATCTTTCTCGACTATTGATCAATTTTTGACTCAAGGGTTATTGGTAAGTATTCCCCTAAAATAGAAGTTTTATATCTTCCCATTTATGTAAGATTCTTGAATCCCAATCTATAAAATGAGAGTTGATTGCCTTAGACTTGACCACATAAGCATTGACAAGTTCTGAGATTGATTTTTGGATTTTAAAGAATACTTGTTTGGCTTCCAAAAAATATTTCCTAAAGATCCTCTTATTACACTCCAACCATATGCACCATATTACCATAGAAGGGATGATTTTCCAAAGGCAAAAAAATAGTGGTTCTTTATAGAGGACATGCCAACTTGCTAGAATCATAAACTTTATATTTTTCATAAATGTGCTCTCAAACATAGGAAGAGGAATAATATACACTCACTAGATGATGAAAATTATCAAACAATTATAGATGATATTCATTTAGGCATTGTGGCTTCTAACTACTTTTATCAGGCCTACATGGAGAATAGAATGAACTCTAACCCTAATTTGGAAGATCAAATATTAAACTACTTACCCATTGCTTTGTCTTTGGATGACAATTCTCAAATCTTGGCTCTTGTCTCTGAAGATGAGGTTAAGATTACTACTTTTTCTATGGGTTCTTTTAAAACCCAAGAGTTGGATGGCTTTCACCCGACTTTCTTTTGGGAATTCTAAAAGATAGTGGGGTATGATACAAATATGGCCACCAATGAATTTTTTCGCATTGGTGAAATCCTAAAGAAGCTAGAAAAAACCTTTATTGCTATGATTTCAAAGGTCTCTAATCCAAGTCCAAATTATCTATTTTCAGACCTATTAGTTTGTGCAATACAATCTATAATATTTTATCCAAAATCCTAGTGAATTGAATCAAAGCCTATGCTGGGTTCCCTCATTAGAAATAATTAGAAAGGGTTTGTCCTAGGTCCACAAATCCTAGATACCCACAATGCATGAAATTCTACACTCTATAGATCAAAGCCAGCTCTTAGGAATGACAATTAAGCTTGACATTTCTAAGGCTTATAGTAGAGTCAAATGGTACTTTCTCTTCAAATTGGACTCAAGAAGATGGGATTCAAAGATAATTTGATCTGCCTAGTTAAGGAATGTGTTACTATGTTCAAATTCTTGGTCCTTGTTTATGGCATTCCAAGGAGCTTTCTTGGAGGTAAAAAAAGTATTAGACTGGGGGACCCTCTCTCCCCTTACCACTTTATAATTTTGGTTGAAGCAATAAGTAGAAATCTTCTTTGGCTTGTTAATATGGAAGCCTTAAAGGTGTCAAAGATGCTTCCACTATTCTCCCTTCTATTTTGAAACAATTTGTGGACAATACTATCATGTCTGGAACAATGTCAATAGTGAAAGGAAAAAAAAGAAAAACTTATTTGAATCTTTATGTCAATGTCCCAGGGAAACATTAATTATGAGAAAAGAAACATTTACTTCCTTAACACTAGGAATGGATTGAAAGGAAAAATCCAAAATATTTTGGGCTTTCAAAGTGTTGTTCTTTCGGGGGTGTACCTAGGACTCCCTCTTACGGAGAAGGATGTTACCCCTACCTTCTATAATTCTATTTTAGAAAGGCTAAAAAAGAAACTATCCAAATGGAGAGGAAAGCTCCTAAGAAATATGAGAAAGCTGCAACTTTTAGTTGCCTCCCTATAGGGTATTCCAGTGTACTTACTCTCTTTATTTAGAACTCCTTATACTATGGTTGAAAAACTTGGACAATTTCAAATAAACTTTTTGTGGACTGGGAATTCAAGGAGAAGAAACAAATGGCCCACTAGTTAATTGGGATACTTCTTGCTACAATAAGAAGTTTGGTGATTTGAGCATCATGAGAATTAACCATCTCAACAAAGCCCTCATGGCTAAGGTGGGGTGGAATCTTTCATTGATTAATATTGAGTGGAGCACTATTATGAGTACTGAATACCTTAATTATAAAAAAATCTACAAAATTCTCTTTGCCTAAGTAGTTCCAAAATCTAGAATAGTATCATCAAAATATATGGACTAATCTCCATTTGCCTTAAATGGCAAGTAGAAAATGGTATTCTCATTTATTTTGGGGAGGATAGATGACTAGTGGGTCAACTTGTCACCACTCACTCTATTTTCAAATATATTCATGATAGGACCAAAGCTTTCTCTAGATATTTGGTTTTGGACTACTTGTTACATAATAAATCATGGAAGGATGTCACTCAATTCTACCAAAACTAGGCACATTTTCTACAAAAGGCTCCCATACTACAATAAATTCTTTAATAAACTAGGCTTCCCTTATTTCCTAGGAAAGAGAAATTTTCCTGGATCAAGAATCCCAAAGGAAACTTCTTGATCAATTTGGCATAGAATCTATTATTAAAGGAAGCTAATCCTAGTGGCCTATGGAAGAAAGTTTGGAACTCTCAACTTCTCCCCAAAATCAATTTATTTTAGTGGACTATTGTGCAAAATAAAATTCTAACCCAAGATAATCTTATCAAGTGTGGGTTCCAACTCTCCAGTAGATGTGTCATTGCAAATAGGAAGAAGAAACAATCCCCCATATCTTGCTTCACTGTCACTTTTCTCATAAACTATGGGGTCATGTTATGCAAAAGTTGCAAATCTATCAATCCATGAATGAAATTCTCCCCGTCTTATTTATGACTAGAATATCCCATCCCAACATCATCTTATTAAAGAACTTTGGAGGAAAACCTTTCCCCACCTCTATTGGAGTCCCTTAAAAGAAAGAAAAAATCAATTTTTTAGAGATGATGAAAAGTCCTCAAGGGAGATGTTCATGATCTTCACCAATATTTTAAGAGACAACATCTCGTTTCCAAGTGGACTTGCCCTTCTTATCCCCTCCCCCTAACCTCCTTTGATGGTCATATTGCAAAGAATTATAACATTCCCAATTCCTACTCCATGTTTGACAACCTAAAAAGATGGTCAACCTTACTACAGAGATGGATCTCCCCACCAAACAAGTGGTGTAAGCTCAATTTTGACAGGACAAATTGGGGTAGGCTAGTTTAGGTTGTTGGTGGAGGAAACATAAGATCCTAGATCAATGCTTTAGTAGTTTCTTATACTAGTAGTATTGATGGGGACACTAACAATCAAGAAGAAGGTATGGCTTTTCTTTGGGAATTAAATTTTCCCTCTATCTTAACATCAAGCTCCTAATCATTGAAGGGGATTCCAAACTCATTGTCATTGTTGTCAAAGGCTCCAACACTCTAGGTTGGTCTAGAGAAGGGTTAGCTATAGGTATCTTTGAACCCTTCTTGGGGTTGTATGTGTTTGAGCTCAAACACGCTCACAAGGAAGGGAATAAAGTGGTAGATGTTATAGTAGTGTTGGGCCTGGGAACTAGTCTCTACGATGCTAAAGGAAGCACAAGTTTTCCTTCCCTAAAATGTGTAAAGACTCCTCTCTAAGGAGTGGAATATAAACAAAAAACAAAATGATGAGCATCATGTACAAATGGGTTGTAAGGACCCTTCTATTTCTCAGCCTGGTGAATACTTTAGGACAAAACTATGGGTTTAGTGTTCAAATGTTTGAATTATATTAGAAAAAAATGGATCATCCTATGGTTGTGATGAAAAAAATTGAAAATGTAAAGCCACGTCAAATATTTTAGATGGTGCAGGCCTCTTTACAAACATGGCTACATAGTCAAATTGACAAGAAGTTCTTGTTGGCTCATCAGTGGGCCCTTTACCCCAGTGAGATGACCTAGTGGACCCATGAGAGGATGTGGCTCCTAATTGCCTACATGGATCCTTATCAGGGTCATTTATTGATGATGGGATGTTATCATTATTTTAATTATGGTATTGGCATCTATGTGCCCCAAAAATTTATTAATTTCCAAGGCTTTATGTTTATTTATTTATTTTTTATGGCTTTTGCAAGAAAAACCTTGTTAAATCTTTTCTTGAGTATCATGGGAAGGACATGACAAGTTTGGATTTTAATGCAATTCCCCATTAATTATTATTATTACTTAAGCACACATGTCATTTACTTCAAAAAATAATTTCCGGTTTACTTTGTAATTCTCTTTTGTTGGTTGGATACCATGATGGCGAAAACTATATTTTTGGTGCCTACTACTATTATAGAAATCATGGGTGGGGATAGAGCGAGAATTGAACCGAGCACTAATGTGGGGTTCAAAGAAGATGACACTATGACATATTTTCTTAGAGGGTGGGGTTTCTCAATTCATTGAATGTATTAATGGGTTTGATGAAAACCTCCTGATTCAATTCATGACATCTTGGGAGGACATAAGAGTGAAGGTGAGAGGGATTTCCTTTAATGTCAACAATGATGCTATTGCAAAGGCTATGCGCCTTCGTGCTAGGGGTAGGAAATGGAAAAAATAAAGTAGGGTTGTGGATTTGATAGTTTGGTTCTTTTCTTCAAGGAGAATGAAAATCCTATGAAGCTGCATGGGGGATTTGACCATGCAAAACTATCGAGCCCATGTGACCAAGTTTAACTTATGATAATGAATCTTTTTACCCTTGAGGATTGTTTTAAGGATTACTACTATTTCCACCTCCCCATGTTGAATCACTTTCGCCATAAAGAAGAAGGTTGTGGACATGGAGAAGAAAAAGGTGAGCATCCCCCACTTCAACCTAAGAGTCATGCATAGATTTTCCACTACATTGTGCTTGATGCAAAAGAAAGTCCTTGGTAAAGATGTTGAAAAAGAGGGGAATTACAACGATCTCTTCAAATTTATCACTTATGATTGGAGTGAGCTCCTCACATAGCCATTGGTTGGATGTTTACTAGTTTTTTGGTTTACTATTATATGTTTCCAAGACTTTTTATCATATAGTTTTATATCTCTATAATATTTTGATATTATGCACTAGTTATTGTTAATGCATTGTTTATACTATGTCAATAGCTTGTTGAAGCTGCATAGATGTTGTTTTGTCTACAGGGTTAGTACCCTAATTTTGTTACTATTAATATAAAAAATAATATGTCAAAATATATAAATTTTAGTTATTTATATCTAATTATGCAATGTTTAAATACATTTAAGTTTTATCTTTAATATCTTATCAACATATCGTTTGAAACTCCTATTGCTAGTCATTGTCTCCTTATCTTAACAAAAAATTAAAGAGATCCATTTATTAAACTTACCCAAAACATAATCCCAACTTCATACCTTAAAATGTTGGAAAATATACCAACAAAAATTAAACTTTGACAAACACTTTATCAACTACTCAATTTTACCAATAAACTAAAACCTACCTAACCCGAGTACTTTATTTTATTATATCTAAAAATATTATATTATTTTAATAAATTAATTATTAACTATAGAATTAAAAAATGTTGCGAGGCAAATTCTTTTCTCCCTTATTTTGATTTTTGTGCAAACGGTATCAAATATTGTCCTCTCTCGAACACCTCCCACGTGTTTTCTATTTTTTTGGTCGTCTACATAATCTTTTTCAATTCAAACAAAATGCTCGTATGAGGCTAAAATCGCCACTATTCAAAATGTTCTGTATGCTCTTAAAGGTTGAGACATGGCATATGAAGCATGTTCTTTTGCACGAGAATATCCCTACTACATTTGGACATGGGATTATAATAAAGATTTATAATATCCCTACTACATTTGGACATGGGATTATAATAAAGATTTATAATATGTTATTTTTTATATGGAGTGTAGTGTAGCATCCAGTTGTATTTTTGGAATTTGAGATATTATAATTACTCTCTTTTCTTTTGGTGCCAAGATCTTAAATTGGGTCTTTAAATTATGTCTTTTGATTGTAGTTTGAATTTTGAATAAATAAGAAACAAAATTAAAAAATTTAGTGGTAATATTTGTCAAACAATGATAACAATTCTAATTCAAAGATTTAGAAACTTAATTGTAGTACAGTCAATTAAGGTGATGACATTACTCTATTTTAAGCATTGTATTTGGAAACAAGTTCATATTAGAACAATATTCTTGTATATCTTATATTAAAAAACATATTATCTTTGCTTATGTTTGTCATTGTGTAAAATTATTTCACATCTTTGTTTATAATGAATAGTTTTTTTTGTATTGTAGAATATTTGAACATAGTAGACAAATCTAAGTTTCGTAAAATTTTCTTTTTGAATTTTTTATTTTCAATTTTTCAATTTATATTTTCTTTTAAATAAATTCATCTCTATTAATTTGCATGATCTAATTGACCATTATCATGGACTTTCTTGTGACATATAGCTAATTTTATAGATTACTCTGTCATACATGTAAACATTAAAAGAAAAGTCATTCTTCATGTAACAAACGTTTTGGAAAAATCTTTAGGGGAGGACTTTACTACATTGATATTAGATAGGTCTTAATCCTTCTACATTTTCTTTTTGAAGTTTTGGATTTTTAGTCCTTTTTTAATTTATATTTTCTCCTAATAAATTCATCTATATGTTAACAACTCATATAGGGAGTAATCTTTTAGGTTCTTCAAGATTATGATCATGTCTTTAGACAACCTAGGGAACCTTTTCTCAAATAATAGCTCATGCAAGGGAGCAAAGAATCGGTCACAGATGTGCTCATATTTGGATGAATATTTGTGCTCCCGTCAGTCCTAGCAATAAACATGGGAAAAATGACATGGGATGCTCCATGTCCAATTCATCCCCAAAGAATTTATTAGCTACACAAATAATATAACACAAGTAAGAGGTTGTATAGAATTTTGGCTTTGTGCCCACTGGAGGAGACTTGACTCTCAATTTTTCATTGCACAAAGTGAGTGACAAAACAACTACCTAGTTTAAAATTAACCCTCTTTAAGAAACATATGTGGTAATGAGGCTTAGGATTCTTGAAAATGAGAAGCATCCTTCTCCCAATACAACTTGCTAACTAGGGACTATATTTTTTTACTAAACCCTTGAGGTTGACGGAAGGGTACCATTTAGTGTTCCTAGAAGTTAATTGTCTAACACCTCCTCTTGAGGTTCAAGCCATGTTTCATGGTTGAAAACTAGGCACTTTTGTTGTAACATCTACTTATAGGACCCATAGGTGATGTGGCATGGGGCCATGAACCACCACATAGGTCTAATACATAGAGTGTTTGGTGTAAAAGACAAACCTAAGTCCTATAGAGAAAGGGGGTGGCACTTGACTCCAGGCACCAAAAAACCATAAAATAGTCCTCTCATGCATGAACATGTGTGCCCAGATGCTAGATCAACCCCACACGTGTAAGATGAAGGGCCTCTCCACATAAACAAGTAATAAAGTATCTCATGTGGGGCATGTAGACCAAATAATCCATGCACAAGCCAATAAACAACCTCCATGATTCATCAACATGTGTACAAGGGTGTTATGTCATCTCTATCATGCCTCAACATATGTGTCAATGCCAAATCAAGTCCCACATATGACGATGAGAAGGTCGATCTATGTCAAAAAATGATGAATGAACATGTGTGAGCCAATGGAGACCAAGTGCTCCATGAACTAATATCATATAGTTTGTAGTAGAAACTTATACATAATATGTCAATGTCTTAAGAAAATAGGCATCACAATATATCAGCATGGACCTTGTAATGATTCTATCATTCATAAAAATAGTAAATCACATTCACTGTATACATCAATATTTAAAACAAAATATAGCAACTGGAAGCACAAACATGAGAGGGAATGAACTGATACAGAAAATTCCAAGAATTCATTAAGATAAAAATATAGGACTTTCAACACTTCTGTATTAAATTATGTATATCTATCAAATACACCTTCTAAATAATAGAGTCCAAGTGTAACAAAATAATATGGAACCCCTTGTCTTTGAATTTACATAGTTTATATAGATATTTATAAACTTTGAGCCATTATTATCTCATCAAACTAACTTTATGTTCTAATTAAAATCAAATAGAAATATTTAAAATTATTGCAATGATTCTAGTTTATTTGCTAAAATTGAGCTACAAGATATTTGGATCGTTGCTTAGAAATTGGTGGACAATTGCACATAATAAGTCCTTCTACTTATCTTCCAGAGGTAGTTGAATATTTGTTCCACATTTAATAATGTTGGCTCATTGAGAAGCACTTGGGAAATTATAAGCTATCATTTCACTAGTTAAAAACTCCAGGTCATTATATTGAGCATATGAAAATGGAGGCAAGTAGTGCACTAATAATTTGAATTCAATTAAGAGATCAAAGTCATCTTTCAAATTATCTACTATAGATTGCCCCTTTAGTGATTTGCTGAGATCATGAAATTTGGAGTCTTCACTTCTGCATTTGGCTAGTAATTCCAAATATTGAGTTTGAGGAATCAAATATTAACGATCATCCTAAAATTATGGCAAACCTTTCTTAAACAGATTAGTGAATCGAGCCATGAAACCTACCACTTTCTTTAGAAGTTCATTTGTCTTATTTTGTACACTTTCCATTATTTGATGCTTTCCAACAAGTCTTGAGGCATCCAATATAATAATTGACCTACAATTTATACCCAATATTTGCAAACCTACCTTGCAAGTAACATTCATAGCATTGATAATTTGATTTGCAAGGTCTTTTGGCATATGGGTGAGCTCTTCTCTTAAATCTCTACAACTCTAATTACTAGACACTTCTTTCTTGTTTCAAGAAGTAGCCCAAGCTTCTTGTAGTTAAATTCTTTACATCTATGTCACATCTATAATCATGGCATATTTTTGGAATTGAAGTCTCTTGTAGTGAACCCAAGGCTTCAAAAATGGTATCTTCGGTTGGCTCAAAAGCATCTAGTTTTCTCGCAAACAATCTAAGCTCTTTAATATTAGCAATCTATAGAAGGACCTTATTGTGTTTGACGCATTCTATTTTTATAACTAATATTGATCATGGTTGCTTAGTATCTTGGATGTACATGAAATCTAGATTTTCTACAGGAGACTAGAATTGCACCCATAATTATCATTCTTAATGGTGTTGGAGATGTCATTCTACTTCCATACTCATATTCATTCAAAATTAGGTCATAGATATGCCCTTGACAATCCTTGGATTGATTTTGTTATGGCAGGTATATGTTGCTAAAAATACCACAAACTCTTTTAATTTGTCTCATGAAGCATTTTTTAGGTTGGAGGAGGACTACCTTAGAAGACCCACTTGGTGGGAATGGACCCAATTGGAAGAGATGGGACACTCAGATGACTTCAGTAGAGATTTAGCAGGTAGCCACAGTACAAATGAGGTCGAGTTTCCAGGTTCAACTAGAAAGAACATATCTGAAAAGTTTAATATCCTTGATCTAATCTCTAGTTAAAATCATAATAAAATTTGACTTTCAATATTGCACCTAAAATAAGAGGACATATAGACTAGTTAATTCTCAAAGAACCTTTGAAGCTTTTTACAGTGCCAACATGTCCTAGAAAAATATCCATTTTTGAAATATAAGAGAAGAAGATATATAGACCAATTAAGTCTCAAAGGATCTTCGAGGTAAACATGATCATATATAGCACAACATGATCATATATAGCAACTTGGAACTTAAGGCTATGTAATAGAATTTATAGTTTTCGATTAAGGATAAAATAGTTTTTGAAGGGAACAGTAACCCTTTACAATAGATAGAAAGATAGGAAGAATCAACACAAAGCAAAAAGAGACAGTTGGGGAAAACAACATAGAACAATAGAAACCCCCCCAGCACTAGAAACTAGCAAAACAAGACCGACACACCAAAAAAAGAAGGGCGAAGACCAACCACAATAGCTAAGACATCTTTTCCATATACTTCATTGTGTCTTCCTTCAGCAAATCAAATTGTTGGATGGATTCCCGGAGAGCCATGATTTCCTTTGAATTGTATGCTTTATTTTTCTTCGTACTCGCTCTAGTACGAGATCTAGGGCCAACAGGGGTAGAGCCTTTAGTATCTTCATCTTCAACAATAATGGGACCATTATTCCCTTCCAGAATAGAGAGAAGGGCCCTCAAGTTGTCAGCGGTTGCCTTCATGCCCTCAAAGTTTTACTTCATTATTCTGCTGAGAGTTTCTTCGATGCTCAAGATACAGCTGAAGGTAGTCTACATGCAGAAGTTGACAATGGAATTTATTTTTTGTTCAAGCTTCTCCATCAGAACCAACAAACATCACAACATCAGTATTGGCAATGTTCGTAGGCTTGGCCACCAGCGGGGCAATTTTGTTCACTCCGTCTTTCAGTTCAGAGTACTTGATACTAACATCTTGGATTTCATCATACGACCAAGAGTTCAGCTGCAAGTCCATACCAGCCCGCTCTTTGAGAACTTGCATGAACCTAAAATTACCTTTACCCTTCTCAGTATTAGCCTCTTGGCTTCTCCCAATTTTCTTCTCAGGGTCCTTTTTTCTCTTCGGCCTTCTCAGAGATGGTCCTAGAAATCGTGTCCTCCTTCGAGGATGAGTCTTCATAATCCACAAGAATAGAGGAAGTGTGGATAATAGGGTTGGAACACTCTTCAATGTGAGCCATGGAGAGAGAAATAGGAGGATTAGAGCCATCCACAACCTGGGGGCTAGTGCTCATATCATTTTTCTCCATGTCAGTAGCCTCCTTAGGAATGTAGTTATCACCCAGGCCTTTGGTCTTCAAATCCCCATTTTTGGCACTTCTGGCTTTGTCGCTCTCAAAATCCAAGGCTTAGAAGCAATATCCTGAGGGACACAGTCTTCCTCATCATAGTAGTCACTGAGGTTTTGATCCTCTTCTTGCACCTCATTATCTTCCTTAGTTTCCATACCCACCTCCTCAGAGAGGAATTTAGCAACTTCAATCATGTCATTGTTATTATTTCCCTCCCGCACACCAGTGTCGTCGTCAATGTCCATACTAGCCTCATCCGTGAGGAATTTGGCCACTTCGACCATCTCACTAGTAGGGTTATCTTTCTTTTTCTTATTGAGAGTATTACTATCAATTAGGAGGGATCTTACCCTTCTTCTCCTTAATTTTCCCAGGGACCGAGGCAAAATCCTATAAGTTAGACTTGGCATACTCATAATAAGAAAAATAAGCCCATCGTGAAGATTAGGCTTCTCAGGGTTCTTCCTTTTCTCTACAATATTAGTACCAAGGGATTACAACAGAAGGTAAGGAAGAGAGATTTTTCTCTTGTAACGAAAATGATTTACCAACATGAAATGAAAATTGTAAACTCTAGTGTACCAACCCTCAAGAGTAAAATACTACATAAGGGCTTTGACAAGTTTAGCCCAAAGCAATTTCATGTGGTTACGAAGAACAAAATCTCCAGACTGTTTCACCAGGAGGGATTTCTCACCTTGAGCCTTGCGGTACATTTTAGCCGCATTCTGGGCCATGATCCTGCCTCTATAATACTTCAAACCAGACATTTGTAAACTCATAATCTCAAAAATAAGATTTTTAGTAATGTTAAAGGTTTTACCACAAAAGGTAACTCTACCATTATCCCAGCTGTCAGTGAATTCCTTGGAAATGTCCAAATCGTAGCCATGTAATTTCTCCATATAAGGTGTGACACCACCTTCCTTGAGCTTTTCCTAGACTTTTTCCTCCTTCGTCCATTTGCACACAGTCGGTTCCTCGTGTTTCAATTTCCCCCCATATTACCAGTAACCCAACAACTAGTCTTAGGCACAAGGAAATTGCCAAAATTGTTAACACAAATGAAAATCAAAAGAGTACTACTCAAGGCCGCCACTTTAATAGGGTTAAAGAAGGCGATGAGGACACAAAACACACACTTTTTTTAATTTCTACCCTATCCTTTAAGCGTGCAAGGCGCTATCATGAGGCTTTTCCGCCAATTATCCTTTATAATAATCATAATTACTAATTAATCCATGATTCTGATGGATTTGGTCATACCTTGTGAGGCTAAGGACTTCATTACTTAAGCCTTGATTACCATGCCAACAGCTAACATCATCATTGCGAGCTCCCACATTCGCCAGGCTATCAGCCACAACGTTAGCTTCTCAAACACATGGGAGACATGTGTGTCTTCAAAATCATTAAGATGCCTTTTAATCTGGCTAATGATGTGCTTCGTATTCCATGACGGTTTATGATTACCTTTAATACAGTTGATTGTATTCATGGAGTCCCCTTCCAGTCAGAGTTTGGTGCAATTCTGATCCTTGGCGAGCTTGCAAGCATGAAGGGCCGCCATGGCCTCAGCCACATGGCTAGACTGGATCCCAATAGGTAAAGCAGTTGCAGAAATACAACAACCTTGGGGGTTTCTAATTATTCTCCCACATCCAACAATGCCAAGATTACCCTTCGCAGTGCCATCAAAATTAACTTTGTACCATCCAAGAGAGGGGGAGTGCTAGACAACACCATCTCGATTGTTGGGGGCATTCTTAGGTATGGAAGAGAAATTCCAATTAGTAAGGACATCCTTATCAGTAATGCCTTCCAACAATTTAGGTCTTTGATCACAAGCCAGGTGGGCATTTTCAGTAATAATTCCAATAGCTTTGAAGCCAACCAACAAGGGAGTAGAGAGGTTGTTTCTGAATATCCGATTGTTTCTTGCTTTCCAGATCCTCCAAATAACATGGGGAGAAGTGTAATTCGAGACCAATTTATCCAATTTATGGTAAAATGGAGAGAGCCATTGGGAAATGAAGTCTTGGATAGTGCTAGGGAACACCCAACTGATATTCCAGTGCTTCATCATAATAGACCAAACCTCCCTAGAAAAAGTGCAATGTAAGAGGAGGTGGAGGGAAGTTTCATCATCTTGCATGTAGAGGTAGCATCTATTAGGAAGCATCCAACCTTTCTTAGCCAGGTTCTCTATAGTTAGCATTTTATCCCAAACAATCAACCAGTAAAACATGTTAATTTTGTGGATAAGTGAAAGAGTCCAAACCTTAGCCCAAAAAGGCTTAGAGCCCAAAGTGGAAGATAAAGAGTACACTGAAGCTACCAAGAATTTTCCACTAGGATTGGGGGACCAGATGAGTTGATCTTTAACATTCTCATGAATAAACTAGGGGGTTAAGTCTAGATCGTCAGTTTTCAGTTGGGGGTCTATGTCACAAAGCTTGATCCACTTAGTTTTTCTCCAGTAATTAGAAATTTTTCTCCCAATTCTGCTAATACATAAGTCATTCAGAGGGGTCATATCATTGAATTGGATGAGGGGTTTTTCCTTGATCCAAGGATCTTCCCAGAAGTTGATCACCCTGCCATTGCCAATACTCCATATAGCACCTTTGGCAGCAAGAGATTTAGCTTTGAGGATATTCCAGATGAAGAACCCACAGACATTGAGAGGGGAGGCAAGGAAAGCATCGATGGACAGGGTGGTAAAGAGGTACTTAGATTTGAGAATTTTATTCCACTCTTTTTCCTCTTTGAAAGTTCTCTAGATTTTCTTAGCCATCAAAGCCATATTGAAGTCTTTAATTTTTCTGATACCAAGACTGCCATGCTTAATAGGTTTACAGACATTCTCCCAGGCCGCAAGATGGGTCCTACTTTTCTACTCCATGCCAGACCACAAAAATATTTTCTACAAATGCTCAATAATGTTAGCAAACTTAGAAGGAATTCTGAAGAGGCTCAAAGCATAAACATGAAGGTTCTAAAGGGAGGCTTTGAGCAAGATGATCTTTCTCGCTTGGCTGAGGAGCACCCCTTTCCAGCCAACCAACTTATGGTTGAATTTATCAACAATGTTGTTCCAGAAGGAGTTTGGGGGTTTAAGGCCCAGAGGAAGACCCAAGTAGGTAGAAGGGAAAGAGGAGATCTTACAGCCAATAATAGTCACCATTTTTTCCTTTCTAAGAAGGGGAGTATTGATAAAGAAAAGAGATATTTTCTCCCAGTTGATAAGTTGGCACGTAGCTAAGGAGTAGATATTCAGAGCTTGCTTGATATTTCTAAATTCTTTAATCGAGGAAGATCCCATTAAGACCGTGTCATCAACAAATTGTTCATGGGAACAAGGCTAGCAGGAAGAGGAGGGAATCATACCCTGGATAAGACCTTCATGAACCCATTTAGAGAAAAATATTCCAAGGCATTCAACCAGAATGGCAAAGAGGATGGGAGAAATAGGATCCCCTAGCAGAGACCTCTAGAAGGGAAGAAGAGGTTGGAAGCCGCGTCATTCACCATCACCGAAATAGAAGGTGTGGAGATCAGTTGTTGGATGAGGTTCACTGCATGCCCCGAAAATCCAAAGGCCAAAAGAACTCTGCATAGGAAGTCCCAATCCACTATGTTGTAGGCTTTAGAAAGGTTGACCTTCATGAGGAAACCTTGTTTCTACGAGACCTCCAGAGAATGGATATTCTCATGAACAATAATAATAGAGTCTAAGATTTGACGCCCTGACATAAAACCATTATGCTGGGGGTAAATAATCATAGGGAGGAAAACCATAATTCTCATTGTCAGGACTTTAGAGACGATCTTGTAGAAGGTATTACATAGGCCGATAGGTATGAAGCTCTCCATATAATCAGCACCAAGTTTCTTGGGGATAAAAACAAACAAGGTCAAATTAGCTTCCTTAAGCAGAGAACCGACTCTAAAGAATTCTTTAACCGTAGCTAAGACATCTTTTTCAACAATGTGCCAAAAGGATTGGAAAAAGAAAGGGGGGAAGCCATCCGGACCAGGAGCTTTTTCCCCCTCAAAGGAAAAGGCAGCAACTTTAATCTCCTCAAAGGAAGGGATTTTACATATAAAATCATTAGCATCCCGATCAAGGATACAAGGGATGGAATCCAACAACAGATTCTGATTGTCCGAGGAGAGGGATGGGTCACTAGAGAGAAAAGAGGAAAAATAAGCAATGACTTCTTTTTTTATGTCCTCCTCCTTATCCAGTATACCAAAAGGGTTGTTGAGACTATCTATCCTTTTGGCTGCCTTATGTTTCTGAGCTGTCATTTGGAAGAAACAAGTGTTCTTGTCCCCAACCTTAAGCCAAAGAGCCCTAGATCTTTGTCTCTAGGAGGCTTCTTCCTTAGAGATGATGTTATGATAGTCAGCCTAAATTATATTTTCCTTCAGTTTGTTCTCCTTAGTAAGGCCCTCCTTTTGGATAGTATCTTGTAAATCTTGAAGGTCAAACTGAATAGTGATTTTAGCTTTGAAGATGTCCCCAAAAATGTCCTTATTCCACACTTTGATTTTGTTTTTTATTCTCTTAAGTTTTTGGACAACTTTATACATAGTTGTTCCCTCCACATGGACATTCCACCAGTCAACTATGTTCCTTTCTAAGTCTGGGTGTTGCATCCACATTTTCTCAAATCTAAAGGGAGGGTGTCTTTTACCTAACATGGGGTTAACCTGAAGAGCAATGGGAGAATGATCAGAGCCAATACATTGCAGAGTAGATAACGAGCAGGCATAGGAAAGGATCTAGTCTGTAGATAACAAAGCCCTATCTAGATGGACTTGAATCAAGTCATCACTAGTTCTGCGATTGGACCAGGTATAGGTCCCTCCTCTGAGATTGAGATCCAAGAGGGATTGATTATTAATGAAATCCATCAGGGCCACACTACTGTCACTGTGGGAGGAGACACCCCTAGATTTCTCAAAGTCACTTAGAGGAGTGTTAAAGTCTCCAACAACCATCCAATAGTCATTCTTGAAATTGCTTCTCTCATCTTCCAGTTTTCTCCAAAACTTATCTCTACCACTTTTAGAGTTGGGCATGTAGATATTAGAGAGAACCCAACAGAAGTTGTCTCTAATATGGTAGAACCTAATAGAAGAAATGTTTCCTTCTGACTTAATAATCTCTCCTTGGTTAGTATTGAGGTTCCAGAAGGCAGTGGTCCCCCCAGAGGCCCCATCCGAGCTGCAGCCCACAACCCCACAGTTCTTAAACACTTTAATCTTTTCAACTTTATCTCTAGCCATTTTAGTTTCCTAAATAAGAATGATATCAGGCTTTTGATCCCTAAAAAAATTTCTTAAAAGGTCCCATTTATGGGGGATGTTAAGTCCCCTCATATTCCAAGAGATGATCTTCATTTCTTACCTTGAGAGCATTCCGGGATAGTGCGTTAATGCCCATCCACAATACTTTGTCTCCTTTCCTATTCTCTCATGAGTTTATTACCTCTTCTGCCTCTGGTAGGTTTAGTCATTCCCACATCCGCTCTCATAGCTCTAGTAGTAACTCCACCTAGAGGCATTCCTAGGGGAGACTCAACCTGTTTCTTTTTATTATGCCCTACCTCCGTCTAGGGAGCCTCCTCATTTTCAAGAAAAGGGTTGGATTCATCATACGAATCTGCCCATATTTTCTTAGTTCACGATGTTTTTGGACTCAACAAACTATCCTAGATGCAGGTACCATCTTCTTTATCTACTGAGGGACTCTTGGGAACCCCACAAGGGAGGTCATCCTTAGAGGCTGAAGTAGCTCTAATTTCTCCTTCTTCAAGGGTTCCTTCAAGTGCCAAGGGTGCCATCTTTTCCAAATTAGATTGATTCTCAGGGTCAATAGTTTTCTGAGGGGGATCATTTGCTCTTGAATCTATACCAGCTCCAGAAGGCACAGTCAGGGCCTTTGAGCTAGTAGCACTAGGGTTCACCAAAACTTTTTCCTTCTACACCTTCTTAGAGGGGGGTACCTTAGGTTTCAGGGTTTTGAGGGGACAATCCTTTTCCCTATGGTCAGATTTGTGATAGATATAATAGACAAAGGGAAGGGACTCAAATTCGACTGATTGATTCCACACACCAAGTTTAGAGTTTATATCAATATTGTGAGGCATGTCAGCCGTCTGAAGGATATTCACACATATCCTGGCGTAAACTCTTCTAGTTCTGGACATAGTCATAGGATCTATAGAGAGGAGATCTCCAAAAGAGCTAGTCAAACCACCCAGAACGTCCTCATGCCAGTATTTAAGAGGGAGGCCAGGGAACCTGACCCAAATCGGAGCTGAGACTAAGAAAGCAGAATCCTTGAGTTCCAGGTTGGGAGCCCATTTACAAAGAGCTAGAGAGTAACAACCAACCATCCAAGGGCCTCCATAAATAATGTTAGATAGATCCTCCATACTTGAGAATTCAAAGGAGAAGAAGCCTTTGGACATGGTAGCAATGTCAACTTGTCCCTTGAGAAACCATTTTTTCTTAGAAAACTGCCTAACAACCTCAATGTTAGATCTACCCCCAGCAAATTTTCTAATCAGGGTCAACTCCATAGAGGAGATGGAGAAGTCAATCAGGGGATCAGAGATAAAAATAGAGAACTCACCTTTACAAGGATCGAAGACCACATTCACTGTAGGGAAGGAGGATTTGCCTGTGGGTTTAATACCAAAAAGGGTAGACCACTTGCCTCTACTCTCACTCTTTTGACCAGCACTAGGAATAGGGCCCTCCTTTGGGGATTCTTCCAGAAGAGTCCCACCATTCTCCGAGGGACCTTCCTCAACCTTGCTCTCGGAATCAACAACCTTTGTTGACTTCTAACCGTTCTGATCAAGAACAACCTCTGACCCATGTAGCAGAATATGTCCTCTAGTAATACTGACCATGGGAGGAAGATTCTTCCCAAAACCATGTCAGCAACCTCTTCCATAACCACACCAACAACAACATGGATGCCATTACCAGGCCACTCATTCAAAAAAAAATTCCCACTCACACACTCAGGAACCTTGCTCCTGCCCGAAGTCTCCGCCATTCTGTCAATGTGTTCACACCTTTGGATGTTACTCCCACTTCTTCATCAACCAATAGAATTTATAATTGATAGTTAAATTATATAACAATATTTTTTATGATCTTTACTAACATTTATTATAATAATTACATGTTTTACATCATTGGAATGACATATTAGCTATAAGTTTTTTGAAATTTTATTACATGGTATGTGCACTTTGGTATGATGTAATGTGATTATGGTTTCATTTCATATGTTTTAATATTAGATATATAACAGAAAAATAAACTATTGCATGAAATAAATAATATTTTTTTTATTTTAAATGTTTTTTTCTTCCAAAACATGAGTTTTCCAGAAGATTGAGATGATCCTCATGATATAGATCTAGAATATGTTGGTTTTGGTACAGATCACATGATAGAGGATGATGATGACACAAACACAAACATAGAAGACATCGAGGCCGATGAAGATGATGAAAATGATGGTGATGATGAAGATGATGAAAATGACGGTGATGATGATGATGATGATGATGATGATGATGATGGCGACGATGACGATGATGATGATGATGATGATGATGATGATGATGATGATGACGATGACAATGATGATGATGATGATGATGATGATGATGATGATGATGATGATGATGATGATGATGATGATGATGATGATGAGGACGACGATGACGATGAGGACGACGACACCGATGATGATGATGATTAGGCAGTTGTTGGTAGTATCCAGTGACATTCATGATCATATAGACTACATCATGGATTGTTGCTAATATATTTTTATGATGCCTCTTTTCATGGTTACTATCATATATATCATTTTCACAGCCTGTAGTACCATATTATTGAGTTGTATCATTTTGAATTACATCATTTGGACATGTATCATCTTGGCTTGTATCATTTTGAGTTACATAATTTATCATTTTTACTTCTATCATTTGTATATGTATCATATTGAATTATGTCTACAGTTGGACATGTATCATTTTGACACGTTATTGATCTACTGGCATATTTGAGTTTCACTTGTTTTAGTTATATATGATGATGATCTTATAAGTATTGATTTGTCAATTTATATATATTGAAAGTTGTCGATGATTTTTGGATGGATATTTATTATGTATGATGATTTTAATTTACTGATCAAGATGGGTGTTGTCAAATTCAATAAAATTATAGATATTAAACTCACTTATTTTAATTATAGATGATGATCATGTTATAATAATTATCTTCTTATTATATATATATATATATTAGATATTGTTGTAGATTTTATTTTGAGAAACATTTAATAGTATAATGATGTTGTTAATTTGTATGGATGTTCATTTCCCTAAAAAATCTTTATAAATTTTATCCTATAAAATATTTCAGATGTAATATGACTTACTCTATAATCACGTAAGTTATTTAAGAGGCATGATATATTTAATTAATTAAATTGAAATAAAACATATTAAATTAATAAATGGAAGCAAAGAAAGAAATATTTTTAGAAGCAACAATGGAAGCCAAACTAGAAGCAATCTTGGAAGCAAAATTTGGCGTTATCTAGGAAGCAAAAACAGAAGTAATTTAGGTAGCAAACAAAGAAGTAATAATGGAAGCAATTTTAGAAATAACAAAAAGATGCAATAATAGAAGCTATATTAGAAGAAACAAAAGATGCAAAAATAGAAGCAAAGATAGATGCAACAAGCAACATTATATTAGAAGAAAAATTGGAAGCAAAAATAGAAGCAAAACCAAAAGTAAACCTATTTAGAAGCAAAACTGGAAGCAAAACTGGAAGCAACACAAGCAACAAAACCATAAGTGAAATCGGAAGCCAAGTTGGAAGCAACAAAGGACGTCATAATGGAAGAAAAAATGAACACAACAAAGGACATAATAATGGAAGCAAAACTTGGCATCAATTAGGAAGCAAAGAAAGAAGCTATTTTCAATGCCATACTAGAAGCAAAAAAAGAAGCATGACAAGTAGAAAAATTAGAAGAAAAAAGGGGAGAAGACATGGAAGCAAAACTATAAGACAAATTGGGCGATAATTTAGGTGCTATTCCTGATGTTGAATTGGGTGTACTCGGTGGTGCTGTACCAAGCACTATTTTGGTGTAAAATTTGATGTTAAATCCATCATCCAGTACAAAAGCGATGAAAAAAATGGTACAAAAAATAGCGCCAAAGAGAACATGCAATTTGGCACTGAGTTTGGCACTAACAGAAGTGTCCAATTCATAAACACAAATGCACTAAATTCTAGTGCTATTTTAGGTGCTAATTTCCTATTTTGTTGTAGTGTCCATTGTGTTTGAATATTTTTTGAGTTATTTTAAGTGGATTGGAAGTGTTTGTCACCCACAACCTATTCCTTATTTGATAAACCAATGATCATCTCATCTAATTCAGATATGATATGTCTTAGTTGTCCCACCATTGTACAAGTTTTCTTTGGTGTTGCGAGTGTCATAGATTGTGTTATGGTCTAAATTCAATGTAGATAATTCCCTTATCCTACACTAGTGTAGTATTTGTGAGAGAACACAATCATGGGTTAGAACCCAATCATCTTCATGGTGTGGCTCCACTCTCTCACAAGTTTTTTGTGGTGGTTTTATCGCTTGATTTTTTAGTCTTCTACAAGTGTGTCACCTTTCTTAGAGAAGTTGTGATTTTTCATTGTGTGTACTTGGTGTATAATATGGCATGGTATTGTCATATCTTAATGTTAGCATTTTATTTTTAAAGAAATAAATTGTTTGGCTAGCTAATGTTCTAGGTGTGTAGTTTAGGAAAATACATATTATTATGGTTCCGATTTTATAAATTAATATAACTTGTCTTAAGATTGTTGGAATTATATAATTTTGGTTTAAGTACTTCTAAATATTTTTTTATGTTAATTAAAAACAAAATAAGGGCAATGTTCCTTACAATACCAAGGCCCAAAGGTGTTAAAAGGACTAGTAGCACACTAACAACAAATCAACATAAAAAACTACTACTCAAGAAAAATAACATATTGTAAGAAACAACTAACAACATATTCACAGATGAAACTAACAACAAACTAAAAGTAAACAAAATGTTCACTTTGGAACCAAAGTCCAGCAAGGTAGTAGCAAAGCCTAAAAAACTAGAAAGTAAAGAAATGTTCATGCTGGAACCATTGTCCAATTATTGTTATACACAAGAAAAACTTCCAAATATTATTTTCTAAGTGTTTATTTCTTTTCACAAATATTTATTACTAATTTTTTTATCATATTTATAAAAAAAAAAAGAGAGTTGAAAATAGAGTACAAGTATGAAGGTCTATAAAAAAACATAATTACTTAATATGTATGGTTTATAAACGCAAAAGGGAGAATTTAAAAAAATCTAACAATGAGTCACCAACTTACTAGGCACACACAATTGCATATGAATGGGAGGAAATCCTCTTGTGGGAAAGGAACAACCCACTAAAGAGTCTCATGCCCATCATAAGAGAGTCTTACATCCCTTTTGAGAGTCTTAGATGATAAGTGACACAAGAACCCCAACTAGGAGGAAAAGACATTATAGTTAACCTCCACTCTACCTTGCAAGGGAGGTTCATCAAATGAACCAATGCTAGTTTTTTGGAGTGAAGGAGACTAACCCCTCTACTATTTAGGAAATAATTAAGGTCTTTGGCTATGTGTTTAAATAAAGTTCCTTTGTCTTCAAATAGGACAACATACCCTAGGGTAGATTTCATAGAGTATTTTTTTCTCATTGCTCATGGTGCACTACATAAGTGGTTGAATAAACCATATAGATTAAAATTTGAAGGAAATTTTTTGGCTTGAACTCTGACACATAAGTATGTAAAGGTGCGAAGTTAGAACTTCTCAATGGGAGAAAAGAAAAGGGCAATAATTTTTTCGTTGAAAATAATATTATTTCTTGATTTTGATAGCTAAAAAATAACATAAACACTAAAATAATTACATGTTTTGCTAATGTACAAGAACCATTAAGTTAAGTCCCACGATAGTGAAATTATCCAAGACAAAGTTCAAGGATGAAAGGTAAAGAAAAGAAAATGAATCCAAATCTATACATTTAAGGCCAAAGGGGAAGTCCAAAAAAGATGCTTGAATATCTCAAGTAGCTTTTTGGTTGGTCATATAGTATGAGCAATGTCATCATTTGAGAGCCTTTCTCCCAAGGGAAGCCCAAGAAAGAGAAGATATCAAAGAAAATAAGTAATTTTAAGTTGTAGTGTAGACTACCAAGTCCATTTATGTTGACAAAGTCAAGCATCGGGGAATAAAAAGGACCCTAACAATAATGGATTTTGCAAAGAACTAGAAAAAAAAAAGGACTGAGAATCTTATAAAGGAATCCCAACATATAGTTTATAAAAGAAAGTAAAATGTGGTTGGAATCCAACTTATAAAGCATAACATCAAGAAAGAGCCCTCACATGCACAAGATAGAATGCAAGTTTGATTAGAGAGATGGATTTTTTTGTTGGAGCACCAACAATGGGTTCAATCTCTAAATAAGACAATATATGCACTGATACATTTATGGAGAATTTCAAGACTTTTGGCATAAGGCATTTTTTATAGAGGCAAGCAATCTAGCTATTAACAAAAGGGAATCTCCAAAGATTTTGATTATTGAAAGAAAGATCCTTCCTAGAATCTTCTTCAACATGCTTGAGCAAAGACTTAACTACCCCAAAGGCCTTCTAGCTATTTTGAGCAATAAAAGAAACCTTAATTTTAAATGTACTAATTGTAATGAAAAGAGCTTAGAGATTGATTCCTTCAAAGTCTTTTTTTTTTGTTGAGAAAGTGAACTTGACAAAATGCCCTAGTTAAATGGTGTTGCTTTCTCTCGCAATCTTTAATTGCCAAATCTTTATGTAATCTACACTTATTCAATATTTTAAAAAAAACCCTAGTTAAATCTTCCTTCAATTTGATCATCGATTTGAGAAATATGTATTCTACCAAATCCACCTAAAACATGATTCCAACCTCATCCCTTAGAAACTTTCAATATTTACACTATATAAAAATTAAATTTTAACAAACTCTTTATCATCTATTTAATTTCACCAATAAATCAAAAACTATTTAACCTCATTACTTTATTTTATAATATTAATTTACAATAATATTATTCTATATCAAATATTAATTATCAACTATTAAATTAAAATGTGTTTTTGGGCATATTCTTTCCTAACCCTTATTTTGATTTTTGTGTAGATTATACCATTTCTTGAGGTATCTTGAATGCCATTCCACATGATTTGATTCATAGAATTTGTCATTATTTGTATGAATGGTATATTCTTCGATTCAAACAAAATAATAAGTTAAAACAACCACTATTCAAAATGGCCAAAATTTGTGTGTCTTGTTTCCATTGAAAGGCGTGAGCCCCAAGGTTGGTGATACACCATTTCCTATGTTGTTGAAGGTTGGGACATGGCATATGAAGAATCTTATGTTGCAACATAATAGTATATTATTAGGGCCCGTTTGGACCATGGAATATCAAATGCCAGATATAGTCAATTTTGGAAGATGTTGCAATTCTGGAAGATACAAATCCTCAAATTGATTTCCAAAATATGGGATAACCTGTTTGGTTCACCCAAAAGATGACTAAGAAGATGACGTGGTTATTCAGAGTAGCCAAGGGCTTCTCCCCTCTATGAGACGGTTACCTGGAGTTCTCTGCCTTTTGCACCAGCATCATCACCATTATACTCCATCAAATCTTCGTTTCCTGTTGCTTCCCCTGCACCTCCATCAGCAGCATAATCGCCATAATGGAATGGTATGTTCGGACACTCTTCAATCCAAATCATCTTGGCTGGGCATTTGATCCTCCATTTTTAACGGCCAAAGAATTCTCCACCCTGAGAAAGATTTTAGGGTAAAATCTAAATTTTTGAGGCGCTTCGAAATTTCAACAGGATAAGAAAATGAAGCATTGTAAGGTGAATTAATGGATTGATGAACGGAAACGCTCGGTCTTACAGTCACATCCATGATCCGAAGACTGTAAGACTGTAAAAACCACACGCGCAGAATGAAATGGGCAGCCAATACAAAAATTTCAGATGTCAAAATATTATTAATGGCAAATAGCAGACCCGACGGCACAAAAAATTGGCATTCAAAAATGGGAATTAGAGCCCATATTCCAATTCCACCTTTTCAAGTGGAAGATGAAATGCCCATTTTTTGGGTAAAATTGGAATTTCAAATTTCCAATTCCATCTTATGATGTTGCACACAAACATGGTAGACCATATTCTGAAATCGATATACCGGAATTATGGCCGATATGTCATGGTCCAAACAAGCCCTTATGGAATTTCATTTGGGATTACAATGAATATTTATAGTATATTACTTATTTAATGTGACTATAGTGTAATGAAGTAGTTGTATCTTGGCACTTGAGATAATATATTAGAAAAAAATATCAAATAAGTTTATATGAGAATTTTTATTGAAATAAGTTTATTGAGGTAAAAATTTGCAATAAAATATTTAGAATTTTAATGAAAAATTGAGGCAAAAAATTGTAATAAAATACTTAGAATTTTAATGGTCATATTTGTTAAATAATACTAATAATTTTGTTTCAAAGTGTTAAGAGTTTAAAGGTGGTGTTGGTCAATTAAGGTGTGATTTGTTAGTCAATTCTATTGTATCTCGACACATCATCAATAGGCTCATGTACATTTTATATTGGGAGACAACCTCTCATCTTTGAATCTGTTTATCATTATGTAAAATCATTTCATGTCTTTGTCTCATTTATTTTATTTAAGCTGTAAAGGGGAAACTTTCCTACATAGATATTAGGTAGCTCTCATACTACTTTAACTTTTTTCTTTTTACCTTTTTTCTTTTTAGTGGTCCAACTCTTCCAAATGACACATGGTAGTTTTTTTTGTCTATTATTTTCTAATTTAGTCTTCTTTATCGATTAGAATAATTTAAATTGGTCATTATCAAGACTGTGTTGTAAATGTATAATCAATTTTATGGATTAGTCTATTTAGACATGTAAACATAAAAATATATTTTTAATGTCATAATCATATATAGGAAAGGTTTTCTTCAAAAAAAGACACAATTATTAAGTTAGATCTTATGACAAAGCTTGATGATAAACCCAACCTTTAAGAATCTATTTTTTACAAGTACGTGTCATGGTACTTGCTATCTTATTATGTAACTTTTATAAATTAAGTGCAAAGTGTAGTTATTCTTGCACTCTTGAAAGAGAGGTCACAAGTTTGAATCTTATAGAGCATAAGGCATGTACATCTCGTTTGTAGCATAGTTAGGTACCTCTTGCAAGGAGTGCAAGATAGACACGTATATTTTAAACCATCTTGTAGATCCAAAATAGATCAAATGATCTTGTTGACTATAAAAGGATCTATATGCATGTATCTTTTATCAATTTTATATTCATAATGTTTGAGCATATGCTAGCTGAATGGCATTGTTTAGTTATGATACTTTTGTTTTCTACATTATAGCGCTAAAGCTTCCATACGACCACTTAACATTTTATAAATCTAATAATAAATGAAGCAGTTCTTGTTATTATACTTTTAGAATACCTTCATATTTAAACTAGATTATAAATCTTCCATCCATAAATATGGTCCCATTCAACTTTATATATCTTGTCATAACTATAATCATTCAATCAATATTACAAAATATCACAATTGAAAAAATAATCATAACATATAATATTAAAATGTTACCATTTGATTACTTTAATAATGAGGTAATCCTCATTACCCATACTCTAAAAGTAATATTTCACACTAATATCTTGTTAGTATAAATTGTTTATTTGATTCCTATAATATTTAAGTGATTCTCATATGGGTGAAAGACTTATTTTTTTAAGAGATCATCCATCTTAGTATGAATCCTTCTCCATTGTGCTTGACCATGCAATGTAGTTCACAATCAAGACCAAAAAACTTGCTACCCCATCCACAAAACCTTCAAAAATATTATTCTTTAGGAGCCACTCATTATAGGAATCCCTAGCTCTTTTATTAAATCATATAGATGATTTTTTATAAGACAAATAAGTTTTATGATTTATCTCCAATTGCTTTTGTTCCTCACTAATATTCACAAATAGATTTGCATATATTGCCTAGGGGCATAGTAATCAAGTTTTAAATTCATCTTCTATAGTAGATTTGACTATGTGATTATAATATTGGCACATCTATTCTCTCATCAATACCATATTCTTTCTAAATAAGGTAACATCATGAGCATAACACATGAATTTATCATTCAACTTTCATGGTATACACACATAAATATTGTTGTATTGTGTTGGTATTAAGGAACACTGAGAGGGGGGAGGGGGGGATCAATTAGTGTTCTACAACTTTTAACTTTATTAAACTGATTTATCAACCATAAAGCACATGCAATACAGAGTAATGAACTGAAACAAAGAACAACCATCCACAACATTATAACACCGTGATTTTAATTGTGAAATTCCTAGTAGGAGAAAAACCACAGTGGGGATGGAACCCACAAATGAATACTTTACATAAGTATTAGGGTAAAAGCACAAAGTTGTGTCACATTTCAGGCTAACTTATCAGCACAACTGAATTTGAGAATTTCTAACTAAAAATTATTTTTTTTCAAACATATGGTCTAGCTAGATTCATTAGATAAGTGCTTCAACTTTTCCAATTGGAAATATCTATTAAATGCATGTTTTATACTAATTTGGGTCCAATTACAAAAAAAATAAAATTATTTTAGAAAAGTGACATTTCAATAACTCCTACTCTTTTTAATGATATTTTTAAAAATATATAAAAATACCCTTTTGTAGAGCTCAGAGTCAAGATTTTTGTCATATAAGTTTTATAGTATTTTGATTAGATCTAATCTATTATAATTTCAAAATACTGCAAGTAGGTATTTTAACATTCGAGAAGATGTTGCTTCAAATAAAGAAAAAAAATAGTAAATCATATCATAAAAATATAAAATTTATATTTAACACTAGAGGAGAGAGTTCTCTTCAAGAATATGTAATTTTTTTAATGAATGGTGTAGATTTGATAGGGGAAATTTGACAGGAGATGAAAACTGTCGATTTCAGATAAGCTCGAGTTTGAGTAGTTATCAGAGAAAATATAAATAAAAACCAATCTTTCTTCTTTTATGCACTAGCTATACATGTCATCTATAACATATTTTAAAATCAGAGGAAAAAAAGATTATTTGTATATACCTATTTGGTGGGAATTAGACCCCAGATTTTCAGCAATTGAAAAATGGACTTAAAATTTTGAAAAACTATGTCAATTCTTGTTTAAAAAATAAAATAAAAATTATAGGCATAAAATTTATCCAATTTTACAAATTTTATCAGTTTACATCATCTTTAAATTCTAAATACAAATGCCGCATTTATTTTGTTAAAGTTGAACAATTTGTGTGTTGACCTTTTCCTTTGTAAAAGTGTGACATGCAAGTTTGTACTTTTACCCATTAACATTGTTAAAGGTTTAAGTATAATAAGTGGAATAGACATGCATTCAAGCACACTGCCTAGAGATCACTGCTCAGTTGTACAATAATGGATACAACTTTGAGAAAGGCTTATTGTCATATAAAAGACATGAACAACACTCCACAATTGATGAACATGATCATAGCATTTGAATATGCCAAAGCAGTTCCATTTAAGTACAATAAATTGAATCTATACACTTCATCTGTTGAATCAAACATTTGATCACATACCCTTCACATACATAGCATCTGCATCATCCATCTATATCAAAATAAAATAAAATAAAATAACTCGATCTTATATGTCCACAAACAAAATTAATTCAACACTGAGTTGACCTCAAGAACATATTATAAAAATATTGTAACATGTAGATATCTGGTTGAATCCATTTGCAAAACATAATGTGGACCTTGAACAACCACACATAATCAATCTCCCATGTCATCTCTATGTTCTTGAACTCATAAACTGATCATCAAATCAATCAGATAGGACCGCATATAAATCAAGAACCTGACACACAAAACCTCATAGCTCACTCCAATGAAAAGATTAAGTATTGCGAAGCTAGAATAAGATAGACTATACCTTTGTCATCCTCCATCTAGGTTCACACTACAAAACTCAAAATTGGATGTCCATAATGAAGCATTTCCTGAACATAGTCAACTGCTCTATCTCTTCCATACTTAGCCAATTTTGTCTTCAATCCTTCGGTATGATCAAGAAATGATAAGTGATCATCTGGAATGCATATAGTTTCCATCAATGACAACATATACTAATGCAGTCAAGGATGGTGGATCCAATGAAGGACAGTCCAAGCCTTGCAGCCAATAGAATTACACAGCGGAATACTCAACACAACAGATAACACCACAAATGTTTCAAGTAATTTTCATTAACATGCCCGACTATAAGGCCTTCCAGGTTAGGGCCAATTACAAAATGAAACAATTATGCAAGATCCACAATAGATCCAATACAATCTCAGTGAGTTCAACTCTGAAGACAATCAGAAGCTAATGGAAACCCTAAGGCAGATCTAAACTTGAGCTCGCAAGCCTCCAAGCAATCTCCTTGTCTCCAAGTATGCAAACCCCTAGCTCTACTACAAACAACTATCAGATATTAATCTGATCTGCAAGATCATGCAAGAAATTTTCCACAACTTCACCAACTTTAGCTTCAAAACCTCAAATCTGACTCACTAAGTCTTCAAGTCATGAACTTCTTTGATCCCTTAATGATCTCCCCTTCCTCCCTAAACATCTGCCCAAACATCCTATAAATACTAATCATCAACCACAAGTCAGTTGGATGAAACCCTTAACTCCCTAATACAAATAATTAAATGTCATACAAGTCGGCTTACAAATGTATACAAACATTTAATTCAGCATGTCAGCCTATAACAATATCTACCAACAATAAATGCACCAAGTCGGCTCAATAAATCACACAAAACTCTAGTCGGTAAACCAGAACTGCCAAGCAATAGTGAATTAACCAAGTATGCTAGGCATCGCCAAGCACCAGTGTCGACCGAGCACTGCAGGCATGACCGAGTAACACTTTCACCGAGTGCCAGAGACTACTGAGTTCCTTTAGTGACGGAGCTTCCTTCAATGACCAAGGTCATTGGTCAAGGCTACAACAGAGTAACACCGGCCAAAATACCAACACCCCATGCAGTTTCACCGAGGACAAAGAGTGTCCCTGCCTTAACCTTGGATGCCCCTGCATCAGACACCCCAGGTTCCAAAAGATGTTCATATGTAAGAAGAACATCTTTCAGGATTCAGCACATAAATACCGAACTGGTTCTTCACATACAAGTCATCCACCTTTTTTGCTTGCAAACTCTTCCACTTCAATTTCCTCTGTCTCTTCAAGTCTTTCCTTGACAATGTATAGGTCAGTTCTCCATATTGATCATTCATTTTCTCTGGATCCACAACCTCCACTCGGCTACCAATACTCAGGCTTTTCCTACCGAGCGTTATATCCATCAAAGGTATCAATGAAAACTTCATGTCATCCTTCTCAAAAGTAAACACATTTCGGACACAGTCATAAATAGCTCTGCAATCATATTTCCAAGGTCTATCAAGCAATATATCACAACTATTCATCTTCAAAATATCACAAAGCACAAGATCCTTGTACTGGCCAATCTGAACATCAATGAAGCATTGTTCTCTAACTTCCAAAGCATGAACATCTTGTAATCAGCCAATCCTATAAGGAAAAGGATGTTTCATTCTATTCAAACCAAGTTTCTAAACTAGGTCCTCAGCAACAAGGTCATCAGTACTACCACTATCAACAATAACATCATAGAGTTTACCTTCAATCTTGCATCGGATCCTAAACAAGTTACTCCTCTGACAAGGTTCATCCTTTGTACCGAGCAATGTTTGTCGAAGCAGCAAGTTCTCTGATTCAGGTTCATTCTGAATGTTCTCATTCATCACAGTAGTTCGTCGGTCAACCTTCTTTTGTGTACACTCAAAAGAATGGTGTCCTTCCTCTCCACAATTATAGCAAGTACCCTTAAAGATAACTCTATCTGTCTTCTTCTTTGGCTCTACAGGATTCTATTCATCTTCTGCATCAGTCGGCTTATCCTTTACCGAGTGATCAATCTTTTCCTTCCCTCGAGAGTTACTAGGTTGTTTCCTCTTCAACTTATCTTTTGCCTTCAGAGCATAATGATAAGAATCTTCAATAGAATCAATCTTCAGCATACCAAGCTCATCCTGAATATTGAATCTTAGACCATTCACATACCGAGCTACCTTTTCCTTATCGAGCTCTTGGGTCCAGACCGAATAGTAAGTTTGTAGAACTCCTCGGTATAATCTTCAACAAACAAATCCTTCTATTTCAAATTCTGCAACTTCTTAAACAAGTCAAGCTCATAGTCAGAAGGTATGAACTTAGCTTTTAACTAAGTCACCATCAACCTCCACCGATTGATCTTTGTTTCACCTTCATCTTCTCAGTCTCTTTGTAGTTCCTTCCACCAAAGAGCAACATGTCCTTTCAACTTTGTCTGTGCTAATGTCACCCGAAGAGGATCTTCAATTTCTTCCATCTCAAAGAAATCTTCAAGTTCACCAATTCAATCAATTAGATTGTCAGGCTTCAAAGTACCAAAGAAAGTAGAAACTTCCATTTGGTAATTACTAAACCGAGTAGTAGATCTAGGTAACCGAGCAATAGATCTAGGTAATCGAGCAGTTCTATCTTCACCAGATCTATTCCTCCGGTCATCACCACTAGATCCAGCAATTTCAAACTCTTCAACAACTTCTTCATAGCCATCCTCAGTACCAACATTCTGAGGTATAAAAGTAACAACTCTCATGATCTTGGTGACCATGTCATTCTTCATCAATTCCATCTTAGATTTGAAATCTGATTTCACTTTCTTTATGATCTGGGATTCAATAGTATCACAAAGGTCAGAAATAACTCTAGGGTCCAATCTTCTCAGAGGCATCCTTAAAGATAAGAGAAACCCTCTGCAACAAACCCTCATCGACCACCTTGTGACAACCTCCAAGTTGTGTACAAGTCAGATCTCAACCTACAATCTTGCAAACAACTAGGGCACAATTTCACAAGTTCAGTGCTTCGGATCTGCAATCCAGATTATGCACAATCTCTACTCCAACGGGATCAACTTTGCAAGATCAGCCTTGCTAGTTTAACCTTCAAGATCAACTATCATCTCCAATAGGAACAAACCTTCGCTCTGATACCACCTGATGCAATCAAGGATGGTGGTTCCAATGAAGGACAGTCCAAGCCTTGCAGCCAACAAAATTACACTACGGAATACTCAACACAACAGATAACACCACAAATGTTTCAAGTAATTTGCATTAACATGCCCAATTGTAAGGCCTTCCGGGTTAGGGCCAATTACAAAATGAAACAATTCTACAAGATCCACAACAGATCCAATACAATCTCAGCTAGTTCAGCTCTGAAGACAATCAAAAGGTGATGGAAACCCTAAGGTAGATCTAAACTTGAGCTCGCAAGTCTCCAAGAAATCTCCTTGTCTCCAAGTATGCAAACCGCTAGCTCTGCTACAAACAACTATCAGATATCAATCTGATCTGCAAGATCATGCAAGAACTTTTCCACAACTTCACCAACTTTAGCTTCAGAACCTCAGATCTGACTCACTAAGTCTTCAAGTCATGAACTTCTCTAATCCCTTAATGATCTCCCCTTCCTCCCTAAACATCTACCCAAACAACCTATAAATACTAATCATTAGCCACAAGTTGGTTGGATGAAACCCTTAACTCCCCCCAAAAATAATTAAATGCCATACAAGTCAGCTTACAAACGTATACAAACATTTAATTCAGCATGTTGGCCTATAACAATAGCTACCAACAATAAATACACCAAGTCGGCTCAACAAATCACACAGAACTCCAGTCGGTAAACCAGAACTACCGAGCAACAGTGAATTAACTGAGTATGCCAGGCATCACCGAGCACCAGTGTCGATCGAGCACTGCAAACATGACCGAGTAACACTTTCACCGAGTGTCAGAGACTACCAAGTTCCTTCAGTGACCGAGCTTCCTTCAATGACCGAGGCCGTCGGTCAAGGCTGCAACCGAGTAACACCGGCCAAAATACCAACACCCCATGCAGTTTCACCAAGGACAAAGAGTGCCCCTGCATCATATATGCCATCAAGAACAATGTCGCCATCAAGAACAATGTCTCTTGCCAATATATTGTATTTGAGAATACAAGATGCCAAGATCTTTGTGTTCTCTACTAATAATAGAACTTTTATGTCCACCATATGCATCAATATTTTCTCTTCTAAATCATCAACATGAATACATATATAATGGTTCTTTAACATCATATTATTTTTCATCTTCACACACAGATGTCACTCATCATGTCATTATCTACTTGTACACACACACACATTTGTATGTATGTATTTATGTATATACACAAGTTTGTATATATATATATATATATATATATAGACACACACACACACACACATGATCTCATGAAATGCCATGATTATAAGATAGATTACAAGTTTCTTTTAAACAAATGTAATTGTTTATCGTAGAACATTGGAAGACTATATGAACATCATTAAAGAATAATTGGAACAACCTTTTAAAAAGATAATTAAATAAAGAGTTCTTATACAAACTCTCTTTCAAATGATTTCACATTTTGATAAATAAAAATTAACTTATATTGTGTATGAGACTTGAACTTCCTTGTAGTTTCCTATGGCATTCACTAAATTGAATCATATTTTTTAAATGTATAAGGTAGAAAACAAACTTTTTGTCTAATTTTCTTAAATTAGAGCTTTCGAAGAAGATGTGCACATCCATCGGAGCATTAATTCAAAGATGTCTTTTTGTAAGATGTAGTAGTTGCAATTGTCACTTTGATCACCACAAACTTCATTAAAAAGCTTATGCACAAAATTCAATAAATAATTTATGTAATATTATTTTGCATGTGAATATGATTAGAAGTTTCATATAGTTTATAATGGTGCTTACTCAATGTCTCAAAAATTTCTAAACATTCAATGTGTAGATTCATTGCAATGAGCGTGAAGTGCATGTACTAAATAATGTGTTTGACTACAAAGTTAAACTTTAGCTAGTTTAGAAATACACACACACACACACACACAAACATGTGTGTGTGGGTGTGTGTGTGTGTGTGTGTGTGCACACATACACACGCACGTGCATGCATGCATGGATGTATGTACATATACATATATATACCTTTGGAAAATTGTGCAAATTTAAACAATTCTTAAATATATGTACATTCATATTATATCTATCATATATTACATACTTCAAACACTAGCCTATATACTTCATCAAATTTGGCTCCTCCTGGACACCTTTCTAGAAATGTACCTCTCACACACATTGCAGGAGGGAAATGCTATGGTAGACTGCCTTTCTAACATTGGTTGCGAAGGAGTGGACATCATGTCCTTCACTCCGGATGACGTCCTCCAAAAACATCAACATCTACAAACGCTAGCTGAGTTGGACTATGCAAAATGCTCATCATCTAATGATGAGGCTTGAGTTGTACTCAGCACGTCACACCTGCAACATCACTACCTAATTATCATGAGTAACAACAATTTATATGACATCGATGATTTTCATGCCGCTAGTAGTTATTGATGTATGCCCAAAGTGTGTGGAGAATCGTCTGGCACATTTGCTTCAATTACCAAGAATGACGTGTCCTGATGATAATATGGCTTCGTATATTGACATGTACAGGATCCTGAAGGTTAAGCTTAATGTACTGAAACCATTTAACATTCTCAGATTGAGTCAGATTTGGGAATTATTTTGTCCCACTTGGGTGTACCTCACAACTTGCCTATTTTAATTTGCTGGTTGCCCAGTGTGCTCATTTCACAACTATGGATTCCTTCAATGAAAACTATGTAAAGTGCGGCAAATGCAGAGCATACCACTACAATACGCTTCCAAAGAACTTCAGAGTGAAATTGATACCAGATATCATGGAAGAGCCTCTTCCTCGGCACATTGAAGACTCGGTTCTGGGTACTATCTTCGTATGCCACTTTAGTATCATCCGCCACGCAATCAAATGAGTTATTGGTGAGGAAACTTTATTTCCTTAGACCAAACCATTCCTCTTTCCTTCACAACTGGTTTCAATCTTCCTCTCGAATGCGCTTGATTTGTTGTAGTCTCCACATCTCCTTAACATCCTTGTGCACAAGGTCATCAGGCCACAACTCTTGAGGGAGAACAAACTTAGGGCTATTGTCCAGGGGTATGATATTTGGCAAGGTCACGCTCTGGTTGGTGGGCTTTTCTCTCAACATTCACTATTAAGCAATCACGACTCCATGATGGTTTTCAACGATATCAAATGAACCATGGAAAAATAAAGCTTCAAGTTTGTCAAACAAGCACTGCATTCTCATGGTCATTATTTAGGGCAAGACTTGGTGGACAAGGTTAAATTTATTATCTTTGCCTTATTGGACTTGCTGGAAATCCCAAACGTTCCCAATTTGGGGGAAAATCTTGCTCCCTCAACATCTCGACGGCAAT
The DNA here is from genome assembly GCA_027943335.1 of Chamaecyparis obtusa. Lineage (NCBI taxonomy): Eukaryota > Viridiplantae > Streptophyta > Pinopsida > Cupressales > Cupressaceae > Chamaecyparis > Chamaecyparis obtusa. Next base: position 486,655 of record BSBK01008409.1, on the reverse strand, counting down.
TACCTAGTGATCTCCCTTATCTAAATCTACACCCGAATGGGGATGTTCATGGCCCTTCCCTTTCATCTAGTCCTCCTACGACGACTGTTGTCAGATGGATTGAGAGCTCAACGATCACCTAGGGCGTAGAGGACAATGCTCGCAGCTCGCTTGCACCCTCTGGCCTCATGGTTGCCAAACCAGTTATTGATTGGGTTGGCCTCTCAAACTAGTCTGAGCACACTCAGTTGATTGATGATACATTGACCTCGACAGACATGGAGGAATAGGTTGGCATTGCTGGATTTTTGTTATTTTGAATTTGTCTGCACATTGGTTTTGTGTGGGAGCAAGATTTTCCAAACATACTCCAACAACTCAGATATTTTGTCTCACAATGTGCATTTTTGGCCTTTTGGATGTGTAATAGGGTTGCTACTCGGAGTATACCAAGGTGCATGCCCGATTATATATCTATGTAAATACTTTATAACGACAACAATTCCAGCTTTTCTTCCTGATTCTTTCCCGGTTGAGTCTTTGAATCAGTTTTATTAATAAAATAATAGCAGCGTATATTCGCTTTTGCCTTAAAAAAAATACACACATGTATATATGTATATGTATATGTATATATATTTAGAAATTTGAGTAATCTTGTGTATATTTCATAGTTTATGTTGTATTGATAGACATGAATGCAAAGTGTAGAGGCACATAGGAGGCTCAAATCACAAACAAGAAGCTAAAATTGCCAACAAAAGATGCATATTCTTCAAGTCTTGTAATTTTATTAACATGTACAAAGTAAATTAGGGAGTAAGATTGTATTTAATTTTTGTTTGAGTTTATGTTGTTCAACTTTATATAGAGGTTTCTTTTGGTTCTATTTACACTTGTATTTTTGTGTATGCACGAAAGATGCTTAATTTGGAGTGCAATTTTTTAATTTTTAATTTTTAATTTGGTATAGAAGTCATGCTTGGTTTGGAGCACAAGTTTGGATATTTGCATGATAAGGGTTTGAAATTTTATTGTTATTCTATATAGTTGGTCATTCCATCTCAAGTTAGGGATGAATCCTCATCGTTACATATACTTCTTTTCTTGGCTTGTGTTTGTTTTTGAACGACCCTTTATTCTCCTTCCTTTTGTAATTGAAGATTATATAAAAATTAAAAATAAATTTTAAGATTAAATATTAAAATATAGATTTATGTAACAATAAAAGTAGACTTCTAATTCAATACATAACAATTTATTTTTTTCAAAAATCTATACCAACACTGAAATGTTAAATAATGCCATAAAAAATTGAACATAAGATATATACACCTATAGATATTAGAAAACACTTTACCTTTTTTACAAAAGAGATTTGATTAATTATATTTTTTTATTTATAATAATAATATATTAGTAACCATTAATTTTCCTATTGACATAAACTCCCAAAAATTAATGAAAAAAGGTGAAGAGTATAATATCCGTACCTTGTGGCATAAAAAAACGTCTTTTATTATAAGAAAATAGAGTGGATTTTGTAACCATAGTGGGAAGCACGGTTTTTCTTCAATATTTTAAGTGGCACGCTCACTTTTACTATTCTATTATGTCAGCTAATTGTGCCCCCTCATTGGCATTTGTGTATAAAGAGTGGGCTCGCTTTACAAAGTAAAATAAAAGAAAAAACTTGTATTCAAAAGGTTATTATGATATAACTATTGTGGTGTTGCATTCTCCTCAAATTTAATTTGCCTTCTTATTTAATAATAGTTATTTTGAAAAAAATATTTGTTTACTTTATAATGGAACTCTTTTTTAGTAAGAGGAATTAGAATCAATACATAGATATTAGATCACATCTTATCTTATTTCTCCAAATGAGATAACACTCTCATTCAATCAATATGAATAAGTGACACTTTTAGTTGAGTCTTTGTCAACCTTCATTCATCTTATATTCTTAAGAAAGGAAGGCAATCTAATCGATTGTATATTCACCTTGCCATTAGATCAACTCTTATTATGTTTGTAATAGTCAAATGTCATTTTTGTTTGATTATGTGAACACACATTTTATTTGGTTTAGCATAGATAACGTCTTCTTTAGATCTTACTTGATTTTCATAAATTTTCTATATCAAAACCTTGCAAAAAGAATTTAATATAGTCTTAAAATAATTGATATTCACGATATGTCCATTAGATTAGTGTATAGCCCCTAAAATTTTGAGGTTTATTGCTAGTTTTAATCCATCTAACATCACACATTATTTATGCATCGACAAAGATGGATTCAAATAATTCCAAACTTTACATGAATCTAAAGCAATATATTGATCTATTATGTACCTACTTTAACTAATGATTTTACTAAGAACTATTCAAAGAGGGTAGGACATTCACAAATTCAATTACATTGCCACATTGACGTAGTCATTCTTTAACACATTAATGAATAGTCTTAATTTTGATTGTGATGTCTTCGGAATATATATGGTTGTTTCTTGAATGAAACAAAGGGGAACCATTCCTTAACATTTACAATGATGCTAATATATTTATTCAACTCGAGTTGAGCAAGAAAATTTTCTTTCCCTAGTTGGCCTAGTGGTGGAGAACTTGTGCTCTTGAAAGAAAGGTCACAAGTTCAAATCCCACAAGGGGGTAGGGTATGTATGCCTCATTTGTAGCGTAGTTAGGTGCCTCCCACAAGGAGTATGAGGTAGTCCCATATTGTTGTCACCATATGTAGACCCAAAAATACATGGTCGGTATCATGGACTATAAAAGGACCTTTCCTTTTCCTTTTTTCTCCCGTCAAACTTTTTTTAGGGGTAATAATCGAATAGAGTTTACCTTTGTTACAAACATACTTAAAAGGACCTCCATTGCAAAGTGTTATTAATACTTGTATAAGTCAAGTGTATAAATTATAGATCACTAAAATTAGTGACCTTGATCTATGGTGTGTAAAGAAGTAAAGTTGGAATATGTTCCCACAAAAGAATAGGTTGCTGACTATTGGAAACTACAATTGAAACAATTGTTATATTGTCATTGATGTCAAACCTTAACTGGTAAGACAGTTGCTATCTAGGAGAGTACCATATCTATTGATTGATGAAGAGGATTGGGTAAAGCAGATAATAAGAGAACCTAAGGAAAGGTTGAATTATTTTATACTTCAATGAGTACACGATTAGTTGGCACATTGATAAGATAATGTATTGTTTGTCTAAGTAAGAAGAAAGACTGGAAAGGTAGGCTTAATCGAGAAAAAGTGAAGAAATCTAGTATAAGTTGAGTGATGTTAGTGTCGACCAAGCGCTAGTATATGCCGAGTAAATCTAGTGTTGACCAAAGATCAGTAATTACCGAGTGACAAGAAATTACCGAGCAAAGACAATGTTTGCCGAGGAAGACAGTTTGTAGTGATGATTGAGATACAAGTGATGACTAAGAAGATGAACACAATATTGACCGAGTGTCAGTAATTTACATTTGGAGAAAGAATTAAGATTCTCATCCGACATAGTTCAATTCTTGGGATATGTAAAACATGTTGACATTATTAATGAATTGTATGGAGCATTTAATACATGGTAAATCATTTTCTTATGGATTCAAAGAGAAGTTTGGAGATGTATCTAGCAAGAAGGATGAAGAACATAATGATGGAAGGATTTGATGAATCTGACCTAAACCTAAGATCTACGAAGGAGATTAAGCAGAAAAAGATTAATCTACCTGATCGAAGAGGTATAAAGGAAAACCTAATCATGAGGTTATGTGTTGGAAACTTCAATTGAAGCAATTGTTGTATTGTCATTGATGTCAAACCTTAACTGGTAAGATTGTTTCTATCTAAGAAAGTACTATATCTATTTGATTGTTGTGAAGGGGATAGGCAAGGTTGGTAACAATGGCACCTAAGGAAAGGTTGAGTTATCTTGATACTTCAATGAGTACTTGATTATGTGGCACAATGATAAGATAATGTATTGTTTATCTAAGTAAGAATGAAGACTAAATTGGTAGGCTTAACCAAACAAAAGTGAAGAAATCTAGTTTAAGCCGAGTGATGTTAGTGTCGACCGAGCTAGTATATGCTGAGTAAATTCAGTGTTGACCGAACATCAGCTAATTGCCGAGGAAGACAGTATTAGCTGAGGAAACAGTTTTTGAGGTGACTGAGCTTTCTAATAAAGATCGAGGAGTTGAACACTATATTGACCGAGTGTTAGTAATTTACATTTGAGGAAGAATTCAAATTTCTAGCCGACATAGTTGAATTCTTGGATTATGTAAAATGTGTTGACTTTATTTATTGATTGTATAAAAGCATTTAATGCACTATAAAATGTTTTATTGTAAATCTATTAAGAGATTTGGGATATTTCTAGAAGGATAGATGAAGAACATAAAGTTGGAAGGATTCAATGAATTTGACCTAACCCTAAGATCTACGAAGGAGATTAAGCGAAAAAAGATGTATTGACCTAATTGAGGAAGTATTAAGGAAACATAAGCATGAGGTTGAACTGAGAAGAGGAAGTTGGAAGTATTGTTGATGTTATTGACTGTCTAAGATGAAAAGGCTGAAGGAGAAGTGGTGTGATTGCTTGAAGAGATTTCTGAGTAGATCAGTAATGGAGATGGTAAAGGTTCACAGTCAATAAGCCAGCATATGTGTATGAAATTGTATCTAATATTTGCAAAGTGAGTTGTATGTTTTTCAGATCAATACTATTGTTACTTTCTAGCCATTGTATCAGTCAAAATTCTTTTAACATAGGTTGACCTAATAGTCATTTGTATAAATCCTTTGAACAAGGTTGCATTCTAATGGGATGTATTTAAGTCCTATAACAAGGCACACTTTTAATAGAGTGGTTTAAATCCTTTAACCGGGTCACACCTAACAGTGTGTTTGTAACCTTTGACAGGGTTGGCTTTTCACAGAGCTCACTTCAGAAGAGTGAAAATAATAGTAACATGTTACAAAGTGGTTTTTCCCAAATTAGGTTTCCACTATAAATCTTGGTGTTAATACTTGTGTGAATGTTTTGGTTTGAACATTTCTATGTTTTACAAGTGAGATACTATTGGATAGTGGACTACCCTATTATACGTTTCTGTTATGCAATCAGTAATGACCGAGTAGCTGTTGGTTGTTGGATTTGATTTGTTGAAGAGCTTTAAAGTTTGTTTTATACATCTGGACCTGAGAACAACTGATTCACCCCCCCCCCCCCCTCTCTGTTGTTTTGAATCATATTAATAGTTATGATGTATGAAGAAGAGGTTGATGTTATTGACTGACAAGTCTAAGCAGAAGGTTGAAGGTGAAAGGCGTGAAGAGTTTAACAGAGTTGTGGTGATTTCTTGAAGCAAATTCTGAGTAGATCAGAGATGAAGATGAATATGAAGGTCAGTCAATAAATTAGCTTATGTGTGAAGTGGATTTGTATTTGCAAAGTGAGTTGTATGTTTTTCATATTAGAAACTATTGTTACTTTCTAACCATTGTATCAGTCTAAATCCTTTAATCAAGGTTCACCTAACAGTCATTGTATAAATCCTTTAATCAAGGTGACATTCTAATGGGATATTCTTAAGTCCTCTAACCAGGCCACTTTTGACAGAGTGTTTTAAATCTTTTAATAGGGTCACACCTAACAGTGTGTTTGTAAACCTTTAACCAGGTTAGCTTCTCACATAGCTCACTTCAGAAGAGTGAAAACTAGTGGCATGTTACAAAGTGGTTTTTCCCAAGTTGGGTTTCCACTATAAATCTTGGTGTTATACTTGTGTGAATGTTTTGATATGAATGTTGTTATATTCTGCAAGTTAATTACTTTTGGACAGTGAATTGCATGTTATATGTTTCTGATATATGCTATAGAGACTGAGTTGAATTGTTGATTACATCTGAGTTGTTGAAGTACTGAAAAGTTTAATTGGCACATATGGACCTAAGGATAACTGATTCACCCCCCCCCCCCCACTCAATTATTCTAAATCATTCTAAAAATTGGTATTAGAGCACTTGGTGCTTACACAGAAAAGTTAAAAGGTACTTGAAGCAAATGATCAAGATGTACAAAAAGGAGGTGCCGAAGTTCAACAAAGATAACTTTCTTGCATAGAAAAGTCTAATGAAATTGCATCTAGTTGGTATTCGTGATTCGGTGAAGTACTATGTGGAACATGACTATGCCATGCCTATTGCACCTTTGTCTACTGAGGAGATGAAAGAAAAACAAGATCACAATCAAGTAATGTTGGAGATTGCATCTGCCCTAAGCTATCCTAAATTTTAAGATATCAAAGACTGCACTAATATAAAGTAAATGTGGGACACTCTTACAACTATCTATGGTGGAGATACAAATGTACTGAGAGAAAAATCTGAAAGTTTGAGAGGTAAGTTTGATGAAATGAAAATGCAAGAAGGTGAAAATATTGCTCAGTACTATGGTAGAATTAAGGAGGTAGTGAATTTTATTAGAGGAGCTAATGGAAACATTAATGATGAAACTATTATTGTTAAGGTATTGAGAAACTTGCTTCCTATCTATGCTATTAGAATTTCTACAATTCAAGAATCAAGATGTAACCTTGGTAATGTTCTAACTCTGGAAAGTCTTTTTGGCAAGCTTACTTCTTTTGAGCTATCTAATTATGATAACCACACTATTCCTAATGTTGAATCTTCATTCAAGTCACAAATGGTACTGCATAAATCTAAGAAGGAAAAAGAAAAGTGTGTGAAAAGTGACAGTGACAGTGACACTTCTTATGAGGAACTAGATGATCTTGAGGCACTCATGGCTAGAAGGCTACAAAGTGGAAAAGGGAAATATAAAGGTAAACTTTATAATCTATTTTTCATGTAACAAAGTTGGCCATATTGTAGCAAGATGCCCTGACAGGACTGACATGGATGGGAGAAGGGAAAGCAAGTACAAAGACAAGAGAAATGACAAAGATCATCGACGATATAGAGACTACAAAGATAAAGGTGAGAAATCCTACTGTATTGTTGAAGAGGAAACTAATAGTGACACTAGTGAATTTGATGAATGTGATATTGAAGTTGTTTATGTTTCTATGAAAGATGATTCTGAAGAAGATGAGAAAACTACACTTATTTCTTATGTGAGTAAAGGTGATAAATTGATTATTGATAGTGGATTCTCACATCACATGATTGGTGATAAAAGTAAATTTGAGACCCTAAATCATTACAAAGGTAGAAGTCTTAAATTTGGTAATGATGCACCATGTCCTATGAGAAGTAAAGGATCAATTAAGTTGACTGATAAAATCACATGTGAAAATGCTTATTGGGTTGAAGTTCTTAACTATAATTTTTTGAGTGTTGCACAGTTGAACAATACTGGTTATTGAGTATAATTTCATCACAAAAAGGCTAAAATATTTGATGCCACTGGTGAACTAATTGGAAGTGGAGAATAGACAAGAGGTAACTTGTTCTATCTAGACCTATCTGAAGAAACATGTTTGTTTGCACAATTTGATGATGTATGGTTATGGCACAAGAGGCTATGTCATGTGAATTTTGACAATCTAGTAACTATTAGTAAAAAGAAGAAAGTTAGAGGTTTGTCAAGATTGAAGAAACCTGATAATGTAATGTGTAAACAATGTCAATTGGGAAAAATGATAAAGTCTAGTTTTAAGAGCAAGACATATACTTCTAAAAATATCTTGGAATTGGTTCATATTGACCTTCGTGGACCTATGGGTGTACAAAGTTATTGTGGTGATAAGTATTTTATTCTTTTTCTTGATGACTACACTAGGACGCTGACTGTAATGTTTTTGAAAGAGAAATCCGATGCATTTCAGTTGTTTAAGTGGTATTTAGCAAAAGTTGAAAAAGAAATAGGTAGAAGCCTGAAATGTTTGAGATCTGACCTAGGTGGAGAGTTTATATCAATGAGGTCAATTTGTTCTACAATGATAGAGGAATCAAGAGACATATGTCTACACCGAGAACACCTCCACAGAATGGCATAGCAGAGGGAAGAAACAAGTCAATTATGGATTGTGCTAGAACATTGATGATTGAGAAGAATGTTGTACAAAAATATTGGAGAGATGTTGTAAGTACAACTGTTTATACCTTAAACTGAGTACAAATCAAGAAAGGTACAAATGCTACACCTTTTGATTTATGGCATGGTTATGCACCTAATGTGAAGTATTTTAGAGTCTTTGGGAGTAAATTCTATATACTGAAAGACAATAGGAATGGAAAATTTGACACAAAAAGTGGTGAAGGCATATTCCTAGGCTATTCCACTAAGAGCAAAGCTTATAAGTGTCTGAATTATAACACTAAAAAATTATGGAAAGTGCAAATGTTAGAGTTGATGAATATGTAGAAAAGAATGAATTGGAGTGCAAGCAAGAACCTGAAGATTACAGATCTTTTGTTTACATGGAAGGAGAGGCAAGTAATACACCTAAACCAGATGCAGAGTCATGGATAAGAAATGTCGAGCATCAGGAGGGTGATGTCGAGAAATCAGAAGAAGAAGTAGATAACTTGCAAGATGAATCTGAAGATCAAGAACAAGGAGAAAATAAATCTGAACCTACATTGGCACAGTATGTAAGAAGACATCACAAGCCTGAACAAATCATTGGAGATAAAGAGTCTGGAATCATGACAAAAAGTAAGTTGAAAGATCATACATGCTTATTATGTGAGTTTGAGCCTAAAACTGTAAAAGATGCTTTAGAGAATGATGATTCAATACAAACCATGAATGAAGAGATTGATCAGATAGAAAAGAATGATACCTAGACTCTGGTGTTGAGACCAGAAGACAAGAATGTTATTGGAACAAAATGGGTATTCAGAAATAAGTTAAATGAACATGGAGAGGTCACAAGAAACAAGGCAAGATTGGTATGCAAGGGGTATGCACAAGAAGAAGGAATTGACTATGGAGAAACATTTGCCCATGTTGCAAGATTAGAAGGAGTGAGGACTCTACTTGCATGTGCCGCATATAAAGGTTTCAAAGTATACAAATTGATGTCAAATATTCATTTTTGAATGGTATATTGGAAGAAGAGGTATATATTGAGCAACCTGAAGGAATTGTTGACCCGAGCAAGAAAAATATGGTTTGCAAGTTGAACAAGGTGTTGTATGGATTGAAACAAGCCCCTAGAGCATGGTATGAGAGACTGCATAATTATTTGATAAAGATTGGATTTACAAGGACAAATGACAAAAGTAATCTGTATATGAAGACAGAGAAAGGTAAAGGGATTTTGTTAGCTGAAATTTTTGTTGATGATATCATATTTGGAGGACAAGATGCCCTATGTCAAAAAATTTGGTGATGCAAACTGAGTTTGAATTGTCTATGTTTGGCGAGATCAAATTCTTTGTTGGTTTGCAAATTTATTAGATGGAGAAAGGTATCTACATTACTCAATCTAAATATGTTAAGGAGATACTGAAAACTTTTGGTATGGAAGACTCCAGACTAGTGAGTACTCCTATGGCTACTGGACAGAAACTATCTAAAACTGATGATATAGGTAAAGTGAATCAAACCTTGTATAGATCTATGATTGGAAATCTACAATATGTTGTCCATAGAAAACCAGATATTGCCCTAGCAGTTGGGATTGTGGCAAGATTTTCTGCCAATCCTAAGGAGAATCATATGATGATAGTGAAAATAATCTTGAGATATTTGAAAGGAACTAAGGATTATGGATTATACTACAAGAAGAATGACAAATTTGAACTGAGAGTTTACACTGATGCAGATTGGGTTGTAAATGTTGATGATAGAAAAAGTACAAGTGGTGGAGCATTATTTCTAGGAAAGAGATTAGTCTCCTAGACAAGCAAGAAATAGAACTACATTTCCCAATCTACAGCAGAAGCTAAGTATGTAGCAGCAGTAGTGAATTGTTCAAATATAGTATGGATTAAGAAATTGTTAAAAGGAATGAAAGAGGAAATCACTGATCCGGTTGTTATTTTCTATGATAACACAAGTGCTATTAATATATCAAAGAAACCATTAACACACACAAAGACTAAGCATATTGATATCAAGTATCATTACTTGAGAGAGCTAGTTCAAGACAAAGAAGTGAGAATGGAATATGTGAATACAAAGGAACAATTAGCAAATATATTCACAAAATATTTACCTAAGGATGCTCATGAATATCTTAGAGGTAAACTAGGGGTGATTCTCCTAACTGAGGTTGCCTAGTCAACTAGGAGCACTGCATCAAATGTGCTAAACATAATATTTGACTAATTGATGCAGAAAAGGTCACACTTTAGGAGTTTTCTAGAGTTTTGAGAAGTGAAGCAAAGATGATAATCAATCATAAGCAAGATGACAGAAGAAGAATACAACATACAAAAATGACATGAAGATATCTACATGTGGAAGATGGAAGTGATAGATATAGCTTTGGCATTGTTGTCAAAGAGGGAGAGATTCAGATGAAAACACAAAGGGAGAAGATTCAATGAAACCTGAGAGAAAGATACATAAAAAATTTAGAGGGAGTAATTGAGCAAGCAGTCAGGCAAGACAAAAGTTGTGAATAAGAATGAAGCTAAGGATATTATAAAAATATGATACACAAATATTTTGGATTGTTTGGTAAATCATGTGTTATTCATGTAGTGTTGCCATCAATTCCAAATAGGGAGATTGTTGGAAAATACAATTGAAACAATTGTTATATTGTCATTGATGTCAAACCTTAACTGGTAAGACAATTGCTATCTAGGAGAGTACCATGTCTATTGATTGATGAAGAGGATTTGGTAAAGGAGATAACAAGAGAACCTAAGGAAAGGTTGAGTTATTTTATACTTCAATGGGTACTTGATTAGTTGGCACATTGATAAGATAATGTATTGTTTATCTAAGTAAAAAGAAACACTGAAAAGGTAGGCTTTGTAATACCCCAAAAATGGGCTATAGGTTCATTAACCTCCTACATCTTCAATACGAATGAAATCGACATCAAAGTCCTAACCTAAGGCACATCTGCACATTATCGAATCAAAAATTGATTTTATCCTAAATTCTGCATCGGAGAATATTCCTAGCAATATTCTTATTTATCTTAATTATCTTTGATTTAATAATTATTTGGTGATAAATCCTATTTATCCTAAAGTTTGATTAATTGAATATTCTGAATATTTAATTAATCAGATTTAATACTGCCACTTAATTATTTAATGAAATTTAGTTAAATTTATTCCTAAATTGTGTTATTTAATTTTGACAATAAATCTAAAATCTCATGACTAATTGATTAAATTCTTATTTAATTAATTAATGTCAATTGTCAATATATGACTTTTTAGGTCTCATCATACGACAAACAATGCATATATGACTTTCTAGGTCTCACCATATGACATATGAGGGACCCGATGAAACATCGTATGACTCTTGGGTCTCTCTCAAATGAGTTTCAGTGGGTTTTGATACAACTATCTACAGGGAATTGAAAAGTCGTATGAGTCACGGAGGACATTCGTACAAGTTTCCATGCATGCGAGAATTGAAAATTGAAAACATACGAAAAATGACCTAAAAATGCTATAAACATGCCAAAATGGAATTTACAAAGAGGCACAGAGGTCCACTTACCGGATGTCCATACTGTGGAGGCCGCTAATGTCTTCGGCTGCACTCAAATTGGTGGGAAGACACAAGTACCTTCATGTCAGCCATTTCTTCACCCAGAGGGCTCCACAAGGTTTCAAAAGTCAAAAGTGAATAATGAATTGAAAATGACCCTTTTGGTCCTTATATAGCTTTTGACCTAATTTTCAAAAGTGTTCTGTTTTCCATGAAAATTGCACCCTTGGCTAATTTTGATGTTCTGAACCCATTTTCGGGATCAAAATCAAAATCTGAGATCATTTACTATGTCAAAATTGTGCTTTAAAATTTTTGAACCTAGGACGATCGACTGCTTGCATAATCAACCTTCAGTCATCATAGAAATCCAGAATTTGACTTAACTGATTATCTTACATCAAACCATCAAAATTTCAACTTGGACAACCATGGTAAACTCATGGTCAAACCTAGTCAAACTTGGTCTCCATGACCTCTAAACAATGCAGAATGCATTTTCGGACATGTATAACCACTTCTCAAATCAATTAACATGCTTCTAAACCATTCAACACTGACTTTTCTTATCGGATTTCAATTTTAATCCTGAAGGGGACATGGTATTACACATTAATCAAATCTGTAATCAAATCTTTCCTCAGCAATCAAGACAACAACCACGTCTAGTTGCTGATTCATCTAAAGTCCTCGTCGCTTGGGGCAAATCTATTATCTCTTGGGGCATATGAGATTCATTGAGATCCATATCAATCCGGTATCCTAAATCTATTTTGTAAACTGTATCAGCTTTTTGTAACCATCAATTCATTAGTGTTATTTCCTTGGTTCTTCGTAATTGATGGGTTTAGGATGTGATACCAATATGATTCTCTTTGGACAATCAAGTCTGGAATCGGTCACTCACTTCTTCACAATCATAAGGTTCAGAATCAGGAGTTTTGACACTTTTTCATAATCATCGATTCATTGTTGTTATAGTTAACATTATCTTTGGTCAATCAGGACCTAAATCTTACATCTTTAAATCTTTCAAATCGGTTTCTATCTCAGAATCGGTTAATTTTTCAAATCAGTTTCATACATCTTTATCATACACAGATTATTCTTTGAACCACTGCGCTTCGTATAGTGGTTCAAAGAGGGGCAAAATGTAATACCCCAAAAATGGGCATAGGTTCATTAACCTCCTACATCTTCAATTCGAACGAAATCAACATCAAAGTCCTAACCTAAGGCACATCTACACATTATCGAATCAAAAATTGATTTTATCCTAAATTCTGCATCGGAGAATATTCCTAGCAATATTCCTATTTATCTTAATTATCTTTGATTTAATAATTATTTGGTGATAAATTATATTTATCCTAAAGTTTGATTAATTCAATATTCTAAATATTTAATTAATCAGATTTAATATTGCCACTTAATTATTTAATGAAATTTAATTAAATTTATTCCTAAATTGTGTTATTTAATTTTGACAATAAATCTAAAATCTCATGACTAATTGATTAAATTCTTATTTAATTAATTAATGTCAATTGTCAATATTTAATAATATAGTTTTAGAATAAAGTTTGATTTAATAATTGATTAACCCCTTAAATCAATTGTTTTAATTCAAAAATCAGTTAAGTTGAGAATAAATCACTTTATTTTTAAAATTAATTTATAAATAAATCATGCACAATCAGAAAAGCGGGCAACTAGAAATTAACATTCAATTTTAAAATTGAAACTCAACATCTAATGATGAGTTGAAATTTTGATCTAAACTCTATTTTGAGTTAAACACTTCTTTTGCATGATTTTTGTGAGTTAATTATCTCTGATTTCCTAATAACTCAAAAATCAACTTGAGTTTATCAAGAGTGATTTATGGCTTTTCTCTTGCATCCTCAAGCCTTGGATTTCTATAAAATCAAGGCTCAACTCTTCATAATTATCAACACTCAAATTTGCACAATTACTCTGGCGAATTGGCGATTGAAGGATTAAGCACTTATGACAGGCGATTTGTGAGATCTTTCATAGTTGATCATAGTTTTACATAGTTTTCATATCATATCATTCATATTCATTCATATCAATCTTAGATTAAATTTGCATTCAATTTCATTCATATAGCTTAGATTCATACAGATTTCTATTATTGCACAGAAAATACAAAAATATAGACTAATCTGCATTCATATAGTCTTTCATCTTTTTGCATTCAAATCCTTCGTTTAGGTGTTGCATTATCACTGATCTCGATTTCAATCTGAGAACATCATACTCGCACCTACTAGGAGGCAATAAATCGTCTGGTTAGCATAGTTTTCAATTACTTGCAGATTTCAGTTTTTGCTAACCTCTAATGTTTTACTGAAGTGTTGTGTCCACAGCTAGGTACAAAATTCACACACACATTTCTGGCCCCCATCGTGGTGCCCTAAAATAGGTTTCCATTTCTTCTATTTCACTTCTATCTATTTTTGTATCATTTTCTGGTCCATTCTATGATTTCATTCTTTGTCTGTACATTTTTCGTACGACTTTTGTCATAAAGTCATACCAAAAACTATAGGTTGTCGTACGAAAGTTGAGGATTTCAAGGCTCATTTTAGCAACTGTAGACTATCATTTGGGAACTCTTTTGTCATTTGGTGAGACACCCACTATCATATGAGTTTCCAGACTATCGTATGGGAGGTAACCCACTGTCGTACAATTTTTGGTACCAGGATTCAATTGTCGTTTCATAATTTTTGGTATTTTTTCAGATTTGAACTAACAAATAATCCTAACAATTGAGATCTTCTATTTATGACTAATATTTGCTGATTCTAATTGGGAAAAGTGCAACTAAATTGCTAAAACATGTAAAATCTACTAAGTGCGTTGCGAGGAATTCAGGTATTCTACTACGATCTGATAACACTTCAATTTGGATTAAAATGAACTCTCACGTGTCAAGCTTGTGTGACTTTTCTTTCTTTCCTTATCATAGACTTCATTTTGGGCTATAAAATGAACATAGATTTGCTTTCTACATATCTGTTACACATAGTAAATAGGCCCTATGAACACTATTTGTGGATGATCTCGAGAGAGTGGGCTTTTGTCGCTTGTTCATGCATGCGAAGCTCTTCTTGACGAAGGATCCCCTTGTAGGTAGGGAAGGTACTGAGGATGTCTTACATTCTACTAGATTTTTGGAGTCTTCAACTTTTGATTGATACATTCTCTTTTCGAAGAGGTTGATAGATCATAAGCGGTTGACATCATAGATCTTTATGAGATAATTTCAGTCTTAGCATGTCAGATTAATCTGTCTTCTTTGTTTTGGTGAAGTGAAGAGGCTAGGGGATTATGCTTTACTTCCTTTTTGGATAGTACCAGAAACCCAGATCCTTGAATCTGATCTAGTCCCCCTGTGGTATCTTTTGTGAGTCACCTTTAGAGAGTGTTAATTGTAGTGGACATTCCCTTTATTGGGTCAACCACGTGGAGGGAACCTCAAGCGATAATAGCCATTTTCACTGTGGTAGCAACAGCCGCTATATAAATGTCCTTGTGGAGAAAATCTTCATGGGTGTGGTCTCTTGTTGGGCTGTCAGATCTCCCTAGCAGATCTTGATTGATTAAATTCTCAGACTGTGTCAGAACCCCGGTGCGCTTGGATTGGAGTTTTCCCTCTTGAGATCACAAAAGTTGCAGAGTCAGACCATTACTACAAACCCTAGTGAGGCCAAATTTTTCATTTTTCTAGGAATATGTGCGTTATTGAAATTTTTTTTGGAACATACACAAATAGCACTCCTAGGGATTAGCATATTAAGTCACTATTGCTTGTTCATGCGCAAGGTTGCTTTTTCCCTTGTTCATTGTTTTCAGACAATTGCCTACTTCCCTTGCTTGCTGTTTTGTGTGTTTGATATCTTCTTGGTTATTTGAGATGGACTATTACACATAGATCTTCAAAACTAGAGAGAAAATTTTGCCAACAATCTAAAACTAAAAGCCTAAAAATTGCAAAATCTGAAGCAAAATTCCTCTCTGGAGTCAAAAGTCATCCAACAATCTTAGATTGTCGTACGAGTCTTGAGAAAAAGTCATTTCATAAGCCCTGTATTGTTGTACGAGAGCCAGTACTGTGTCGTATGAGTGTTGTCACCAGAAATCAAAAGAACATTATCCCTAGCAACAATTATCGTACGAGTCTTGTCAATTGTTGTTTGAGAGCATACCCAATGTCGTACGAGCCTTCAAAAACTCATTTGAAAATTTTCAAAAAGCTATCAGAGATTGGTCAAATTTGCCAGGAATCTAGTTTTTATAGCCTATTTCCAGATTCTGTCAAAAAATTCACTGTGTCAGGAACAGAGCAGAAACTAGAACAAATTCGATCATTTTCCTAAAGTGGTCTCTTGAGTCTGATTTAGCCTTCTGATTTATCGATTTGAGTCTTTTTCATCTTTTGTCAAAACCTTGTCAAAATTATCTTAAAAAATTAGTCTTCCTACTAAACGGCTAGGTGTTGTGAGCTCGTGTCTGCCATTTTTTGGGCGTCTACCCATACTACTGTGGCGCAGTATCCTTCATTTACATCTTATCAATCTTCAATCTCACTCAATCTTGATAAGGTTGTGTCATTCGATCTTCTTGAATCAATTCATTCTTCGATTGTCTTCATCTTATTCTTTTGCTTCGCCCAAGGTTAATGGTGGAAACTAGAGCTTCACCACAAAAGAAATCTAGAGAAGCATCTCATACTTTTCCTTTATCTACTCATGTGGGTCCAACTCTCGAGCAACTCTACAATTCAGGTCTTTACGAAGATGATGGTCTTGGCAATTTTTGATTGAAAACTGGTTACATACCCCCTCCATCAACTCACGGAGGTAATCAACAATCTCTACATCAATCTATCCTAGGGAGTCATAAAAATCCTAACATGTCTCATTGAGGGACACATCATGGGTCTCAAGGACATCACTCTCAACATGGTATGGATCAAGAACCCACACCTTTTGAAATTTCTTGATATCAAAATGATGATGACTTCAAGAAAATGATGAGGCATTTCTTGAAAGAAGATAGAGAGGCACACTTTCTAGAGTTAGCTCATCAAGGAGCTAAACTTCCTCCAAACTTTAATGTTGAAAATATCATCATGCATGAGGAAGAAACTCCTATCACCGCTATGATGAAACAGATGCATGCCATGCAAGTCAAACTTAACAAACTTGAAAAAGAGAAGGAGCCTATAGAGTTCTCCATGGAGGCTCTATACCCTTTTCCATTCGATAAAGACTTGTACATGCCACCATTCCCAAAAAGAGTGGAGATGCCTAAATATGATAAGTATGACGGAAACTTTGATCCTCAAGATCATGTCAGAGAATTATGTACTCAATCTATGGAGTTCATGCACGAACCAACCTACTTAATGCATCTTTTCCCTCAATCTTTGGGAGGGTCAGCTATTCATTGGTTCTCAAAAATGCCTCCAACTATCAAAACTTTTGAGGAATTAATCAAATTGTTCTATCAAAAATATTCCTACAACATCCAACATCTGGTCATCATGATCGATATCTGCAATCTGAAACAGAACTCGAGAGAACCATTCCTGACTTTTCTCAAATGATGGAGGAAGAAGTTTTCTCTATATGCTAGACCCATCCCAGAAACTGAGAAGTTGGAAATCTTCATCAACAATCTTGTTCCAAAACTCAACTACCATTTGCAAATGCAAAATCATACATCCTTTGATAAGATGGTAGAAAATGCTATCAAAACTGAAAAAGTACTTGTGCAAAAAGGAGACATATCACTTCAAAAGGACAAGTATGAATATGGATCTAGTTCTAAAGATAAAGGCAAAAATTGGAACAAGAATAAAGGCATCGTTACAGATAGCATTGTTGATAATATCCATGCCCCATCTAAGGCACCTACTTTCAATCTCACTGTTGGTACCCAAGCCATCAAAGCTTCTGAAGCTATAACATCAGAATCTAATAAGAAGCCATCTACTTACAAACCTTGGGCTATAGATCCTAACTGAAAATTCACTCCTCTTGGAGAGTCCTTTGAATCTTCCATGAAAACTCTATTGGCTAACAACATCATTTACTTGCCTGAGATAAAAGTCTTTGATCCTCAACCTAAACCGAAATGGTGGAGAGAGAATGATTTCTATGACTTGCATCGCAATAAGGGTCATAAAACTAATAACTACGTGCGCTTGAAACACATCATACAAGACAAAATTGATAATGGAGAAATCATGATTGACAATCATAAGAGCAATAATGACCATACAACATTCACGGAACCATTTCTGAAACATGGTAAAGAAGATTCTTCTTCCCAACCTAATATGGGTGCTAAAGTCAATTATGCCTACTCTGGAAACAATGCTATCATCAACATGGTTGAACCATGTCTATCTGAGCATTGCAATGTCATCACAATTGTAAGGAGAGATAGAGAAAATCAATCAGCAAATGCAGTTACTTGATCACAAGCTCAGGCACATCTGCAAGGACAAATCCTAGATTCATCCAATGTCCCTAAGATGCCTTTCAATCTTTCATCTGCTTCTAAACAGAAGACTACATCTAAATCTTCAAACACTAAAGACATGAGGCCTACTTCATACAATATTGTCCAATAACTCCAGCATACAAATGCTAAAATCTCAATGTTTGAGTTGCTTCGGATATCTCCAACTCATAGAGCCATTCTAGACAAAGCTCTACTCGGATCCAATGTTCCTGACAACCTTGATTAGATAGATTCGAGGCTATGATTGGTCATCTAACGTCTCCCTAGTATATATCCTTTTCAAAGGAAGATGATAATTCCTTAAGACATCCGCATAACCAGCCCTTGCATATTGAAGTCTTGATCCAGAACCACCATGTCAAACGCGTGTTGATAGATGGAGGTGTTGGTCTCAACATTTGTTCTTACAACTTGATTACACAATTGGGATTATCTGAAGCTACCATTGATCCTAAAAATAAAATAACTATCAAGGCATATGATGAAGAAGAAAGATCTTCCAAAGGAACAATTTTCTTGCCTATCAGAACAGGTCCCGTCATCAGAGATACTACATGTCAAGTTCTTGATATACCTTTGGCTTACAACATCCTTCTAGGGAGACCCTGGATACATGAAATGAAAGCTATTCCTTCCACATACCATCAATGTGTGAAATTTCCTTATGAAGGAGTAGAGGTGACAATTCCAACGGACCTATACACAACTTGCAATAAATTGAAAGAAAGTGATGATAAACTTGTTCCTAATAACAGAGAATCTTCCACTAAGCAGATAGACATTGCTTCAACATCCAAGATGGAAGACATTGATAAAGAAGTAAAAATCAAAGACAATGATATGGGAGAATACACAATGGAACCTATTTTATCTCTCACATCTCTCCCATTGTCCCCTAAATCTTATGGACAGCCATCTGACAAAGCGAAACCTACAGCTAAAGAAGCCCAAGTCATATTCAATGGAAGCTTTGTCATAGAACAAGTATCTAAACAAGAGCTTGAGGAAGATGAAGTTGTGCTTGCATGGTTATACAAGGACGTGTCTCAATCCCAGTCAATCCAGAAATGTGACTCCACTTCAAGTAAAATTCTTCAGAAGTCATACGGACCAGGGGACAAATTGATCACAAAAATGGGATATACTGGAAAAGGACCTCTAAGACTACAAGGTAAAGGTCTTCTATCACCTCTTGACCACCATGGTCGCACAAAAAAAGATACAACGGATCTAGGAAATAAGAAGAAGCCTTTATATCTTAGCAAGAACTCCCTACATGTCTTAGAGCAGATTGAGCCATCCACAAAAAATCAACTAAAGGAAGAAAAAACTGAACAATTTGATAGTGATGATTCTGACACCACCACTAAGTAGCTCATTCCTTATGAGCATTTGCCTAAAGAAATAAAAGACCTCCTTGAAGTTGAAGATGATCCAGTAAAAAGAATCAATGTAGTAGAAACACAAGAACCTACTATACAACAAGAGATAGTTGCACCAAAAGAACCAACTAATCTCGAAGGCAATCAAATAGACAAAGAAGAAGGTGGTAGTTATTCTGGAACAAATTCCCATGAGTATGAATTCAAATCAGAATCTCAGGGTAACCCTTCTTGGGGTATCCATCCCGACTTTACTCATGTTCTTAAATTTCCTAGAGGCATAGATGAGGAATCAAATGACTATGAATGGGGAGCCATTCCAGAGGAAGATGAACTTATTACAGAGAAACATGTTGATGTTATTCACCAATATGCACCTAAACCCAACGTAAGTCTAGAGCAAAATAATGAACTTAACGAGTCTGATCCACCGATGGATGAAGTGGACTCCCATGATGACATTGAGCCTATTCACAAATTGAACATCTTAAGTTGTAATATCACCTTTGAACTTGAGATTTGGGTTAGGGCCAATGATGACAGATCCATATCCGTCAACACTATTTCCCAATCTTTCCCCACTTTGAATATCCAACATCTGGAACTTCTTGACCAAACCTCTACGAATCTGAGCCAAGGTATTTATACCTTTCCAAATGACTATGTCCTTGCTTGCTACCTCAATGCAATTAAACCTATGATGACTTCCATCAGTGAACTGAGCGTTAGCATGACGGAGTCAGACATCAAGTATCTTAGTCAAAAGAATAAGAGTAAAAATAAAAAGAAAAGGAGTTCTAAGGGTGAAAACCACTTTGTGGCAGTCTTAGAACCTAAAAAAGTAAAAATAAAAGACGTATCCGAAGGTGAAAACCTCTCTGAGGTGCCTAAGGATGAGATATTTGATGTCCTTCTGAGTCATTTATAGGACAGATCTCTAGTTCTAATTAAGCCCACTCAATCCATCAACTTGGGAACAACAAAAGAACCACAGTTGATCCATGTAGCACAATCCTTATCAGAAGAAGACAAGCAAAAATTTACCACATTCTTAATAGAAAAGAAGATCAATTTTGCATGGAAATATTTAGATATGCCAGGGTTGGATCTAGATCTTATAATGCACCATTTATCTATAGCTCCAGGGGTCAAACCTGTTAAGCAAAAATTAAGAAAGATGCATCCTCATGTTGCACTCTTGGTCAAAGCTAAATGAAATAAACTAATAAAAGCCGGATTTATCCGTGTTATTGACTATGCTGAATGGATCTCTAATATTGTACCTATTTCTAAACCAGATAAATCTATAAGAGTGTGCACAGATTTTAGAGATGTAAACAAAGCATGCCCTAAGGATGATTTTCCACTACCTAATATTGATATGATAGTGGACATGACTGCGGGATTTGAGATGTATTCTTTGATGAATGGTTTTTCTGGATACAACCAAATAAAAATTGCTTCAGAAGATCAAGAGAAAACTACCTTCACATGTGCATGGGGTACCTTCTGTTGGAATGTCATGCCATTTGGGCTTAAGAATGTTGGTGCTACATATCAAAGAGCTATGACATCTATCTTTCATGACATGATGCATCGCACTATGGAGGATTATGTTGATGACACTTTAGCAAAATCTATGATGAGATCTGAACATCTAAATGACATGAGCAAAATACTGGATAGAATGGAGAAGTTTAGTCTCAGATTGAACCCTAAGAAGTGTGCTGTTGGTGTCACTTCTGGAAAACTCTTAGGCTACATTGTTTCAAAGAAAGGTATTAAAGTAGATCTAGCTAAGGTCAAAGCTATCATGGAGATGCAACATCCCAAGAATATCAGTCAAATGAGAACATTACAAGGGAGAGTGCAATCTATCAGACGTTTCATATCTCAACTAGCAAACATATCACAACCTTTCACAAAGACATTACATAAAGGTGTGACCTTTACATGGAATGAGGAATGTGAAAAGAACTTTAACCATATCAAGAAATATCTATCAAATCCTCCTATTTTGATGCCTCCTATACAAGGGAAGCCATTGATCTTATATGTCTCCACAACAGATACATTACTGGGGGCATTGCTAGCACAACATGATGAGAATAAAAAGGAAAGAGCTATATACTATATCAATAGAATATTGGTAGAATATGAGAAGAACTATTCAATGATTGAGAAATCTTGTCTAGCTATGATATTTGCATCACTGAAACTGAGATATTATATGTTAGCTCATACCACATATTTGGTAGCTAAGATTGATCCACTAAAGTACCTACTAAGCAAAGCTGCCCTTACAGGTAGACTAGCTAAATGGGTGATGTTATTAAGTGAATTTGACATTGAATATGTTGAAAGAAAAGCTATCAAAGGATAGGTAATTGCTGATCAATTGGTTGATGCACCTTTTTTTGATGATACACCAATGCAAATGGAATTCCCAGATTCCTCTATCATGAATCTTTCTTCTAGAACATGGAAGTTATTCTTTGACGGCTCCTATACACAGAATGGATTTGGAGCAGGCATATTGTTCATCACTCCTCAAGGATACTCAATCCCTAAAGCATTCAGAATCAAGTTTCCTTGCACAAACAATATTGTTGAATATGAATCCCTTCTTAACGGCATGAAGATAGCAATTGAGTGGAGAGTAACAGAATTACACATTCATGGAGACTCGCAACTTGTAATACACCAAGTCAATGATGTGTATCAAATGAAAGATGGAAAGTTGATCCCATACAAGAGAATGGTAGATGATCTAAATAAATATTTCATATCTATCACATTTGAGAAAATTCCTAGAATAGAGAATAAGGTTGCCGATGCAATGGCAACGCTATCTACTTTACTACAGCAGCCTGAACATGAGCTACGCTACGAGTTCCCTGTGGAAGCACTATCTTATCTTCCATATGATTCCCCCGAAACCCACATGATCTTCACTATTGTCGGTCATGATTCATCTCAATACAAAAACCTTTTCCCTATCTCCAAGATCAAATACCTCCCAATACCTTCAACTGCCATGAGAAATGATACCTTATCTGAAGTGCATCCTGGTATGTCATCATTGATCATGGTCTCAATGTGCATTAGAGGAAGTCCACGAAGGTATATGTGGTTCACATTTGAACGGTTTAACACTAGCTCAAAAACTTATTAGGGCTGGGTACTTTTGGCCTGAAATGGAAAAAGAGGCTATCAAGTTTGCTAAGAATTGTCAAAAGTGTCAAGTACATGGTAACTTAATTCATGCACCAGGGAGAGATCTGATTCCCTTTACTACACAATGGCCTTTTCACCAATGGGCATTTGATCTTATAGGATCCATACATCCTTATTCTTCTAATGGACATACCCATATCATTACAGCTACAGACTATTTCACAAAATGGGTAGAAGCAGTCCCTTTGACTCAAGCAACCAGAAAACAAATTTCAATGTTCATCTTGAACTACATCATATGTCGTTATGGTATTCCACATTCTGTAGTCACAGATAATGGTGGACAATTCAAAAATAGAGACTTGGATGATCTATGTGCCAAATTCAAGATTACACAACATTGGTCATCAATCTACTATCCTCAAGGGAATGGACAAGCAGAGGCTTCAAACAAGAATCTATTGAAAATCTTGCACCAAATAGTTAATAAAATAGGAAGAGACTGGTATCTCATGATCAATCCAGCTCTCTACGCCTAAAGAATAAGTATCAGAACGCCCATTGGGGTTACACCATTCAATTTAGCTTATGGGTCTGAAGCGGTACTACCTATTGAGGTTAAAATCCCATCACTAAGAATTAGAATGCATGGTCTAGTAACTGATGATGACTACATAGTGTCTAGGTTGCAAGAACTTGAACTACTAGATGAGCGCAAACAAACAGCATATGATCATCTCAAAGTATATCAAAAGAGAATGTTTAGAGGTTACAACAGGAAAGTCAGACACAGAGAATTTCAGGTTGGCGATCTAGTCTTGAGAGAGAATCCTAAAAATCAATCTCATAGAGAATGCAAGGGGAAGTTTGAACCCAACTGTCTGGGTTCTTTTCTTATCACTACTACTTTGGCTCTGGTGCCTATCAACTCTCAACGACTGAAGGGGAACAACTCCGAGAACCAACCAACATTCTTCATCTGAAGAAATTCTACGCCTAAGGCATTCATGTAGGATTTCACAAATGTGCAAATCCACAGAAAGCCAAGATCACCTGCAAGCAAAATACCAGAAGCTGGAGTGAAAACCTGTGAGAGAGAGAGAGCTAGGGTTTTGAGAATCTCAGCGGAGTGAGAGCAAAAATGTATTTCTCAAAAGTATGAAACAATAATTAAAAAAAGTGGCTTATAAGGTGAGAAACCCTAAAGCCGGAGAAAGCTAGGTTTGTGCAAATAATAATTAATAAACATATTAATTATTATGCACCTAAATGACAAGCTTAAGTGAAAATAGAATAATAGTGACCTTTAATAATTAAATCAGATAGACTTAATTATAAAGGTAAATTTACTATTACTCTAACACCCCCCCTTAAGCGAAGCTCAGGAGGAAACTAACCTAGCACAGCTATGAAAGCAAGAAATGGGTCCCGGCAACAAGGCCTGATAAGGTACCCAACAACAAAGAAATCTCTGTGAACCGGGGAAATAGAGAAAACCCAGTGGGAAAAACCCTACCCCAAAAAGAGATACAACAACATGCTGAAAGAAACATGAAGGAAGGAAGGCCTCAACAAGACCCCCCAAGGACAACTTCCGTCACCCCAAGCATAGAACGCAACTGAAGATAGCGCGGAGATGCAAAGGGTTTGGTGAAGATGTCAGCAACCTGCGCGTCAGTGGGAATGTACTCCAAAGTGAGAACACCATCCTGAATCTGCTGACGGATGAAATGCATATGAAGCTCAATGTGTTTAGTGCGCTGATGCTCCACTTGGTTGCAGGAAATGTGAATAGCACTCTGATTATCGCACCATAGAACAGTGGGACGATCAGGAGGAAACCCAAACTCAGTCATCAACTGCCGAAGCCATAAAATCTCCTGACTAGCATGAACTGCTGCTCTGTACTCAGCCTTTGTAGATGAAAGTGCTCGAGCATTCTGCTTCTTGCACGACCATGTGATAGGACCAGAGCCAAGACAAAAGACAAAGCCAGAAGTAGACTTCCGATCATCAACATCACCAGCCCAATCTGAGTCAGTGTAGCCAACAATGTGAGGAGCCCCTGATGTGTAGTGGAGGCCATACATAAGTGTGCCCTGAATGTATCTCAAAATACGCTTGGCAGCTTGCCAATGACTCTCATGAGGCTCATGTGAGAACCGAGAGACTAGACCAACTGCAAAGGAGAGATCAGGACGAGTGTGTGTCAGGTATAACAAACTGCCAACCAACTGCCGATACAAAGTAGCATCCACCGAAGGCGTAGTGCAAGAGGTAGACAAAGTAACACCCGACTGAAAAGGTGTGGGAGCAGGCTTGCAATCAAGCATATCAAAGCGCTGAAGCATGTCAAGAGCATACTTCTGCTGGTAAACAAAGATCCCAGTAGGTGACTGAACAATCTGCAGACCCAGAAAGAAGTGTAAAAGACCAAGGTCTATCATCTCAAACTGCTCCATCAATGCGCGCTGAACATCCTGAATCATAGAAGATGAGCTACCTGTGATGAGAAGATCATCAACATATAGCACAAGGATCAAAACCTCATCCTCAAGACGCTGAATGTAGACTGTAGGATCGGAATGACAGCGTGTGAATCCTGTAGAAAGCAGAAAAGAGTCCATCTTCTCATACCAAGCCCGAGGGGCCTGTTTGAGACCATATAAAGAACGCCGAAGTCTGCAAACCAAGGAGGAATCCTGCACAAATCCCTGAGGCTGCTCCATGTAAATCTCCTCACTAAGATCACCGTGCAAGAAAGCACTCTTCACATCCATCTGAAAAATGGGCCATCCCTAAGAAGCTGCGAGGGATAAGACAAGGCGAATAGAGTTCATCTTGGCGACAGGGGCAAATGTCTCAGTGTAATCAATACCCTCAACCTGGGAAAAACCCTTCGCAACAAGACGTGCCTTGTACTTATCAATAGAACCATCAGCAGAAAACTTAGTACGATACAACCACTTGCATCACACTAACTTTCTTCCCTTAGGAAGCGAACAAAGATCCCAAGTATGATTCTTCATCAAAGAAGAATACTCCTCCTCCATAGCACTATCCCACTCAGTATGTCCTGTCGCTGCCCCAAATGTCTGAGGGTCACCACAAATGGCATGACTCAGAAGACTAGAACCTGCAATATGAGACCGGGTGCGATGAGAGGTGGAAGGGTCACCAGCTAGAGATCCTGCAGCATCAACTGTAACACGAGCCCATCTAGGCATCTGTGGAGGATCCTGTGGTGGAGGTAAATGGGGATCACCAAGATCATCATCGTCATCATCCTGAAACACAACTGGAAGAGATGAGGGAGTAGTGGTAAGTGAAGTAGACTCTGGAAGCGGGGTATCTACTGCAGGAAGGCGCTCATCAAACTGGACATCCCATCGAAACAGGACCTCTCTGGAATCAGGGTCAAACAACCTATATGCCTTAACATCCTCACAGTAGCCAACAAAAATGAGGTGTCGGCTCTTCCGCTCCATTGCTCTCCTCTGAGCGTCAGGCACAAATGTCCATGCGTCACTACCAAAAACTTGGAATGAAGATACATCAGGCTTGACATGAGACCAAGCCTCCTCAGGAGTCATATGTCGAACGGCCTTGTGAGGCATCCGATTCTGAATATAGTTGGCACAATTGACTGCCTCTGCCCAAAAGGACGAATCCATGGACCTAGACTGTATCATACAATTAGTCATCTCCCGAAGTGTTCTGTTCTTTCTCTCTGCCACACCATTTTGCTGAGGGGTGTAGGGCACTGAAAACTGATGCTGAAGACCATGTTCAGAGAAAAAATCCCTGAAAGCCTGGTTCACATACTCCCCCCCATTATCTGTGCGTATCCGGCGAATAGAAAGACCAGATTGCTTCTCCACAAATGTCTTAAAGACTCGAAATGAATCAAAGACATCAGACTTGTACTTCAAAAAGTACACCCATGTGCGCCTGGAGAAGTCATCAATAAATGTGAGCACATATCTGGCACCAGAAAAAGGAGTAGGAAAGGACATGAGGTCACTGTGAATCAACTCCAATGGTGCCAAAGCATGAGTAGCTCGTCCCTGAGGAAAAGGATACCTATGTTGTTTGCCAAGAACACAACCCTGACAAACCCCATCAGTGCAAGTAATCTGTGGAAGCCCAAGAACAAGTGCCTGTGTGCTCATCTGCTGAAGATATCTATAATTGACATGGCCCAAACGCTCATGCCAAAGTCTACTCACTGAATCTACATGTGCTATAAGACAGGAACCTGTGCCAGCAGAAGACTCAAATCCATCAAATCTGTATAGGCGGGATGCAGTGTCAACACTCCCAGTAGCCACAATCATCTCAGTATCATGTAAGTCCCGAATAACTACATCATATGGTGAGAACTCAACTGTCTTACCAGAGCCAGAGTGGCAAATCTGATAGATAGACAGAAGGTTCGTCGAAATGTCGGGAACAAAAAGAACATCCTGAAGAGAACCCCCAGCTAATGCAACTGAACCAGAACCCAAAACAGAAAGATGAGATGAGTTCCCAACAGCAATCTGCGAAGTAGCGCAAGGAGCAAGTGAGGTGACCAACTGCTGAGTGTGAGTCATGTGGTGAGAAGCACCGGAATCAAGAATCCAGGTGGGCCCAGAAGTCATAGCTCGTGCAGTAAGAGCATGACCTTTCCCTGCAGGGGAGGGGGTGGACTGGGGAGCTAAAATGTGATGCTCCTGCATGGCTTCCTCTAAAGCCTCCAAACGTTTCCAACACCTGGAAACGGGATGTCCATCCTTTCCACAAAAGCTACAGGTCTCAACTGATTTTTTCTTAGTCTTGGAGGTAGACTCAGTAGACTTCGAAGAAGATTTACCCTTAGAAGGGTTAGCTGGAGGTTTTGAATCATTTTTCTGTGCAGGTTTGGAGGAAGACTCATTGCCTGCGGAATCTTTCTTCGGTTTGCCTTTCTGTTTTGGTTTCCCCTGTGAAGACTGAGCAACCAACGCTTGGCTAGAAGAGCCAGAAGCATCCATTTGTTGGATCTTTGCCTATTCCCGTGTCAACCGATCACAGAATGTCTCAAAAGAAGGCATGGTGTGCCTAGCACCCAAAACATCCATGGTGGAGTAGAAAGTGGAAGAAAAGATCTGATATTGTCCTCGCAACTTTGAGAGTATCAAGAAGATACACTCATCATCTGTCTTTGTTTTCCCACATCCCTGCAAAACTGAACGCAGAGACTTGAACTTCATCAAGAAGTCCTCAATGGTGGGAAAACTGGTAGGTGTCAAGGTAGTCAACTCTGCATCAAGCTGAAGTGCCCGGAACTCATTAACTGTGCCAAACGAATCTGAAAACTTGCCCCAAATGGCCCTAGGAGTGGTCAAACCTTCCAAGTGAAAGAGGAGACTGTCTGAGATGTTCAGTGCAATCAAGCCCATGGCTTCATCCATCTTATTTCTGTGCTGAAGAATCTCAAAGGGACGTTGCAGGACAGGTTGGTTCTCATTCAGACATGACCATAAGCCACGTGACATAAGAAGTCTGGTCATGTGTGCTTTCCAGGTATGATAATTATGTGGTGTCAGCCGGGCCACAGAGGGATCCGACATTGAGAGAAGAAGACAGAAGTAGAAGGGTCTTTTCTGAAGTAAATTACAGAAAGGAAAAACACCCCCCCACAATGTATAAATCAAACCCCCGTACAGCAAATAACTGAAAGCACAAAAAATGAGGAGAAAACCTGGACTCCAGATGCAGAGAAGGAGGAAAGTAGAAGCTTTGACTTTGATGCTAAAAAAGAGAACTCAAATGGCTGAATCAGCAAACCAAACCAGCATCATTGCGTCCGTCTCGGAAAGACTTTTCCAGTGATATATCATATGTTGATTTTTGATTCCGTATGAGCCCTGTAGGAGCAAAAAAGCCCAAGTACCCCAAAAATGCAAGCTCTCTGAAAAAACCAGTGACAGCAAAAAAGTTGACGGCCGTATGACCGTCACGGGCCTGTCGCTGACGTCAGCATGATGTCATCCCGAAAAATTTTGAGGCTGCTGAAAATTTTGAAAAAGTCACCAGTTTTTTATTTTCCGGTGACGGAAAGTTGCCGGCAAGTGACGTCACCTGCTGCAGGCTGCCGGGCGGAGGATGGGCGGCGGCCGGGCTGGGCGGTGGCCGGCGGGTGGCGACACCGGAGGAGGCGGAGCGCGGGCGGCGGGTGAGTCGGGCGCGGGCGGCGCCCTGGCGGAGAGGAGGCGGCGGCCGAGCGCGGCGGCTCAGCGGCGGAGCCCGGCGGCGCAGCGGGCGCGCGCGGGTGGCGCGCTGCCCAGCGGCTGCGTGCGGGCGGCGCGCTAGCTGAGCGCGGGTGGCGCGGTGGTGGCTCGCCGAATTTTGCCAAAAAACATGCATTTTTGTAAATTTTTTTAAGGTTTCGCCTCAGTTTTCGAGCCGTACGGCCTTCGTAGGCTCAAAAATTTTCTCTGGGGTCACAGAGACCAAACGTGGTTGAGTTTTATGTGATTTCGACTGTCCTGGGCCTTCTGAACGCAATGGCGGCGTCCGTTTCTGCTCAATCTGCTCCAGAAGCTCGTGCCTCCTTCAAAGTGACAGAAAACCTCAGAAACAAGCTGTGGCTGTCGTCTTCGAATCCAGGCTTCAAGAACTTCAACCTCGGCAGCAGCAGGGTTGCTCTGATACCATGTAGGATTTCACAAATGTGCAAATCCACAGAAAACCAAGATCACCTGCAAGCAAAATACCAGAAGCTGGAGTGAAAACCTGTGAGAGAGAGAGAGCTAGGGTTTTGAGAATCTCAGCGGAGTGAGAGCAAAAATGTATTTCTCAAAAGTATGAAACAATAATTACAAAAAGCGGCTTATAAGGTGAGAAACCCTAAAGCCGAAGAAAGCTAGGTTTGTGCAAATAATAATTAATAAACATATTAATTATTATGCACCTAAATGACAAGCTTAAGTGAAAATAGAATAATAGTGACCTTTAATAATTAAATCAGATAGACTTAATTATAAAGGTAAATTTACTATTACTCTAACAATTCAGTCTATGGTAAAATGTCTTGAAAAAATTAGAAAAATTAGAAAAGTCCTAAAAAAATGAACATCTTGGTGAAAACCTAGCAATAGGCGCTTTAATGATTCACAAAAAAATCAAAAAATATCAAAAGTACAAAAAAATTGAAAAAATACAAAAATACAAAAAAATGAAAAAAAAAAAAGAAAAAGTGCCTTGGTGAAAACTTGGAAATAGGCACCTTGGTAGCAAAAATAGAATCTTTGCCAAGATGGTGAAAACTTGACAAACAGGTGCCACTTGTTTCAAAATGCTCCATCTTCAGCGCAATCTTGGTCTTTCCCATCTTTCAGTCTTTCTTTAGTTTGTACATTGTTGGAGATTTGCCAGCAGGCCAGTACTGACTGTATGTTTGTCATTGATGAAAACATATGGAAAGTAGCATGTGTAGAAGTCTTATGCAGTAAGCTTTCAATATATGTAGCATGGACATGATATCAACATGATATCATAGGTGCAGAGGTTAATTGTTAGTACAGACAGTTATATAGCAACTGGTGTCAGCAGTGTTCTTGACAGAGTAATAGACAGTGTTCTGTGTATGGTTGTCTGCACAGTTATCATGGAGCCTTGCGCGCTTGGATATATGTTTAAGACATGTTAGTGATGTTTCAGTTATGGATGCATAGTCTGATGATGAACGCAAGTGAAGTTATGCAGTCGCTATTCGCAAGTAGCAGTTTCATGTGTTTGTTCAGAAGAGCCGATAGAGATTTTATTTTTTCTTGAGTTGCACCTATCTTGAGGGTATGCACCCTTGGAGTTAAGCTTGGAGAAGTGTTATTGATGTTCAGTTAAGATCACATAAGTTAATTCAGCTTACAAAGAAAGTTCCAGTTGTTTTGGTAGAGCCGACAGTGTGTAGCGTGCGTCTACATTTATTTTATTAGACAGGTCCCAGATTGAGTTGCATGCATAACAGAGCCAACAAAATGTTTGTTGGAGTTTATTATGGTTTCTCTAATATGATTTCAAGGTGGTTCTAACAAGCCGACTTGATTATATCATTTGGAGGAAATATATGTATAGGCAGTCATTTGTAATTGTTGGAGTGTGGTTCATGGTTGATTAAGTAGAGCAGAGCAGAGTGTGCAAAGTGTTGAGCCATCAGAAGAAGGTCTATGTGACCAAGTAAAGTACATGTGCTATTCATTGGAATAGATCCAGACAGTAGGTCAAAGCATAGTTCACCAAGATCCAAATATAGTGTGTATTTATTATTCAGAAGGTTGTAGCCTTCGCCCATTTGAGCAGTGAGCTCTCGGACAATGTGTCCTCTCCCCTAACAGGGACAATTGTAAAAGACTTCTAACAGGGTCCAACCCTTGACCAGGTCTACTGTACTTAATATATTGTAAAGCTACTCCTAACAGGGTAAAGGATCTTTTGACAAGGATCATTATACACTAGTACAGAATATTAGTGGGTATCAAATCCCACCGGGATTTTTACCTATTTGGGTTTCCTCGTAACCAAAATATTGGTATTGTGTTCAAGTGTTCTTTCATTGTGTTTATGCTTTATGTTTAAGTATACTTAATTGGATAAAGAATTGAAACTTGTAGATAACTGATTCACCCCCCCCCCTCTCAGTTATCTCTTGGGACTATTCCTAACAATTGCTATCAGAGCCAAGTGCCTCAAAGAGAAAGTTTAACAACTTGAGGTTGATCAGATGGCATACTTCAGGAAAGAAAGTCCTAAGTTCGATGGAGAGAATTATCTTGATTGGAAGAACAAGATGGTAACCCATGTGCAGTGAATTGCTTTTGAAGTTTTTAATGTAACAATCAAAGCAGCCAAGATTCCTACCTTAGAATACCTTGGAAAAGATGATGCTACTGACACACAAAAGGAATTGTTTCATTATAATGCTATTGTTAAAGAAGCCCTTATCAGCGCCCTATCTGATGGTGAATTTTCAAAAGTAAAAAAGGTAGATACAGCCCACAAAATATGGAAGCACCTAGAAGACACATTTGAAGGAGAAAAACAACCAAAGGATGCGTGCAGAAAGACATGGAAGAAAAGATACAATGCATTAGAGATGCTTCCTAAAGAAAACATCAGAGCTTACAATCAGAGGATTAATGAATTAGTTGTTGGAATCAAGAACAATGGTGGAGAGATATCAGAAGAGGACATTATGGATAAAGTGATGACTACTCTTACTCTAGAATATGAAAGAAAGATCAACATCCTCGATGAGACCATGCAGCTTACATCAAATTTCAAGAGAGAGACCTTGACTAGAAAGATCTTAGCTTTTGAGATTTCAAGATTGAAGACAGAACCAAAGAGTGAGACAGCTTTCAAAGCAACAGTTCATGGTAAGAAATCTGCAAACACTTCTGGTAATTTTGATGATGATGATGAAGATAAAACACTAGATGATTTTATTGCTATGGTTTCCAAAAGAGAAAAGAAAGGAAAAGGAAAATATGAAGGTCAATTACCATTTAAGTTCTTTTCATGTAATAAGATTGGTCACTTTGCATCTAAGTGTCCCATTAGAGCTAAAAAGTTTAAAAAAGATTACAAGCCTAAGTATTCTAAGGAATGCTACTATGCTGGAGATGGAGTTTCAGATGAAGAATCAGGTGAAGAAGAAATTGGATTCATTGCTATTGTAGACAAAATGAATAGTAAGTTAGTTCCTAAAGATGAGAAAGTAAATCAAGAGCTAGCATTAATTTCACAAGCTGACATAAGGACAGATTGGATTATAGACAGTGGTTGTTCACATCACATGACAGGTGATAAAGGTAGGTTTGTTCATTTGGACAAATACAATGGAGGTATGGTTAGATTTGGAGACAACACTCCTAAACCTATAGTTGGTAGAGGAGCCATCACTTTGGATGGAAAGAACAGTACTGATGATGTTCTTTATGTTGATAGTTTGAAACATAACCTTCTCAGTGTTGGACAGTTACTTGGAAAAGGCTATTTGTTGGACTTCAAAGATGACAAATGCATCATTAACAACAAAGATGGTGTTATGATTGCATCAGGCACAAAGACAAGAGGTAATTTTTTTCAACTCAATTCACAAGCAAGTTGTTTTGTTGCTAAAGTTGATGACAGTTGGTTATGGCATAAAAGACTATGTCATATCAATTTTGATACCATAGTAAAGATAAGCAATGTAAAGGTAGTAAGAGATCTACCTAGCATAGAAAAGCCAATTGATACTATATGCAGGGAATGTGTGATGGGGAAGCATGTGAGAAATTCATTCAGGAGCAAGCAGAATTCAGCAAAGAACAAGTTGGATCTGATTTATACAGACCTATGTGGTCCAACTCAAACAAGATCATACTATGGTGAAAGGTATTTCATTTTGTTTGTTGATGATTATACTAGGATGATGTGGGTTGCGTTCGTAAAAGATAAGTCAAAATCTTTTGAGAAGTTCAAAATATTCAAAGCTAAGGTTGAGAATGAATCTGGACTAAAGATAAAATGTTTGAGATCGGATAGAGGAGGAGAATTCACCTCTGACAGATTTTATGAGTACTGCGAAGAACATGACATAAAGAGACAATTAAGTGCACCTAGAACCCCTCAGCAGAATGGAATTACAGAGAGAAGGAATGGGATCATTCTTGATACAGTGTGCACCATTATGATAGAAGGAAAAGTTGCACACACCTATTGGAGAGATGCGGTCAATACAGCAGTCTATACCATCAATAGAATTCAATTAAGGCCCGGTGCTGACAAAATACCTTATGAGCTATAGTTTGGTAATGTTCCCACAGTAAAATACTTCAGAATCTTTGGAAGCAAGTGCTACATCAAGAGGGATGAAGCAGTAGGCAAGTTTGATGCAAGAAGTGATGAAGGTATTTTTCTTGGTTACTCTACTAAAAGTATAGCTTATAGACGTTTCAATTTAAGATTGAAAAAGATCATTGAAAGTGCTCATGTAAAGATTGATGAAAAGTTTATGATTCAAGAAAGATATCATGATTACTCACCCATGATTGAAGAAGAACCTAGACCCTCTAATAGTGAGACAGTTATTGAAGAAATGTTTGACAATATTGATGTGTTATTCAATGACCCTGAGACAAGTGAAGAAAATACTCCTAAGGTTGATGAGTCAACATCACCTAAAGTTCCAAAGTTTACTTCAATAAATCATTCCAAGGCAGACATCATTAGAGATCAAAGCGGCAAAGTGTTAACAATATCACAAGCAAAGAACTCAGCTAGCAATGAAGCGGTATGTTTACTATCTCAGATTGAACCTTTAAGTGTTAAAGATGCATGTAATAATTCAGATTGGCATGATGTTATGAAAGAAGAACTTGATTAGATTGTTAAGAATGACACTTGGGAACTGGTCCCTAGACCTAGTGATAAAAATGTGATTGGAGAAAAGTGGATATTCAGAAACAAGATGAATGAAGATGGTACAGTAGTAAGAAACAAAGCAATATTAGTATGTAAAGGATATGCTCAAAGAGAAGGCATTGATTATTCAAACACATTTGCACCTGTGAGTAGATTAGAAGCTATTAAGTTGTTTTTAGCTTATGCTACAGTTAAAAAATTCAAAGTTTATCAGATGGATGTCAAATCAACATCCTTGAATGGAGACTTAAAAGAAGAAGTATACATTGAGCAGCCTGAAGGATTCACCTTATCAGACAGACCTGATATGGTATGCAAATTGAAGAAGGCCCTCTATGGACTTAACCAAGCCCCTAGAGCATGGTATGAAAGACTAGATGGGTATTTAACGAAGATTGGATTCAAGAAAGGAGCAGAAAATTGTAATCTATTCATTAGAGAGACATTTGAAGGTTTACTACTTGTAGCTATATTTGTTGATGACATTATCTTTGGAGGTAATGACAAACTCAATGCTGAATTTTCTAAAGAAATCCAGAATGAGTTTGAGATGAGTATGATTGGTCCTATCAATTACTTTTTGGGACTAAATGTGCAGTAGACAGAAAAAGGGATTTTCATTAATCAATCAAAGTATGTGAAAGAGATACTGAAGAAATTCAAGATGGATGATTGCAAGCCAGTAGGAACTCCTATGATCACTGGATGCAAGCTTACAAAAGAAGATGACTCACCAGCAATAGATATAACATTGTATAAGTCTATGATTGGTAAACTCATTTATCTTACTCAAACTAGACCTGATATTTCCAATGCAGTTGGCATAGTTGGAAGATTTGCAACAGAGCCTAAACAAAGTCACCTCATGGCAATAAAGAGAATATTTAGATACTTGCAAGGCACTATAGATTATGGTCTATGGTATCCTAATTCAGAAAATGTTGAGCTTCATGTGTACATTGATGCAGACTGGGTTGGATGTGTTGATGATAGAAAGAGTACTTCAAGTGGAGCAGTGTTTCTTGGTGATAGACTTGTCACCTGGACAAGCAAGAAACAAAATTCTATTTCTCAGTCAACAACAGAAGCAGAGTATGTTGCACCAGCCTTGAATTGTTCTACAATTGTTTGGATCAAGCAAATGATAAAATATTTTGGAATTCAGATTGATTATCCTATTGTTATTCACTGTGATAACACTAGCACTATCAATATGTCAAAGAACCTTATGATGCATGCAAAGACAAAGCACATTGAGATCAAGTATCACTTCTTGAGAGAGAAAGTGGCAGAGAAAGAAGTCAAGTTGGACTATGTGAGTACTAAAGAACAGTTGGCAGATATATTCACAAAACACTTGCCTAAGGATGCTTTTGAGTATCTTAGGGAGAAGTTGGGAGTCATTCCCTTCCCTATTTCTGATGAAGGGTGCTCCCCTTAATACCACAAACACATAATAGAAATAGAGAAACAACAACAATATGCAAGAACAGAAAATTGGCTTCTTATTATCTCCACAAATGTGGAATTAAAAACTTTTAGAATTACAATATGCAAAGCCACATGGGCATTCCCTTACAATATTCTGTAGGACAAAGCCTCGAATCAATACCTAGATCTACTACCCAGAACTACCCTAGACAACACTACGGGCCTTCTTTATATAGGCATTTTCCACCGTCCGAGAAGGTTCCAAAAATTTAGCCCTTAGGGCCGACCAAACTTAGAATTATTTTATTTTTTAATTTATTACATTAGAATCAACTCAAAATAACTTTTGAAACCCAGACAGAAATTTTGAAGGAAAATTATTTTTCGCCATTATAGGTGACTCGACTTCCAGAGACCATAAGTCATCACCAGTTGACCCGATTGACTATTATAACCCCATTTAGAAAAGGCCACGAAGTGCTCTATAGGCTTGACTTGCACAAGCGCCTGTCACCCAAATTCTCGACCTCATCCGAAGCCTCTAAAGCCTTCAAAACTAAGCTCAAAGTTTCTGTACCCTGCTGCCAATACTGAAAATCTTCAATATCTTCAAAACTAGACCTGATCTAGCCATGAAACTTTACTGGCAGGCTGATATGACTGAGATGAACCTCCACATGTAAAATCAAAACATTCCGAGATTTATGGCCAACTTACTAAAACCAACAAGTTTCCATAAATAGCAGCTCTGCACAAGATAGCCCTTATTGAATACAAAAAAACATAAATATTTTTGGGTGATGCAAGATTGCTCTTACACCCAGGATGCTCTTGCATCAGTTTCTACTTAGAAGAAAGAAGGAAAGGCATCAGTCCTCTGAGACTGGTGGAAGGTTGACTACTCTACCTCAGGAGTAGTACCGGTGCTTACAATGAAAGGTGCCCTTTTCCATTGATGTCAAAGGGGGAGTATATATAGAGTCATGAAAAATAAAAGTAAAAAGAGGAGTAATATACTAAGGGGGAGCAACATTCAGTTATGACAGTAGTACAGTTGAGGAAATGGAGAATATTAGAAAATATTGCAACAGATGAAGGATTCATCTTTGGGGGAGTTTTGAAGAGGAAATGGAGAATGTTATAGAAGAAATTTTCATTTGGGTTGGTGGTGGTTTTTTATTCCACATGTTGCCATCAATGCCAAAGGAGGAGATTGTTGGAGATTTTCCAACAGGCCAGTACTGACTGTATGTTTGTCATTGATGACAACATATGGAAAGTAGCATGCGTAGAAGTCTTATGTAGTAAGATTTCAATATATGTAGCATGGACATGATATCAGCATGATATCATGAGTGCAGAGGTTAACTTTTAGTACAAACAGTTATATAGCAGCTGGTGTCAGCAGTGTTCCTGACAGAGTAACAGATAGTGTTCTTTGTATGGTTGTCCGTACAATTATCATGGAGCTGTGCGCGCTTGGATATATGTTGAAGACATGTAAGTGATGTTTTAGTTATGGAGGCGTAGTTTGATGATGAATGCAAGTGAAGTTATGCAGTCGCTATTTGCAAGTAGCAGTTTCTTGTGTTTGTTCAAAAGAGCCGACAGAGATTTTATTGATTCTTGAGTTGTGCCTATATTGAGGGTATGCACCCTTGGATTTAAGATTGGAGAAGTGTTATTGATGTTCAGTTAAGAGCGCATAAGTTAATTCAGCTTACAAAGAAAGTTCCAATTGTTTTGGTAGAGCCGACAATGTGTAGTGTGCGTCTACATTTATTTTATTAGACAGGTCCCAGATTGAGTTGCATGCATAATAGAGCCGACAGAATGTTTGTTGGAGTTTATTATGATTTCTCTAATATGATTTCAAGGTGGTTCTAACAGGCCAACTTGATTATATCATTTGGAGGAAAGATATTTATAGGCAGTCATTTGTGATTGCTGGAGTGTGGTTCATGGTTTATTAAGCAGAGCAAAGCAGAGTGTGTGAAGTGTTGAGCCATTAGAAGAAGGTCTATGTGACCAAGTAAAGTACATGTGCTATTCATTGGAATTGATCCAAACAGTAGGTCAAAGCCCAGTTCACCAAGATCTAGATATAGTGTGTATCTCTTATTTAGAAGGTTGTAGCCTTCGTCCATTTGAGCAGTGAGCTCTCGGATAGTGTGTCCTCTCCCCTAACAAAGACAATTGTAAAAGACTCCTAATAGGGTCTGACCCTTGACCAGGTCTACTGTACTTAATATATTATAAAGCTACTCCTAACAGGGTAAAGGATCTTCTAACAAGGATCATTATACACTAGTACAGAATATTAGTGGGTATCAAGTCCCACCAGGGTTTTTACCTATTTGGGTTTCCCTGTAACCAAAATATTGGTGTTGTGTTCAAATGTTTTTTCATTGTGTTTATGCTTTATGTTTAAGTATACTTAATTGGATAATGAATTGAAACTTGTAGATAATTGATTCACTCCCCCCCCTCTCAGTTATCTCTTGGGACTATTCCTAACATACATATCTCCCAGTTTGTTTCTGCATTCCTATTTTCAATAAGTTGATCTGTGTACCAACTAGCTCAAACGTCTGTATCTTATCAATGTTCAAACTTGGGGGCAATCAAAGTCATATCCTACAGTCCTCAGTATCTCAGATGAGTCATATCCAATCAAAGTCCTTTGAAGCTACATCTGAGTCAGTTTGTCTATCTCCTCTCGAGAAAGGATTTTGCATTTACAACAACGAAATCAAACATCAACACAAAATGAAAATAATCTATGCTTTTACATACTTTTATCTCCTTGTATGCTTACTGATTCACATTGATATTTTTGCATATTGTGTCATTTTGAGCTCTTCGATGATGTCCTTTACAGGATTTAGAGAGTGATTACTGGGGGCATGATCTTTTCTTTGTCTTCTGCTTGTATGTGAAAATCTAACAACTTTGGAAACTTTGGATTGAAATGGTGTCCGTCTATAAGAGCCTCTATCTCGTATTGGATGGCCATGCGTACCTCGACCATTGATACCCAAAAAATTCAAGGAAGTTTGATCTAACTATTATCTTTTTGAGAAATTTCTTACTCCTACTGTGAAACATGATATTACCTAAGGATGTGAATGATAAAGGGTCACTATGGGTAATTCACACTGGATTTAGAATGATCTCTTGACTGCTTGGTGTGTATGTTTTGCAAGGTGTATTATGGTCATCACGACGTCTATGTTTTGATGCTTATACAAATTGCTATATCAAAATGGACATGATATTTAGGTCATCCTGACGTTTATGCCTTGGTGCTTATATCTAATCCGACATTCTGAAAACAAAATCAATATTCATATGTCCATGGTTGTCTAGCCAATGGGTATTGTATTGATTCTTGCACATATGAATCAATATTCATATGTCTATAGTTTCATAACTAGTGGGCATTGTATTGATTTATCCAGTTACCTAAAAAGTTCAATGATGATAACAAATCGACACATGATCAGTGACTAGGTCCTAGGTCTTAGGTTTGTATTTCATTTTGCATGTCATTTTTGCACTTTGCATGATTGCATGATCTCACAAATTGCTTGAACACTTCAATGATTCTTCCAAACTAAACTTAAACTAGAAATGAAGAGCTAAATCTCACACGAAGGTTTCCTCACAGAACTGCAAGTAGTCACCATCCTGGGTTAGACATCCTTTTGTACATAAGACTGAGTACTTGTCTTCATCAATACCTACAAAAAAACATATCATGTGTATCATTGCATTTTCATTACATATTCATGATCATTCCATCTCTTGCATTGCATTACATACATGTGCATAATCAAAATCATACATTTTTCCATAATCAATTACATTTTCATAACATCCATACATGTGAAAGAAACCATTGCATTGCATAAATCCATACATACATTCTACACTACTCATAGAATTTACATCACATGATATCATCATAAAATAAAAACATGACAAATACAAATGAAGTCATAACCAAAATCTCGATCTCATATCATATAACTCAAACTAGTCAAGCGTGCACTACTGACACAATGTACAAAAGAATGAGCTCATGTGAGCTATCAGAAGTCAAAATAATATACATGAACAAAAAGAGCAAAAATATCCGAATCTCTAGACATATCAGTTGTCTACCTGATCTTCTACATCTAGTGGAGGTGGTGGTGGTGCATCAAGCACTGCCTCAGCTCTAGGTGCCCTAGCTCCCTCTGACGCTATCAGGTACTAAGAGTATGTGGGTACTCTCTGAGTAGCAGGAACAACTGCATAATAGGCAAAAATGTAATAAGCAGCTCTGGAGGTCTAATGTGTCACCTTTGTCTGCAATCTCCTGTTCTCCTCTCGGAGCTGGGATCGTTGTCTATCTGCCTCAGTGAATTGCTCCTTCCAACGAGCACTTTGTACCTTCAGGTCCCAGACCTGTAATCTAAGCCATCTAATGATCTCCTGAGGAGTCAGTGGTACACTAGGATCTGCATCTACTACAAGCATATCAGTATCTCCAGTGAGCTGCTCAGTAGTCTCTACTCTCTATGCCTTATGACGTCTAACCTCAGCTCCCAGATCGAAACTAGTATTAACATGTGTGGGATCCAAACCGGCACCTATATCCTACTCTGCACTGAGTACCTCATCTGCTATACCAACACTATCTAGAGTCCCACTCTCTCCTCTAGTCAGTCTCCTATGTAAAACTGCAGGGCTTTCTGCTAAAGAACTAGGGGGACGAGGTCCTCTCATCTGATCAAATGATCTCTGTGGAGGTGTGAAAACTGCTCTCAGCCTCAGAGGTGTAGGCTAGGGCATCAGGACCTGTGCACCTATACATCTCTGTCCTCTCCCCATCGGAGCACCTATAACATCCATCACCTCCTCCATGGAGGGTATCAACTCTGTCGGATCTGAAAACCTGTGTATGGGATCCTCTGCAAGCCATCCAATGAATCCATCTGTGACCCCTGCATCTGGAACATCTACTCGATAATCCCAATCTCTGCCGATAATACCATTGTACTCCTGTGTACAAAGAGCATATGATAATCTAGGGCCCCATCCTAATCTGAGCTCTCTATGAATCTATGCATAAGAAGCATGCTCCTATGGTACATCTTGAATGATGTCGTACTATCTCCACACTCTAGTAATAAGAAAGCACTCAATAACTGCAATAGACCTCCCAATCAATACTCGACTTTGGAAAAAATAGCTGAACTACTCTTGAGTAGTAGGCCAGGCCTCAATCTATAAATATGGATGCCAGATGACATATGTGCTTTCATCCAGGCATCATCTAAATATATATCATTAGCTCTTGTGGCTGGCGCTGATCCTGACACATTGGTCTGCAAACTGGGATATGCTCCTAGGCCCATATCTGAAGAACTAAGGCTCTAGAAGCAAAATACTTGCCCTCCTGATACAAGATCTCGTGCATCTCAAAGAACATGTGAGTCAGCATACACTAACCCCAACCCAACTCAGAAGGAGTGGCCATCAATCATGCAACCATAGGGGCCCAGCCCATCAAAAGACCATTCTGCTGATGATTAGACATGATAATGCCTCCTATCATCCCAGCTATGATACACTCTAATCTATGGGTCTTCCCATAGCATTGCACTAAAGTCTCCCAAGAAATAGAATCGGTAAGTTGTGTATCATCTCCAAAAAAATGTCTAAAGGCATGTAATCCAAAGCTACCCGAGCTCACATAATCTGGACGTCGACCATGAAATGGAATACGCAATATCCTGTACACGTCCTCTGGAGTGACAGTTCCTGTAGGGAGATGAAAGGTCTGGGTCTCGGAATGAAACCTCTCAATCAAAGCTGTGAGCAATCCATGGTTCACCCTCATCTCGGGCAACCGAATCAGATACTCAAAACAACAGGCAGCTAGATGTACCCTCATAGGGTCTAGAAGAGAAATGCATAGTCTTTGAGTCACAGGATGAGAGATGCGAACATGAATGTCAGGGTATATGACCTACACATAACAAAAACAAGAAATCCTATCAGTAAATTGGTTGAAAAATAGGCTAACAGTACACAAATTCAAAAGTTCACTATCTCAAAAGGTGCATTAAATGCTTAGCAATCAGCCTAAGGAATCAGAAAATAAAAAATTTTGACCTCAAGATGATTTTTAAGCTCATTGTTTTCCATACAACAATACAGTCTGGCATCAAAACTCGTATGAGTTTCAACAGCATCCCATATGACAAACAATGCATATACGACTTTCTAGGTCTCACCGTACGACATATGAGGGACCCAACAAAACATCGTACGACTCTTGGGTCCCTCTCAAATGAGTTTGGTGGGTTCTGATATGACTATCTACAGGGAATTGAAAAGTCGTACGAGTCATGGAGGACATCGTACGAGTTTCCATGCATGCGAGAATTGAAAATTGAAAATGTACGAAAAATGACCTAAAAATGCTATAAACATGCCAAAATGGAATTTACAAAGAGGCACAGAGGTCCACTTACCAGATGTCCATACTGTGGAGGCCGCTGATGTCTCCGGCTGCACTCAAATTGGTGCGAAGACACAGGTACCTTCATCTCAGCCATTTTCTCACTCAGAGGGCTCCACAAGGTTTCAAAAGTCAAAAGTGAATAATGAATTGAAAATGACCCTTTTGGTCCTTATATAGCTTTTGACCTAATTTTCAAAAGTGCTCCAGTTTTCATGAAAATTGTACCCTTGGCTAATTTTGACGTTCTAAACCCATTTTCAAGATCGAAATCAAAATCTGAGATCGTTTACTATGTCAAAATCACGCTTTAAAATTTTTGGACCCAGGATGGCCGACTGCTTGCATAATCAACCTTCAGTCATCATAGAAATCTAGAATTTGACTTAACTAATTATCTTACATCAAACCATCAAAATTTCAACTTGGACAACCCTGGTAAACTCATGGTCAAACCTAATCAAACTTGGTCTCCAAGACCTCTAAACGATGCAGAACGCATTCTCGGACGTGTATAACCACTTCTTATATCAATTAACATGATTCTAAACATTCAACACTGACTTTTCTTGTCAAATTTCAATTTTAATCTCGAAGGGGGCATGGTATTACACATTAATCAAATCTGTAATCAAATCTTTCCTCAGTAATCAAGACAACAACCACGTCTAGCTGTTGATTCATCTAAAGTCCTCGTCGCTTGGGGAAAATCTATTATCTCTTGGGGCATATCAGATTCATTGAGATCCATAACAATCTGGTATCCTAAATCTATTTTGTAAACTGTATCAGCTTTTCGTAACCATCGATTCATTAGTGTTATTTCCTTGGTTCTTCATAACTGATGGGCTCAGGATGTGATACCAATATGATTTTCTTTGGACAATCAGGTCTGGAATCAGTCACTCACTTCTTCTCAATTATAAGGTTCAGAATCAAGCGTTTTGACACTTTTTTGTAATCACTGGTTCAATGTTGTTATAGTTAACATTATCTTTAGTCAATCAGGACCTAAATCTTACATCTTTAAATCTTTCAAATCAGTTCCTGTCTCAGAATCAGTTAATCTTTCAAATCAGTTTCATACATCTTTATCATACACAGATTATTCTTTGAACCACTGAGCTTCGCACAGTGATTCAAAGAGGGGCAAAATGTAATACCCCAAAAATGGGCTATAGGTTCATTAACCTCCTACATCTTCAATTCGAATGAAATTGAGATCAAAGTCCTAACCTAAGGCACATCTGCATATTATCGAATCTGTAGGATTTGAGCAATACAAATCCACAAAACCTGCAGATCACCTGCATACAAAAACCTGTTACAAGGAAATAGAGATAAGAAGAGGGCAAGGGTTTGACTCAAAAATATTAAGAAGAAAATATCCTCAAATTAATGAATGAATTAAATGTACAATGGATCATCCTTATAAGGGAGATCAAAAGCCTTAAAAAGGCAAACCCTGGTGCATGTAATAATTAGTTTAACTATTACATGACTAATGCATGCAAGTTTATATTTAAAATAACTAGTGCATAAGTTT
Organism: Chamaecyparis obtusa; assembly: GCA_027943335.1. Taxonomy (NCBI): domain Eukaryota; kingdom Viridiplantae; phylum Streptophyta; class Pinopsida; order Cupressales; family Cupressaceae; genus Chamaecyparis; species Chamaecyparis obtusa. The sequence goes on along the minus strand of BSBK01008409.1, from coordinate 442,942 downwards.
TTAAATATAAACAACTAAAGCAAAAGAGTTGACATCTTAAGAAGGGAGTAAAATTAATTAATATAATTAATACTTTACTCTAACACCCCCCCTTAAGATGAGCAATAATGCAGCTACAAACAATGCAAGAAGAAAGCAAAGGAAACTACAGTGCTGGAAACATAAAAATGGGTCTCGACAACATGGCCTGATGAGGTACCCAAGTACAAAAAAGAGTCTCTATAAAGCGGAGAAATAGAGAAAACCACATGGGAAAAACTCTACTCTAAAAAGAGACATGCTAGTCTAAAGGACTAAAAAAGCCTCCAAAACTAGGGATGTTCCAGAAAATAGGAACAAAAATGAACATGTAGAACATCACTGAAGCAAGAAGATGCAAACTCTATCAAGAATTAACTGATGATCTGAAGATCCTCCACTGAAATAGAGCATGACCAGGTAGAGAAGACTGTAATCTGTATGAGTGCCCTCAAATGACACTACTCGAATGAGTAGGCAAACAAAGGCAAACAATTGAACTCGAAGATACAGATGGTATAAAACACCAAAGCCTGAAGAGTTGATCAATCAAAGATGGAAGAGTGCCTCTAAAAATAGGAAAGAATGAGTGTCTATATGGTAAATGATCCATCTCACCGAAATGCATAGGTACCCAGCCATTGCATTCGCCTAGTACATAGGAACAAATACTAAATACATAGCGCACACTATCGAACCAAGGAAGCAGAAGAACGATTAATAGAACCCCCCCATAATGCTGACAAGAGAGATGTGACAAGTACACTGAAAAGAGTGTCAATAAGAACTGCATCGTGAAGAACTGAGAACATCGAAGGTGCATATAAAGCACAAGCACAAATAAAAATACCTTGAGTTTAATGTCGTGGAAGGAACACTCACTTGACAAAGGTAGATGGAAAACAAAAACAAACATCAAACCCCCCCATGGCACTTTATAATGAAGTGCGAGTACAAATAGCACAAACATGTTCAAGATTTCAAGTATGCAAGAAAATGGCATTTTATTTTAGTGCATGTGCATAAAAGAATGCTACAAAAGTGAAGTATACACCACTCAAATAAGACAGAAGGCTACTGAAACAAAATAATAGCCTAAGAAGAGTCATCCCCTAAAGGGAAGAGATCCCAAGACCTGTAACATCCAAGATATCCACCAGAGTGCAAAAATGCAAAAAAACTCAATAAAATATACCTAGAGCAAAATCTGGGAAAATGACTCATAGCACTAGAAAGCTCTTAGAACAATCCTTCCAACGAAATCTCGCTTTTCCAAAATGGAGTCTGGATGCGCAATATAGAGCTTCCAAAGTGCAAAACTAAACATCTGGATTTGACAGTAAAAAACACTATCAAAAAAGAAAAATCAAAAATTCAAACCTCCAGATCTAGATAGAGCTCGGAACCAGTTTTCTGACGATATTTTATTTGCCCAATTTCGACACCGTATGCTCAAGTTATGAGCAAAAAATACCGAGTGCTCCGGAATGCCCAAAAGGTGTCTAGATGTGTTGAGGTCAGCACTTCAGGGGCTTAAAATTGACGACCAAATGGCCGTCACAACATGCAAGCCCCTTGGGGCTAAAATTTTGGGCCCTTGGTTGCCATATGACCAGGGGCTAAACTTGCATCCGAGGGCTTAAATTTGACAGCCAAGTGGCTGTCGCTGGCAAAAAAAAAAATTAAAAATTAAAAATTAAAATTTTTTTTTTACAAAATCACATGCACGCCTCGGGATCTGTGTCAGGCCTTTTCAATTTTTGCCTTGATTTGCATGCCAATTTTTTTGGTCTTAATTTGCACACTAGACAGCTAAATTTTTGCCTCGATTGGCATGCCAAATAGAGAATTTTGCCTCAGAAAGTGAGCCAGTCCGTACAAATCCTACCTTGGGAAGCGTGCTAAGTTGTCTGGTACCAAAAAAATGCCCCAAAATGCAAAGTTCTCCAACTTTGACATGTTTTATATCAAAATAGGGATTTTTGGGTGCTACGAGTTCAACAGTGAGGTCTGTTTGAGCTCAAAGTGCACCAAAATTTAGAGACCTCCTAATTTCAATAAAAAAAACCAAAAAAAAAGCCCTAATCTAAAACAGATGAATTTCTAATCTCTAAATCCTTCAAACATGAACAAGTTGTAGCATATTAGGCTCTAATACCATGTAGGATTTGAGCAATACAAATCCACAAAACCCGAAGATCACCTGCATACAAAAACCTGTTACAAGGAAGTAGAGACAAGAAGAGGGCAAGGGTTTGACTAAAAATATTAAGAAGAAAATATCCTCAAATTAATGAATGAATTAAATGTACAATGGATCATCCTTATAAAGGAGATCAAAAGCCTTAAAAAGGCAAACCCTGGTGCATGTAATAATTAGTTTAACTATTACATGACTAATGCATGCAAATTTATATTTAAAATAACTAGTGCATAAGTTTTTAAATATAAACAACTAAAGCAAAAGAGTTGGCATCTTAAGAAAGGAGTAAAGTTAATTAATATAATTAATACTTTACTCTAACATAATCAAAAATTGATTTTATCCTAAACTCTGCATCAGAGATTATTCCTAGCAATATTCCTATTTATCTTAATTATCTTTGATTTAATAATTATTTGGTGATAAATCATATTTATTCTAAAGTTTGATTAATTGAATATTCTGAATATTTAATTAATCAGATTTAATACTGCCACTTAATTATTTAATGAAATTTAATTAAATTTATTCCTAAATTGTGTTATTTAATTTTGACAATAAATCTAAAATCTCATGACTAATTGATTAAATTCTTATTTAATTAATTAATGTCAATTATCAATATTTAATAATATAGTTTTAGAATTAAGTTTGAATTAATAATTGATTAACCCATAAATCAATTGTTTTAATTCAAAAATCAGTTAAGTTGAGAATAAATCACTTTATTTTTAAATTTAATTTATAAATAAATCATGCACAATCAGAAAAGCAGGCAACTAGAAATTAACAATCAATTTTAAAATTGAAACTCAACATCTAATGATGAGTTGAAATTTTGATCTAAACTCTATTTTGAGTTAAACACTGCTTTTGCATGATTTTTGTGAGTTAATTATCTCTGATTTCCTGATAACTCAAAAATCAACTTGAGTTTATCAAGAGTGATTTATGGCTTTTCTCTTGCATCCTCAAGCCCTGGATTTCTATAAAATCAAGGCTAAGCTCTTCATAATTATCAACACTCGAATTTGCACAATTACTCTGGCGAATTGGTGATTGAAGGATTAAGCACTTGTGAAAGGGGATTTGTGAGATCTTTCATAGTTAATCATAGTTTTACATAGTTTTCATATCATAGCATTCATATTCATTCATATCATTCTTAGATTAAATATGCATTCAATTTCATTCATATAGCTTAGATTCATACAGATTTCATATTATTGCACAGAAAATACAAAAATATAGACTAATCTGCATTCATACAATCTTTCATCTTTTTGCATTCAAATCCTTCATTTAGGTGTTGCATTGTCACTAATCTCAATTTCAATCTGAGAACATCATACTCGCACCTACTAGAAAGAATTAAATCACCTGGTTAGCATAGTTTTCAATTACTTGCAGATTTCAGTTTTTGCTAGCCTCTAATGTTTTACTGAAGTGTTGTGTCCGTAGCTAGGCACAAAATTTACACACACAGGCTTAATCAAGTAAAAGTGAAGAAATCTAGTTTAAGCTGAGTGATGTTAGTGTCGACCGAGCGCTAGTATATGCCGAGTAAATCTAGTGTTGACCGAACATCAGTAATTGTCGAGTGATGGGAAATTACCAAGCAAAGACAATGTTTGTTGAGGAAGACAGTTTGTAGTGATGACCGAGATACACAGTGATGACTGAGAAGATGAACACAGTATTGACTGAGTAACAGTAATTTATATTTGGAGAAAGAATTAAGATTCCTAGCTGACATAGTTGAATTCTTGGGATATGATGCAGGGGCATCCAAGGTTAAGGCAAGGGCATTCTTTGTCCTCGATGAAACTACATGGGTGTTTGTATTTCGGCCAGTGTTACTCGGTTGCAGCCTTGACTGGCGGCCTTGATCATTGAAGGAACTTAGTAGTCTCTGGTGCTCGGTGAAAGTGTTACTCGATCATGCCTATGGTGCTTGGTCGACACTGGTGCTTGGTGATGTCTGGTGTGCTCGGTTAATTCACTATTGTTTGATAGTTCTAGCTTACCGACTGGAGTTCTGTGTGATTTGTTGGGCCAACTTCATGCATTTATTGTTGGTAGCTATTGTTACAGGCCGACATGCTGAATTAAATGTTTGTATACAATTATAAATTGACTTGTATGACATTTAATTATTTGTTGGGGGGAGTTAATGGTTTCATCCAGCCAACTTGTGGCTGATGATTAGTATTTAAGGAGTGTTTGGGTAGATGTTTAGAGAGAATGAAGGAGACAAAGATAGAATTTCATGACTTGAAGGCTTAAGTGAATCAGATCTGAGGTTTTGAAAGCTGGAGTTAGCGAAGTTGTGGAAAAGATCTTGCATGATCTTGCAGATCATATGGTTATCTGATAGTATGCAAACCTAGTAGTTGCATACTTGGAGACAAGGAGATTGCTTGGAGGCTTGCGAGCTCAAGTTTAAATCTTCCTTAGGGTTTCCATCAGCTTCCGATTGTCTTTAGAGCTGAACTAGCTGAGAGTGTATTGGATCTATTTGGATCTTGCAGAATTATTTTGATTGTAATTGGCCCTAACCCGGAAGGCCTTACAGTCGGACATGTTAATGCAAATTACTTGAAACAATTGTTGTGTTATCTATTGTGTTGAGTATTCCGCTGTATAATTATGTTGGCTGCAAGGTTTGGACTGTCCTTCATTGGATCCACCATCCTTGACTGTGTCAGGTGGTATCAAAGCGCAGTTTGTTCCTATTGGAGCTAACAGTTGATCTTGTGGAGCGAAGGTTGACCTAGCAAGGCTAATCTTGCAAAGTTGATCCTGTTGGAGCAAAGATTGTGCGCAATCTGGATTGTAGATCTAGAGCATTGAACTTGTGGATCTTGCCCTAGTTGTTTTTCCAAGGTGGCAGGTTGAGATCTGACTTGTACACAACTTGGAGATTGCCACAAGGTAGTCGGTGAGGGTTTGTTGCAGAGGATTTTGCATATCTTTAAGGATGCCTCCAAGAATATTGGACCCTAGAGCTATTGCAGATCTTTGTGATGTTTGGGGATCAAAGGTTTCTGATAAAGTCAAATCGGATGTTAGATATGAGATAGAATTGATGAAGAATGACATGGTCATCGATATCATGAGAGCTATTGATGGTGTACCTCAGAATGTTGGTACTGAAGATGGATATGAAGAAGCTGCTAAAGAATTTGAAACTATTGGATCTAGTGGTGATGATCAGAGGAACAGATCTAGCGAAGATAGAGCTGCTCGATTGCATAGATCTGGAGCTCGATTTAGTAATGGTTACCGAATGGAAGTTTCTACTTTCTCTAGTACTTTGAAGCCTGACAATCTGATTGATTAGATTGGTGAAATTGAAAATTTTTTTGAGCTGGAAGAAATTGAAGATCCTCTTTGGGTGACATTAGCACAGACAAAGTTGAAAGGACATGCTGCTATTTGGTGGAAAGAACTACAAAGAGATAGAGAAGATGAAGGTGAAACGAAGATCAATCAGTGGAGGTTGATGGTGACTAAGTTGAAAGCTAAGTTCATACCTTCTGACTATGAGCTTGACTTATTTAAGAAGTTGCAGAATATGAAATAGAAGGATTTGTCTATTTAAGATTATACCGAGGAGTTCTACAAACTCTGAATGGTTTGAGATTCAATATTTAGGATGAACTTGGTATGTTGAAGATTGATTCTATTGAATATGCTTATCAGTATGCTATGAAGGAAGAAGATAAGTTGAAGAGGAAACAACATAGTAATCCCCGAGGGAAGGAAAAGATTGATCACTCAGTGAAGGATAAACTGACTAATGCAGAAGATGAACAGAAACCTGTGGAACCAAGGAAGAAGATAGGTAGAGTTATCTTTAAGGGTACTTGCTATAACTGTGGAGAGGAAGGACACCATTCTTTTGAGTGTACATAGAAGAAGGTTGATTGACGAGCTGTTGTGATGAATGAGAACATTCAGAATGAACTTGAATCTGAGAACTTGTTGCTTTGATGAACATTGCTCGGTACAAAGGAGGAACCTTGTCAGAGGAGTAACTTGTTTAGAACCTGATGCAAGTCTAAAGGTAAACTTTGTGATGTTATTGTTGATAGTGGTAGTACTGATAACCTGGTTGCTGAGGACATGGTTCAGAAACTTGGGTTGAATAGAATGAAGCATCCTTGTCCTTATAGGATTGGTTGGTTACAAGATGTTCATGAAGTAAGAGAACAATGCTTCATTGATGTTTAGATTGGCCAGTACAAGGATCTTGTGTTATGTGACATTGTGAAGATGAATAGTTGTGATATATTGCTCGGTAGACCTTGGCAATATGATTGCAGAGCTGTTTATGACTATGTCTAGAATGTGTTTACTGTTGAGAAGGATGACACAAAGTTTTCCCTGATGTTGTTGATGGATACAACGCTCGGTAGGAGAAGCCTAAGTATTGGTAGCTGAGTTGAGATTGTGAATCCAAAGATAATGAATGATCATTTTGGAGAACCGACCTGTATATTGTCGAGAAAAGACTTGAAGAGGCAGAGGAAACTAAAGTGGAAGAATTTGCAAGAAGAGAAGGTGGAGGATTTGTATGTGAAGAACCAGTTTGGGATTTACGTGTTGAATCCTGGAAGATGCTCTTCTCACATATGAACATCTTTTAGAACTTGGGGTGTCTGATGCAGGGGCATCCAAGGTTAAGGCAGGGGCATTCTTTGTCCTCGGTGAAACTGCATGGGTGTTTTTATTTTGGCCGGTGTTACTCGGTTGTAGCCTTGACCGATGGCCTTAGTCATTGAAGGAAGCTTAGTCACTGGAGGAACTCGGTAGTCTCTGGCACTCGATGAAAGTGTTACTCAGTCATGCCTGCAATGCTTGGTCAACACTGGTGCTCGGTGATGCCTGGCGTGCTCGGCTAAGTCACTGTTGCCCGGTAGTTCTGGCTTACCAATTGGAGTTCTGTGTGATTTGTTGGGCCAACTTGGTGCATTTATTGTTGGTAGCTATTGTTACAGGCTGACATGCTAAATTAAATGTTTGTATACAATTGTAAGCCGACTTGTATGGCATTTAATTATTTGTTGGGGGGGAGTTAATGGTTTAATCCAGCTGACTTGTAGCTGATGATTAGTATTTAAGGAGTGTTTGGGTAGATGTTTAGAAAGAAAGAAGGAAAGAAAGACAAAATTTCATGACTTGAAGGCTTAAGCGAATCAGATCTGAGGTTTTGAAAGCTTGAGTTGGCGAAGTTGTGGAAAAGATCTTGCATGATCTTGCAAATCATATGGTTATCTGATAGTTGTTTGTAGAAGAGCTAGTGGTTGCATACTTGGAGACAAGGGGATTGCTTGGAGGCTTGTGAGCTCAAGTTTAGATCTTCCTTAGGGTTTCCATCAACTTCTGATTGTCTTCAGAGTTGAACTAGCTGAGAGTGTATTGGATCTATTTGGATCTTGCAAAATTGTTTTGATTGTAATTGGCCCTAACCCGGAAGGCCTTACAGCCAAGCATGTTAATGAAAATTACTTGAAACAATTGTTGTGTTATCTATTGTGTTGAGTATTCCACTGTATAATTCTATTGGTTGCAAGGTTTGGACTATCCTTCATTGGATCCACCATCCTTGACTACGTCAAGATATGTAAAAAGTGTTGACATTATTAATGAATTGTATGGAGCATTTAATACATGGTAAATCATTTTCTTATGGATTCAAAGAGAAGTTTGGAGATGTATCTAGAAGGAAGGATGAAGAACATAATGATGGATGGATTTGATGAATCTGACCTAAACTTAAGATCTACGGAGGAGATTAAGTGGCAAAAGATTAATCTACCTGATCGAAGAGGTATAAAGGAAAACCTAATCATGAGTTTATAATGTATGAAGAAGAGGTTGATTTTATTGACTGACAAGTCTAAGCAGAAGGCTGAAGGTGAAAGCTATGAAGAGTTGAACAAAGTTGTGGTGATTGCTTGAAGAGAATTTCGACCAGATCAGAGATGAAAATGAATATGAAGGTCAATTAGTAAATCAGCTTATGTGCGAAGTGGATCTGTATTTGCAAAGTGAGTTGTATGTTTTTCAGATCAGAAACTACTGTTACTTTCTAACCATTGTATCAATCTAAATCTTTTAATCAAGGTTGACCTAACAGTCATTGTATAAATCCTTTAATCAAGGTGAAATTCTAATGGGATGTTCTTAAGTCCTCTAACCAAGCCACTTTTGATAGAGTATTTTAAATCCTTTAATAGGGTCACACCTAACAGTGTGTTTGTAAAACTTTAACCAGGTTAGCTTCTCACAGAGCTTACTTTAGAAGAGTGAAAATCAGTAGCATGTTACAAAGTGGTTTTTCCCAAGTTGGGTTTCCACTATAAATCCTGGTGTTATACTTGTGTGAATGTTTTGATGTGAATGTTATACATTCTTCAATTTAATTACTTTTAGACAGTGGACTGCATGTTATATGTTACTGATATATGCTATAGAGACTGAGTTGAATTTTTGATTAGATATGAGTTTGTGAAGTACTGAAAAGTTCAATTGGTACATCTAGACCTCAAGATAATTGATTCACCCCCCTCTTAGTTATTCTAAATCATTCTAGCAGCTGACATATTCACAAAGCCTTTACCAAAGAGTACCTTTGAGTATCTCAGAGGTAAATTAGGGGTAGTTCCCCTCCTTGATCTTCAGTAAAAGGACAAAGGAGATCATGAATCCATCAAGCTTCAACAGAGGAATCAGCCTCATCTTAATTGGATTGGTGACAAAGGACTCTTACTCGAAGGGGGAGAAGACTTTAAAAAAGGTATTCATTTGACTAGCCTTTGCCATTATTGTCAAAGGGGGAGATTATAAATGTAAGGTATGTAGATTGGTAAGGTACTTTCCATCAATTCCAAAGAGGGAGATTGTTTCCATTAATTGGTAAGGATGTAACTAGTATATGGAAAAGTGGTGTTGTCATTGATGTCTAAAGTTAACATTGTTCAAATAAGAATAGGTGACAATAATAGTAAATAGGTGCAATTAACAAGAGAGACTGGTTAGGAAATTGGTGACACATATTGACCAAGAAGAAGCACTGTGACCGATGAAGTCACTAACCAAAGCAGTGACTAGTAAGTATATGAACATAACCAAGGAATCAAACCAGTAAGTATATGACCGGATCTGAGGAACCAAACTAGTATAAACAGAGAAAAGAAGAGTGATCGGTGAAGACAAAGACTTGTACACTACCTAAGGGTGTAAATCGATCATCTATGATCGGTGAGATATCATTGAGACCGCTAAACTGGTGAAATTTACAGTTGACAAACACTTATGAGACTCTTCTCCTAAGATTTGTTGCACAAATCACGTAGGACTTTATGTTATGAAAAATATTGGTTCAAGGCACAGTTAAAGGATTTAATGCCGAAAGTTAAGGCATTAAAACATGGTGGAACCTCATGTAAAGGAAAGTATGTGGCATACATTTGATGTTTCCTTTATAAAATAGAAAAAGTATGTGGCATGCATCTGATGTTTCCTCTCAAGACTGAGACTCAACTAGATGATAGATCTAAAGGAGATCTTTTCAAAGGATGCAACATGCAAAAAGTGGGTAGGGCAGGAAGTCTATTTATTCTTTAGCCAATGAAGAATATCATTTGCCTTCATTCTACCAAAGAGAAAGAGTGAACCTATACACTGAGAAAAGCTACGGTAAGGGAAAAGGAGAAGAAAAGGTGAAGATAAGAAGAAGAAGAGAGTGTGCAAGGAAGTGCAACAAAATAAAGAGAGCATACCTGTGGTGCTTGGTGATGACTCTCAGTTGATGAAAACAACAATCTTATCAGGCTCAGCAAAGCCATCTCAAAAAGATCAAACCCTCTATTGCTCTCTAACAATTGCAATGGCAAAAATCCTAGTATTTGGGTGGACATTAACAGGTCCCTTGTATTAAATCCCTTAACCAAGTGACATCGAGTAGATGTTCTAAATTCCTCTAACAAGGCAGGATTTAATAGGCCTTATTTCTTAAATCCCTTAACCGAGTTGCATCTAAAAATTTGTTTGTAATCCTTTAACAGTGAAAGCTCTTAACAGGGCACACTTTAGAAGAGTGCAAAATTTATGAGTTCTACTCACACCATGGTTTTCTCCTGCTTTGGGTTTCCACATGATGCATCTAGTGTTCTCTACCGCTTTGATCTTGTGATAGTTATTTCTTTTATAGGATATGTTCTGCATGTAATTATAGTTGAATTATATCATATTGTTTTCAAGTTTTAGTGGGTGTTGATTCACCCCTCCCCTCTCAGCACCAATTGGGACCATCATCTCCTTGTCTTAGTGTGTGTAAGTGGAAAATAGATTCGAGGACAATGACAATATTTTGGTGATCATTTTAGAGTTCTCAATCCTCTATCCCTATAGACGAGAGTTCGCACACAGATTTCCTCATGTTGCATTGGCATACAAGGTCGATACTTTCTTAGCTTAAGGTTAAGAAATATCTATCATGTTGTTTCCATATCTATAATCAAAATACTACTATTTTTTATCCAACTTTTAATCATGTTATTTTTTTATTTTGTTAACAAAGCTTAGTATAAAATAAAGCTCATTTCTCTATATTGACCCCATAGCTCACCAAAGTAATAGTTTTGTGAGGTAGTTGAGGTTTATTTTCTCCTTGGGGCTTCACCATCTCAAAAGTAGAAAATTTTCTTCCCTAGATTTTAGTGACATTGATGTAAACACCTTATGTTAGATCTATTTCTTTAGAGCTTTGATGCATTCAAAAAGGCATTCTCAAATGATGACTTCAATATGTTGGAGATGCAATGGATGACTTCCTAGTAGTATCTCCTTCTAATCGCAAGTTGGTAAACACATCAAACACCTAGACTCTTATTCCTTGAAGGGTAAAATGTTCATGAATGTTATCATTGTCCTTATCATCCATGGCCTTAGAGATGGGTTATTTGCATGACTGCAACTAGTCCTTCTCTGATGAAAGCTAAGTCTATATATGGGAAAATTTTTGAAATTGATTCTCTTGATTTGTTCACTATATTTACTTGTTCCAAAAACATCTCTTGTCATGTTGTTTCTTACACATAATACAATATGAAACAATCAAAATATGGATCAACCAAGAACTTCTCTACACCTCTTCAACTTAAACTTGAGCTCAACCAACTAAACCCTCAATTAAGCACCCCAATGATTATGATCTTATTAAGAAATTTCATGTCACTCATGCTAAGATCTAACTATGGGATTTGCTTTAGAGTACTCGAATTTATCTGGTTATACTTTAGGATTCTCTTTAAAAGATCCAGTTGTTTTATTATGCTAGGCCCATGGATCTGAATGTACTAATAGATCATATTTAAGTTGATTCCCCAATATTATGGTCTATAAGCATGAACTCCCACCTCAATAAGGAAGGAACAAAATGGATTTGTTAATGATTTTTGTTTATGTTGATGGTGTTGGCATTAGATGGACTCTTATTGGCATTGGTTCAACTATCAATGTTTGTAGTCTAGAACTATTGTTGAAATTAAAGGTGGATTTGAACTCTCTTGCTACATGTTCCTATTCGAAAAATGGCCAGCGCTCCCCTCGGGATTTGTGACATGGTTTAACCACCTCCTATGTCTTCTATAAGTTTAGTGGTTGTATCAGGCATTAATAGGTCAATCTTTTGGTGCAACAACAACCACTACTTGTAACAAGTGGTATCAGAGCTTGGTCATAGGTTCGAATCCCCTCGGGTAACGCTGAGGGGGAGATTGTTGGAAAAATTTCCAGCACTCCCTTCAGGATTCGTGACATGGTTTAACCACCTCCTGTGTCTTCTATAAGTCTAGTGGTTGTATCGGGCATTAACAGGTTGATCTTTTGGTGCAATGGCAACCACTACTTGTAACAATTCCCTATTAATTTATGGTTTTGATAACATCATTAAAGTTGATTTGGTCATTTTTATCTTGTCCCTTAAGATTGTATTGGTTACTATTCCAAACCTGGTATACATTATGTTACGACCTTTACCATATAATATTCTTTTAGGTAGACCTTGGCTTCATGATTTAGGAGTGGTTTCATCTAATCTTCATGCTATTTTTAAATTTGTTACTAACAATGAAGTGACTACAATTAAGGTTGGCCTTGATACCCTACACTTATGCCAAATAGAAGTAATAAGGTCATGCCTCAATTATACCTAGACCTTTCAAAACTACATTTCCTTATTACATCTTCTAACTTTTTGACATTTGCTCTTGTGGTATCCCCTAGGAGGTCAAGGAGAAAGTTGTCTAGAAAGAAGAATCTCTTTAGAAGAAATGTCCTCCCAAAGAGGACTCACTAAAGGATGATCCTCCTAAAGTAGAAATCCCTAAGTGCACTTCTACTCTACCATATTCTTCATCTCTGTTTGAATTAAATGCATGTCAAGGTGATAATTGGGGAAATTTGGATTTCACAAAGTCCTATATCAATGAATACAAGGTACAACTAGTATATTTGAACATTCCTAAGATCTATTTTGCCTCAATAAGAAAGATGGCCTTAAATTTATAAATCTAGGTGAACGTTATTATGTTGATCATCTCATCTAGATTGATGCCTCAACCTCTCATGGGTCACACTCTATCTATGGATTAGGGTATAATCTTCTTTCTAGATGCATCAATAAATCCAATGAATATAGAGGCTTCATACTTAATAAGAAAAGTATTAGAATTTCATTAGGGCTTGATCCATGTCACTCCAATACTATAATGGGATACTGCACTAAGTCCTCTAAAGAAAAACCATGGTTGAATGTCATCTTGAGGAATTCCTATGTGTCTGTTTTGATCTTCCTCCTTATAATACAAGAGGCGATTTCCTTATTATTTGAATGCTCGAGCATATTTTTGGGAATTCATCATGAGTTCTAATGGAGAAGCTTCCCTATGTCATGATGATGGAAACATGTCTTCACCACATCCTAATGATTGTAGAACTTTCCTTAAAGGAGATACTAGTTACATTGACATGAATTCTAAGTCTTCTGATAAGGTGATTTATTTTAAAAAGTGCCTTTCCTCAGAAGAATCAAAATCACATTCTAATATCTTACATAATTACTCTAGTATTTTTTCTTGGTCATATGAGGATATGCCTAGTATTGATGAATCTTTAGTGGTCCATAATATCATCCTATGTCCTAATGCTAAGCGTTTTAAGAAAAATATTTGTAAGATGAACCCTAAGGTCGCATTGTTGGTCAAGACTAAGATAGAGAAAGATTTTAAAATTTGATTTTATCCATCCTATCAAATAATTTCCTTTGATATCAATTTTTTTGTCATGAGTAAGCCTGATGGTTGTATTTGTGTTTGCATTGACTTCCATGATCTTAATAAGGTTTCTCTTAAGGATGATTTTTTACTTCCTAACATTGATATTATTGTGGATTCGACTGCAAGCCATGCCTTGATCTCATTCATGGATAGCTTCTCAATTTAGAATCAAATCCTTATTAACTTGAAGGATTAATATATAAGATAGCCTTTATGAACCTGCGGAGTACATTCTATTATGGAGTCATGTCATTTGGGTTGAAGAATTCTGTAACAACCTATCAACATGAGATGGTCATTATCTTTCAAGATTTTATTCACAAGATTATAAGATTATGTTGATAACATCTTAGATAAGTCAATCACTTTTCAAACTCATGTCAAGAATCTTTGCATTATTTTTTAAAGAGTTTGACTCTACAGGATGAGACCAAACCCCCTTAAGTCTGTTTTTGGTGTGGACGTCGGTAAGCTTTTGGGTTTTATCGTCTCTCATTGAAAAAATAAAAGTTGGCATAAATAAGATCAATGCAATTGTTAATATGCCTCCACCTAAGAACATCTCACAACTATGTAGTTTGCAAGGGAAGATTCAAGTAATCCATAGATTTGTATCTCAATTAATCGGTTGTACCCTTCTATTCACATGTTTGTTGAAGAAAGATATGTTCATGCTATGAGATTATGAGTGTTGTTATCAAGGATTATTTGGCCAATCACCCTATTTTGATATGGCTATGCAAGCTAGACCCTTCTTCACATCATAGTATAAAAAAATGCTTTAGCAGCCATGTTGGCTCTATATGATGATGATGGTAGAGAAATAATAGTCTAGACTACATTAGTTGTGTTTCCATTGATTATACTCTAGCATGGAGAATAAATGTCTTGCTCATGTCTTTGCAACATAGAAGCTAAGACATTATCTCCTCCATGCAAAAGCGTGGGAGATTTTGAGAATCAATCTTAGTAAGGTCCTTTTTTATAGGGCCAAACATTGTAGTAGGTTAACAAAATTGGTGATGTTTCTTTCTAAGTTTTACCTTAAATTTATAACTCAAAAGTCAATAAGGGCCAAGTTGTTTCCGATCAACAAGGGTAAGCTCCCTCACCTAAAACACTCCCTACTCTAGATCTATTGCCAAATGAGAATTTGTTTACTATCAACCATGAGCTTATATAGGAAATGTACATCAATGGATCATGGTATCATATTGGTTATAGTGCAGGTGTGATCTTAATCTCACATAGAGGACAACCAGTTCCTTTTTCCTTTCAACTTGAATTCTATTGCAGGAACAACATCACTGAGCATGAATCCCTCATTTTTGGCTTATGTGTTGCGATTGTTTCTAGAGTTACATATATTTACATTCATGGTGATTTTAATCTCATCATAAATCAAATCATGGGAGCATATCATGCTAAGTAGTCTAAGTTATCTTAGGATCAAGATTTGGCCTTGACTTTTCTTAGTTTATTCTCTTCCTATACCATTGACAATATCTCCAAGAAAGAGAATTGTCATGTACATGCAATGGAAAGTGTAGCATCCCTTGTGTGCATGGACTTTAACGAAGATATGTATCACTTTGTGGTGCAAGTTCTCCACTGCCTTATCATTCCTGACAAAATTGAACTCAATAGTCTTGTGTGTTCTTACATAGACTTAGGAGAACGGTTTTCTCACATCTATAACTATCTAAAATCTAGAGATTTTCATGACGATGATAGTAAGAACACCCACATGTTGGTTCAAAAAGTTTCAACTCAATACATTATCATTTCTAATATCCTTCATAAAAAAATGTTGCAATGATATGCTCCTTTAGTGTCTTACCAAGACAAAGATACCCCCTTGCCCTCCAAGAAGCTCATTCAAGCGCTAGGGGTGGACACTTTGGTGGTAAATCCTTGGTGTGTGATTTGATTCATATGTGATATTATTGGATAAACAATGGAACAAGATTCATTTTCCTTTGTCAAGAAATATCCTTAGTGTTAACAACATAGCAACCTTATCCAAGCTCTTACATAGGAACTTTGTGCCCAAGCCTCTCCTTGGCCATTTCAAACTTGGAGTCTTGATATGATCGAGAGGCTATCTCCCCCTTCTTATAAAGGAAAAACCTTTATAATAACCACTAGACTAACTACTTCAAAGTGGGTCAAGGCTATTCCACTAAGGTCCACTATAGTTTAAGCAACATATAGCTTTCTTCTGAACAACACAATTTCATGTTTTGGATTACCCTCCACCCTTGTCTCAAACAATCATACTTTATTTGAGAATAATGAGGTGAAGCAATTCCTTGAGAAAATTAATATTCAACATTGCTTTTCTTCACCTTACTATCTCTAATTCAATGATCAAGTTGAAGATTCAAATAAGACCATTGATCATATTTTGTGTAAGACAATTAATAAGAAAAGTAAGGATTGGAAAGTCCAATTAGTCTATGCATTATGGCCCTATTGCAAAATTATTCTTACGGCTATTGGTACTACTTCATGCTATCATGCCCCTAGAGTTGGGAATTATTTCCTTGAGAGTTTTCCTTAAGGATTTAATTAATGATGATGCTCACCATGCTAATCACCTCTATCAAATGGAGTTTCTTAATAAATGCCAGTTAGAGGCCCTTAATTATCTTCATACCCATCAAAAGTCTTTATCACGACAATATAATGAAGGTGTTCTTTCTCGCACTTTCAATATAGGCAAACTCATTTTCTTTGAGGATCAGAGGAATTGAAATGTGTTGCCTGACCAAAAGGGAATGTTCAACCCCAATTGGTTTACCTAGTCACCTTTGAGTATGGTTCTAGTGATTATGGTCTGTCCGAGATAGAGGGTAAACCAATGAAAGAACTTGTAAACGTCATGCACCTTCGTCAATATTATACACAAAAACATTCTGAGTCACATGTACAATACTTAATGTTCCATAAGATATTAAGTCCATTATACTATGACACTTCTTCATCAACATATTAGTCCTTTTTATTGTGTTCTGATGTACACATATGTATGGTTAATTGTTTTAATTAGAAGTTACATACATGTGTGTTTCACTACTTTAGATTAAACATATTTAGTTTTATGTCCATCTATATCATCTCATAAAATTAGATCATCATCGCATTTAACTAAGCATGCATACAACATATGTTAAATTAAACCGTGTTAGCTTCTAATCTAGCTGTACATCATCAAGCTTCTATAACATAGATGAAATCAAATGCATATACCAAAAACACAATCAATGGTTGACTCAAAACATCAGCCATATATATCAATATAATCAGTGTCAATGTTCATGTGTCATATCACTACGTGATGTCAATATGTGTCTACGGTTGTATCTATCAAAAAGAATGTTATACACCATCACCTCTACAATAATGCATAGATCTATATTGAAAATGTCTGTACAATAGAGCAGAACATGCCTCTGTAGGTCATCAACATCGACATGCCTCTGGCCCTACAGTGTCAGCACATGGCTCTGCATCACTACCTAGTCTCTCTCCATGAGGATGACACGAAGTTCAACAGCTCCCCTTTGGCCCATCACTGTGCTCAGTTGGGCCCTCTCCTGAACCAAGCCCACCGAGATCTCCTCGTACACTGTCCAGAGCCATGCTAATGGCTCAAACAACTGAGTGTGCCTCCTCATAGATTGATGCATTTGCTAGGCATCTAACATGGGGACCCTAAAGCTAGACATCTTGCTTGATCTATGCTAGAGCTTGGCTAATAATGTAGACGTGTAAACTCACTAGAGGCCTGCATGATGTAGAATAAGTGCTAGCAAATGATATTTGGTGTGCTCTCATGCCTCTAGAAGAACCTGCAAAAATCCCAACTATATTAATCAAATTAGGTAGTCTACTATATCAAATCCTACTTTATCTTTGTATCCCTCATTCTTTGCAGGTTTTTCCAGAGGACGAACGTGTGGCTGAGTGATGCCAGTGCAGGTCCTAGACGCCAACAAGGTCTGAGACGTTAGTACAACTTTGTCCCCCATGTGACCCAAGAATATATGTGCGCCTTGACGACACTGATGTAGCTAAGGTTTTTCCTACTCAAAATAAGGGAAAAAATCAAAAGGTGACAAGCTGGGAAAACTGACCTACCTCATCCAAAATGTGAGAAAAAACATGAGGGGACATAGACTTGCATTTTATCCTTTTGACCCACTAACACTTTCTTAAGCATTTCACTTGGTGAAAAATGCGGAGAAAAAGCACAAGGGGACATATACTTGCATTTTATTAACGTTTTTCCTTTTGACTCACTAATATTTTCTTAAGCACTCCTTTTGTTGAAAAATGTGAGAAAAAACATGAGGGGACATATACTAGCATTTTATTAACTTTTTTTTCTTTTGACCACGTTTTTTTAAGCATTCTTCTTGTTGAAGTAGCTTCTTTCAATTTTTGGCCATAACAACATTATAATTTTGCGGTACCCTGACTTTCATACCAAATGTTATAATTTATCACTGAACACTTGGGGGCATCATGGGTGTTCACCTACTTGACCTTTGTAACCTCTACAATATCCTTTTTTGAGTTAATCAATGTATTTAATGCACTTCATGAATTCATTTTTTTAATCTTTAGGCTACTTTAGCATAGCTAACCACTGTAGATGATCAACTCACTGAGTGGGGGTAAATAATAATGTCAAAAATTGTATCTAGTGCATTTATTACACTTTTTTGAGCCTAGTGTATTTATGACAAAATTCATGATCAAGATTTTTCAACTTTGACTTCATGGATTGCAAAAATGAAGTGTTTGTAGTGTATAGGTCAAATTTGGGATCAACTGGGCCAGAAGGAAGTGCAGTGCACAAGCATCTACATGATGTGCAAATGTATGACAAAGATTCCAATTTCAAAATGGGCATATTTTGCATCGACCTTTTTAAAGCATTTCCCTTCATGCAAAGGCATCCAAAATGGCAATTCTTGCCCATTCCAACAAAAAATCTCTCCTTCATTTTGATGGCTCTTTGGTTATTGGATCAAAGGCTCTCTCCTCTTCTCTATCAGTCAAGTGAAGCTCAATCAAAATCTACTCAAACAGGACAACAATTAAGCTTCTCTCATGCATGCTTATGCATACCTTCTCAAGGCAAAGACCATAGTTATGTAATACTCTCTTGTCTTTTACATGATCTCATAATCTTAGTGTTAATTGTGTTTGTATAGGTTTATCTATTATATCAATCATACCATTTATCTTTATCTTTAGTAAAATCGATTTTCCTCCAAAGCGAGGATTGTTTCTATTACACAATATTTTATCCAATCTATCTACCTAGTTGTCCATGGAGGTGGAAACATCAAAACAGGGGTTTGATTGAGGCAAACTCCTATACAATCACAATAATTTTCTTTGTCTCAGTGTGTGTAGGTGGCGGACATGTTTGAGGAGTGGGAGCATATTTTGGTGATCATTCTCTAGTTTTTTATCCTCTATTCGTATAGATGACAAAGCAACATGCAAACGTCCCCCTCCCTCCCCATGCACTATCATCCAAGGTCAAGGCTTTTTCATCTTAAGCGTAAGAAACTCCTATCATACCATTTCCATTTCTCTAATCAAAATACTAATGTCTTGTTCTACTTTTCGATCATGCTATGTCATTCAATCTGATAATAGAGCTTAGTATAAAATAAAGTTAATTTCTCTCTATTGATCCCCCTAGCCCACCAAGCACTAGTTTGTGAGTTAGTAGAGCGCTATTTGCTCCTAGGGGCTTTTCTATCTTAAGGGTAGCAAATTTTCTCCCCTGCCATTTGATTGACAAGAATTTATAATTAGCTACAACACTTTCTTCTACATCTATTCTTGAAGAAGTTTGACCAAATAATAAGCATCTCATAGTTGATGGTCATGGAAATTGTATCATTGTAAAGACAAAAAACAAATGAGAATGTTCAAAGTTAATTTTTTAGGCTTTCCATTTAGACAAGTCATAAGATTTTACCCTTAGATATGAATATCTTTTCTTCCTTCCACATTTACTTCAAACAACAAAGGGTAATGTGGATTACGAAGTGTGGTTCTATTGAGAGTGCCAAAGAATTAGCAAAACTTGGAAATAGGGATTTTGAGATTTTCCTTAAAGATAGTAACATTAGAGATGGTTTTTCAAGAGTAGTAATTTAACAATTATAATCTAATGCCCTTGTCAAAGATATAAGGCCAAGAGAAGTCATCCAAGTAGATAAAGGTGAGTTATGATTTTTCAAAATATAATCTAACAAACTCAAAATGGAGATGTTCAAATGTGAGACTACAAAGAAAAGAAAATGGAAAATGATACACATCTAATAGAGGGACACCTCACATGGTGGTGTCCAAGTCTGTAAAGAATAAGGAAATTTGAAGCGTCAAGAACATATATGACAATTAACCAAGGAAATAAATCCAAACGGAGCACCTAAGGTTTGTGCTCACCCACTCAAGCTGTATAGACATCAAAGCCTATTGATATTAACCATAGCTTTAGTTCACCTATACATGTAAGCTAGCCACGATATTTGGAAGAAGCTATCATGCACCTTGGAATCTAGATTTAATTTAGAAATGATATGATTCTTTCCATACAATCTCTTAGTCCAATTTTATGAGGCAATCTATTACTTTGTAGGTATATCACATTGTCCAAGTTCTTAAAGCTTCTAATACAAAGATTGCACAATACACATACTTTTGGACATGTTAGAATTATTATCCTTTGTAGGTGTTGAGAAAGTGGTGTCTCATTGTTGCAATAATTAAAAGGGTAACTATTGATACATGAGTGCAAGGAGTTGCAAGGGAATGGTACCCCCCTTGCATGCCCCAGTGGGGGTACCCCCCTTGCACACCCTAGTGGGGATTTTCAAGGGCAATACCCCAAAAAAAAAAATTCATATATGATTTGTCATTGTGAATCTTGACCATTTCCCATTAAGTCAGAGGCCTAGTGGTAGATATTTTGTGTGCATTTTATGGGTGGTTTTAGCCCATGCTTTTGTAATACCATTTGACAATTTTATGTTTTTATCTGCTATATATTAGGCATGTGAGAGGCATTTTAATGTATTATAAGAGTTTGTTAATTGTTGAGACACCTTTGGATCTCCATTGGTGATACTCCTATGAGAAGCTTGCTCTGCAAGTATATTGTAATCTGTTATTAATTTTTGAATTATATTAGTCATTTTTTGGAGTTTGGGGTTTTTCTCCCAAAAGGGTTTTTCCACGTAAATCTGTGTTATGGTATTCATGTTATTTATGTTTTTTGTTAAATTTTTGTAATTGTTGAAAATACCTAAGATTTTTTTTACATTACTCTCTCCTTAAGGTTAATGTAGGAAGTTGTTCCACTACATAACTTCCTTATAGTGGGTAATAGTAAATCTTCACCTTTGATGGACATATATCGAGTGCTTGAGAACCTTGAAAAAACACAACTTCAAAAATTACAAAACAAGAAAAATGATCAAGTAAATAGAAGCAAGAACAACACCTTAAAGGAAAGGAGGAAAAAAAACAACTAAAACTTTAGAGGAAATTGAAAGGATGGAGATTGAAGAAGAAAAGTCCGAACAGTGCAAAGAGATATAAATATAAAGGGGGAATAAAGAATCAATAGGAACTTGATGACAAGGAAAATATATTTGACTAAGAAATAAGTGAGGTTATTAGTTCCTCAAATATTGTAAAATAATCTCACATGGGATTACAATAAAGATTTATAATATATCATTTATTAAATGGGAGTATAATGTACTATCAAAATTTTCTATTCTTGAACTTTTACAATATATATTATATTATCTTTTTTCAAAGACATTAAATAAAGTAATTTTCTTATAACATCATGACTAGAATTAATATAAAAAAATATTAAGATTATAAAAGATAATATTTGTAACGAGGATAATAATTTTGATATAAACACTTATAAAGTTTAATAATGACATTTGTCAAAAAGGATGGTGATGTTTACCCAACTTAAATTATATCATATTATAACACGTCTTGCATAAAGAGACTTTTGTCTTTACATCCAATTGTCACCATTCAAAATTATTTCATATCTTAATTATTAATAGATAATTTTCATTTTTTTTTCTCTTTAAAGTATGTAGGGAAACTTTCCCTCCACTGATACTAGGTAGCTCTTAGTCCACCAAATTTTCTTTTCTAATTTTATTTTTTCCTTGCATGTACTTGTCACCATGCAAAATTATTCCATGTCAATTCAAAATATTTTTTCTTTTATTTTCCTCCCTTGATACTAGGTATTTCTTGGTCCACTAATAGTTTCTATTATATTTTATTTAATGGTTCCCTTCCCTACAATCACATTAGGTAGTTTTAAATCCACAAAATTTTAATTAAGGTTTCTTCTTACTAAATTCCTCTCTTACAATTAGTATAGCTTAGGTAACTATTATTATGGGTTTCTTCTTACTAAATTCTTCTCTAACAATTAGTATACTTTAGGTAACTATTATTATGGGTGATGTGAATATATAATTAATTTTATATATTACTCTAACTATAAATCTAAGCATAAAAATAAATTTTTAAGGTTACATAACTTTTAGGAAAATTTTATTTAGAAAAGAGGTACAATTATTGAGTTAACATTTTATGACTAATCTTCAAAATAAACCCAACTTTCATTTTAGGTATTATATGTAATAGTTGTTCAGAGGAAATAAATTACTTGTAGAGTGTAATTTATGGACCTTTTATTACTACTTAGCATGGAAAATACTTTAATATTAAATATGTAAATTATTTAAGTACTTTTGTCAACTACAAATCAGTCATTTTATTTTATTTTATCATGAATATAGTTTGTAATGTTGAAAAGAATGTAGTTTATTATTAAAATTTAGCATCTTATTGTATACTTCATATGAATCAATGTGCACATTAAATATGACAAACAATATAACCATACCCAAAATCAAATCAAATAAATATTCTTACACCCAAAATAAATCAATTCTAGATTCTCAATACCTAAAAGTCAAATAATATTCATTGCAACCATGTTAGAATAAGGCATAGAAAAGATTGATATAAATTAATGAAGTAAAATTAAATTTGGTAAAAGTTGATTATAAATTCAAAACAAATGAATACTTATCCAAATCCAAAATAAAATAAAATAAATATGTATAAGTCAATAAATATTTATTACAAGATATGAGAGGTTCAACATTGTTAGGTTTAGAAAAGATGTACAAAATATTATCGATAATAGTAGACAATTAGATGCAAATATTAATATTCATTTGTCTCTATTTTTAATCGTATAATTATCAGAATCACGACAAAATCTTATCCATGACATTAAGAAATTCAATGTAGAATTTACATTAATTTTCGTTTTGTTTTTCTTGATATAATCATCCAATTCACTATGGTCATCCCTTCATAGGATATGAAATTTTTGGTTGTTATAATATGTAGTAGTTTGAAACTCAAATTAGCAAAAGTTCTTGTGATAATACTTTGTTAATTATAGCTAGCATTTTTTGTTTGTTCTTATGGAGAGACTAATAAATACTTGAATTGGATGTAACATTAAATTATATCATAAATTGGTTAGTAATTTCATCCTATGAATGTATGTTTTTTGTTATTTTAATTTTTTATTTATTTTACAATTTAAGATAGTGAAATCATTCAACAAAATACAAAGAGTATAATCAAGACAAGTTTCTTTGTTGAAGAAAATTATTACATAGTAGCAAATTGCCTACAATTAGTGAGTCTTGAATTAAAACTCTTGTATCATGTGTGAAAGATAAAATTCTAACTGCCAGCATTTTACTCTTGACAACAACTTGAGATGCTATTGGATTTTATCTATTTATCTAGATCTTAGACATACAGAAGTTTTGACCTTTAAACTTATAAATAAATTATTTATTTTTCTCAAAATATAAAAGGAGATAGAATTCTAAATTATAAAATATTATTGCACATATGGAAATATATATTCTCAAAAGTAAAATTGGAACTCAAGTTCCACGTGTAGGTATAAAGATTTAGTTTTAGCATCATCAGCCCTTATAATTAATTATAAAATAAATTTAATTATGAGTCGAATAGAATTTAAAATTGCGATGAATTTCAATTGAAATAGGTACAAACAATGGAAAGCAACTCATTGCCGAATTGTATTGTGACAAATATTGAAATGTCTTTGTGTTATGTGAATGCAATATAATAGAGAATTTCAATATTTTATTTTTCAAATTAAGGAGGTGAGCCAAAAATGACTGAACTAATTATAAGGTCAAGACATCAACATCAGCCCAAGAACGTGTTTAGAAGATGGGATTTTATTATTAGCTACAACATTTTTCTACATCTATTCTAGAAGTTTGGCCAAATAATAGACATCTCATATTTGATGGTCATAGCGATTATGTCATTTTCAAGACATAAAACAAGTCTGTGTTCAAACTTAATCTTTTAGCCTCCCTATTCATACAAGTCAAGCTTTGACCCTTAGACATGAATATATTGAGATTGACAAAGAGTTAGCAAAACTTGCAAATAGGGATTTCAAGTTTATCATTATGCGTAGTAACATTAAAGTTGATTTTCAATATACAAGAATTTGAACATTAGAATCTAATGCCCTTGTCTAATGCCCTTGTCAAAGTCACAAGTTCAAGTGAGGCATTCCAAGTAGATGAAGGTGAGGTATGCTTTTTCAAAAGTGTGACGAACTTGATAAATAAGGATGAAGTTTGAACTATTATGAAGACATATGATGATTAACCAAGGAAACACATATAAACGAAGAACCCAAAGTTTGTTTTCACCCACTCACACTTTCCAAACACAAAAACCTATTGATATTTATTATAACTTAAGCTCACCTATACATGTAAGCTAGCCACAATTTTTGGAAGAAGCTATCATGCACCTTGGAATTTAGAATGAATTTAGAAACAATATGATTCTTTCCGTACCATCTCTTATTCCAATATTATGAGGCAATCCATTACTTTGTAGGTATTTCCCATTGTCCAAGTTCTGAAAGCTTCCAATACAAAGATTGCACAACACACATTTGTGGACATGTTAGTGTACTTAGCCTTTGTAGGCAATAGCAAATCCTTACCTTTGATGAATATATATCATGTGCTTGAGGACCTTGAAAGAATACAACTTTAAAAATTACAAAACAAGAAAAATGAACAACTTAAACTTCAAAGGAAATTGAAAGGGTAGAGAATTGAAGAGGAAAATTCTTAACAATGCAAAGAGAGAAAAATGAAGGGAGAATAAAGAATCAATAAGAACTAGATGACAAGAAAAATGCAATTGATTAAGAAAAAAAAGGTTGCTAGGCAAAGAGAAAAGTTCTTTATCAAATCCTCTATCTATTCAACATCCAATTCTAATGAATATGCTCAACATTTATAACCTTATCTTGAATCTCCTCTCCCACAAATAAGATGTTATTTAATGGGCATTTATCATGCATTTCTTAGGTAGACATTTGCAACCATACCTACAAATTTTCTACTTTGAACTCCAATTGCAATTTTAGATGCAACCCCAACCAACCAATCGCTCACCATCCCAACAATGAGGAACTACCAATAATCCATGAGTTTACTATAAACCATAAAGGCTATTATATTGTCACAATTTGTATGAGATGCAAATAGCTAGTTTTCAATTGGTATGTTTAGTTTGATTTTTGAATTGGGTAATATCTACTTCGAACAATTGCACGTTTTTGTATGAATTTGTCAACACAACTACCCATCACTCAATTTTTTGTTAAATGAAAGTAGGACTAACAAGACTTTGTGACACTGCACAAGTTATGGAACAAACAAAAAATATCAAGAAGCAAGAATTTTGTGGCCAAAAAACATGACATCCACAATACTAAGCATAAATACCTTTGAATTTAATGAACATCCCAAGAACCCCAAGGTGTGGAGTCACTATTACATACCCAAACCTTGGTCATTTAAAGTTGGTTGGTTAACATATTATAGATAGACCTCATGTACGCATGTGTTTCCTAGATTGTTGAGAGGATGATTGTGTGTGAGTAGGTGAGGAGAGTTTTGTCCCTAATCAATCATTTGCATTGCATTCAAACTTGTGGACAACGTATATAATACAACATTATGTTTGCAATGGAAACCCTAAAATTATGTGAATATTAACCCTACCCTTTACCACTTTAGATCAAATAACATTTCACATTGTGAGGTAGCAAGTGGAGGTACTTGGAGGTGGTTGACCAAAAGTATGGCTGAAACAACAGTCATATATGTGATTTTGAATTTAACTTCTAGTTCCTCCCCACATATTTTGGATGACCTTACAAATGCACCACTAATGAATGTTGCTCAACAAAACATGGGCCTGCTATTAGTATTTTCCAGATTTACCTAGGAATGATCAAACTATAGAAGTCTTCCAAACACTAAGCACAGGAATAAATATAATATGCACAAGCAAGGAGAGATAGTACCCAGATTTAGGTTCTGAATTGGTCTTCAAATCAGTGCCTTTAATCTCTCCAGAATGAAGGTGCCATGTCAACCCACTTAGGGCTTCTACAGTGCCACCAATCTGATCCTTACTCAACCTAGGATCAGGCCAAGACCAATGTAAGATCTGCTCCAGATTCGCACTTGATTTTGTTGCTATTAGCGCAGAGAGATCGTTGGATTCTACTACTATTAGGGCAGAGAAATTGTTGTTGTCTTGGACTGGGATCTGCTCCTCAATGGTGGATTTATTGCCTTCTAAATGGTATTCGGTATTGTCTTAATGGTCCTCTTTGATGCACAGTCGAACTGCTATACAAATGCTTAGGAGGTTCGCAGTTAGAGATTTGAACCTTGAGGGAGGGGAGCACGTTATGTTTTTGGTGCTTCTCTCCCTATAATCCAAACATCATATATATGAATTGAATTAACCAATAAGGGGGCCAACTTGGATTTATTAAATTCAATTTAAGTATCACAGCCAAGAGGCCGACCTTGGGCCCTCAATAATTCAATTAACATATATATTGATTTTGATAAACAATGAATAATAAATATAACCAATATTTATTATTATTATTTATCATATTGATTTGCTCAAGAGGGGGATATTTGTCGTAAAGGCCATAAAACTTAACACTCCCTCTTGGACTTGAGGCAAAGATCAACCCAATGATCTCCCTCTATCATCCTTGATAGAGATGCCAAAAACATAAACAACATGGATCCCATATCCAATAGAATCATAGATCTCATATCTATGATAGGTAGAACACATATGCTCTTACATCATTTCCAACCATAGATTTCATATCCATATGAAAATCATGGTAACAGGATGATTACCAACCGGATGTGGATTTCCTAAATCCACGAATCTCTGAGACTCAAAACATATAAAAATGGATTCCTAATCCAATGATCCCATAGATCTCCCATCTATGATAGTAGATTTCAATCTACAAGATATAATGAGAACACAACCATACATCTCATATTCATATGAGAAACATCATATCATATGATGCTTACCATCCAAATGTGGATCTCCTAGATCCTTTTGTCTTCATGACCCAAGAATATTAGTCCATGATATTCATGATAACAACCATAAGTGATATCAAGTTCATGATATCAAATATTTCCAATTAATTTGTGAATTTCCTAAATCCACTAGTCACCTTGACTCTTTTGAATATCAAATCCATGATATTCCTGGTATCATAAATCCATGACATAAACCAACCAATCTATGGATAACTAAATCCACGAGTCACCAAGACTCAAGAAATGTCAAGTTCATGACATCATAACATCAAGTTCATGATGTTAAGAGCATTGGTCCATCAAATATCAAGTCCATGATATTCACCAAGTGCTCGGAGTAATGGCCTATCGACATCAAGTCCATGATGTCCACCAATTACTCAGGTGTGGATCCCTGATCCACAAGATATCAAATCCATGATATCCTTGAGTCTTGGTCTAACAAATATTAAATCCATGATAACCACCAAGTACTCGGAGCAATGGCCTCCAGACATCAATTCCATGATGTCCACCATGTGCTAAGAAGTGGATCCCTGATCCACCAGATATCAAATTAATGATATCCTTGAGCATTGGCCTAACGAATATCAAATCCATGATATTCACCAAGTACTCGGAGCAAATGGCCTCCAGACATCAAATCAATGATGTCCACCATATGCTAAGAAGTGAATCCCTCATTCACCAAATATCAAATTAATGATATCCTCGAGCATTGGCCTAACGAATATCAAATCCATGATATTCACCAAGTGCTCGGATGTGGATCCCTGATCCATGAGTCCCCTGGACTCAAAGAATATCAAATGATATTCTTTAATTCATAAGAATAACTTGGCCATAAGCATAAGTATATCCAAATGAATAATCATAACCATATGAATCCACATAAGTATAAGATCAATCAATATGATCATAAATTAAATGAAAAGTTCACACATAGAACCACATGTATTAGCTATAATTAGTAAATGAAAGAAAGTATGATCCATTCATACACAATATTTAAAGTATGCTTCACAAGCTATACAAATGACGTATGCCCCATACAATCATATTAAGTAGTCAACATCCAAATGCAGCTCTCTCATAGAACCAGCATAAGAGTAATCACATAAGTCTTCACCACCTAGAGGCAACCAACATATAACCAGGTGCAATGTGATCACAGCAAAATACAATATAGATCCTTCTATAAAGAAGTGTATTCATATATATATGATCAATAGTAAGGATAACATATATCCATATAATGAATGCTCCCATGCATACAATAACATTAACTCTAAACGTATGTTCTCAAGAGATATGCCTATTCTAACATATGCCAATGTAAGAATGTTTCAACATTCATTATCCAATAATGTATGCACCTATGCATAAGAAAAACAGTAAGTTGTACTAGCAATCAACTGTGATTTCCGTAACAGAGAGTATGAGCCAAAGAAGATATACAAATCAATGCCAACATATTCCAATGCTAACATAAACCAAGAGATGTATTTACTCGTATAGTTTCCTACTCTAAAAGGAAATGTGGATGCATATGAACACAACATAAGCAAGGCAATGTAAAAACATAACATATCCCAGTGTGAGGTATACTCCATAGTCACAATGTATGATCCTATGTATGTTGCCCTCATACGCTAGTATGCATCCATTCATACATAATGTGAAGTATGCTCCTCATATATTCAGTTATGTCAATCAGCTAAACAAATAATCAGTTATGCTAATTAGGCATCCTTAACCAGCTGATCAAAAAAATTAACAAGTTATGATGATCACACCAATGAGGTATATACCTACCCATACATGAGATCAACAAGACATAAGGAAGGAGATCACCATACAAAATTAAGTGAGCCCATGATTGAAGTCCCTCTTAAACCATATGCCTATAATTAAGATACACATGATACTCAAGGAGACTTACTCCCTCTATATGGTCTTATCTTCTCTGTCTAGCAAGGTTAAGACTCTCTCAACCAGAAAGGAAAGGGCAATTTGAAAATATACCTTAAGATAATATGCACTAGGAGGTCAACCAAAATAGAAGACAACCAATGTGAAACATATGCCAATATGCAGCCAGAGTTATATAGAGCCAATGCATGTACCTATACATCTAACAATCTGCAGTAAATGACAGCGAAAAAGGATAACATGTGCCTGGGCAAGGTATGTTGTCAATCAGCTATTCCAAATAGTTGATCCAATCAGTAATTATTTTTCTACAGATAATTCCACATACATGCCAAGGTAATTTATAACCAATGAATCAATGCTAAAGGATTGATGTGCCAAGTGTACTTCCTACACATTAAAATGCATAGAACCAGTATGTATACCAATAGTTAAAGTTTCCATACATCAAATGCCAAACAAGATGAAGGTAAGTGCAATACTATGTGAAGTATGTATCTCAATTCAGCTATGATCCTATCACTAGAGTCCAATATACTCCTTATGAATCATACATGTCATGCACTTAATCTCAAGATGATCTACTCCCTCTAGATCAAAAGATAATTAATAAGGCAACCAATTGTAAATCAAAACCCTCATTACAATTTCAGACCAAACCCTAGTTGCCATAAGGTTTCTTAGTTTTGAAAGAGTTGGTTTGTACTCCTAAATCTGAAATGATATTTACTCAACCTAGGCTCTGATACCATGTTAGTATTTTCCAGATTTACCTAGGAATGATCAAACTATAGAAGTCTTCCAAACACTAAGCACGGGAATAAATATAATATGCACAAGCAAGGAGAGATAGTACCCGGATTTAGGTTTTGAATTGGTCTTCAAATCAGTGCCTTTAATCTCTCTAGATGAAGGTGCCAGGTCAGCCCACTTAGGCCTTCTACAATGCCACCAATCTAATCCTTACTCAACCTAGGATCAGACCAAGACCAATGTAAGATCTGCTCCAGAATTTGCACTTGATTCTGTTGCTATTAGGGCAGAGAGATCATTGGATTCTACTGCTATTAGGGCAAAGAAATCGATGTTGTCTTGGACTGGGATCTGCTCCTCAATGGTGGATTTGCTGCCTTCTAAATGGTATTCGTTGTTGTCTTAATGGTCCTCTTTGATGCACAGCCGAACTGCTATACAAATGCTCAGGAGGTTCGCACTTAGAGATTCGAACCTTGAGGGAGGGGAGCACGTTATGTTTTTGGTGCTTCTCTCCCTAGAATCCGAACATCATATATATGAATTGAATTAACCAATAAGGGGGCCGACTTGGATTTATTAAATTCAATTTAAGTATCACAGCCAAGAGGCCGACCTTGGGCCCTCAATAATTCAATTAACATATATATTGATTTTGATAAACAATGAATAATAAATATAACCAATATTTATTATTATTATTTATCATATCGATTTGCTCAAGAGGGGGATATTTGCCATGAAGGCCATAAAACTTAACACCTGCCTCCTCCAATGGCTTGACCCCCAAAAAATAAGTCTAAGCATTTGACTTAAGTGAAGTGTTCTAAAATTTTGGAAGTCCTTCAATTACCATCTAAAGCCCTAATTACT
Source organism: Chamaecyparis obtusa (assembly GCA_027943335.1). Taxonomy (NCBI): domain Eukaryota; kingdom Viridiplantae; phylum Streptophyta; class Pinopsida; order Cupressales; family Cupressaceae; genus Chamaecyparis; species Chamaecyparis obtusa. Next base: position 412,202 of record BSBK01008409.1, on the reverse strand, counting down.
AGGCCCTCTTAATAAATATTCTTTTACCATCAATGTGAGTATTAATATAAATGTAAGTTAAATAATTTCATTGTATGTTAAATAAATAAACTGTGAATCAAGCTGATTTTTTGTATATTAAGTAGGAGAAATTGAAATAAAGTATTACCTCTACGAAGTTTACCATAACAGTAAGAAGATGTGACATTCCAATGCATGTAAATAAGCTTGGTTTGATTTTGGATGGGTGTGAGATTTCGGCCCCATGTTTTGTTAATAATAACAAGATTCTTTTCATTAATAAGAACAAAGAACAATATTTTGAAACTCAAGAAAAATATTAACAGTAAAGAAACTTAAACTCTAAACAGAAGCTTATAATAATAAAGACTGGCAATGCTATAAGTGTTTGAGGTCCAACAAGAAATATTTGACATGACTTGGTACATATGAGTTTGTCAAGTAGACTATTGTACTTAGCATCCTTGTTTACAATACAAATTCAACATTGACTGAGAAAAAATAATAGATATAGTTTTAGTTCTCAGTCTAATAGTATTTTAACCAATAGTACAGAGAGGTTGTTACAGCAGTAGTGCCTATGATTGTTGTTGTGTTTTAACTAACAGCACAGGGGGGTGCTCAAGCAATGTTGTCTATGATCAAGCTGAGATTTGATGGTTGACATCAATGCTATTTAAGCAGCACTGTGCAATGTGATGATACATGGATGGGATAGGTTGATCAATCCTTAGTGCCTATTATGCAATTTTTGGACAACTTACAAACTAATCACTTTCTCACACACATTCGCACTCCCTCCACACTAAATAATTTTATTCCATCCATGGCTATTTCAAATATTTTACCACATCATATCCAACTAGTAATACACCACATTATAATCTCGTTATGTTTATAAATTAGTAATTACTAGCAATCGCACCTGAGTGTGCAATGGGTACGCCATAAGTTATGGAAAGGTCATTTAAGTATTTGTCCCTTTATTTTTCACTCCCTCTCGACCACTCTAGATCTCCTTATATCTTTATCAACCTATCTCTTCCTCTTTAGCCTATAAAAATTTGACAGATTAAAAAAGTATATAAACTTAAATCAATGATACATAAATCATTTTTGTGCATTACAATTCAAACTCGCTTTAATTACTGACAAAAAAATTTCATTCGAATATTGAGTTGGTTGAAGAAAGTAGTAGTTTATAATTGAAGAAGAGTTAATTTAGAAAGAAATATTATGTTTTTAAAATGAAGGATAGTTAATCAAAGAAAAATATACAAATATTATATTTTCATCTTCTCCATTAAATTGTGTAAGAATTATTTAGTTGTGGATCACACTTCATAATCTATTATCAAATTCCATGATGTGATCCAAAGATTAATGCCAATAAATCTTACATAGAAGAATGATTTGGAGAGCAGATCTTAAATTCAATTTAAATTGAACTTCATAACCATGACCATTCTATGTTTGACAATTTGTACAGTGCAAATTTGATCTAAAAGCTCAACATAAAATAAATTTTCTTAAGCGGCAAGAGCAACACCAGTCGAATGAGGCAAAATATCTCAATCATTTGATTCACCCTACACATCAACGAGGTCTGCAATGACATTAGAAATATATTACTCCCTATCTTCTCTATTTATTCCGTGTCTTAATGAGGGGGGAAGAAATCACCAAAGCCAATTTCAGGAACCACTTTGAAGTATCAAGAGTTGACCAACTAAAACTACTACAATCAATTGTCCTACACCCTCAAAAGGTGTTATGCCCCTAACTCAATAGTGTGTAATGTATTATGAGGAGTTGGCTTATGACTACCATAACTCTTAAATAAGACACATAATAAATATTAGAATCATATATGTGTATTTAGGTCATCCTCGAAATTGCATTTAAGTATTTAAGTCAACCTAGGTTGCATCTAAGGCATAATTATGGTATATATAGGAGGTGAAGGTCAATTATTATCATCATATTGAGTGTTGAGTTGTTATTGAAGACTATTGGAGATATTCCACTCGAAGTGGATTAGGAGGTTGCCCCCTTAAAGTAACTTATTATTATCAAGTGTTTTCAACACATATCCTATTATATGATTCTTATGCAACTTATTTCATTATAGAAAGCCACCTAGGAGTAGTAGATTTTGTAATAGATTTGTAAGTAGAATTTAAGGTAGATCTATAGAATATTTAAGACAGATTTTGAAAGAGTATTTTCTTACAAGAAGACCTAAACATATTGTTAGAGGTTGATGACTCTCAATAGAAGAGATTGGTGTCTCTTACTAAGTTGGCATCACTTGTGGGTTGGTACTTACAAAATTTGTAAGAAGATTGTCTACAAACAATACTTTGTTGGGGTTTCTCTCATTAATGTTTCCAAGTAAAATTTTGTGTCTCTTATGTGTGTACTTCATTGTGATTATTAAATTTTAATTATTTAAAGATGATCTTATATTGATTCACCCCCCTCTTAGTATAAATGTGTGTGTTTCATCAAACAAAAAGCCCACTTATGATATTGTGTGTTGAAGAGATGTTCTAAGTTATGACAAATAAAATGGCCTGATGGTTGCATAATTATCTCTTAAAATGTCCACATAGGGGTAGGAAGTCTAAGCAACTCAACCCACGCATGAACTTTGAGGGACATTGTTTTTGAAACTTTATAGTCTTGGATGCATTGAGAAAGAACTAATACGGTGTTTCACATGGACCAACAACTGGACTAGTTACACAACATGCTAATTTGTTGTAGGTCTTTAAAAAGAATTGGAAAAGGCAGGCTAGAACAAATTCCTAATCCTTACAACTTTATTTCATGTACTCTCAAGAATTTTGGCCTAGTAAACATAAAATATTATAACTTAGGATATAACCCACATAGTACCAAGAATATATGTCTTATATTAGATATGTACAAATTCAATACTATCACCAAGCAATATGACATAAGATTTGAGGAGAAATCTCATTGTCGACTTTCCCAAACAAGATTATTATATTAGATAGTGAAAGTAGCTCCAAAAAATATTAGTAATCTTATTTTAGAAATCCACAATAAAATATCTCTTGAAATCCTATATTATAATATTAAATTTGTATAAAAAGACCTATATTCTTGTTACTTATTATATAAGTTGTATTCCTAAATTATGCTTTAATATTTCAGACATGATAAAATTCCCATAATCATCTCTCAACTCACTTAGCACATTAGTGATGCTTACAACTAAAAAATGTCGCCCATATTAATACTTAAAAACAAAAAAAAATCATCCACAATACCACTTAGCAACATTGCTCTGCCACGAAAGAAAGAGAATTATATTCTAAAAATCTCATTGGATGAGTTTGTTGGATGCTCGCCTCCACGCCACGTGTCAACGAAAACTTATTTTGCTGCACAGAAATTTCTAGATTCTGCTATTTCCTTCACGGGCTGATTTCTTCCTCTTTATCGGAGCAAGTATTTTCATTCATGCTATACATAGAGCATTAATCAATTGACATTCAATATATTTGTGTTAATTTGTCGCGAGGTTCCATAAGATATGAATAAATTTTAGCGCATTAGGTGGGGGAAATCTGTCACTGCACGGGCTGTGGCCTTCATTGTGCTCCCTCCTTCCATGACTGCAATCTTGGCCTTCCCCTTCAACTCTTTCATTTTCTCCCTCGCCTTTCTTCCCTCCTCTCCTTCCATCAATTCCCTCACCGCTCTCTCCACTTCTTCTCTCCTCACAAATCCATCTTCAAAGCTATGGCTACCTGAATCTGCTTCACCATTATGACCTTGTTTATCCCCTGTCCTGCAAAAAGAGGCCAAGCGATCATGGGAACTCCTTGCGAGACGCTCTCCAGTGTCGAATTCCACCCGCAATGAGAAAGAAAGCCTCCTGCAGATGCGTGAGAAATGATCCGTACTTGAGGACCTCAAACTGATCTAGTTGGGCCTTACTTTCTTAGATGGGGAGGGAAATATGGCAGAATGCGGTGTAGGCCAGCCCTGTGTGTGAAAATTGAATCTGAGGGAATTTTCTTCTGATTTCTCTTTTAGAATTGCTCATAGAGGTTCAAATTTCTAACCAGATTTTCTGAACGGAGGAGAATAAATGCACTCCAAGGCCCTGGAACTATTCTGGACCTTACTTTTCACATAAAGCTTCCAAAATTTGAAGGCTCTCTTGCGTCTTCTCCACCGTATTATATGAGCACTAAATATCTTTTTACTTCTGATCTTCTGATTTCTATTTTAGAATTTCTCCCACAGGCTCAAATTTTCTGTCAGATTTTCTGAATGGAAGAGGATAAATGTGAACTTTTTCGGACCTTACTTTCTAATTTCTTTGATCAACACTATTTTTTTTTACTGCGACTGTTCATCTTCCTTGATTGCCTTTCCGTCATTGATTAGAGCTCAAATTTTATGGTTTCCATCCCCGGTGATTTTGGCAGATTGCAGTCTCTGAAGCGGCTCGTGATTTATTACCATCTTAAGAGAGAAGATTTCCCTTTGGCTATTACTAATTGCAGGAGTCTGAAAATTCTATGAACTGTTTGCTTGCAGAACTAAAAGCTTGGTGTAGTAGAGTGACTTGAAAATTATATATCAACGATGGAGAATCTCTCAGAAGCATGGATGACCACAGAAATCTGCTAGGCCGTCGGATATTTTTAGACCATTGTTTCACATCCACACGTCTCTTCCAATGCCAGGCGGAAGCACTGCGGGTTGCTGTGATGTCCACATCCACACATCACATCCACACATCTCTTCCAATGCCAAGTGGAGATAATGCAAATAATGACAAAAATTAAAAACCAACGCTTCAGATCACTACAATGGTAGTCATTCTGTCTGCAGAATTTTCCACCATTAGATTGAAAAATCAGCCTGGCCTTTCTCATATGGAAACGCCTACGGCGTAACAAACCGTGACACATATGGTCTCTAATAAACATATTTACCAAGAATAACTCAGAAAAAAATAATTAATTACAATCAAAATCATTGCTTTAAGCTTTGCAGCTTTAAAGGTTAAAAGATAAACGTACCTAAGAATTTGTGCAAAAGGTAGAGGATCATACAGATTACTCGTGAGTGGTGGAACAAAGAGAATGTACATAAATGCAACTTCAACAACTAAAACTATTGCAGAAAATGAGGCAATTCAAAATGGATAATTATGCCAATAAAAAGACTAAATCCTTTGCTGCAGTTCCTTATGTTCTATAACAATTCAAAAAATACAATTCATTGTCTAATCATTCCCAAAAACCACAAAGTCTGATTATGTCTAGCTGCAACAATAAGCATCTAGGTAAAGCATTTGAGATCAAAGTAATTAAGGGTTATTGAAAATTGTATCTAGTAAAGGTAGAAGAAAATGGTTGCAAATTTTAACCATATCACAAAGATATTGATCCTGCATATCAAAATTAGAACTAGAATGGTTGTTTGTCCATTATTCATTGATTCAATTAGTTTAACCAAATCAATGAATCGAATAAGAAAAATGGAAGACACAATATGAAAGAGTTTTGGAACCCAAAATTTAAATGAAAAGCTTCTGTATCGAGGAACTATCAAGGTAAAACACTCTAAACTAACAACAAAATCATTTCATCCAAAAACAAAAGAATCTGAGTGCATTGTCAAATACAAAATATGTTACCATTAGCACTCTCATAACACAACTATTCTTTGAACTTGTTACAGCTGCAGGACATAAAATTTTCTCCATCAAATGCACTTGAAAATGTCAGTGGTTCCTCTACCCCCTTCCAGTATAATGGCCAGGTCTTTCATTTTTTGAGGGTGTGGAAAAGAAGAGTTATACTAGTGTAGTTATTGGAATTGCAGATTCCATAAGCAATCAGCCTCAAAAATCATCGACCTTGCCTGCCCGTAGCTTTTGCTACAAGGGATGTCGATTCCGATGACCGCTCCAATCTGTTGAATAACGTGATTCCCAATTCATCATGTACAAGTCAGCCAGTGAGTTCTTCAAAGATTTACTAAAATTGAATATCTGCCAAGATTTAAGTAGAGCCAAATTAAACGAAGAAAACAAAAGGAAATACTCAAGCTTCAGCTCATACTTCAATATTTCTTGTACAGCCTTGATAACTTCATTAGAGTTTGTCTCCACTACTTGACCTCCCATTATAATCTCATCTAAAACAGTATGCAGCTGGACACAAATTTCAAAACTTCTTAGCTTGATATGTACCACGAAATAGCTAATGAGGAACACCAAATCCTTCATGCATCCAAATGATTTATATCAAAATGCCTTACTTATATGGAGACAATCCAAGATCTGACTTTCAAATGAATTTCGCTAGTTATTACTTATCCCTTTAACTTGTGCATTGAAAAATGTTTATATTTATGGATACATGTTGGCTTATGATGTGTGCTTATTATTTTCTAATTTAAATGCTCTAAAACAGCATTACTAGGACAGTTCTATGCCCTTTCAATGTTTCATTCTGTGTAGTCTTTAGCTTTTTTCTTTATAATGTTGCATTCTTCAGCTCCTTGGAAGAGGAGATTATTCAAAAGTCAATGCCCTGTAATAAGAAAATTAAAATATTAAACTATATTTACATGTTAAGGAATCAATTTTGTACAATAAAATACTCTTCGTATCTCCTTCGGTAGTTAAAAGCTCTTGGGCCAGCAATGAACTCTTTCACATCCTCCGGCATTTTCTTCTAATGAACCCTTTTACAGATGCACCAACCTCAAAGCTCAGATAATATTTGGTAACACAATATAATGTCTTATAATGTCAGTGTTTCTCAAGTTTTGGTACTGGGGAGATGCAGAGAAAAGGGGATGGTTTCAGGGAGAACAAATTTTTTTCCCAGATTCTGGAGTCAGCCATCGAAATAATTTATTATTAAAAAATATATATATTAGAAGAATTAATTACAAAAGGACAGTAATATAGATTGAAATTTATCATTTATTCAAACACTATGAGTAAACGAAGCTGAAAACTACACAAATTTGTATTGTTGTATGACATTTTGCATCAGAGACAGCAAATCTTAATGTCTTTACCAACTCTTCAACGTTTAAAATGGAAATTTTACCATCTGCCAAGACTCCCCTAGAGGACTTTGTAGGATCATCTTCTGCATTGTTCAACGTCTCAATGCCAGCCACACTACAAACTGAGAAAATTCTTGCACTTTTTCTGTGGCTGTTGTTTCCAAGATGAATAAATGAGTGCCAACCTCTAGTATTATTCGTCAAAGGAATAAAATCAGATATATGAATACAAGCCAGATTTTGATTGGGCTGTTCTATAATATCAGTCAGGAGCTTCAGCACGTTTCCAAGCAAGCAAGGGATTCACTAGAGTGTAGTACTTGACAAAAAGGTGCAGTGCCAATGTACATGTCGGAAATCCAAGCATCTACACTACGATCATTATATTTAGACTCTAGTTTATGAAAAATTTGATTGTACCCATAGTGGCAATAAATGGAATCGGTATACTCAGCAAAAGTACTGCTTTTTATCCAACACAGCCCAAAACAATTTTTATCATTTGCTTTTTGAAACCAGAATAAGGATTTGGGGGCAGAAGACCTTAGTTGGATCCATATAGGGCAGGAGTATGGGATGCAGCCCCTGCCACCAAGCCCAAATTAAGGCTTTTGAGACCATAGGAACCCTCATGGTTCATGCAATTTTTCATAATTTTACCATTTTTGTCCAAACTACAAACATTCTCATTTTTTTAATATTTATCTGTTTCAATGGTTAAGGGATGTCTAACTCCATCAAGACAGTCAAGTGATCACTAGATGTTCCCCAGCCATCCCATGGATACTAAGAGGTTTCCTGATGTCCCCCTTGAGGGAAACATCCCTTGGAGATCTTGTAATCCCTTTTTGTAGATGCCCTAGTTTTTGCTCTGAATCACAATTTCCAAGTAGAATGGAATAGTAACATCCACGTACCTGGTTGAGATCCTGCAATATGATAGGAAATTGTTGAAACATAATCCTTAGAATAGATCTTCCTTGTTAGTCAGCCATAGGAGAGATAGGATAAGGGGCATATTGGGGTGCCTTAAACAATCCTCTACCCTGGGCCCAAGAGTGGATAGCATCCCTCTCAGCCATCATGTGGCTCCTTGCCATCCATATGAGGGGGTGTACCTAAGAGAGGGATCCATAAGAGAGTAAATGAATGAATTATTTATCTAGAAAGGTTAGCAATAAGAATTAATATATTAGATAATATCTTCATCATGCATATCATGCATACCACCATTGAAGAGGAATGCAATAGCCTGCAATAAATAGTAATTTCAGCTCTGATCCACCAATATTCCCGATTGCTTATGTCTAATGAACTGATCTGCTCTTAAGGATTGGTGCTTGTGATCCTTGGTTCGATCTGCAAATTCTTCTTTGACATCTGCTGTATTCTTGTGTCTACTGTAAGTATTCATGTGTCTGCACAAGGAACAAGGATGTTACTGCTTGCACCTTAATAATAATCATGATCTGATCTGATTGCTGATGTGAGGTCGCTGTGCGTAAGGTCCGCTTGGTTCTGTCTGCTCTTATCTGTCCTGCTGATTGGGTCAATCTGCTCTTATAAGCCCGGACCCTGATAGGATTTCCTTGATCATAGCCCTCTCTATATATCTTAAGTGCCTCATGAAAGAGGATATCTTTTGGAGGTTGCTGCCCCTTGGCAAGTGGACACAACCCTTCATATATCGCCCTTCCTATAATCGTTAATCTTAACATTAATCTTTATTTGTTTTCAGACTAATCATTAGTCCTTTCAATTTTATGATCTATCTCTACTTATGTCTTCTTTTACCCCCTTCCAATATTTTCTTCAATTTCTTCCCCTTTATACATCATTTCATGCCTCTTAGAAATGTGACTCCTCCAAAGAGAGGCGTCTCTCCAAGAGGTTGGCCATCTCTCCAAGGGGCTTATGAGGAAGGTCGGCCCTAGTTTACAACTGTAGATAATTATTTTCTCTTGGCCTAGTCAGCCTCTTGTAACTATTATTATATTCTAGGGTTTCATCCATTTGCTACCGCCCAGGCTAGGTTGCTATTTAAGGCGATGATTTGTATTTGTGAGGTAGTGTTGTCAACGAGGGCATGACATATCTCTACCTATAAAAGGTCACCCATGGGATAACCCCCTATGGAGGCCCAGATGCAGGTGGGGAATTTCATCCCCTCCCACTGCAGCCAAGACATCGTTATTCATGGAATAGTCCAAAGGTCTTAAGGATGTGTCTCCAAGGTCACTAGATGATGTAAATCAAAGGATGCCTAGGAAGGAGGAGGATAAACTAGACAAGCCTAGGGAGAAGCAAGGTACAAGGTAATGCCCCTAGAACCACACCTTAACACTCAAGGTCAATGAAACTTTAGAAGTAGAGAAAAAAATAAATACTACACTCTTTACCCAATGACCAAGTTGTGGGTTAGGTGGGACTACAAGGCCCCAAACATCTAAACGAATTAAATTCACTCCACCTAGAATGTGACTAAGCCTTATGGGATCAAGATACTTTGATTTTAAGTGTATTAGCTAAGCTAGGCTTATTTTCATGCTGAGTCACAAGTTCAAAATCTAAGGGATACAGAATATGAAAAATAGATTAGGTGAAATGGAAAATTCCCCTTGTTCCCACAAGGGGAATCTTGTATACCATGTTCATGTGTTGGTTATGACATGACCTAAAACATGTAAACAAAGAGGAACATTGTCTCACTAATGTGTTCTTGATTGTTTATAAATTGATTGTATCCAATAGATGATCAACACCTCCAATGCATGTAACGGGTTAAAAGATGAAGTGATCATCTTGATTACTAACATCTCCAAGGGGCCTCTTGCTCTTGAAGAGGAAGCCTAAAGATGCTCTAATTGGGGTGCCAAAAGACAATGGATAAAGAGCCTCGAGTATCTTAACATATAGTGGCATCTCCCACGTATCTTAGAGAGTGTACACAAGCATTATAACCCAAAAGATTATCACCATAAAGTATTTATTTCATTTTACCTGTTTTCTTGTATTAGAGTTGACACAGATTCTATGCAAATGGTGTGTAGTTTTGTTAGGGCAATCAAATGAAAATATTTTGAATTATTTAATATTACTATGATTTCTTATGGCGTATTTTAACTTTTTAAACAATGCTACAAGAAACCATACCTTTAAAAATGACATTTTATAACAGATGTTGAAGATATTACTACAATTTGTTTTTAAGTTATTTGTAATCCTGTACGTTGTAAGATGCATAACAAATACCTATAACAAGCCATGCAATGTGTTTTGTATTTGTGTATTTTCTACATTTTAGAAGGATGCCATATGGTATTCAAATTTTTTTCTTAATACTATCTATCTGTGATAAAGCTCCAAAGGAGAACTCCTATTATGAATGAATTTTAGTTCCATCACTGATAGGATGTGTGTGTTTGACCCATAGTTCCAGGAGTTTGTGAGTCTTGGCTGGACTCTGCAAGTCCATAGCCGATTTGGTTCTCCCAGGTCTGGGGAGCTTGGGACCCAGACTCTCTGAGTCTAGTCAAGTCTGGCCAGGCTCACCGAGTCTGTCAAACTCGACAAACTCGCAAAGTCCTGACCCCAGGACTCTGCCGCAGCCAGCATAAAATAAAAAGCAAAAAAATAAAATTTAATTGTTTTCAATTGTCCAAAAGGGCTTTTTATTTGCCTCCCAACCATAAAAGCTCATTTCTATTATTTGCAAACTCAAAAAGAGAAAGAAAGAGGCGTTTGAGCAAAAATATTGAGGCATTGAAGAGCAGACCGGCAGATCGATTGAAGAGGAGATAGTGATTGCTGATCGTTTGTGCAAGTTAGAAGCTTGCGTTCATGCATTTACAGGAGTTAGTAGCTTGATTTCACGCATTTATAGGAGTTAGTAATTTGCATTCACGCATTTAGAGGAGTTAGTAGCTTGCATTCATGCATTCACACATTGAGAGGAGTCAGTAGCTTACACTCTTGCATTCATGCATTTTGTGCAATTACTAGCTTGCATTCACGCATTTTGTGCAAGTTACTAGCCATGGATTTCATAGTCCATGAATTTTGTAGACATTTGACACTATTTATATTTCTAATGTGTTATTTAAAATAACTTATTTCCTTCAGCTAAAGCCTAAAACTTGCATTTATACTTATGTGATCAATGTAAACTTGTGTATGTGTTCAAACTTCAAAGTAACTTCTATTTGATGAGATTATTGTCTTTAAGGTTTATTTATTAAGGATGCATGAAACAAATTTTAAATCCTTAAAAATCTTTGAATTTCTTGGGTCTTTCAATTTGTCCAGTTTTTGCCGAGTTTGAGTCCGAATCAAGAATCAGCTTGCCGAATCCAAACCGAGTCCAAGTCCTATAACACTGGTTTGACCACCATGCAATTTATCATAATTTTTTCTTACATGTTAACTATTAAATAAACTACTATAATGATAGGTGTGTGGCTTATTGTCCCCCATGTAGGATTTATGATATTATGTTGAACATCATTGATGCCCATGCCAACGATGGGTGGATAAGAAAGGCCAATTCCTCTAATGGGCTTCCACATGAACAAATCAACATCTAACATGATAAACTTTGACCAAAATAATAAGAATTGACGACCATTATCTTTAGAATCTTTAAAAAGCATAAGATAATATCTATAAATTGATCAAGTGAATGAGTGTCTCCTTAGTTTCATATTCAAACTTGATTCTATACATATAAGATATTATTGTCATGGAATATGATGTTTTTATACCTATAAGGATTTGGGAATATATTTGATTGTAGTAAAACAATTTGTAGTTGCAATGATGAGATTTTAGTAAACAAAAAAAGATAATCTTGGAAGCATGTAATTAACTTGTAAAGATTTAAAGGATAATGCAAGTTATTCTTATGTGGTACTTGTGATTAAGCTTTGCAATATTAATCCTTGGGGCATTATTTGGTTGCTAAACGACTACTTTACTATTAATGATAAACTTCTAAATGATGTCTTGATGGGTTTGATTAGTTCTATGGGAATGCCACCTCATACAAATCAATTTTACTAAGGCGGTTGACAATCATTATCTTTGGAATCTTTAAAAAGCATACATAATATCTATAAATTGATCAAGTGAATTTGAGTGTCTCCTTAGTTTCATATTCAAACTTGATTCTATACATATGAGATATTATTGTCATGCAATATGATGTTTTATGCCTATAAGGATTTGGGAATATATTTGATTGTAGTAAAACAATTTGTAGTTGCAATGATGAGATTTTAGTAAACAAAAAAAGATAATCTTGGAAGCATGTAATTAACTTGTAAAGATTTAAAGGATAATGCAAGTTGTTCTTATATGGTACTTGTGATTAAGCTTTGTAATATTTATCCTTGGGGCATTATTTGGTTGCTAAACAACTACTTTACTATTAAAGATAAACTTCTAAATGATGCCTTGATGGATTTGATTAGTTCTATAGGAATGCCACCTCATACAAATAAATTTTCCTAAGGTGGTGGGTATAGTTATCTCATTAGATGGAAAACTCAAATATCTATTCTAGTGAGATTTCTAACATGCCCAAAAAACATTATAATTTTCCTCATTGTTGCATATTACTAACACAACATAAGAATTGGGATCATTTCATGTTAAGGCATCTAATATGAGTTTAAGATGGTTATCAAGGACTTGGTTAGATAACATGCTAATTAATTCGCATGAGTTTAGTTACTAGATATTGCTATCTTGTCACATGGAGGCCTCAAGTACCTACTCTACTGAAAAATTTATATGCCTAAAGATTGCATAGTTTCCTCTCATGTTTGCACATAACTAATGTGTTATAATAGATTCCAATGATTGCAAAGGAAGGAATCTAGTATCAAACAAGTTTGTTCAGCTAGTAGATGACATGTTTATAAATTTTCATGAGTTTAGTGAATAGATATTGCTATCTTGTCACATAGAAGCCTCGAATACCTAGTCTAGTGAAAAATTTATATGTCTAAAGATTGCATAGTTTATTCTCACTTTTGCATAGAGCAAATGTGTTATAATAGATTTTGATGATTGCAAGTGAATGAATCTAATATCAAACAAGTTTGTTCAGCTAATACAGTCTAGACACTTAATTTGTACTCGAGTCCTTTAACTATGAGCTATAAGTGATGTTACGCCAATGCATACCATATATGTGCATATCGTTTAATCAACATTTTTTAGCAATGTTGCCTAGGGACACATTCCCAAGGTTTTGAGGTTGTTCCTTAAATGGAGATTGTTCCCTAGGTTTGCAAGGTAGAGACAAAGGCACCTCTTATCCCTATTTCTATACCCCCATATAATCCCATCCTTGCAAATTTCCAACAACCCTCCACATGCAAGGACAGTAGGATGACATCCCTCAAAAATCGCAAAAATGATAAGAAGTCCCTTAACATCCTTATAAAAACAAACCTTGCAATTAAAAAAATGAAAAACTCTCATCGTAAACCTAAAATGGGGTCAACTAAGGCCCACAACCTAAAAAATATAAATACCCTACCCCATTCTCTACTGCACTCACCTAAGAGGAAGAGCAAAAGGACATCCTCTACAAACTGTTATATAAAAAAAATCACTAGCTAAAAGAAAGGATATGGAGCTTTCTTAAAAGAATATGGAGCTCTCTTAAAAGAATAGAATAATTAAAAAAACAAAGAAAAGGGATAGGGAGCTTTCCAAAAAGAATAAAATAATAAAAATGGCACTGTTGTGAGGTTTTCACACCATCGCCCCATTGCAAATGGGGACCCCCTCTTTTTGCCTTGGCAGTAGGAGTAATGGTCTTAGGTGATCTTAGTTGGTAGCATTTTTCAAGTCTCCAAGTCTTAGAGATAAGTTTGAGCAACTTTGCAAATTTAGGAGTCAAGAGTCTAGCCTAGAATCCAGTGTTCCCACCTCAACGAGATGGTAGAGAGATGATGAGGAGGAATAAGGTTGGAGTACAGACAACATGAATGCTAAAAGGGGATAAGACCAAGACATGAAGGAGTTGCAATGAAGACAATTTGAAGGGACATTAACATGAGGAGTGAGGAACAAAATTGAAATCAAGATAAAAATTAAAGTTGGAAAAATGTAAATGGAGAATTCAACATGTAGATCTGAGGCAAATTGGAAAAAAAAATGATGAAAGAAGGGGAAAATTTTCATGAAGAAAACAAGGAGAACTTGGATTTGAAAGTGAAGAAAGCACACTTAAACAATTTTTTCACCCTTTGAAATAGTCCCGAGAGCATGGTGGAATCCACTCCCACTCAGGATTCCCAATCTCGACAACAGGGTGGAATCCACTCCCCTCTCAAGATTTTCAATCTCGACAACATGGTGGAATCCACTCCCCTCTCAGGATTCTCAATCTCGATAGCATGGGGAAATCACTCCTCTCGAGATTTCCAATCTCAACAACCCCTCAATTTCCACCCAAGATAAGATGGTCTCCAATCAAGTACAATGTCAAATCCAAGTTTTAATTGATGAAAGAAACCAAGATGAATGGGTGAACAGGTGAATCAACCAAAGTTCTAAGTCTTGTAGTTAGAATTTGAAGAGCAGATCCAATTAAAATCAGATTAACTGATGAGGGAAAAATCGTGAGAAATGAAGTCTAAGGCAAACAAGGGGCAATGAATTTATGATTTTGGGAGTTAATATGCAAGTGAATAATCCCGAGAACATGGTGGAATCCACACATCTCTCAAGATTTCTAATCCTCACAGAATGGTGGAATGCACTCCCCCCTCAAGATTCCCAGTCCCGACAAACCTCAAATTTCCACTCCAAGTTTTAGACAAAGTTTTGATTCCTTGCTAAAAAATTTATCACAAATTGAGGTGTTTGCGAGTTGCAAATCAAGCTTTTTTGACAAAATTGGATCTCCTCCATATAAAGAACCACAAAATCAGACCTCAAACTTGGAGGAATTTGTGACGAATGATCAGATCCTGAGACTATAAAGTAGATGAAGATTGGATTTTGGGCAAGTATTCAATTGATGAATGATGAAAAGCAGAATGAAAAAATGTTAAGATGGGCCTAAGAAAAAACAAACTCGAAGTCATGAAATATGAATGGAGGGAGGCTGAATAAACAAATTGTAAACCAAATCCAAATTTGGAGTGATCCCGACAAAAGGTGGAATCCACACCTCTCAGGATTCCTAGTCTCGGCATCACCCAAAATTTCACTTTCCAATTATGGTCCACTTTCAGTCCTATGATGTTTCTTGCTTGGAAATATAAGCATTTCAAGGCACAAATCAGAACTCATCAAAACAAAGCCTGATTAAGGTGGGTTGTACGACCAATATTTCCATGAAAAATATGAAAATCTGATTTCATGTAGGGCTGGGCGACTTGGAATAAATTTTAAATTAAATTTGTTTTGCCAATGGAGAAAGTCGGCATTTGAGGGGAATTTTATTGTTTAAACAAATGAATTCATTGGCCAAATGTAGGGGCAGGTCGGCCTAGACCAAAAGGCATGGCTCTTCAACCCAAAATGCCTATATAAAGGAGGGAATTGATTTCATTGTACATCATACCATTTCTCTTCTCCATGAGCAGGTCAAATTCACCATGAGAGGGACAGTGATTTTATCACAAGGGGGCAGCGATTTCCTGATTGGAAAGTCGATCTTGAAGAGGATTTCAAAAGGATAAATCTCTGATCTTATTAACAAAATCAGAATTTGGAGATTGCTAAGAGGAAATCCAGGCTAGAAAAGGAGGAAAAATCAGAATTGAAGTATACTAAAAAGAGAAATCTGGGTAGAAACAGGGAAGAATCAGACCCTAGAGAGTTCGAAATTCATGTAGGATCCACTTTGAAATCAAAACTAAGCATTCAGATTTTAGACATCAACCAGCAAGGTAAAGTTTTGTATGACATGCTGATGAAAATCTTGAGAAAAATGAAATGGAGAAGTCACCTCATCTTGAAGAGAGGTTGATTTAAAGAAAATCTAGATGTAATTTCATATCATGTAGGCTTTCAGATTTCCTTAATATTGTTTATACCTATCATTTTGTAAGCCTAATGCAATCTCTCTTTTGTTTTTGCAAGGTAACTATGAGGGAGGGAAGGCTGAATCGAGATTCACTCGTTGAAGCAATTTAGAAGAATCAAGTTTGCAAGTACAAACAAGTTCAAAATCATGACAATGAGAAAATTTCCAAGAAAGAAGATGGAGAAAATTTGAAAAGATGAAACAATTTTGGAATATGCCATCACAATTGAAGGCTTGATAATGTTGAGTATCAAGAGATATTTTCTCATCACCAAAGAATTGATCAAATCAATGAGATAAGAATGATGAGGTGGGGCCCACTTGTCTTCAACCAATCAAAAACTTTTAGTTACAAACTTACACGTGTTCAAGCACAGTCAATCATATTATGCCAAGTGTACATGTGGAAGGCATCTCGTGCCTGTACCTCATCTATTTTCTCATTGGCTCTCAAAAGCATTGTAATTTTCTCATTGGACCACAAAGTGGTGCCTTCATGTAATTGGATGATACTGTGGCAACCTTAATTAGACTTTGTAATGGATCAATCTTGGCCCTTGATCTTGCATAGATATTGGCCCTTCATTGTAATTGAACAACTATAAAAGGCCAAGGCCTTCTCATTTGTAACACATTAGATTGAGGAGACTAGAGAGGAGATTAGATCAGTTAGCTTTAGAAGTAGAGTAGGAGAGCAGAATTGTTGAAATTGTTGCCATTATGCTATCAAAGTTATTGTTGATTCATTGTTGATCTTCATGGTGGATTAAATGTGTTGCTTTTAAGTGTTCCATGGTTTCTTCATTTCCTCGTGCTAATTACTATTAGAAGTTGTGTTTAGTTGAATGAAAGTGACTTTGGATGCAGCTTTGGTGAACTCACTTAGACCAAACCACTAGCTGCTTATTGATTGTTGATTGTAAGTTTGCATTGCATGGTCGAATGGCATATTTATGAACTTAACTTCAATTATTGCTTGCACAATGACATCGATGGAATGGTAGTAATTTGAACATCTTACATTTACCTTAGGAGATTGCACTAGCTTGGTTGATGTCGATGGATAAACTAAGTCTAGTAAATGTTAATGTTTTTGAACCAGAATACTAGAAATGCAAAGAACTGAAATACAAAACACAAAGAACTAAGGACACTATAGACATAGAGATTACCCTGGGAAAACCCTCCTACTTGAGGGAAAGACCCAACCACACCCAGAAAATAGATCCTTTATTTAGTTCTCAAACCAAATACAATAAACATCTTGCTTATGATTGAACTCTCTAATAAATCAACCAATAAGCTTTTAATCCCTCAAGAGCATACTAGTCATGAAGAAAAATATATGTATCTCTCAGATACAAATAATGCAACAGCAAGACTTCTAATATTGATCTTATACAAATCAAATATATACAATAATCAATAATGTCCTTCGAACAGAATAACAACACACGGTTTAATCCAACTAATGAAGATATGAAACAACGCACTTAGTATTCCCAAAAATGCCAATTCTAAAGACTACTAGAGCCACGGCAAGAATGTTGAATGAATAATCACTTGTAACCATTCCTAAGCTCTTGAAATAAAACTTGGAATACAAAGAGTCTCTATTTTCGCATATGAAGAGGCAAGACCCTTATCAATAAACTGGACGACATCAATAAATGTAGTCAAGGAACCACATCAGATTATATGAGACACATCACCATCTCTGTCGGTGCCATGACAAGCAACACGACAATATTAACAATGCAAATAATATATAAAAGAAATCTCTTCCACATATGAATATAAGATGGCACGAACATGATGTTGAAGACTATATACGAAGAAAGCTATAAAACAACGTTACAATATTAACCGTTGTCATCAATACGAGAATGATAGACACGACAACGCCTCCACATAGTCATGGTGAATAGCCATAACTTCTATGGTGGTATGAGACACTTGGGTCGTCATAACGACACGGCCCGAACATGAAAAGAACAAATAATAAAACATTCAAACTCAACACTCGAATATAATGAAGGAGCACCTCGAACACGGTAGATAGCTTATGAAGACTCTTCGCTGAGCAGTGTTAATAACAGTAGGGAACAGCAAACCCAAAAATTCATATGAAGAAGACTCAGAACAAAAGAAGAAACAACTCCCAAACAATATAGGTGAGAATGCTCTCTCATGCAGCTACAAAACACTAACACTCCCTCCTAGCAAGAAAGAGATTATTCATGTGTCTTGACATCTCTTAACATGACAAGTATAAGAAGTTGCAACCAAAAAAAATGCCAATAACAAAATCTCACCACAGATTTTCTCAACATAATATTGTCATCTGAGCATGACATTCACCATGGCTACTCCCAAAGGGTAAAAGAACAGAAAACTAAGTCATCGATTCTCTCACATGACATCCACCATAGCTACTCCCAGAGGGTGGATCCACCATAGCTACTCCCAGAGGGTGGAACAAGGGCTTTCACCTCCAACTTCTTTCGCAAAGAAGAATGCATTAACAAGGGATTGCACCTCGAACTTCTCCCTTACGGAGAAGAACTCATTAACAAGGGATTGAACCTCAAACTTCTCCCTCACAAAGAAGAACTCATTAACATGTATAAGAATCACTGAAGCTGAGACTCTCTCTCAACAAAGACTCACTCTCAACAGGGGCAGCATTCTCACTACTTTGATAATCACAATAAAAGAGTTGATTCCAAGTTGACCAAACAAGAGGCTTTTGCAGTCACACTGTTACACGAGCTTGCTGATCCTCTGCAAAGGATTTGACACTCTTCCTCTGCCACTCAAGCTCCCTCTGAATCTGATTTCTGCAACTAATTAGTCTCCCTCTCAATGTCATTTCTTCCTCTTCGAAGAAACTAATTGCAATGATAATCTGTATAGGTTCTTCCTCTTTAACCAAGTTATGTGCCACCAATTCAATCCCATGGCTGCAAGCAGTGTCCCCATGTTCATTTCTACAGCCTGCATGACTTTGCATGAAATCTCTCATCATCCCGTTGCTTCTTGATCCATCCCGCAACCAAGAGAGATTAATAATAATTCATAGAATCAAGCTATCATGAAGAGAAATATTCAAATCAATGCTAAAAGAAAACACTATTCCCAATGTAATAACATGAATTAATATTAACTATATAAAATTCATGATTCATATTCAAAGATATAATCATAAAATAATTATCTCTTTATTGTCTAAATTTTCTCACAATCTAGCAAGGGTCTTTCGCCATCACAAAAAAAATTATAGTGCAGGCATAGAGTGCAAAAATCGAACACCAACACATCTACCTCCAAGGCATCTTCAACTACATGATCTCAAAAGAATCCCTCAATTTTTGCATTTCTTAAATTCCCAATTTTCTTATTCTGATTCAGGATCTTTACTAGACCCGCTATGATACCATGTTAATGTTTTCGAACCAAAATACTAGAAATGCAAAGAACTGAAATACAAAACACAAAGAACTAAGGACACTATAGACATAGAGATTTACCCTGGGAAAACCCTCCTACAAGAGGGAAAAACCCAGCCACACCCAGAAAATAGATCCTTTATTTAGTTCTCAAACCAAATACAATAAACATCTTGCTTATGATTGAACTCTCTGATAAATCAATCAATAAGCTTTTAATCCCTCAAGAGTGTACTAGTCATGAAGAAAAATATGTCTCTCAAATACAAATAATGCAACAGCAAGACTTCTAATATTGATCTTATACAAATCAAATATATACAATAATCAATAATGCCCTTAGAACAAAATAACAACACACAGTTTAATCCAACTGATGAAGATATGAAATAGCGAACTCAGTATTCCCAAAAATGCCAATTCTGAAGACTACTACAGCCACAGCAAGAATGTCGAATGAATAATCACCCGTAACCATTCCTAAGCTCTTGAAATAAAACTTGGAATACAAAGAGTCTGTCTTTTCATACGCAAAGGCAAGACCCTTATCAATAAACTGGACGACATCAATACATGTCGTCAAGGAACCACGTCAGATTATATGAGACACGTCACCATCTCTGTCAGTGCCATGACAAGCAACACGACAATATTAACGGTGCAAATAATATATCAAACAAATCTCTTCCGTAGATGAATATAAGATGGCATGAACACAATGTTGAAGACTATATACAAAGAAAGCTATAAAACACCATTACAATATTAACCGTTGTCATCAATACGAGAATGATAGACACGACGACGCCTCCACATAGTCACGGTGAATAGCCATAACTTCTACAGTGGTATGAGACACTTGGGTCATCATAACGACACGGCCCAAACATGAAAAGAACAAATAATAAAACATTCGAACTCAACACTTGAATATAATGAAGGAGCACCTCGAACACAGTAGATAGCTTATGAAGACTCTTCGCCGAGCAGTGTTAATAACAGTAGGGAACAACAAACCCGAAAATTCATATGAAGAAGACTTAGAACAGAAGAAGAAACAGCTCCCAAACAACACAGGTGTGAATGATCTCTCATGCAGCTACAAAACACTAACAACAAAGACATTCACAGTTTCTTGCATTCTAGGAGTAGAGTAGCTTTCTAAACCCTTATCTCTTTGCAAGTCGTTTGGTTTGAAGAAGTTAAAGTCAAGTTGGTATCCATTGATTGAATACCGTAAGTCCCTTTGTGATAACCAGCATATCCAATCATAAAACCGAGTGGAAGTCCACAATTAAGACGGAATCTTGAGGTTGTCTCATTTGATCACACAATTCATCCATATTGTTTAGCATATGGGCATCCTTATTCAAGAGAGAGTTGGAAATTTGGTATTTCATCTTGGGATATCAAGTCCTCAATTTTTCATGTTGTAGTGGAACAAAACTCACATCAACATGCCCCAGGACCAATATTACCAGGTTCAGCCATATAAGCTCATGTGTTGCATAATGTAGTTCTTCATTGGGTTCAAGTCCAAGACAATCTTGGACATGCTCAAGGTCCGGTCCAAAATCCCAATTACAAAGAAACTCTACAAAAAAAGGCTATGTATTACAAAACGCTAAAATGGCTCAAATCAATGCCAATTAATTCATCCATATATATGAACTCGTCAACACTGAAAAATAACAAAGTTGCCAATAAAATCAAGAGGGAGGTGTATCCCAATTCTCTATTAGATTGATGTAAATATCAGACAAAGGGTGTACCATGAGTTCACATTATGAATCAAAATGTTAATGTCATAAACATTGGTAATATTGGTGTAATATTTCATTAGATGTGCATTTAAATTGTAAATGTCTCTGTATATTATATTATACATAATATGGGTTGGGGGCCTAGCTTGACTGGCAAGAGCTTCTTGTTCTGAAGCACAAGGTCACGAGGTACAGTCTCCCCCCCAACCCACATGGTAACGAAGGACGTATCATGTCAGTATCACCAGTCACGTTAAAAAGTTTACCCGGCGCATTGCAGTTTATAGGGGGATGTTATACCCGATTCCTACATTCTATATATAATACACTATAGATTCTTAATTTATTTATATATTTATAGATTTAGAATATTATTTATGTAAAATATTAACATTATATAAGTATTTAAATATATATATAATATTATAGAAACATGATTCTTATATGTTGTAAAATATATTATATTTATATATTTTAAATATGATATTATATTATATAACTATATATATCCATAGGACAAAATGACATACCGCAATCCCTGAACCTTGAATCTATACCCATTCCCACATAGAGATCACCAAATAGGTCAGAACCCTATGAGAGCACTACCTCTCGGTCCCACTAGAAATAATTGCCCCAAAATCCCCACTCCAATTTCTAATTCCAATATTTTTTCCCTTTATTTTCCTAACAATAACAATAGTAGCTTTTTTCTATTTTTTATTATTTCGGTATTTTTTGTCTCTTGAGATTTCCTAATCAGACCGCAATTAATTGGATTCCATATATACATTTTTGTCCCTGAAGACGTGCTAAGGTTCACTATCACTAATGCAAACTGTCATAGAATTTCAATTTCTTTTACTCATGCTGTTTACATGAAAAATAAATTGTAGCTCCATTTACACTTTTTTGTAATTATTCCAAATATCCATTTTTTACGTATTTATTAAATAGTCATACCTAAAATCTGAACAATATAATTGTCATCTCTGAAACCTGTCCCCACATCCCAGAATCTCGGAGAAACACTGATTTTCAAACTCTTTAAGAAGATAATGATTGCCTTTTAGTTATTTTCTTATTTTTTCTGCAAATGTGTTCTACAATAGAGATATCAATCTGCACTTTCATTACACTCACCAATTGATATAGGCCTCCGCCTTTGGCTAGAAAAGTATTAGAAATCAAACTAAGCTTCATGTCACTACAATGTGTACAATTTGCTAGGGTATAACATACTAAGCACCTTATCAATGGCACAAAATGTATGTAGTCAATAAAGAAAATTGTCGGGTTCTTTATTGCCATGTAACTACACTCAAAACAACCATTTAGAAAGAAGACATCCATCAATAGAATCTAAGAAAATCACAGATTTATACAATATTGATGGTACTTGATTTTGCCCATTTTTCTAGAATAAGAAAAATAATATTCATTTATTTTAGCCATTGACAAATTGCATATAAAAGTCTCACCAACTACATACCTCAAATATTTTGTTTCTTGAGATGTCCCATTTATGTCATAACTATTTAAGATGGTAATGTCCCCTTTTTAGCACAAGTTGTATGAGTTTTCCGTTAGCCTATTTCTCCATTGTTCTCCATAGTCGCATAGGCTAACCAAGATATTTAAGGAACTTCGACACCATTTGGCCTCAGCAATTTTCGTTGCAGGTCAATCTGAGGTGTCTGGATGTAGTTTTGGCATACTTACTATTTATAGTAAGTCAGAAAGGTCAGCTCGGTATCATCAGTGAATCATAGATAATATCCTGTCAATGGTAATGGTTAATATCGACTAGAGATTTTAATAATCGGTTGTGATTATTAATTTATTTATCAATAAAGTTAAGTTATTAAGTTAAATTAAAATATTTAACTTTATTGATTTGGGGATTTAAGTTGAAGGGAAAATTATTTTAACTAACATGGGGAAATATTAAATGAAAGCACTCAAAGAAAATAGTAGAAAGTTGTTCGCAAAAAATAGCTAAAAAGCATTCGCGAAAAAAATAGTGCAAAAAAGCAATCATGAGAAAATAGGAGAGAAAAGCAAAATCCCAAAAAAATGGGAAAGGCAAAAGTGATGGGAAAAGCGATTTTATATATTCCACATTTGTAAGATGAGTGAATGTTATAAAAGATTTCCAAGAGCTCACTTTCAGGCATGCTGAATTGAATAAGAAATTTATGAAATTATTTGGAGAGTTTAACTTTTAGGTCTTGGAGGATGAAATCCCTCTTTGGTAACAATCTCTACACTGTCGGAAGACACAGTCTGGGGATTTGATTGGTGTTTGCAATCAGGTAATACAATGCACTTCAAGGTTTCTTATCTGCTGGTTGTATGGTTTGATTTCTATATTAGATTGTACGAGGAGTGTTTGAAGACAAATCTGGGAGTGAGTTGGAGAAGTTTATTACTGCACATTGGTTTGTGCTGGCCGTCCCAAATCAGTGTTGCTGCAACTACATCAGTCTAGCCGTACCATTTCATGCTGGCCATATTTCTTGCTGGGCTTGACATGAGACTGATGGGCATTGTGTGTGAGGGTTTGGAGGTCACATTTGCAGTTTGGAGGAAGACCTCTGCTATATAGTTCTGCTACAGGCAAAAGCATCACTTAAAAGGGTTTGAGTCTGCAATTTGGATGCTTCATGGAGTCATTCTTGGGTGTTATATATGTGCTGGTGAAGTTTGGTTAATGTTGCTACGATTCTGAGCATTCTCTATTATGAATTGAAGACTTACCAGGTCTGCAATGATATTAATTTCTGATTTGTAAAGCTTGAAACAAGTTCTATGAAGTCTGAATGAAATTATGTGTTATTAGCATTTAATATTCTATATTATATTGCAAGTATTTTGTTATGTATTGTTTCCTATATTGAATGCAATTTGAAAGCAAACTTAGCAAATAACAACCAACAAAAAACATATACAACTGCAAAATGAGAACAAATCAGAAAACCCGCTAATCAGCTTGCAAGCAAACTGTTTGACAAAATTATGGTGAGTGGAAAAGGCACCAAAAATATCAGATCAAGGGGGCATCTTACATAAGATGTCCTTAACTAGTTGTAGAAGGCATAGGATCCATTTAATAAGTTCAACCCTAATTCTTTTTAAGATTGTTCCGGCTTGTGATTACCAATTAGGAAGTGTCCAAGACATCATTCAATCAGGAAAGGAAAAAGATAAGTACCTTGTTGAAATTGAATATAATGTCAAGTTCACAAACATTCTTGAAGCATTTATCCAATGTCTCAACGAATACTGCAAAACAAAAAACACAATAAAAAATAGAATCCTATACAGAAAACATTAAACCAAGTAATGGAGTAGTATTAAATTCCAAGCCCACAAGTGTATAATGTTTAAAAAATGCATTAATCCAAGTAATGAAGCACCAAAGTGAAGACAAACTAGCAATAATGACATAACAATGTCAGTCAGTTGAAATCACTGTGATATCTTCGTGCTTTCAAGTGAACTGCGTTTTTCAATTTGATAATTAGAAAAAACAAAGAAAATTCAGCAGAATCAAATCCACAAACAAGCAATACAAATTCATTGTAATTAGGCCTATTAAATAGGCTTACAAAGGGTAACCAAGATGACTCCAGGAAATGATCTATACAAGCAAACAAAACTAAATCTTGACAAAATAGTAACAACGATCCTCATTTGCATGCTAGTTAAAATCACTAACTCCATCTATAATATATCTAACAAGCCCCCACACCCAACTTAATTAATAAACTACATACAAGTCCAAGGTTGTCTCTAAATTTGACAAATTCATCTCTACTAAGAGGTTCTCATTGTGTATGCAGTCTGCTTTTATGTAGGATAATAATAAAGACAATCATCTTTATTACCGACCTGCTGGTGGATGTAATGGTGATGAACTTCAACATGTTTTGTTCTGGCACGATATACTAGATTCTTCAACATGTTGAAGACTTCCTAATTATCACATAAGACTTAAGAGTGAAGTTGATGTAGAGGACCAAGTTGAAGAGTAACCAAGATCCATCACAACCACATCAGCACACACCGTATTGACAGCTGCCTTATATTCTACTTCAGTGAAAAGACAACTGTATCTAGTATCTTGCTCTCCAATGAAATTACTCCTGGCTTGAACAAAGATATGTTCAATTACAGATCAATGAGCACAAACTAATACAGCCCAATCGGAGTCAATATACCCAAATAGTATGAATTTGACAGTATTAATCAAAAATGTCAAAGGTGGGTGTTCTTTTGATGTATCAAACAACAGATTTTGCAGCTTGGCAACGTTCTTGACACTGGCATTAAATTTTAAAAGATGGCTTACTATAATACACAAGTTCAGTCAAGTGGCAGTAAATAAATCAAACCATCCACTAGTTGACAATACACTAACACATTGACCAATGGTAATCAGTGTTATTTGAGCTTTTAATACAAACTTCCATAGATATGGATCATGGATTGCACTCCCACATCTTGAAACCTTTTTGAATAGCTTTGAAATACTTATTTCTAATGCAAATAACATCCTTAAGTTGCGAAAATTCTACACCTATACCATAACGTGGGAGCCTGAGACCAGTTATTTCAAAAGTAGAACATAGGTCACATTTCACATTTTAAATCAAGTTGGCTCCCTGCTCCATTGCCAATTATGGCCAGATCATCAACATCAACAATCAATTTCACAAATCACCAACAATTTTATATAGACATTTGGATCAAAATAGCTTCTATGAATCCTAAATCTCAATGGTGTTGATCGATTTTTCTCAGTGTAACACCGGCGTTGGGATATGTCAGAACATCGGGATGAGTTTCTAGGACAAGGGGACAAAAGGCCTTAATTTCGGGAAGGCAGGGGGCGGTGGCGGGGCCGGGGGGTATACTATACATATAGAACTTGAAATACTAATTATGAAATGATGTTTCAGTATAACATACCAAATTGAAATACTTGAGCATAGCAAAATTGCAACACGAACCAAAACCATTGAACATTCAACATAGTAACATGGTACATACCCAATAGTAACATTCAAAAATCAAAATTCAAATAGAAATTCAAGTACACATCCCGGCGGGGGCGTGGTTGCGGAATGGCGGAGGTGGGGGTACTCAAGTACTCCAAGTACCCGGTGCGGGGACGTCTAGGGGACAGGTACTTCGAGGTTTTTTGGGGGGGTGCAAGTCCCCGAGTTTCACTGATTTTTCTCTACTAAGCTCTAGGAGACTGATTAAGCCCATAAAGGACTTAACCAACCTACAAACCCAAATAATTTTATGTAGACCTTGTTTGCTAAATTTTCTTTCAAACAGATACTTTTGAATCTTGACATTCATTTGATAGACTTTTTATCTAAATTGTGTGGCGAAAGAGATTCTTATTTTCAATAGGGGCAAACTCATAGCCCACAACTTCCTACTATGTATATTTGTGTGTAACGAGCCTAGCTTTATCCTCCTCCAAAGAGTTATCTAATGTACATTACATTTCAAACACCCATGTGCAACCAATAAACTTCTTCCCTTGGAATAATTCAGGCAATAACCAAGTCTTATTCTGCATCAAGGCCTCAAATTATACTTTCATGGCATGCTCTGAGCCAAGTTTTCCTTTGGCATCATCATATGTGCAAGGTTCAAATGCATGAGAAAAACACACCTAATAAAAAAAAATTACTTTATCACCTCGCAAAATTTGTTATCCCAATGATGTAAACTACCTTCCATTGATTTTGGCATTTCATCTTCTTTAAAACCCTTCCACATGATATAATACCACTTCTTCCTTTGTTGCTTATTTTTGAGCTTGCTTTTTTCAATGGATAATATCCTTTTTGTCATCCAGCTCTGCATCCTCCCAAAAACCATAAACAATTGTAATGGCATTTTGGCTTCCTAGGTCCGCCTTCCTTTAGGTTCTAAGAGCCATCACCAAAGCTTCACCCCTCTGATGTTCTCAACTCTATCCTTTGTTCCAAGCACTTCTTTAATTTTCAGACTAGATTATTACTAGTAGTTTCCCATACAAGACTATTTGTAAATTTACCATAATTTGAGGACATACTTCATCTACATCCACATCTCTACTAATTAAAACCTCTTCCAAAGAGCCATCCAATAGCTTGTAATTAAAACATATATAACTTTACTCTTTGCATCTAATGTACTCCTATTCTGCTTATGAATTAGTGCAACAGCAACACAACTCATATACCCGAGGCATTCATTAGTGGTCTCCTAATGTACTACTGCTTCTTAATGGGTCATTTCATGCACTTATAGCATTTTTCCTACTTTTTCCTTTGATCCAAGCACCAAATGCACTTTGGACATTCTAGAATGAATGCTTTTGGTTGATCCCATCTCCTTTCCTTTTGCAAGAAAACTGTGGATACCTTGTCAAAATCAAGTGTTTGTGTCTTTAAAAGCAATTGTAAGAAATCAACAAATGAATCATACGACAATGGCAGGCTCTATAAAACCAAAGATACCGTGTCTTCATCATCCACCAGCTTCTAGATGGTAGACAAATGATCATTTACATCCTTTCAACACAAGTTTTTTTAGATGGATCCAACCTTCTACAACTTAGAAGAGAGCAATAGGTTCAAATACAAGGGCTGACTAGCCTTGATGTCTGTTATTTGGTTTTTAGATTCCCCCAAAAACTGGTTGCATAAGTAGCATTTTGGGCTTCTAGAACCAACATACAATAGTAAACAATTTCCAAGCATTCAGAAATTTACAGAGATCAGATCCATGCATCCAGATCAGATTAAATTTGCAGGTGTATGATTGATCACGCAATTGCAGATATGACCAACAGTAACTGAGCATTTGTCTAAGCTTTACTAATAGTAATTTTTCTAGACCTGGACAAAACACTTCCTAACAATTGTCACAGCCTGTCTGCATTAGACTTCCAGCTATGTATCACAATTTTCTTGTTTAATTCCCATGTATTTAATCCTGTTCTATCATCATTAACAGCTATCTTTTATCTAGAGTAAATTCTGAATATTATATATTGTTTTTTATTTACCCTTAGATTTTATAAAAGGGATTGTATTCTCCCTTTTACCAGGAAACAATCTACAGAAGAAAACAAAATTCAAATCTCAAGAAAGTAGTAGAAGATGCTCAGTGCATTTTTTATTTGCCTAACTCTGAGATCTAGGGTTGCCAGTCTGCTGTCAAAGAAATTGAATTAGAATTTTTGAAATATTTATTTCTAATGATTGTAGCACATGGGGTACCTTGGTTGGTTCAAACTCTCCAACTCAATCATCAATAGAGCCGGATTAAAAATATTGATGCCCTTTATGTTGAGCCCGACAGCTGATTTTGGCTTAGTATTCTCAGTCCAAGCAAACCAAAGGATGCTTGATTTCTTGGTTCCATAAGTCTCTCTGTAAGCCAATGATTGAGTAAAATATGCACAACAAAGTAAAATAGGGCTGCCTGTGATAAATGGGTTTGTCTACCACGCATGAGCCATCTGTCTATCCATTTGTCTTGCTTGAATTTTCACCTTCCCAATGATCAATTCCTAGATCACTTTAGTGACTTTTGTGTGATGATATCCTAAGTATGTCATGGGAATCTTGCTCTTGTGGAAGTAAAGAATTTGCAGGGTATTACTTTAGAATTTTGTTGGGAAATTAAGCAATGAAACTCAATTTTTGCCCATTTACTTATCATCCAGATGCCTCCTCACATTTCTGCAATAGATTTTTCAAAAAAGGGAGGTATATCTTGGAAAATCTGATTACTAGTTGGGAGGCAATGCATTGGGCCAAAGAAAATGGGCAAAATGCTGCTATGATCCTGCTAAACTTTGAAAAAGCATATGACAGGATTGAATGGCCTTTTGTATTGGGTATGTTGCAGGCATTTGGGTTTCCTCTTTATTTTTGTAGATGGATAGAGATCCTATTTCCAGACTCTATTGTGATTGAAGTCAATGGTAAACTCTCTGAGCCTATCCTTCTATAGAGGTCGATTAGGCAGGGGTGTCCCATTGCCCCTGCTCTATTTGTGATTGCAGCAGACTCATTATTCTATATGCTAAGAAGCACGGAGTTGGATCCCCAACTAGAGGCATTAGGCTACACAATAATGAAACACTCCTGAATGCACAGTTTGCAGATGATACAGCATTGTTTCCTGAGTTGACTGAGGAGAACTTTGATAATATTATGGATAGGTTACAATTCTTTTGTGCACCCTCAGGGGCCAAAGTAGCTCCACAAAAATCCACTATCATTGGATTGTCAGAGCATCGTTCAAATTGGATGGCAGATAAAGGTTGGGGATGGATAGACCCCTCCAAGATTACCAGATACCTAGGGATACCTTTTGCAATCAGCCCTTCTACTAAGGATATGTGGGACTG
Source organism: Chamaecyparis obtusa (assembly GCA_027943335.1). Classification (NCBI taxonomy): domain Eukaryota; kingdom Viridiplantae; phylum Streptophyta; class Pinopsida; order Cupressales; family Cupressaceae; genus Chamaecyparis; species Chamaecyparis obtusa. The sequence continues at coordinate 382,433 of BSBK01008409.1, read as the reverse complement.
GATCTTTAAGAAAGTGGAAAAAAAGCATCTGAAATGGCAAACTCATCTCCTTTCACTAGTTGGAAGGGTCCAAGTTGTTCAGAAAGTCTTGTCTTCCCATGCTATTTACTATGCATCTACCTGGCTCTTTTCCAATTATCAAATAAATAAGATGGAAAGAATTTTGAGAGACTTCTTATGGTCTGATGGGCAGGGTAAACAGAAAAGGCACAGTGTTTCTTAGGACTGGTGTTGTACCCCAGAAGAGCTAGGTGGTCTTGGATTGAAAGATCTGAAATCTCAAGGGATTGCACTTGCAGCAAAATGGATATATAAAGCCATTCATGGAAATGAACCGTGGAAGGTTTTGATCAGAAATAATATCTGCTTATATAAACCGAAGAAAGGAAAAGGTTGGAAAGAGTTGGGGCTGTGTGACATGTTGATGGGAGATTTTGAGATTAAACCATTTGATTTTGTTATTTTCTCTTCATTATCGAAGGCCTGGACTCATGTTAGAGGATATCTTTGTTCTAGAGATGTAGTTGGGCATTCTCCTACATACTAAGTGGTGGACATATCCCTGTGGTGAGGGGTGAAGCTTAACAACAAATCTTTGGCACTAACACAATGCTGCTCTGCCAAAGCTTGGAACTCATTGGGCATTATCACCATTAGTGATATCCTGGTGAGCAATTGTCTGGGTACATGGGATGAGTTATGTATGAAGTTTGGGATCCCTCAGTCACACAAAAAGACATATACACTGGTGGGCAAGGCCACAGGGCCCTTCTTCCCTGGAAGAGTTCTCTCTACTAATCAGTTTCTAGATCAGATGAAATGGAAGGATGGTACTCCCCTGAACAACATTAAAGTGAAACAACTGTATAAGATGCTTAAAGATGACCCAAAGATATTAATATGGATTAATGAGTCATGGGGCATTGACTGGCCAAAGTCTAAGTGGACCTTTGCTTTTAACCAATTTTGGCACCAACCTTGTGAACCCAAGAAACAATGTTTTAGATGGTTAATTTTTCTTTAAAAAGTCACTGTTGGGGATGTGCTTTCTGCTGTTGGTTTATCCCCTCTAGTTTGTCCTCTATGTAATACCATTGAGTCTATTAGTCATTTATTCTTTGAATGTTGCTTTGGTAAACTTGTTTGGTCTCTGTTCATCGGCCAGCCTGTAACTTGGAACTCTCAACCTGGCTTGTCTTGGATTGAAGTTCTTACTGGTTATGTTGATGGTTTTGATAACAAGTTGAATTCATTTTGGTCTGTTCTTTTTTGTGAAATTCTATGGTTTTTGTGGATCAAGAGGAATGATGAGGCTTTTCAAGGCAAAGGAAGGAATCTTACTTAGTTTAATTGTAAACTCACCTTCTTCCATATCATGTTGCAGGTTTCTGCTGTTCTAGAGATTCCAAAGAATAGATTTATGATTTTGGTACAAGAAGGGGCACTACTGATCTACAAAAGCTGATATCAAGTCGGCCCATTTTTCCAATGCATACAAGGACATGCTGGACCAAGAAGAATTAAATGCTCTTAACCAATTTATGCAAGATAAAGGTATTTCAAAGGAGGACATTGAAAAGGAAAGGAAAACAAGAACCCAAAGCTCATTGATGCACCAAGTTGGGATGTTGTTGCAGCACCAGAGATAGACCCCCCTTTGGGGAGATTTCAGACAGATAGGGCTGAGGGTAGTAACAATGTTGTAGGGCAATGGGATGCTTAAACTTTAAAGTCTATGTTCAAGTTTATGCTGATCAGTCAAGACTCTCTCGATCATCAATTTTTTGTATTAGATAGTTTACTGGTCATAGACTGTTACAGTTATTTTGATGTGATGGAGACATAATGATATAACGATCACTGAACAAAAGGGGTAGATAACAGATATGATGGACAAACAGTTATGTACTTATTGGTAAACAATTTCTAATATTAAAAAAAAAAAATTAATCAATAAACTGAAAAGTCGGCATGTCCATCTCTATTTTGAGTAGATCCTGCAATTTTCCCTTTGATTTGACCTCAGCAATCAGCCATTTGGAGTCTCCCATTATTATGAAGAGGCAAGGGCAGTGAGTGTCCCTGTCTTAGCTCAGGGGGAAGCAGAACAAGGAACTAAATCACCATGAAAGGAGAAACTGTCTATCCAACCAACTATTTCACTGCTGAAACAAAATGCTTTCCAAGTTTCAGAGAAGAGATCTAAATTATATCTGCCAAAATTCTTGGGCATATCAAACTTCAGAAGAATGACTAGCTTTCAAAATCTGTCGCATATTATACAATTTTAAAGTGTTACTTGTACATATGTGTTGGGCATTCTTTTGGTCTTATGCATGGAGCTTACTTGTTGCTTATGTATTTGGTGTTTGTGTCCAATTGCCTGATCTATTTCTCCTCAGACCTATTCTTCCAGTACCATTCTTCTCTTTACTGGGTTGAAGCAAAATCCTTGATCAAACTTTGTTCCTTCAAAGATATGGCATCCATGAAGTTTGTTTCTTTTTATCATCTTTAAATAGAGGAAAGCCAATTTTCCTTGCTGGGTTAGATCAAGCTTTTTTATCAAACTTAGTTCCTTAGTGGAAATGTCAGCTATTAAGTCTATTTCTGTTATTTATGTTTTAATATGGGGAAGCTAAATTTTCAGAATAGCTTATTGGGTGAAAATATTACCAAAACATGGTATTTGCAGACTTTCATCCTCAATTTCAAATGGTTCAACATCCTCATAAATTTACACAATTCAAGCCCTCTGATCTTGCTGGCCTCTTGCCAACATCTTCAGACATTAGATGCAAATTTTGGGTGCCATGAAAGTATTCTTCCCAATATAGAGAGGGTGTGATGTTGGACACAGTTATGAGCCAATCCATCTACTGAAGTGTTCCAAGCTCTGTACCTGATTGGGCTCTTGCTTGTTGTGAGAGATTGTAAAGCCTATACCTTGCAGAGCAGCCGAAATATAACAAATCCATGCTTAGCCAGTAGAATTGGAATCAGTAGAAAGTTTGAACTTTGACCTGCTTTTACTGTTTTCCACCTTACTACTGAATTAGAGGAGTCAACAATAGAAGTGAATTTTAAATGGATCATTTGGTATTCTTGGTACTTTGCTCAGACTTTTGAACTGTGATCTTGTAGGCCTATTGAGGATGGTGTGGTGGTGTCGTGTCTACCCTGCAAATCTTCTACTTCTAAAACTAAGTTGCTGGTCCTGGTACAGGTTCAAATATGTCAATATGGAATTTGTTTTTCATTGGGTACAAGTATGGGTTCATATAAATATGTGTGTGTGTATTAAAAACTAAAAAATTATAAAAAATAGTAATTCTGATAATTGCTAATAAATGAAATGTTTAAATTCTCAAATCTGAAAGATAAAAAATACTAATAAATGCACAATATGATAATTGAATGGTTTGTCAATGTCAATACAAAATGAAAATTACAATCAATATTCAATATTCTTCATATGGTGCTTCATTGAAATTGTCAAAGTCAACATTTAGTTCAATTTTATTTGAACTGCAATCAAATCTAGTGCCATTCCACTAGCCATGTCATGGCGAGTTATGCAACTATAGCATCTAAGTCAGAAAACTCAGAAGTTAGATCACAATACTTCATCACCCCCTTTCTGCAATCAGGTCTCTTATGTCACAAGAGATGTAAGTTTGAGTTGAGAGAGACCAAATCTCAACCTTTTCTGAGCCAATTAATTGTGCTTGAGTGGATAAGTATGTACTCCAATTTTGCTCAGCCAAAGATCTCAGAACCTACTAAATTTTGCAAACAAAATTTCCAATTACAAAACATAAATTATACATTATAAATTATAGCAGAATATGGAAAATGAAAAGGTTAAAAAATAGAAAGCTGCATACTTGAGAGATTATTTATTGCAAGTGGCTACAAGTAAATAAAGTCTTGACCATGCATACTATTTATAAGCATCTCTTTTGTATTTGTCCCAAAGAGCACGACCAGCATGATTCTTTAAAGATGTGAAATAGTCAAACTCACTCAAGAAAACACTATATCTGCATCTAGGAATATTTTTCTAAATGCAATCTTGTAGCCAAAAGGAGCCTATTCATCCCTATATCATGTGACCCTTCCCAACAAAGAAAGTATCTCTAAACTATAATATTTTGGAGACAAAGGAAATGCTACAATATACAAGGACATAGTCATCTCGTTCAATAGCCAACAATACCTTTTTGTACCCTTTTAAAAAATGCTTTCGTAATGTCCCCTTTTTGAAATGGGATTTAATAATAAACAATAATAATACATTAAAAGATAAAAGAATAAAAATAAATTTTATATAAAAAATAAAAGAATAAAAATAGATTTTATATTAAAAATGAAAGAATAAAATTAAAATATAACATAATTAAAATTTAGTTAAGTCTAATGAATAGTCAAAAGGCATGAAATTAAAAATTGTGACTCCCTAAAAAATGAGATATAAAAGTGAGAAGAGAATTTCATTTGAAAGGGGAGAGAGGGGAAGGAAGAGAAAAGAGAAGGCGGGAATCAAAAGAGAATTAAAGGAAGAGAAAAAAAAGGAATGAGAAGAAAATAAGTGACTCTTCAAAAGGCAAAAGTTGTGAAGGTTTGTGACTCTTCCAAAGAGTGGTAATTATGATAGGTTGTCACTCTCTCAAAAGGCAGCAATGATTAAGGGTTGTGACTCTTTCAAAGAGCAAAAATGATGAAGGGTTGTGACTCTTCCAATGGGTGGTAGTTGTGAAAGGTTGTGACCATTACAAAGGGCAGACATGATGAAGAGGTGTGACTCTCCCTCATATTGGAAGATATAAAAGGAAGTTGGACATCGAAAGGAGATCAATTTGGGGAATTATATATTATTCTCAAAGGTAACAATGAAAAGTAGTGACTCAATTCTTATGAAAGGTGGTGACCCCTTTCACCAATAAAGTATAAACGAGATTTCATTCCATGCATGGAAGGAGAACTTATCAATCATCACTAAAACAAATCCTTCATCCATCAATCATTAATCCATCAAGAAATCAACCAAACAATCAATCAGCAAGATGAAACAAACAATCATCAAATCAACATCAATCATCGCTTCATCTTAGGATCAAGAAAACATACAATTCAGCAATCAAGCATCACTCTATCAAATCGACATTCATCCAATCATCATCCACCATTATATCAAACTAGCATTCATTATATCGTCACTTTCAATCATCTAATCAGCAAATACTTAATCATAACTCACCAATACCTAGAATCATCAAATCAAAGGAATTCATTCAATGCATCAATCATTCATACGAATATCAATCTTTCAACAACAATTGAATGATCATCAAGAAAGTGAACTAATAAGCATTGGTGTTCATAAGAGCAAGTCAACACAAATTCAAGCATCTACACCAATCGATGAATAAGATAACACCCAAATCGGGCATACGAAAGTTACAGACCTCTGATCATTTCAAAACTATTATAACAAGCATCTAACAAACTCAATAATTGCTCTTGTGGTATAAATATTTCCTATGCATTATTTGTCAACATTTATCTCTTATGTACATTTATGTATGATTGGGTATAAAATGCATGTTTGTTAATAAACCTGTTTGTAAACTCCCATTGTGCAAGGATGGAAGGAGGTATACGAAAGAGGGGAAGGTATTAGATTGCCATCTAAGTGGGCCACCCCAAGTGGACATCCATGTTACCAATGTTAGTCCTAACTGGTTACTGAGAGAAGGGGGGGGGGGGGGGGGGCGGTGAATCAGTAAATACAATTTCTACTTCAATTTATCCTTATATATATATTCTTGCGGAATTAAAAGAATATAACAACACTCATAAACAGAAATTGAAATACATGGGCCAACACAGCATATATACGTGGAAACCCTCGGTTAGAAGGAGAAAACCACGGTGGGACAGAACCCACAACTTTATTACTGCAGTAATAAAGGTGCCCTGTTAGAGGCTTACAAAGCACTAATAAGAGTGCTACCCAGTTAAGGGATTTGGTAGAAGACCTGTTAGGATCTTGACCCTGTAAGGAGTTGCCTGGTAAGAGGACTTTCAACACCAATTAAGATGTTACCCGGTAAAGGGATTTATACAAAGAACCTATTAGGGTTCACCATGTTTAAGGGATTTGAATATGCTTCACAATCTAAAGCAATGATCTATAATAACAATTTATGTTTGATTAGATCATACCTGTTACCCTTTCCTTTGCTTGGTTGTTGAACCTTTCTCTGTCTTTCACTTCTCATGATTGTAGCTCCTCTCAGAAGATATCTCTCTCCTGCTCTTAATATTCAACAACACTTCTTTCATATCCTATGACCTTGAAACACGCGTAGACAAAATAAAGCTAACTCCTGTTAAAAAGCTAACTTCAGTTTCAACTGTGAGTGCTCCGTATAATCCGGTTCGGATTATCATGCACTTAACCGGTAATAAACTTGTACCCGGCTAGTCATACCTTCCCTGTATGTCTCCCATGACCAGTTGAAAACACTTAGACCGATATAATCGTCATCGGTTAAGGTACACTGCTTACTCCTTTAGTCTACCGGTTCGTAGTTATGAGTACCAGTGTGATGTACCGATGTTCCGGTGGGATTGATGTTTGCCTCTGACTTTACCAATGACAACTAAGTTATGTCAACAATCTTCCCCTTTGGCATTGGTGGAAAAACATCACCAGTGAATCATCATATCACCTGTCTTGTAGACTTCCCCTGTAGACCTTCTTGGCTACCTGTATCTGAGATCTTTTTCTCTCTATATCAAAATCGAACTGCCTTGTATCTGAGATCTTCTTCTCTGCCATTCTTCTCTTTCATCTGTGAACTGATCTTCTTCCCCTTTTTGCCTCCATAGGTCAAAGGCTTGTTACTTCTGGAAATGTTTCCTTTCATAGTTGTAACTTATTGAAAATATCCTTATATATTTTCTTTGCGAAATCAAGGAAGGGCTTCCAAATACCTGTTACATTTTAAGTTATTTTTCACTGCTTGCAGTGAGACAATTATGTTCTCCATGTCTTCCATTGTCTTGTAATCAAGTTCCTTGATCGGGTTATCCTCATCAGTTGCAACTGTCTGCATTAGATCAAATGTCGGGGCAAGAAACAATTGGAATCCAATAAGATCTTGAATTCGCAAGGCTGGTCAATTCCCTGCTATATTCCATTGCAGAAGAGGTCTTTGCATCAAACTTAGATGAAAGAACCTTTATCTCTTCTGAAGTCTTGGATGTTTTCTCAGTAATATCTTGAACAAAGTCTTCAAAGTTTGAAGTCCTTGTGATCAGTCTTCCTGCTTCTTGTACCAGCTGCATTAGCTCCCCAGTTCTTGCAGTTACAGTGACCTTCAATTCTTCGACCTGTTTGTGAAGAATATCGACTCGCTTCTTCTCATAGTGATCAATGGCTATTGTCTCCGCATCGGTGACATCTTCTCTAATTGCTTGTGCCAGTATCTCCAATTGATCAATAACAAGTTCATCCTCATCAAAATCTGTATCTGGTACAAAGTTGTACAAGATGTTTCTTACACTAAAGATGACCATGTCTTGTTTCCTCTTAGTGAGCTCTTTTAGTTGCCTTGTTGACATTTTACTTATGTCAACCACTATTTCACTAACTTTACTCTTCTTTGCTTCGGTTGCAAAAGTTAGTTTCCTTTTCAATGAAGATGTGCTAGGAACATCGACCGGTTCCTCCTGTTTATTTTCCTGTGCAGGATGTTCTTCTGCAGGCTTCTCCTGTTTTGTATTGGCAGGTAACTCCTGTTGTTGAGGTATCTCTTCTTGTTGTACCTCTTGTTGTTGATGCATTTCACCTTCCAGTTGTACTTCTTCCTCCGAATGTACATCCTCTTCTAGTGGTTGCTCTGTTTGCGGCTCCTCAACATGTTGTTCATTCACAGTAACTTCCTCTTTTCTTGTTCCTTTATTGATGTAGGGGCATTCTAGGGTACTCGGTAATCTGCATGGTGGTGTGTTGTTTTGGTTCAGTGTTACTCAGATGCAGCTTTAACCGACGGTCTCGGTTATTGAAGGAAGCTCGGTCGCTGAAGGAACTCGATGAAACCTCTTGTGCTCGAAAGAACTTGTACTCGGCAATGTCTGTGGTGCTCGGTCGACGTGCTTGCTCGGCGATGCCTGTGTTGCTCGGTGTTGCTTGGAATAGTCGGTTGTTTCACTGGTTTTCGGTTGTTTCTCTGGCGCTCAGTAGTTCTGGTTTACCGATTAGAGTTCTTGGAGATTTGGTTGGCCGACTTGGTGCATTTATTGTTGGTAGCTTTTGTTGTATTCTCCTATGTAGATCTTGAGGCCGACATGGAGAATTAAATGTTTGTAAGGCTATTTGAGAGCCGATTGTTGTTGCATTTAATATTTGTTTGTAATAGGAGCCGACTTGGCTTAGGAGTTCATTGTTTCTTCCAGCCGACTTGTGGCTGAAGATTAGTATTTAAGGAGTGCTTAGGTAGTTGTTTAGAGGCAGATTCAGTAGAATGCAGAGATAGAAGATTAGATCTGGATCCTGCAAGATCTTGAAGATCAGATTGTTATCTGATAGTTTGTAATAGCAGAGCTAGTGGTTTGCATGCTTGGAGACAAGGAGATTGCTTGGAGGCTTGCGAGCTCAAGTTCAGATCTGCCTTAGGGTTTCCATCAATTGCTGATTTGTTTCAGAGCTAGACTAGCTAGAGAGATTGCAGAAATACTTCTAATTGTATTTGGCCCTAACATGGAAGGCCTTACAACCGGGCATGTTAATGAAAATTAAGTTGAAAACATTGTCTTGTTGTGTAATTCCGCATTGTGGTGTTTGGCTGCTTGTTTGGACTGTCCTTAATTGAATCCTCCTTACCTGTCCTGCATCATTTATCAATAGTCATCTTTTCTGATGACTCTCCCTGTACTTGATCTTCTGGTTGAACTTGTTCGCCCAGATTCACCTATTCATTGGATGTGAACGGTTCAGTTGGAACTTGTTGCTCACCGATTGAAGATTTTTCACAAGTTGTGAATTGTACCGGTGGTACCACTACTCTTTCAGGTTCCTCTTAAGAGATTTCCTAAGGACCTGTAGTATTTAGGGTACTGAAGTCATATTGCTGCCAGAACTCTAGTGTATCATTATATACTTCTTTTTCATATCCATTGATAATTTTGGCGACCCTATTCTTTGTGTCCAAATTCATTGACACTGCTTCCATTAGAAGTTTTGTTGTCTCTTCACTGAGACCTGGTTTTAACTGTGTCAACATATCCTTTACAATTTTATTGTTGGCTACTAAACCGGTTCTCCATTTAACCATAATTCTTTGATTTAGTTCTGGAGGAAATTTAGCCCTATAATCTCTAGGACTTCTGTTGAAATCCAAGAAGATTTCCAATAGAGCAACTTCTATTTTCTGCTTATCCTCTTCTACTAAAACACTGAACCATTTGGCTGCATTTGACACTTCGCCATAATCCATAACTTCATCAACTATGTTATCTACAATTAAGGTTCTAGCTTTACCTTTAACTAGGGATGCAAGTAGGGTTGGTGGAGTCAGATCACCAGCTTTATCATCAGTGATATCAACAATGATCGGTTCTGTTGATATCTTTGCTTTGCCCTAAGTCTCAGCTCCCAGTATGCCTTTTCCTTTTCTGGTATCTATCACCGGTGGATCTTTGGTCTTCTAGCATTCTTCTTCTGCCTGATGTTGTTGCTGAAGAAGTTTTGTCCAGGTAGTAACTCCTTCATGCACCTTGTCCATCTCGTCACAGAGAAATTCTTGGGTTTGCTAGTATTGATGTAGAATTGAGTATGGTTTGTCATTTAGGATAAATTAATGCTTTTGAAGCATAAAATGAGTTGTTAATGCTACTATGCTTACATTGGTATAGTTTAGAGTTTATAAAGCTCTCATGTTAATAATTTAAGACCAGAATTTAAATAGCCAAAATATTTGCATAAATACTTGTTGGAGACATTAAATTGTGCAGATTTGTTTTCTTTGAGAACCTTGAATTTAATCATGGGCGACTCCTCTGTTATTGTAACAAGTTTAAGTTCTAGGAACTGGACCAAAGTTATGAATCTAAGTTGCCGATTCGGATTCCAATTCGAGATTCGGGTTCGAAATTCATCCAAAAATTTTTGGGGCCGGGTTCGATTCGTTTTGGGTTCTTTCGTACAAGAATTTTTTTTTTTAAATATATATCTATATGTAAACATATGCAGTAGCAAATAAGTTCATACATTACTATGCTAATAATAAAGCAACATAGCAAAATACACCACCACATATATTGTCGTTTTAGTTCAAATGACATAACAAAATGTCAAAATACACCACCATATGCCAACAATAATGCCAACATTAATCATCACTATCAGTCATCAGTGATCAAAATATCATCAAAAATCATCAAACAAATCATCATCATTATGTTGTTCCAGATTAGAAGCACAAACAGTGCCACTAGCATCAGTACTAGCAGCCTCAGGCCCAGCCTCAGGATCAGCCTCAACATCACTATGTAGCTCACGATCACCATCATCAATTGCAAGTGCATCAAAGTGGGCTTCCAACTCCGCAGACTCTGGTTCAACATCCCAATGATGTGCCTCCCCTTTTTTGTAAGTATTGTCTTTGTGTGTTGTGAGCCTCAAGTTTGAATGCACAAAGACCAAGTTATTTACCTTCTTGGAGTTTAGTCAGTTGCGTTTTATTGAGTGGATGAAGGAGTATGTGCTCCAGTTCCTCTCAGATGATGATGAACTAGCAACCTAGCAATATTTACAATTTTGAAATTAGAGAGTTAAGAAGTGGGCGTGGAATATGCAATGAAAGTCTACCCTTGCGATAAATACCATGAGTCTTTTAATAAAAACCGTGAGTCTCTCCTTTCATTAAACTGTAAAAGCAATAAACGTGAGTCTTTCCTTTCATACCCGCGTGGCGTTTAGGGTTTAAATTTTTTAAACTTTAAAACAATAAAAAAAACAATTTTAAAATTAAAAAAACCGGCGTTGAAAGTCAAAATTCGCCTAAATTCGGCCCGGGTTCGTTTTAACATTTCCAAATTCGCGCCAAAAGGTAACAAATTCGGCCAGGGTCCATTTTTGCAAATTTGGGCCGAATTACACAGTAAAAAAATGATATGGAATCGAATTCGAATGAGCAACCAACCGAATGCAGAATTCGGGATCCCCTGGGCAAATATGGCAACTTAGTTATGAATAAGAATTCTTCTTCAGAGTAACAAGCTAAGCCAAGGAATGCTATGTTCCACCTAAGGAAAGGTTAGTCAACATTGATTAGTATTTTTGGTTAGTGGATTAAAGGCTAACTTTAATCAACTTTGAACCTCATAGCAGGATATTGGTAAGTCCAACAATTTCATGGAGTCTTTTGTCTGTAAATAGCAGATCATTTTTGACATTTGTTATTTAGAATTGTAACTTAAAAGGAAAGAAGGGCCCGATCCCTCAATTCATGTATCAAATTAAAAAAATAAAATTTCACTCATATTTACAATTCTCTTTGCATTGTCTTGGAAGCTCTTCATCAGTACATTAATCTCAATTTTGTAGGAAAGCATCTAAATGATTTTCTTTGATTAGTACAAGAAAACTAAAAATTACCAATAAGATGGACCATTGAACATAATATTATCCTTCCAATTTAAGGTTTTGCAAAATAAGTGAATCATCTGTTGGCATTAAGCAGAATTGCCACTAGTAACAACACTTATTTGCATTCTGAGTACAAACTGAGCAGAACAGTGCAAACCGAGCAGAACAGTGCAAACCGAGCAAGACAGTGCAAACCGAACAAGATAGTGCAAACCGAGCAGGACAGTGTAAACCGAGTAACATTATGTCTACCGAGTCACCAGTATTTACCGAGTTCAAAACCTACCGAGTGGTTAGTATGAACCGTGCCTTCACTTCTACCGAGTGCATGACGATGCCGAGTAATGCAGTGGACGCCGAGTATCAGAAAGTCACCGAGTTAGTTTGCAGGAACCGTGTAACCATACTTGGGCCGACTTAGTGGCACTTATGTTTATTTGTCAAGCCGACTTTGTAATTGTAATTAATTGTTTAGACTTGTATATAAACAATGTTGTAAAAATGTCAAGATGTAAGAAATGAGTATGAATGTGAAAAAGAAAGAAAGGCAGAGATAAGCGAATTACAAAGGGCTACAGCAGTATAGGGAACAGCAAAGACAAATTCATCACAGAAGGTGATCAGTACATCAGCGAATCTCAATCAGCAATCCAGTTGCAAAGCAAGAGATCTACTGTTTCATCCTAACAGGTGAATCAGTACTAAAATCCTTTAACCAGGTAGACTTAACAGTCTTTTGTAAAATCTCTTTACTGAGTGCATACTTCATTGTATGTTTGTAAATCCTTTAACAGGGTGGATTTAGCAATCCTTATTGCTCCTAGCAGGGCAGATCATCAGAAGTGATCAAATTGTAAGCCTTAACCGGCCAACTTTATTCTGCAGTACTAAAGCTTTGTGGGTTTCATCCCCACCCCAGTTTTACTTTCTTTTTGGAAGGTTTCTGGGTAACCAAATCTATGTGTCATTATTGTGAATGTTTTTAAGTTTCATGCTTTCTATATGCATAAAGAAAAAGTGAACTATATGTTAATACATCTGTAATTGTAAGAAAATTTGGAGTTACTGATTCACCCCTCCCCTCTCAGTAACTCGGTTAATTCTTGAATATTTCCAACAATTGGTATCAGAGCAGAGTTGGTTCTCAAGATAAAGCTTAACTAGCTTGAGCAAAGATCCAGGACAATGGAGGTATTCAAACTGAACAAGGTGATTGAAAATGAAAAGCTAGATCTGAAAATGGCCATAGCTAAACTTAAAGAAGCAAAAGAACATCTTTCCCAATCCCTAAGAAGAAGGAAGGAACTTGCAAATCAGATGAATGATCAGAATTACATTGAAGAAAAGATTGAAGATCTTTTTCCCTCAAATAGCTCAGATGAAGCAAACAATGCTGTCAAAGAACTCCTAGAAAAGAATGGGTCTCTGCAGGAAGAAGTGAGAAAATTAAAAAGAGAACAAGAGCTACACTCAACAAGATTTTGTGAGATCTTAGAAAAAAGAAACAAGTTGAAAGATGAATTAGATGGAAGGAACAATGAAGTCCAAAATAAAACCCTTCAGCTAGAAAACCTAATTGATCAGATCTCCCATACAAATGAGGAAATTCTGAATCTAAGATCAGAAATAGAAAGCACAAGAGAAGAACTAAGATCTGAAAAAGAAATCAATCTAAGATTGGTGGATGACCTAAACGCCGAAAAACAAATCAATGAAGGAATGTTGAAAAGCCAAGAAGACTTGAATCAGCTGTATGAGCGAAATCTTCATAGGCAGAAAGGAAAAGCAGGACTTGGATACAAAGGAGAAGGTGAATCTTCTAAGAAAGGTACTCAAAGAAATCAGAAACCTACTTGTAATCATTGTGGTAAAATAGGACATACTTCAAATAAATGTTGGAGCAATGAAAAAGTAGAATTCAATGGAAAATGCTACAATTGCAATCAACATGGTCACAAAGCAAATGAATGCAGGGAAAAACCAAGATTCAGAGGTAATTGTCACAAATGCAACAAACAAGGTCACAAAGCATCCGAGTGCAGATCCAAAACATTCAATCCAGCAGAACAAATTATGAATGCAATGTTTGGATGGGACTACAACACCTGGTGTAGATGTCATTACTGTGGAGAATATGGACACATTGGCATGAACTGCATAAAACATCATCTAAAGAAAAGAGATACTACCGTAAGATGCTTCAAATGCACTAAACTCGGTCACATAGCCAGAAACTGCATGAATGCTAGTGAAGTTGAAGATGGAAAGAAGAATGAAGCAACTAAAGTCAGGAAACAGGTGAGACAAAAGTGGATTCCTAAATCTACCGAGCAAACCAATCCAAGCAATAGAATGGGTGGCTCTACCGACTCAAACTAAATTTCCAAGAAAGTACTGGAACTGTATTCTCATAGACAAACTTCAAGCAGTTCCAGAACCGAATTAAAAGAAAGATCTAAATCAGCATACAAGATGCAGTAAGATCACAGGAAGGTCGGTATCAGTCTTTACCGAGCAAGGTCGGTACCAGTCTTTACCGAGCGAGGTCGGAGCAATATGAATTCTCGAGTTCACCGAGTTGCGAAGTCTTTACCGAGCAATTAATTCTTAGTGGGTGACAGTCTGTCGGAATTCATACCCTAATTTGTACTGAGCATTAATGACAGAGTTGTCAACAAAAGGCAAGAAATCGAACTCATTCCTCACCGCGAACTTTAGCACTTTGAGAGCAGAAAATTTCAAGAGCAATCCAGCGATTCAAATACTTTTTGCGAAAAGAATTTTCTGTGAGCTACCATGGCATCATCCAGCACTTCAGCGAAGAAAGGATCAGAAATGTTAGTCCAAGGGGAATGGAGAGCACCAGATTTCAAGATCGTGCCCGCAATTGCAGCAGCCCTAGACCCGAACGGAGCTCAATCTCAGATTCCTCCTAAGGTACTACTTATTAACGATATTCGCAATCATTTCAACTGTGCAATTCATGAAATGGGAAACCTAGAGCTAAATATTGTGCGTGAAGAATTGTGTGTGGATGGTATTCTAAAACCCGAGCACAAACATCTGGAAGATAAGGGATTAGTTCACATTGCACATTTACCTCGAAACTTTCGGGAGAAATGGGTTAGATACATTCTCAGCCGTATACATGATGGCAAGATTTGGCTTGAGCAACCCATAGAGATCACCAAGAAGATGATTCATCAAATCACCGGTCTTCCCATGTTGAACAAAGCAAAAACTACCAAAACCCTAGGTCGGTCGGAACTGGAGAAGAAAACCCTAGCCGAGTGGGACGGTAGAGGCATGAAAGTTAGCAGCATTACCGATGCTGAACTGAAGTTTGGTACACACATAATTGCCCATAAAATATACAGTTCAAGTCGACAGAATAGTGTCTCCTGTGAAGCTATTGACCTAGCATACAAAGTGGTCAAGAATAACTTATCATTTGACCTTGCAGATTTATTGTTAAAACAATTTAACAAGAACATGGAAAGCATTCAAACTTCCAAAAACAATCCATGTAAGTTTGGATCTCTACTGCTCTGTTTATTCTTCTATGTTCAGAAATTCTTCCCTTCCAAAGGAAAAGTTGTATGGAGAAAAGATGTGCCAGTCCTTTATGAGATAAATGAATACATCTCAGAAATGGGTGAAAATTTTGAAAGCGTCATGGATAGTTATTTTGAGTCCTTCAAAGAGAAAATGAATGACAGATTCCGGATTCCACAGAAGTTGGTGGAAGATTATAAGGATGACATTTGTTTCATGGTAGACTGTGACAATGTATATATTCAAGCAGCTAAACCGAGGATTGTATATGTAAAACCTCTTCCTTATGAGGTAAATATTGATGAAACCAAGAATATCATTGAAGCCCTTCTTAATCAGCCTGTTAATCCCAAAGCTCCATATTTTGGAACATATGATGAAGCAAAGGTGAGAATTGAATTAAGCATAAAGCTTCCATAGGCGGTAAACAAAGGAAAGAAGAGGATAGCCAAAATGCAAATGCTAACCGAAGACAAAGGAGAAAACGATGAAGAAGAAGAGAAAAAGGATGAGAAAACAGAGGAACCAGAACCTGCAAAGAAGAAAGGAAAGGTATTCATCACTAAGGCACCTAAGCCTCCCACTGCTGTATTTACAAGGAGAAGTGCAAGAGGTAAGGCAGACAAGGCAGACAAAGATATAGTATTCAAAAGGCCTCCTCTAAACTTTCAAGAGAGGATCAAACTTTTTAGAGACGGATCAGGATCTGGAGTAAGTAACATAAAATCTTTTAAATAAGAAACGAGATCGAAAACAGAACAAAAGGAAATAGAAGATGCTGTTATTGAAAAGATGGGACAGTGGAAATACTCTCCTGATGAATTAGCCCCACAGGTTCCAGCAATCTTATTAGATCCAATAAAAATGAGATGGAGCAATGCAAAGCAAACTGTAATAGACATATTTGATCAAACCCTGAGACAGTTAATGCCGAGCTTGAAAAATGATGAAATAAAGAAGGCACTAAAGGAAAATGAAAATAAGATGACACTAAAGTTCAATACTTGTTTGATTCTGATCAACAATATTGAATCGGTTGTGAAGGCTGCAAATGCCACATGGAAGAACTTATACCATCTTCACCAACCAAGTATTGAAACAGTAATAATAAAAGATATTGAAGATGACAGTGATGAACAAGAAGAAGCCACTGAGGTAGATGATACTGTGAGGATAGCAGCAGAAGTCATTGCATCACTTCCTACCTCTCCAGTAAAAGTTTCTACATCTAGCCCGGAGACACCTTCAAGCATGATTGTGACAACTTCAACTTTTGTCCAATCCCCTATAGCAACAACAGAAGCAACCACCATTTCTTCTACCGAGTTGCAGTCTCCCACTTCATCAAGTTTTCCAGCAGTAAGTATTCCAGTTTTTTATTCTACAAGTGTAAATATTTTAAGCTCTCCAGTAGACAGTGTGCCAGTCTCTATAGCCAGTCCTACTATGTCTATTGTCACTACTACTAAGGCATTAAGTACAGATAAGCCTAAGGCTCAACCGGGTATAAAATTTTTGGGTAAGAATATAGTAGAGGATATAGACCTAGATGAAGAAATAGAGATTCCAACATTAGATTTTGCAAATCTATCAGCGGACCAAATGCAAAATATAGGTGAAATCCTCCAAAGGAAAGCAAAGCAAAAGAAGCTTAAAGAGGAGAGAGACAAGGAATATCAAATCATTAAGGATGCTAAAGACATTTTGTCTGATGCATTAGGTATTAAAGTAGACTCCTCTCAACATGTTTTGCTACAATTAGCAGAAGCAGTAAATAAATACAATGAGGATTCATCTCGAACAGAAAAGTTAGTTGAAAGAGCCGAGAAGAGATTCAACAATAAAGTGCTTGAGCACATTGCTCAGCACATAGCTATTAATCAAGTGGAATTGTCTTCAGATTTGTCAAACATTGAATCTACCTATTCGAATGTCACCTCTCTTTTGGCCAGACTGTGCAATATTGCCGAGTTCACAAAGGATGTCAAGGATAAAATGAATAAAATGGATGAGGATATGAAGATTAGCATACAGAAGCTGCAACTTGAACCAAGTTCAAGCTCTGCTCATCACATGAAAATCTCATACCTATCAAATATGCAGTCAGATCTACTGAAAGAAGACACAAGGATCCGGTCCACACTGCTAGACATCCAGAACATGATCCTTCCCATCATGAATACAATGTATAAGCACATTGAACATTCCAAAACATTGATTCATGACAATCAGTTCTCTATAGCAGATCACATGATTGAACTCTTTGCAGAAGTCCAAATTGCAATCCAAACATGCAAGATTCTGCAAGAAAATTGGGACAGAACCCTGGCACTAATAATGAAGGTACATTCTGATTTTCTATCAAATTTTGGATTCTCTCTGTAAATCACTTGTATATACACCTTTGGCATTATCGTCAAAAAGGGGGAGATATGTATAGAAGAAGATTTGTATAGAAGAAGATTTGTATAGAAGAAAAAGTTAGCACATTGAAAGGGGGAGATAATGTATAAAGCCCTATAACAAAGACAAATTTTGAAAAAAAAAAAATCAAAAATCTCAGCATGATTCATGTATATAAGTTTTGGGCAATAAGTGTTTTTGTCACTAATGCCAAAGGGGGAGATTGTTGGCATTAAGCAGAATTGCCACTAGTGACAACACTTATTTGCATTCTGAGTACAAACCGAGCAGAACAGTGCAAACCGAGAAGAACAGTGCAAACCGAGCAGAACAGTACAAACCGAGCAGAACAGTGCAAACCGAGCAAGACATTGCAAACCGAGCAAGACAGTGCAAACCGAGCAGGACAGTGTAAACCGAGTAACATTATGTCTACCGAGTCACCAGTATTTACCGAGTTCAAAACCTACCGAGTGGTTAGTATGAACCGTGCCTTCACTTCTACCGAGTGCATGACGATGCCGAGTAATGCAGTGGACGCCGAGTATCAGAAAGTCACCGAGTTAGTTTGCAGGAACCGTGTAACCATACTTGGGCCGACTTAGTGGCACTTATGTTTATTTGTCAAGCCGACTTTGCAATTGTAATTAATTGTTTAGACTTGTATATAAACAATGTTGTAAAAATGTCAAGATGTAAGAAATGAGTATGAATGTGAAAAAGAAAGAAAGGCAGAGATAAGCGAATTACAAAGGGCTACAGCAGTATAGGGAACAGCAAAGACAAATTCATCACAGAAGGTGATCAGTACATCAGCGAATCTCAATCAGCAATCCAGTTGCAAAGCAAGAGATCTACTGTTTCATCCTAACAGGTGAATCAGTACTAAAATCCTTTAACCAGGTAGACTTAACAGTCTTTTGTAAAATCTCTTTACCGAGTCCATACTTCATTTTATGTTTGTAAATCCTTTAACAGGGTGGATTTAGCAATCCTTATTGCTCCTAGCAGGGCAGATCATCAGAAGTGATCAAATTGTAAGCCTTAACTGGCCAACTTTATTCTGCAGTACTAAAGCTTTGTGGGTTTCATCCCCACCCCAGTTTTACTTTCTTTTTGGAAGGTTTCTGGGTAACCAAATCTATGTGTCATTATTGTGAATGCTTTTAAGTTTCATGCTTTCTATATGCATAAAGAAAAAGTAAACTATATGTTAATACATCTGTAATTGTAAGAAAATTTGGAGTTACTGATTCACCCCTCCCCTCTCAGTAACTCGGTTAATTCCTGAATATTTCCAACATCATCTTCCCTCTCTTTAAAATGAATTTTCCAAGGGCTGGCAAAGTTACAACAGTAGCTCCTGAGTGGCATACACACTTAGCTGTATAAAATCTAAGAATGATCAGTGTCATTGTTTTAATGGGGCATTTGACACCCTAATGACAAGATCTCTATGCAAAGCTGCTAGAAGTAGTACCTAGTTAAAATCATTTTCCTTACAAAAATGTTTCATAGTAAATAAAGGAATGGAACAATATAAGTTTCTTTAGTGAGGGCATGTATGCACAATCTCCCCCATGTATAAGTTCGTACAAAGTAAGCAGATGATATTTTCTGAATGGAATAAAAATTTATGATGACTCTACAGAAATAAAAGAAAAATTACCTTGTATAAGATCAAGAATACCCAACTCATTCTCAGAGCTATCAAATACAAATACAAAGTATAAAGTTGCATAGTGCTTGTACACCAGCTTTGTATCCTGCATTCAAGGAGAGTGAATAATTATGGTTATATGTTCTAGATAACAAACTTGATAAAACTAACACGGAAAACATTAAGCAACAAAAATGTAAACTATAAACTGAGCCTTTGAGTGATACCGTTAAAAGGATTTCCATACACATACATTCCATTAGGCAACTGTAACATGAATTTTCCAATACTAT
The DNA here is from genome assembly GCA_027943335.1 of Chamaecyparis obtusa. Taxonomy (NCBI): domain Eukaryota; kingdom Viridiplantae; phylum Streptophyta; class Pinopsida; order Cupressales; family Cupressaceae; genus Chamaecyparis; species Chamaecyparis obtusa. The sequence goes on along the minus strand of BSBK01008409.1, from coordinate 362,863 downwards.
GACAGAATAGAAGAATTTAACAAAACAATATCTACCACAAGATTCACACTTAGCTTATTTATGTTGTGTAGTAAGGACACTAAATGGTACCTCTTTAAAAAAAATCACACTCGCTGCATATTGTGTTAGTTCTGATTTCAGTTTTTTTTAAATATTGTGTGAAGCTTACAAAAAAGGAGTTAAAATATAATGGCAACAGCTAAATCATGATATCCAGAATAGTAAAAGCAACATAGTAACCAAAAGGCACCAAAGCACCTCTGGAAGGAACAGTTTGTGGGATCAAAAACCAGCTGTCACAACATCACTTCATACAGCAAACCAAAGGTTTTTATCAAATAATCTAGATCCTGAAGCAATAAATTACAAGCTTAGTTTGTTCTTTAACTTTGATAAGTTATTCTCATCAATAGCAGGGAAAATGGGAATATCATCAACAAATTGTATATCAATCAACTCATCATTTGGAAATTTAAGTCCTCTTCCAGACAACCAAAATGAAGTCAACCTTACAGAAAATGTAAAGCTTCCGCAGTAATAACAAACAGAGAAGGGGCAAGGTGACAACCCTGTGTAATGGATCTTTGCAAACTCAATGGAGGTGGTAGCTTACCATTTATGTTAGATTGAGCATTGGCGTCTTGAAACAAGAAATTAATCCACCTACAAAACTTCTCTTTACAACCAATGGCTTCCAACACAGGCAGTATGAATGGTCATTCAATCCAATCATATATGCTTTCTCAAAATATGCAAAACTATGCATATAGATTGCTCAAAACCCCTTGCCCATTCAAGACCTTCACAACTAGTAATTAAATTTTCTAATATAGATCCTCAACTTCAATCCACCTTTGGGAGGATTTCCCTCAACCTCAATGTGATAACATATCAATTATTAGAATAATATTCAATTTATTAAAAGATAAGGCTTACAGTTGTAATCAAGTCACCTTAGTTACAAGTTTTATTTCTATATTTTTTTAAGTTCACCTTTTATCTTTAAGTAAATCATGTAATGTTTATTCGTTTGGATGGTTTCACTAATGAACCTCAATGTAATTGTATCTTGTTAATTAATAGAATATAAAAATATTGTGTTCTATTAATTTTTGCAATAAGGTATCAGAGCAGGGAGTCATGTGAAACTAACTTGAATCTTGTGGAAAAACCTGTGAGGGTTTCAAAGTTAAATCAAGGGTTGGCTTTTTTATGTGGGTAGATTTTTTCACAAAATTGTTTAGGAGTTTTCATGCAAAATAACTTGCATGTGCCTGTAAGTTGCCTGTACTAACATGTGAGTTGCATGTACTTGCATGAACTTGCATGTGTTTGCAATATGAATGTCATTGCATGTACTTGCATGGACGTACATGTTGCTTGCATGTTTTTGCATGTCCTTGCATGAACTTGCATGCTACTTGCATATGAAAGATTCAGGGTGTTTAAAGTTCTAAGTATTTCTTCTATTATAATTTCTTAGTCTGGCTAGCTTGTGGGAAACTATTAGGAATTGCATATTGTTAAAGGCTTGTGGATTGTAGTGGATATTTTGTGTGATGCTTTTATGTAGATTAACATCCTAGAGTTATTCAAGATTTCAACAAGAAGGTACTATGGTCTGAAAATATTCAGATTTATTATATTTTTCGGAAATGGAAATCGTTGGCATTGCTCTAGATGAACAGAATGATAAAGATGGTGCAAACTCAAGCGGTTGGACAACCATGCATTTTGTCTATGGGTATCTTGAAGTAAAATGTGTTGAGGCACTTCTTGAAGCTAATCTCAACACACTTTGTAGCCATGTTGAAGATCCTCCAAATCCATTTCCGGGAGAGCCTGGAAAGAATAATATGTCAAATGAATTGCAAGTATTTTAAGCACACATTTTGAAGACAAGAATGAATCTAGTATAGATAAAACAATGGATGGTTGCCTAGTTAGCTTGGGACTCTGCGATATTGGAAGTCATACACTTACGAGGGTTATGAGAGCTTGATGGAGCTCAGTGAAGTAGCTCAACATGTTGTTGTCCAATGGTTTGGGATATGCGTAATTTGGGAGTTTGGAAAGGTGACAATTGAGGAACACAAGAATTCAAATCGGGAGCTACACCTTTACAAAGGTTCGAGGAAGCTTCATGGTGTATGGCATGTTTTCAAAGAAAAGCTTTTGAAGAATGTCATATTCATGTTTTAGGGTGTTTTTTACTTTACTATGCCATATTAAATTTAAGACAAGGCTTATGGTTGTAATAAAGTCACCTTAGTGGCAAGTTTTAATTCTTTTTTTAAGTTTGCTTTGAGTTTAAAGTGATTCATGTAATGTTTATTTGTTTGGATGGGTTCATTCTCTAATCTCTATATAAGGAGATGAACCTCATTGTAATTGCACCTTGTTAATTAATAGAATATTAAAATATTATGTTCTATTAATTTTTGCTATATAAATCATTTTATAAGAGACATTAAGCAAGGTTATAGGTATTCAACTCTTGACTAAGGATTTGTCCAACTCTAGGAAGCCTTGTCATAAACACTTAACAAGTCGCTTGCAACCCAATCAACATTCTTTTTATAGAATTCAGCAAGAATTCCATCATCATTAGGAGACTTTATCATTATTAATGACTTAATGGCATTTTTTGTCTCCTCTATGTTGATCCTAACATCCTTGCGTCCACTCTTTGGGAGTCCACACTCCTCTCCATTCCCCACCACACCACACCTCTATCGCACAACCCCAAACGCAGGAACACTTGCCCCATGAACCAGTGGTTTGACGAGGACTGTAAGACCTTCCACCGTTACGTTCGCTCTGCCTTCTCCGCTCACCCTCATTCATTCACCCAGTTGAGACTCTCTTACCGTCATTTCCTCCGCCACAAGAAACGCGCCTTCTATTCGCTACAATGTCGATCCCTTTGTGATTCTCTCTTGAGCTCCCCCAAGCTCTTATGGGGCACTTTATTCCCCCGCCATCCTCCTCCTCCTTCCACCCTGGATCTCCGCTCTCTGATTTCCCACACTTCAATCCTCTACGACATCCCCGACCAGCCCTCTTTCCACCTCACTCCACCGCCCTTTTGCCATCTCTTCACCTTCTCCAACACCTGCGAGGCGATCAGGTTGATGAGCACTAGCAGGTCAGCAGATGAGGAAGGGTTCCAAGCGGAACTCTTCAAACTTGGTACCAGAGCTTTGGGTTCTTTTCTCTCTGTGCTCTTTAACAGAGTGGTCTACACTGGATTTCCACCCTCTTGGTCTCGACACATCATTTATCCGATCCACAAGACCGGTGCGGTCTCCGACCCCGAGAACTACAGAACCATCATGGTTGGGCACACTTTTGCCAAACTCTATGCTACAGTTCTGAACACTATTTTATCCAGAGAGCTCGATCGTCGCCAGTGCCGTGCGAGGGGTCAGGCGGGCTTTCAGACTGATTTTCAAACCATGGATCACATCTTGACTCTACGGACCATTATCGAGGAGGCCCGCTACCGCTCGGCGAAGGTCTACTGCTGCTTTGTGGATTTTCGCAAGGCTTTTGACTTTGTTCCTCGGGTGGCCCTTTTCTAGAGACTCAGAGATATTGGGATTTCTGAGACCCTCCTGACTGCTATTATGAGACTTTACAAGCATGTGGTGGGCAGATTTAGGACTCCTCAGGGGTTCTCCGAGCCGATTCAGAGTACCATCGGAGTGAAGCAAGGCTGCCCTCTCCTACGCTTTTTGCATCTACATTGACGATCTCGAGACTTTCCTCCGGGATCTCTCGCTCCCTAACGACGGTTGTTATCTGCATCAGGTGTTGATCTCCATTCTTTTATTTGTTGATGATGTGGTCCTCCTGGCCTCCTCCCCCAAGGGTTTACAGAGACTCCTTGATGGCTTAGCTTCCTTTTGTGATCTTCAGCAGCTGGTTGTGAATCTGGGCAAGACCCGGGTGATGGTCTTCAATTGTTTGAAGACTTCTCATCTGCACTTCTATTTTTAGGGCTCGGAGATCGAGATCTCTTCCTCATACACTTATCTTGGTGTTAAGTTCTCTGGTCCTCGTTTCATCTTGAGACCTGCTATGCAGCCCCGAGTAAATAAGGGGTTGGGCTCCTTGGCCCTACTCGAGAGACAGTGCTTCAAACATCACTTTCAGGACATCAGGTCCAAGCTGGCTCTCCTTGACTCTTTAGTCAGGCTGACTGTGCTATATGGCTCTGTTGTGTGGGGGCCCTCTCTACTTGAGTCGGATTGGACCTCTGTTGAGAGAGTGCAGATCCTCCTCCTTTGGCACCTTGTCAGATGTCATCGCTCTACTCCTCACAGTGTTATCCTCGCTGAGTTTGGTGCTCACCCTTTTAGACTTGCAGCCATTTTCGACTTGGTCTGGTTCCTTCACCGTCTGCGGGGATTTGCTGATTCTGCTGCCGGTCGTCAAAGATACCCTTATCTTGCTTACTGCTCTTCTTTGGCCCTTGCTAGTGTTGATCCCTCGGGTAGAGCCCGTTGTTGGTACGCCCAGGCCGCTGCCTTGCTGGGTTCCGTGGGGATCTCGATCGATCGTCTACCCCCTTTCAATTCTCCTTGGATGCTCCCACCCACCTCCTCCCCTCTCAACAGGAGCTGAATGGCCATGTCAAACTTAACATCTACAAACAGTATATCATCACGACCTGGCGCAACCCTCCTGGAGGGCTTCATCCCAGGATGGCCTTCTATGCCGAGCACTATATGGAGGTTCTGGACGGGGTCATTGTGCATCCTTCATATTTGGCCCACCGTTGGAGTCATGCTCTCCGTATCTCTTTGGGGTCCTTCAGAGTCGGTTCTCATCGGCTCCGCATCCAGACAGATCACCATATTGATAGAGCTAACCGGATCTGCCGCCTTTGCACCTTGTCGGAGACCGAGTCTGAGACACATTTCATTTTCCGGTGTCCCATTTATTACGAGATCAGAGAGAGATTCTACTGCTTGTTCAGAGATTGTACTTCCCTTGCCTCCTTTAGATATACCGACCAGTTGTGCCTTGCTCTTTATATTTAGGAGACTACTTGGCTTCGGGATTCCACCCTCCAGCTTCTGTTTCCATCCAGCCAAAGATCTGATCCTCTTATCACATCATTTTCACCTCGATGTCTCCTGCGCGCGGAATGAAGCGCCCTCTTGGTCCTCCTTCCGAACACATCAGATCTATGAGACCCCGTAGAGACCGCAAGGGCCACACTCGACAGCAGCACTCCACCTCCAGAGTTTCTCAAGGACGGTCCGGGCCTCCCTCTTGTCTCAGATCGTACCCTTCGGTGCTTGATTACTTCTCGCCCGGTAAGAGCCTTTAGGGGCTCTTCCTGGCTCTTTTATTCACTGCTTTCTTCTTGTTGTTCTTTCCTCGGACACCATTTGGTGCTCCTGCTGTTGGCTGTTTTACTCTGCTTGTTTCCAGTCCCCTAGACCCTTTTGGCGGTCTCTTGTTGGACATTAATAATTTATCTTATCTATCTAGTTCTTCAGCATCCTCCAAACATAATTTCCTAGGAGTCATCCTCCCGTATAAATCCCAAACCTCCTCAGTTTTATTCATACATTTAGAAGAAAACAACATTTTATAGGAGGAATGAAATTCTTTACTTATTAAATCATGGTATGACTTAAAGTCCCATTGATCAAGTTGGTTTTTCTCTGATTTTTAACCCTTCATTTAATGTAGTTTTGATTGCATCTCAGACTATGTCTAATATTTCTACCAAAAAAAATTCAACTTGCCACTTTTTCAACTTTAGCTCACAGGCATTCCATCACATAGTTGCTGGAACATTGAAAACCATTCAAAATTTTGAATTTTTGTGATCAAGATCGGCTACAACTCTTCTTTCAAGACATGTGAACATTCACAAACATTTTCTATGCAAATTCAGACACAAGTATTTTAAGTTTTTAACAAACAAAGGACAAAGAGCTTCATAATTGGTTTCAAATTCAAAAACTATAACTTCATTTGTCGATCAACTATAAGTGTACATTTTGTCAAACAATTAACATGCAAACGGAAATTATAATGGAGTGAATACTCGAAATGATTGCTGACATCACAATAGCTGAAATATTTTGGATTGATTTACTCTTCAAACTGTTTTTGATTAATTTTGTAGCTGCTCATACAAATAATAGATGCAATTGGAGTATTTATTGCAGCTGCTCATTCAAACAATAAATGCAACTGGAACATCTATTGTAGCTGGTAAAATTTATTCCATGCTCCTATAATCAACAACAGATAAAAATTCCAACCATTATAAGGAGGCTGATTGATAATTGAAACTTGTTGAAAACTTCCCAAACAATATTAAAATCTGACAAAGATTAGAAAAAACATCATAGCCTATCCATGTTGAGCTGTACAGTCCAATGTTTCCCTTCACTAAGTGCTGTGAACGCCCTCTAATGCAATGTTTACCTCCTAGGAAAGGCGTACTGGTAGTTAAAGGCACCAATAATCTTCAAAACTTGAGTAAATTCCTTCCTTTTAATACTCGTGACCCTTTCCTTAATTATGTACGACCTTTGACCTGCTAATATTACTATAAAATAGTAAGGCTGGTCTTCAAGGCCAATAAAATATATCAATATATTTTCAAATAACCTCCCAGCTAGGGTTTAATCAACATTCTCCAAATAATTAAATTACTTTGTTTATTCAGCACACATCTCCTTCCTAAAAATCAATTTATATTTGTTTGCCAATTTTTTTTGATAAATCTCAAAGCTATAGCTCCACCATAAATCATAATACCTATCTGGAAATGATATTTCATATATTCCTTACAAATCTCTGCAAATATTTTAACATTCAGCACACCAATGAATCTTGTATGAATCCATTTGATCAGCTAGGAGAGTTTCCATCCACAAAACTGATTGCTAGAAGGGTTTTCATCCTTCGGCTGAAGAATGAACCAAGTTCAATCTCTCCAAATTGGAGTTTATAAAATAAAATGTTAGGAATGCATTTTCCACCTTATTTGCCTCTTTATATACCCTTTTCCTGCTTTTTTGAAAAAGCATTTCTATCTTTTCTATTAGTTTTTTTAAAAAGGTGCTCATTTATTTTCACTGTTTTTTTTCAAAAAAACATTCTCTCTTCTTTCCCCCGAGTGACTTGATTAATTCTATGAGAGATTAGAAAACAACTTAAGGCGTCCAACAAATAAGTTCTTCTCTTGGACATGACAAGCATTGCAAAATTACATAGATTCTTCCAAACAGAAAACCCTTTATATGAACTCCTGAGGAAAGCAAGAAGATTAAAATGGACACAGTAACAGAAAAACACATTTGATGCTCTAAAGAAAATGTTACATGAAGCATCACTACTAACACTACCAGATCCATCAAAACCTTTCTCATTCAATAAGAATACTTGTGGAATTACAATTGGTGCACTACTATAGTAAGATAGATAATGGAAGTAATGTTTGAATGATGTTGAAAGCAGATGTCTAGTCTTTGGTCAAGTTCTTGTAGCTGTATACCTAAGTCACCAGTTTAAAAACTGTGTTTGCGTTCAAGAACAATATAAATTTCAAAAAAAAACTATTTTGGGGCAAGGAAATTTGAAGAAAACTTGAGATTAAGTTTGACATCTTAAGGCAATTTTAATATTATAAGATTTGTATCCTTTTATACCCTCCTCAACAGAATCAAGTGCCACATTTTATCTTATCCATGTCAAACAATTGAACCTATCAATTTTATCCCACTATATAATTAGCATGTTGATGTTCTGCTGACTGTCAGAGCTGATGTTTTTTAAAAGCAAGAAACTTTTAAATGCAAAAACAAAGTTCAAACTTCAGACAACTAAATATTTGAAGAACTGATTACTTTATCTGTTATATACTGTTCAATACAGAAAATCTAGAGAATGTCAGACAAGTAACATCTAGGAAGATAATCCCAAAGAGTTTTGTCAAATATATTATTCTTCTGTAGATATATCCATAAAGAGTTCTGCTGTATTTATACTGGTTCCTGCCAAATCTCTTGAATTCCCCTTAAAGTTTCCAGAGATTTGTAGATAATTGTACTAAGTTTCCATGTTCTACAGGTCCAAACCATATTTTTCTGTTGTCATATGGATCTCATATGGAAAATGACACATATTTAACAAAACAAATCTCATTCTTCCTGACATGAATCCTTAAGAGACAAAGCCTTCAGTAGGTCCAGATTTCACTTCATCAAATCCAAGGCAATTCAACCAGGTCCACATTTGTCATTTAAAACCCCTACAAAGTACCTTGAAGAATTTTTCTAACTCAAAAACTAGATCCAAAACCCCATAAGCACTGATACCATATTGAAGTAATAGAGACAATATTTTACTAAACCTTATTGTCTGATACCATATTTACGGGAGATAGGATATCTAAGAAACAGTTTCAGACTCACCAAGACATTCTATAGGGTGAGATGGACATGTCAAAATCGGTAGGAGCTATAAGGTGGCAGGTCTTGTTCCCAATGTGATTACTATAATGAACGCCAAAAGACACCCTTTGATGATTATCAGTGGATTGATCATGGCCACATTCTTATACTTACCATAAGAGTTTTTATAGGGCCACTTGTGTACTCGAAATTTTTAGCGTTGGGTTAAATAGATTGTAAGTTAATCATATGCATCTTTGATTGATTTGTCTGTCCAACAATACAAAGACCAATTGGAAATAGTGGAACAGAGAAGAAAGAAAAGATTTGCCACAACATCATGACTGATAATCGTTATTGTATCCTTCACAATTGGGTCATGGTATCAATGCTCAAATAGGGCCTTGAAGAATAAACAATGCATAACAACAGAATAGATGAGATGAAACACAAACAATGACATATTAGATGCAATGCACACACAAACAAAAGCACTGGCACATATGTTGCAGAACCAAAACCCTAAACTCTGAGGCCAAAACTTCACCCGCATTCATGAACAGGAAAGCAAAATCAACCACAAAAAAAGAAAGTGCCTTCAATAGGATATGACAGAAGAAATCGCTATGATCTAGAAAGTAGTAATACCAGTCATCCAAAACTCTAAAGAGATTAGGTTATTGCAGGTCATTGGCCCTACACCAACAAAATCTACCAGACAAAGAAGAAGTTGTGGGCAAGGACCTATGCTACATCACAGATAAGGTACAAATTTGAATAAATTGATCAAATTTCATATTCAAAGTTAGCAAGAAAACGCCCCTCATAGCAACAAAACAAAAAGACAGATCTCTAAAAGTAATCAAGTGCATAAACAAACACAATAGACACATAGCTTGCAATCATAACAAAACAAATTGAATTTGACTAACACCAAAAACGGATTTCCAATTCTATGAATATAAGGAAAAATTAAAACTCTCCAAATTTTTAATATAACTTAGAAAAATCCAGTTTTATCGATCTCAAATAAATTTGCAAAGTTTGTGAAAGAGATGTACCTACAGGACCAAAGATACCATCAGCCTCAATGAAATTACTAACGTTTTCAGCTCTACTGCAAAGCACTGCCAAACAAAAGTATTGAATAAATAACAACCACCAGACAATGTCAAAACACAAAACAAAAAACAATGCACAAATCCACTAGCAAATAATTAGATTCTCAGTTAATCAAAGCTTCAGGAAAATTACAATGGATATTGAATCCATTTCTTCATTCATGAAATACAAGAGTAAAACTCAGTTACTCAAAGCTTCAGAAAAATTACAATGGATATTGAATCCATTTCTACATTCGTGAAATACAAGAGTAAAACTCAGTTACTCAAAGCTTCAGAAAAATTACAATGGATAATGAATCCATTTCTTGATTCATGAAATACAAGAGTAAATATAAGTATCTAGAACAGAAGAACAAAATCATCTACAAAATGTTCCATTCAAAATGAGAATAATTAAAAAGAATTTATGCCTTCAAAAACAATCCTTCCCAAAATAACACATAAATAATTGCACCTAATACAAACAGAAAGAAATAACCCCAGCACGTAATGCAATTGGGATCCATGGATTATTCTTGGACTTGACCAGCATTAAATATTGCATTAGGACAACTCAAATAATATGGAAAATATTAACACAATCTAAGGAAATCTATACAAAGATACTTTCCAACATGTAGGTACACAACTATACTTCAATACTGATAGTTACAGTTGATGAACAGCTAAAAAGAGTACGACAAAATACAAAAAGCATGCTAAAGCCATAGGTGATAACAAGGCAATCATGGGAGAAAAACTACAAAAAAGTTTCTTACAGAAAAAGTGTACATTAAGCCACATGGATGAGTTATTTTAAAACAATATAAAAATAACCTCCAAAACCTATAACCATAAAGTTACACAGTTTCAAGGCAAGATCTACATTGGTGGAATCTAAATCATAATGGTAAGCCAACCTTGGAGTAGTTGGCACTACTCCAAGGTTGCTCGGCCAGGGCCACCAAAGGGATAGAGAGGTTTATATATATCATGAAAGAGGGGCACTTGGTGACCTGGAATGAAAATAGCTTAAAATTTGATGTCCCCCAATCACAATGGAGAACTTACATTGTGCTTAGGGAAGTTTGCTCTACCCTCTCCCTTCTCAAACCCTGTGATATTGTTGAAGATAGATTTGCCATCTTCAGATGGCCTGATGGATCCCTTCTCCCGTGTTAAAGCTAAAACCATTTATAACCATCTTGCTGATAACGAGGAAATCCTTGCCCATTTAGAAGTTTGCTGGAACTCTATTCAAGATGCATCCTCATAGCAGAAAATTCTTGAGAACCTTTGGAGCAGACCTGTTGAACCTAAAAAGAAGTGTTTTTTATGGCATATCCTTTTGCATAAGCTGCCTATTCTTGAACCTGATGGGGAACCCAACATTTGTTCATCTTACAGGCTGCCTGAGACCATGAAGCGTATCTTCTTTGATCATTTCTTTGCAAAGGAAATTTGGAATATATTTGGAGTTTCTGTCAACAGTAATGTCAGTAGTTGGGAGATTGTAGTGGGCTGTGTGTCTAACCTCAAGAAAGATGTTAATGTCTTTTCGTCTATTCTTTCCACCGAAATTCTATAGTTGATTTGAAAATTTAGGAATGATGATGTGTTTAATGGCAGAGATAGAATGCTTACCGAATCTCTAAGGAGACCCATAACCCATAATGTTTGTTGGCAGGTTACAGTGACTATGAGGCTTGCAAGGAAAAAGTTTGAGAGACTACTTCAGGATGGCTCAACCAGGGTGTTCACTTGGGAGATCTCACATGGGTTCTCATGGACCAGGCAAACTGTGAAGAGAACACCTTTTGAAATTGGTCTAACCAATTTCATCAGAGAGCTGGAGACAAGGAGAAAGAGAGAGGAAAGGGTACATGTGGCTGAGATCCGAGTTGCAGAAGCACCAGAGCTCCCAGTTGCAGCAGTAGCAGAGTTCCCAGTTGTAGAGTTAGTGGTGCAGCCATATATGGACCCCAACACTTGGGGTAAAGTGCAGAAATGGATGGAGGGTTCACTCGGGTGGACGGCATGGTTTGAGGATACATGAAATGATATCCAGAACTGAGGCTTTATATTCAGATCTTTTATACTATAAATTATGTATTGCTGTTTGATGCAATTTTGTAATGCTTATGATTGCATAATCTGTATGGATCTGGGGCAGTCATGTTTTGACAGTTAGGAACAGATGAACTCATAGTTACTTCAGATTACTGTAGTTTGACAAACTGATCTTATGATCTGTAATGTAATTATATTATACATAATAGAAAAAAAAAACCTAGATTGGACACCAAATGTTACAAGAAATGAAGAAGCAATAAAAATAATGGAGAGAAAATATGGAGAAAGCGGAAATAAGAGCAATCTCTTTGAAAACTAACATAAACAAAAAGTATACCAAACAACTCATTGTCAACTACAAAATGTAAAAAAATGTTTTCTAAATATTGTCATACCCTTCAAAAACATTAGAAGAAACGGGAATAGCATATAAATCATATCTACTACTGTTGATACATAGTAGCTTCGGTCAGATATAAGGATGATTGTTTTGATTATTTAAATATGAGTATGTATGTATGTATGTCAGTTCACTATGTGAACTGACATACATACACACATACGCATTGCTTGTGCTTATAAGAATAATCATTCTAAATGTTTTACCATCATCCTTGTATATGATCAAAATACCATACAACTATAATAATCTGTGTAATCAGATTCCTTTCATCTTCCCTTGCCATGTATCGTGCAATGAACATTGGCAGCGGCTGCATTCCTTTACATACAACAGATCAAGTAATGATCGTATATCATTTATACTAAGTATCGAGCAATGATCCGATACTATGCATAGCAGTATAGTATGTAATGATTAAAATGTAATGTAGCAGATCGGCGGCTTTCATGATATCATTTGGTTATTGTGTTAACTAACCGATTATGAATCAGGTCTCTTGGAAGCACCCTTTGGTAATTGTCAAAAACCCAATAGTGCATGGGTCAAGTGGGACGTGAACCCTGCTTGGCTATCTTGCACTTTTCTATCCAATTTCATTGAGTGCTACAAATCCTCACGGAAAATTGCAATGTAATGGCTATAAGTGTGCATACTGTGGATAAATATCCTTGTTGCATGGCCAGACGGTAGCACAAATATTTGAATTGGATAGATCCAGAGGAGGCAGATCTTTGGAGGTGAATCATCACAAGAGAATTTATTAGAGCCTGAAGCACATCTAGATTCCATGCTGGCCTGTGCTCTCCCTAATTCATATCCTCTCTTAGTCTATGCAGTCATTGCTTCTTGCACCTCTTAATGCAAGCTCCCAATTGCTTTATCCCCTCCCACAAACACCAGTTAAGTGCCCCGTGCATAGCAAATGAAGACCTTTCATCTCTACTACCACATCAAGGTAGATTATATGTTCGAGCTGTTGCTTAAATCATTATATTTTTATTGAATAATATTTTTTTCTGGGCAAATAGGAAGGTCAGTTGTATGAATGCTGATTGTCATAGATTCCTGAACAGCACAAAGAGGTGTTTTTATGTACCAAGGACTGAATTGATAAAAGGAAGTAATATGAAACCATTCTGGGATGTTAATCTGAAACTTTTGAAGTGACTTCTGTGTTGATTCTTTTCTGATCTGAAATCAGTTCTGAGTTCCATGCTTACATTTCGTTTTGGGTCAACATTACTGTAAACTTTTTTGTTGAAAAGATTTGAAAGAGCTTTTCCAGCTGGTATCTTTCATCCATTTTTTGTTGCTTCATTAGAGTTCAAAGACGCTTCCTTGAGAACTTTCAGTGATTCATTCCAATAGGTAAATCATTCTTTTTCAGATTAGTCTTTCTCGAATGATTACTTGACAGGTATTTTGGATTTGTTTGTGGATTCTCACATTTCAAAGGAGGAAAAAATTAATGGGGTATTTTTACTCTTTGATGACAACCCTATTATAACTGTTGTCACATCATCCTTGTCTTTGGATATAGTTCAACATCAATTACCACTTGGTCTTGGTTTATCAACTTCTCTATGATTGGGCATGTACTTGATTTGACTATGGCATCATCATCTTCCATGGACATGGTGTCACATGAGCAAATTTTGGGGACACTCATCATACATGTAGATTCTTCTTCCTACGAATTCTTCTCTGGAATGGGAAGCATTCCTGCATCTATACTTGGTTTTGATTCTTCCCAAAAGGAGAAAAGTTGTTTGTAGTCATTGGATCATATTCTCTCTTATGGGACCATTGACTGCACACTTATGATGGATCTCATCCTTGGGGGGTTTTGAGTTCTCCATCCATCACTTTCTTATGTTTGTTTGCATATTTTCTCTCTTGGGAGGAGTTATTTTTCACCGGGGTTTCTCCTTTTCTCCTTTTGTGAGAGATAGCAGTTGTTAAAGTAAATTAAATTTATAGCAGACTTATGCAATAATGTACTAATTTTCTTCTTTCTTGATTGCAGGATAAATTCAGAATTAAATCTTTGACAAATATGAATATCAATAATGATATAGTATTGGTATGATGCTGAAACACTTATTTCTTTAAGTCTGAAATTGCCGATCAAAGGGAGAGAGAGCATTTATCAATTTCAATGCTTCTCTATTTGAAATCGGCACCATATATATATATATATATATATATATATATATATGTTAATGGAGGGACATGTCCATTCATGGCATGGCCCTTGGCCAAACAACATAATTAATTACCAAAGGGTGCTTCGAAGGGACCCGATTCATAATCGGTTAGTTAACACAATAACCAAATGATATCATGAAAGCCGCAGATCTGCTACATTACATTTTAATCATTACATACTATACTGCTGTGCATAGTATCGGATCATTGCTAGATCCTTAGTATAAATGATATACGATCATTACTTGATCTGTTGTATGTAAAGTAATGCAGCCGCCAATGTTCATTGCACAATACATGGCAAGAGAAGATGAAAGGAATCTAATTACACAGATTATTATACTTGTATAGTATTTCGATCATATACAAGGATGATGGTAAAACATTTAGAATGATTATTCTTATAAGCACAAGCAATGCGTATGTGTATGTATGTCAGTTCACATAGTGAACTGACATACATACATACATACTCGTATTTAAATAATCAAAACAATCATCCTTATATCTGACCGAAGCTACTATGTATCAACAATCCCTCTTAGCTAGGGAAGATAATCAAGTATATATCAGAGGAGATATCACCTAACTCGTGATATCAGAGGATCCTATAAGAACATCAAGTCACATGACATTCTTCACATATACATCCAAGTTATAGTATGTGCACTGACATCATGTCTCATGATCTCTACCATAACAAGTCATGGCATTTCCACGGATATTATGTCACATAATATCCACCATGATTATCTCATAAGGAGCATATTGATACTTAAACGATATCAAGTCTCATGATATCTATCAATAAGCCCAAGAGATAATAACTATCATGACATGTCCATAAATATCAAGTCACATGATATTCGTCATGATAGTGCACTAATCATTGTAAAGTCGTCACCTTACAATGTTAGATACAAGTGTTCATCATATAAAAGATCGTCACCTTTCAATAATGTACACAGGGTAGGCCCATAAGTCATAGAGTCACACATATGACAAAAGAGTTTACACATTAAACATCTTTATTTATATTAATACAAATAAACAATTTTGAGACTCGGTCTCAATAACTTACATTTCAACCATACCAAGTTTCTTCCTGAAGTGTTCAACTTTCACTCTCGGAGAGGCTTGGTGAGAATGTCTGATGTTTGATTGCTTGTATTAATATACTCCAACTGGTTCCTTTCTACCACGTCTCTCACATAGTGATAAGGAATCTCTATATGTTTTGATCTATCATGGAATGTTGGATTTACTGACAGTTTGATGCAACTCTGATTGTCACAATGGATGATAGTAGGTTTTAGAGGCTCACCAAATAATCCCACAACTAGTTTCCTGAGCCATATTGCTTCTTTTGCTCCCAAGGATGCTGCAATATATTCAACTTTTGTTGAGCTTTGAGCCACAAAAGACTATTTCCTACATATCCAAGAAAGCTTAGCTGATCCCAAACTGAAGCAACATCCTGATGTGCTTTTCCGATCAGTCACACTTCCAGCCCAATCAAAATCAGAGTATCCATGTAGATCTAGGTCAACATTTTTTATATTTGAGACCATATCCAATAGTACCTTGAAGGTACCTCAATATATGCTTCGCAGCAACAAGATGTATCTCTCGAGGTTCACACATAAACTGGCTCAAAGCATTTATTGCATAGCAAATATCCAGTCAAGTGCTAACCAGGTACATCAATGATCCAATTATCTGTCTGTAAAGGGTAGGATCCACAAATCCGGATTCTGTTGCTGCTTCTTTTCGTTTATGTAAGTTGGTTTCCATGGGTGTTGACATTGGTCTGCAATTCCACATCCCAAATCTCTTCAGAATATCAATAGTGTATTTCCCTTGATTTAAGAAAATACCCTATGATTTCTATTAGACTTCCAATCCAAGAAAGTAATGTAAACTGCCCAAGTCCTTCATGTCAAATTTTGATGCGAGGTCCTTCTTACACTGAACAATAAGGTGATCTTCTCCTGTAATTAACAAGTCATCAACATATAGGATTAGTATCAACATATCACCATTGATTACCTTAAAGTAAAGATTAGGGTCTACATCATTCTTGGAGAGCCCAAGACCTAATAGATAGTTGTCGATCCTTTCATACCAGGCTGGGGGAGCCTGTTTAAGTCCATATAGGGCTTTTTTCAATTTGCACACATGTGAAGCTGCATTATAAATCACAAAACCTTCAAGTTGTTCTAAATAGACTTCTTCTTCAGTAGTCCCATTAAAGAATGCAGTTTTCACATCCATATGGTGGATCTTCCAGCCTTTAGCAGCTGCAATAGCTATGACTGCTCTAACGAAGGTATATCTGGCAACAGGTGCAAATGCCTCTTCATAATCAATACCTTCGTTCTGAGAGAATCCCCTAACTACAAAACATGCTTTATGTTTCTCTATACTGCAATCTGCAGCATGTTTAATTTTGAAGAGCCACTTGGACGAAACAACAAATTTCTCTTTTGGTCTAGGAACTATGTCCCAAACATCATTTTTTAGAATGGATTGATACTCTTCTGTCATAGCATCTTTCCAAACTTGATGCTTGAGAGCTTCAGTAACACCAGTAGGTTCAGAATCAATGATCTCACTCATTAATGCATCATAAGTTAACTTGTGAGGTCTTTTGCTCTCTTTGAATGTCCCTTTAGGTGGTGCATGCATTTTTGCTTCCTGTATCATCTTTCTTGCCCAAAGTGGTCTCTTGTGATTATTGTTTTGTTCGACTTCTTGAATCTCGGGAGGAATCTGACTTTCACTTGTGGTTTCATCTGGATAGTCCCTCTGAAACTCAGGAGTTGGATCCTCTTCCATACTTTTAAGTGAACCTGGTATTTCTATCTCATTTGAACTCTTTGCTTTCTTGAAGGCAATGTCTTCTTCAAAAATGACATCTTTACCTAGTTCAATTTGTCTCTGTCCAGATATGTATATTTTGTAAGCTTTTGAAGTTTCACTATAGCCTACAAAAATTCATTTTCTTCCATAAGGATCTAGTTTTAACCTCTTCTCTTTTGGCACATGGATGTAGACTGGGCAACCAAATATCCTTAAGTGAGTGATATCAGGTTTTACACCAGTAAAAGCTTCTTCAGGAGTTTTGTTATCCAAGTGTTAGTGAGGGCATCTATTTTGAATGTACACAATTGTATTACATGCTTCGGCCCAAAATGAGGTTTCAAGGTTTTGATCATAAAGCATTGCCCTAGCTGCTTCTACAATAGTTCTATTTTTCCTCTTAGCAACTCCATTTTGTTGAGTATTATAGGGTACAGTGAACTCCCTCATAATCCTAGCATTTACACAAAATTCTTTGAAGATTTCAGAAGTATGCTCTTTCCCATTGTTTGTTCAAAGTATTTTGATTTTCTTCCCGGAAGAGTTTTCAGTGAGAGCTTTGAATTCCTTAAACCTTTTAAGGATCTCTTCCAATTCTTTGCACTTGAGGAAGCATATCCAGGTCTTCCTGGAGAAGTCATCAACAAAAATTACATAATACAAAAATCCTCCTATGGAGGGTACAGACATAGGTCCACATAAAACAGAGTGGACTAATTCTAATACAACTTTAGTTCTACTCAAACTATTAAGAAAAGTACCCTTAGTGTTTTTCCCCAAGGCACACCCTTTACATGACCCATTATGAGTTTGATTTAGTTTAGGTAGTCCATTTACAAATTTATCCACAGAAGTTAAGGCACGAAAGTGAATATGGCCTAATCTTTGATGCCAAATCTCATTTGAGTCAGTGGTCTCATGAATAAGAGCATGATTTGTCTCAGTGCAAAGTTTGTATAGGTGCTCTTGTCTTATGCCTATAGTTTGAGTCTTCTTTATGGTTGAGTTCTTCGGCCATGCTAGGACTTTACCCTCCATGAATGTAGCTCTGTAACTGTCATCTTCAAGAGCTGATATAGATATTAAATTTCTCTTAATACTTGGTACATATAATACTCCACTGAGTTGAATAGAGATCCCAAATTTCAACTTGATGGTGTAGGTTCTGATTCCTTTTATCAAATGCGCAAAATCATCCCCAATTGTAACCTCTTCATCAGATTCTTCTACCGTAGTTTCTAGGTAATCTCGGTATCCTGTAATGTGCCTCAATGATCCACTATCAATTACCCATGTGTTGAGTTTGTTTGAAACTTGACTGGACAAATGAGTAGACAACAAATTTCTTAGAATCATATTCTATATTTGTCTTTCCAACTTTAGCAAACAAAGCTTGTTGTTTTGTCCTGTCAGGGCACTTGACTACATAGTATCCATATTGATCACACCTAAAATATTGGATTTGTGATAGGTCTTTCCTCTGCTTGGATGAACCTTTTCCATGAGAATTCCTCTTCCTCTTGAAATTCTTCTTCTTACCTTTCTTATGAGAATTTGTATTAAGAACATGTATATCCTCATCTATAGGTTTCTGCTTTCCTTTTGTCATTTGCCTTGACTCTTCTTGTAGACAGTCGGATCTTAATCGATCAAATTTAGGAAGCTTGGATCTTGCGCTTATCCCTTGAACAAATGACTCCCATGAATTTGGTAGACCACCTAAGGTTATTAGTGTCAACTCCTTGCTATCAATTTCATATCCAACTATTGATAGTTGATCCCTTAGTTCAGTAATTCTCATAAAATATGCATTGATTGATTCTCCCTTATTCATACTTATACTATTCATTTGTCTCTTTAGAGCAAGGGTTCTACCTGTATTATTTATTTCAAAAGCACTCTCAAGAGATTTGAACATAAGATATTGAAGAGCACACGAATATACTTAGAGGGGGGGGTGAATCAGTATATTAATAATTTTTACCTTATAAAAAAAAACTTTATTCAAACGTAACTTTAATTTACTTGAAAATGAATAATTGTGCACATAGACAATAGTTTTCAAATAGTTTATTTTATTGATATAATAATGTTCTTTTACAATTTATGTGAGCACCAACCCACTGGAAGCACCAACCCCCAAACTGTTTTGTGAGCACCAACCCACTGGAAGCACCAACCTCCAAACGCTGTTCTGTGAGCACCAACCCACTGGAAGCACCAACCTCCAAACGCTGTTCTGTGAGCACCAACCCACTATCTGAAGGCACCAACCTTGAAGCAAAGCACCTACTTTACTTCTGAATATAATTCTGAATTTCCACCTTATATAGTTGCTTATTCAACTTAATGATGGATGCAATTTGCTCCTTTAAGTCAGCTACCAAAAAAAATCCGGATATATACTTCTTTAATTTTCTCTTCTTTACTATATTGCTGTTCTTCCCTTTTGAAAATATTTCTTTATTACTATATATTCTGAATATATATAAGCCTTGAATTTATATATCTATCTCTGCTCTTCTTCTCTTATTTATTCCATGCTGACTTGATTTTCTTCATTCACAAAAAATGATTGAATATTTATATATAATCTTTAAAGATGAAACAATGTGTCTTTTTAAAAGACATGACCTTTTAAATGAAAAGGTGTCTCCCTTTTTTTATTAAAATTATTAACTTAATGATAATATCTTTCTTTAAATAATATTAACTTTAATCTCCCCTTTTTTATCGCATATCAATAATATTATCTTCGATGATTACTTTGTATCTACCAAAAAATCGCCTTTGTATAATATCAATCTGCTGTGTTCCATCGTTGTCTTCACAATATGAGTCGCCTGTTCATATACCGTTGCTATATCTCTGTTATTAATCAATTCAGATATGTTTGTTCTTTCTGTTGTATATGCAGTTCGATTGCTGTGACTTTATCGCAATAATACATATATATGCTTGATAACATATTCAGTCACTGCTGTGTATATATATAATCAACCTTCAATTAATGAAAAAATTTTATCCAAAGACCGCTGCGATATCATACTATATATGTTGCGGTTTATATGTATTAACGCATATATTATTCTTCGAAGACCGCTGCAGTATTCAACACTATCGAACCACTAATATCTGTCTGCGGCATATAATGTTCGGTATGATGTGCGTCTGTAACGTCATGCTGAAGTATATTATTTTGAGACCTCCCTCGTAGTTTTCTCTTCACACGGTGACGCCTGGCATCGAAAGAATGAACTTCTGCGGGCTGTGTATTACTTGCAACCTACAGGCCGCTGTATATGTCTTCATTGCGATGTCTTTTATATCATTGTATACTATAGCCTTCGATAATTGTCTTCGATCACGGTAAAGTATGCTTCACTGTTATTAACATATGGTCTTCTATGTATACTTTCTTCCCTTTTTTTTTATATATATGTGCGCTGTTCTGTTTATATGTTGTGTTATATGCGTTGTCTTGTTTATTTATATTTCCATATGCTGTATGTGTATACAATGTGTTGAATATAACTGTTTAATAATGTCTCTGTTCTCCTTTGGAACCGCTGGCAGTATATAGTCGCTGTATTATATATATTCTTCAAAAATGTGATGTAAGTATATTGTTCTCTGCCGTCTCTGTATCTATTCTGCACTTTGTACATATGTCTACAGTACACTGTTCTATATACTTTGCTTGTTGCTATGTACGTATACACTATTCATATATTGTCTAACACTCTGTTCTTTTGTTCTGGTCTTTCATATCAAAATGTCTGAATATAATACATTATCTTCTATAATCTAAATACATATAATCATATATCTGAATATGATAGGTAGGAATATAATGAATATAGTGAATACATCATGCAATAGGGTTTTGACATCAATGACAATTTTCATCAATGCAGTTTCATGCTTTGCCAATATAGGCACAATGTGATCTCTGACAGCATCTACTATGAGTTTCATGGCTCTCGTTTTGTTTTTGATCCATTGAGTTTTCTCCAGGTCATCTTTGGGTTCAGCTTTATTTTCTTTTACAAAGGAGTCTAATTTATTCTCCTTTAGCAGCATCATCATTTTGAGCTTCCAAGATGTGAAGTTGTTTGCTCCTTCAAGTCGATCTTCGAATCTAATCATATTTGACATTGTGAAGAATGAAATGTGACTGCAATATCAATAGATGATAGTCTGATATCTCAAATTTAATTTGGATCTTCTTTACCAAGGCTCTGATACCATGTTAAAGTAAATTAAATTTATAGCAGACTTATGCAATAATGTACTAATTTTCTTCTTTCTTGATTGCAGGATAAATTCAGAATTAAATCTTTAACAAATGTGAATATCAATAATGATATAGTATTGGTATGATGCTGAAACACTTATTTCTTTCAAGTCTAAAGTTGCCGATCAAAGGGAGAGAGAGCATTCATCAATTTCAATGCTTCTCTATTTGAAATTGGCACATATATATATATGTTAATGGAGGGACATGCCATGAAGGGATGTGTCTCCACAATGTGGAGCCATGTCCATTCATGGCATGGCCCTTGGCCAAACAACATAATTAATTAGTTAAATCTGAGTAATAGTTCACATATGTATTTAAAGGCAAATAGTTTGACAATATGACTGGCAATAAAGACACTGGAAGTGTGGGAGAGATTTAAATAAATAGAATAGAAAAAAAGGGTAACATCATACACAACCTTCCTTGTAACCTACTATGCTCTTTCAAGGCATTATATGTTCTTATATGAACTGACCATAACTTATCAGCATTTGCAATTAATTTATCAAATCTCCTCTTTACCAATTTAGAAGCAATATCATATTTTGAAATTTTTGACTGTGCAATCAATTGTTCCGCTTCCTTCTGGAACTTCTTTGCCTTTTTTCAATCTATTGCTTGCTGATAAGACCTAGGAGGAGACCCTGATTTATATTTCAACTAGAATTCTCTTGCCTCAATTGTTCATTTTCAGATGCATACCACCCTTTTCTCTCTAACTAGTTTATCCACATGTGCCTTAGTGAGCTTTGTAGCATTAAGTGTTCACTTTCAACTGGGTCAATATCCTCAAGTTGTCCATATATCTTACAGGATAGATTGCCTGAACTGCCAAAGTATGTTCATCAGGATTATATCCTGCGCCTGTATATCTTATCAGTTGTATCTAAACTCAATTTCATTTTCAAATTTTGATTTTCCCTCATACTCTCAAAGGCAATAACAAGGTTGAGACCCCATCATGGAAGAATCACAACCCCTGCCTCCTGCAGCAATCTCCTTCCCTTCTTAGGAGTCATGTCTTGCATCTCTTCATCAACTGTATCTTGTAGTTCCTTACAGACTTATGGTTGCATCTCAAGAGTGATCTTTTTCACCCTTCCTCGAATTTGTCTGCGCCTTCAACTCAGGAGAGTTAACAAAAGAATTGCCAAATATAAACTTTTTACTAGCAATATGTCTGACATCATTAGACAACTGATCTAAGGGTTCCACCTCAATAACATTCCTATCTTTAGGAGGATTATATTCCTTGATCACTGGTTTCGCAATTTGCTAGTACTCATCATCACTACACTTTACTATTCCTCGGAATCAACCACATCAATTGAAAAGCTAATTTCAGGAGTTGGCTGTAGTAGGAGGCACAGAATCCACTTCATTGGTTGAACATGATGTTCATGAGGTTCCCCTCTTCTTCTCCTGAGAACGTGAGAAAGATAACCACGTATCAATTTTGGTTCATGCTGCAGCATCATCTCTACTCTTTTCATCGGATTCTCTTCTTCAACAAAGGCTACTCTATATGATGGATCATGTTTCACTCTCCATCTCTCTACTGCCATGATCCTATTATAAATATTAATCCTCCTAGTAGCATGATCTCCCTCTTGGATTCTCACAGGGGACAGATTAATGAGCTTGGGGTTTGCTGGGCCCTTTAGATGCATGATGTGTGGTAAAGCAGAAGAATCTCTAGATCACTTATTTATGCAATGTGAATTTGCACAGAAGGTGTGAAATTTTGTCCTACAGAAATTGAAATGGAGAGGGCTGATGCCAAATGATTTGAAGGCATGGTTAGAAGGATGGAGTTTAGTGACAGGCCAATCCACCTTTTCCATGATTTGGTACATTGTTCCTTCGACTCTCCTTTGGGAAGTCCGGAAAGAAAGAAACCGTAGGATCTTCAGAGTTAAAGCAGAAGAAGTTGACAGATTCCTGGAGAGACTTGAGAAGGCCATCTCTGAACTGGTTTCTAATGCTGCTGCCAGGGTTAATAATCAGAAAGTACAGTTCAATCAGTATGATGCAGATTTGCAACGAGGTTGACCTTTGATCAAATTTAGGCCTGATAATGTGCCTAAGAGGGTTCAACCTCTGGATGTAATAAGGAATCAGTCTATTTGGCAACCCCCTGAAAAAGGATGGATCAAAATTAAATTCGACGGAGCGTCAAAAGGCAATCCAGAACGTTCAAGGGCAGGGTATGTGACCAGGGACGATGGAGGAAATATTCTAGCATTAGGGGCAAAAAGGTTGGAGGATGGCTCAAATAACTCAGTGGAATGTCTGGCGGCTGTCAATGCCACATTGTTGGGGCAGAAGTTTGGAGGCAAGAGATTGCATCTAGAAGGTGATTCACAGTTAGTGGTCAATGGTATCATGAAAGGAGAGATGGACACATGGTACCTTAACAAACATATCAAAAGAATGTGGGACTTGCTGGAAACATTCGAAGAATTCAGGGTTACACGTGTTCAAAGAGAAGCCAATTCATTGGCAGATTTTCTATCTAATGTTGGGGTTAAAGGCTCATTGGAACAAAAGTTTGAATTGTTTGAAGATTTCACTAATTTATCAAGGGAAGATTTATTTGTTTATTAACGAGACAATTATCATAAGTAGTGGCATCTTAAGGGTGACAGTATTTATGTAACTGGAGGCGCGTGAGATCATTACAGCACTCGAAGAGAGTACACTCATTAATCGATGAGTAAAGGAAGGACAGCAGTAGATTTCCAGAGATTTGTATGAATTGGGAAAGGTACACATCTATGACAGGGTCCTCATTTTTGGCAACTCTAGAATTTTTGATGGTTGCTTTAAAGAGCCTCAACGGCATGGAAGACGGGTGGAGTTCATTTGTGTAATCTGTGTAAGGAGTTGGGTGATATTGCTTGGTCGAATATGGAGGCTAATTTTTCGTCGTCTTCACCAAGGCAAACCTTGGGATTTACAGGGGGTATTTTTATCAAGCGAATGAGGCACATTTTCAAGATTGATCATTTGGATTTCTGGTCAGCCATTTGCAAGATGATGGGGGAAGAATTCTTGAATTTAGACCTTCGACCGCGCACAAACTTGGACATTTCATCCTTACTTGTTGCTCTGGCCTTAATGGTGGGATCTTCCAAGGACGAGGTGTTGAAGGTTTCACAAAGGTGCCTGGAGCCAAAGTGGGTTGGTAGCCTCTTTCCAATTGTGGAAAGGGCGCAAATTGGGATTGGTATTCATATGGAACAAGGCCCATGGCGCTTGGTTGGGGGTGGAGATGGGGAACTGCAGCCATTGGTTTTGTGGTCTTCAAACCACCCAATGGACAAGCATTTGCCACAGGTGAGGCAAGGATGGCAGGAGTTGCTTGTGTTTTTGCAGGGAATTGATGAGGAGAAAACGAAGGTGGTGGGAGAAAGGAAGTGGAAGAGGAAAACAAATCCTTGAAAGTCGACGGCCCCAATGGGACCTAATGGAGTGTCTACAGTGCGGAGACAAGTTCAAGTTGGAGGATGAGGTTTTGGAGGGAGAGCTAGGCATGCTCTGGTGACAGGCGAAGCGGTTTGTGAAGGAGGAGTAGGTGTTGATGTCAGTCTATTCCCTAATGCTCAAAGAAGGAAGGGGGTTAAGGATTCGATGGCTGATAGCAGTGGTGTGGGGATTGGGGGCAGTGGTGTTTCGGAAAGAGCATGTGGTGGTGACACTGTTTACAAAAGCTTTGGAGAAATTCCAAATTTTACCAGGGAAGACGCAGCTCACTGGTTTGATTGATGCCTTCTGTTCCAAGCCCTCAGCTGTTAGTTTTTTACCATGTTGCTTAAGATGTCTTTTTGTGTTGCATATTGTAAGAACTGAACATGTTTCAGAAACTATTGAATCTCTGTCCCAATAAGAGATCATGTAGGATTAGTATAAGGTTGAATGGTTCAGCAATGTATGGTTTATTGCCCGAGAGAGGCATCGATTGTAAAAGCTTTTCTGAAAATCAATACAAATATAACTATTATCTATCCAAAAAAAAAAAACATGATCTCCCTCTTGATTTCTGATCAAATCATCATTGACAACGTACAAGTGTGGGTACCCACTCAACTTTTGTGTCAATTTACTATTATTGATAAAGTGCTTTGAATCAAAGCATTTTCTTGCATTGCCCACAAGCTGTAATGTCCCCACTTTAGCAGTTGTCCAACTGTGTGACTATTAGCCTATTTCTGTGTGGTCCCGGAGGCTCACGAAGAGGTCAATGGGATCCTGGGATGTTTTGGGCTAGTCATTTCCAGTTTGGGCCAGAACCGAGTTGATTTATATGGTTTCGGGCAAACTTACTATTTTTAGTAAGTCAGCAGGGCATGGGCGATGTCAGAGTTAGTGATTGGATTTGATGCTCCTCGATGAGAGCTTTCCGACGAGCTATCACTCATATTATTCCGAGCCCAATTACTATTTTATTTTAATGCCTGAAGTTTATTAAAGTAACATTTAAATTAAATGTTAAAATAATAAAGTGTTACTTTAATATTATTCATGTTGGGTTGTGTGTTTGAGAAGGGAAGCCCAAGGGAGACATAAGGTGTTATTTTATTTTATTTTATTTTAAAAAAACTTTATCCCACATTACTTGTGAAAAGTGGGTCGACCCTATGAAGTGGAAATAAAAGGAGAGCTTGTTGCCCTTGTTCAGCATGTGGAATATGAGAAGAAATTGGTGTGAGAGTTGCAGATCCGTTCTTGGCATTAGAGGACGTCTATCCTCTCTTGTGACATTCTAGACGTCATTCCCTTGGGGGTTAGCCTTTGGAATCCATTGCTATCAGCTTCATTATCAGGCAGTTTGGGTGCATTTCCAGCTACAAGCAAGATTGATGTTTTGCTCATATCTTCTTCACTACTTGTCATATGCTTATGCCACTTTGAGAGGATGATTTTATGAAGATATTGAACTAGATGAAGGCAAATTAATATTGTAGCAGCACTATAGCGTAGCACTATTCACGTTACTGTAGCACAGCACTGTTCACATTACTGTAGCACGGCACTATTCATGTTACTGTAGCACGGTCACTATTCACGCCACTGTAGCAGCTGGATTGAGAATACTTGCTGGAGCATTATTTCAATAATGCTAGGGTAATTAGTGAGTTGATAATCTGCCATGTAATTGATTTTATTAATTCTGAAAATAACATCTTATCAGCAGCAGTTCAATATCCACTTTGCATATTATTGTAGTTTCTTTCTTGTTTATGTTGTATGATTCCAATTCCATGCACAAAATGCAACAAACAAATAAACCTTTGATTTCTAGAGTCATAAGGGGTTTAAAACATTAAACGGAGAAATAAGAAGTTGAATGCAAACTGTTTGACATAATTCTTTTCAGCAGTTGGTTTAGTCTTTTGGGCATTCAGAGATGCCCATTCCACAAGCAAACCGTAATACTCAAGCTTTTTATCTATAAGGGCATATCCTTCAAAAGTAGCAACTGTAAAATCTCTGAAACACAATGAAGCAAGTAAAAAGAATTGCTTGCTATGAGACTTGAAGTGCATGAAATCAAAGCTTGCCATTTGCCTAATGATCTCCATGTAGGCAACTCTACTAGGTACAGTTCTAGGCAATAGACCTAGGGCTTCCTCATAGCCATAAACTCTAATTTTAGTACAATCATTACATGCATACCAGTCTCCCCAATCATGATCAATGTTTACCCTTATCTCTTTATCCTTCGACCTCGAAAACTTTTGAATGGCAAGGGACAAACAATAGTCCCAAGGATGATCGAGATCCATATATATTTGTGCTACAAAGAATTCTTTAAAAAAAATAATGAGATCTGTCACATTTTGTATCACATATAGCAGTCCACATTTGAACATGACGCATATTCCCATTATCATTTTCATCTCTTACTCTCAACTGCTTTTGCCATATGCCCTTTTCCTATCCTTCATATAGAATGAGATGCATCAACAATGAATAATGTTTGAAATAGATGACTGCATCATCCCTTTTAGTCGAGGCCAAGTTTTTATTGATATCTGCAGCCAAGTATTCTACATAGTCAAAAGGCCTAGCATCATGGCTTTAAATGTCATCAGCCAATACCATGGGAGCTATTTGCATATTTGTTTGGACTTCCAAACCCAAAACTTGGCACACAGAATAATAGGTATGCTGAAAATGTTCTACAAACAACCTAACTGAAAATGGTGGTTGTTCTACATCAGAGAATACCCTCAAGTCATCATTTTCATCTCTTGGTCTATGCAAAGACAACTTCCACCTTTTATAATCATTCTCCATTCTGTGGTACTCGACACAAATATCTCCAAGACTCCATTTTAAACCACACTACAATCCATCTTGAACACTTTGCAAATGTAATCCCTTCTTGCAGGGACAAATGAAGATCCTTTTGCCGAAAAAATAGTTCTTGTATTCGGATCATAACTCTTAGCAATTGCCCTCATCAATTCTACATTTACAAATACATTTGGAACCGCCAATTTTGCTAGATTTAATCTCCAGGGGTTACACACAGGTATGTCCCTATACATTTTCTATAGAGGTGTCTAAACAATCAGTGTGGTGTCCACATATCCCCTAAGTGTCTCTAACAATCTTGTAGTCTCTCAGCATCAGGGTTCAAACTTACAGTTCATTTTGGCCTCACTACAAAGCCAGGTGTTTGATCAATAAGATCCTAATTTGCATGTCTAGATTCCTTTTCCTGTCTTTTAGGTTTGGGCTTAGATGGCATTTCGGAGGGACTAGCCATTGTAATCGAAAAACACTATCTACTCAAAAACATAACCCTTTAATAGAGTCTTCATTGCTTCTGCAATTTCGTGATGGCCTAAATTCTTTATTGAATAT
This sequence comes from Chamaecyparis obtusa, assembly GCA_027943335.1. NCBI lineage: Eukaryota > Viridiplantae > Streptophyta > Pinopsida > Cupressales > Cupressaceae > Chamaecyparis > Chamaecyparis obtusa. The sequence continues at coordinate 334,606 of BSBK01008409.1, read as the reverse complement.
CTTTGCAACTTGTTTTCACCTCTATTGTCGGGTATTCTGGGGTAGTTAGACAGTTGGAGTCCGAAGGCATTACATGGGTGCGACGGTTCGCCTCGCACCCCTTCAGATGTTATATGTATGAACTTGTTCCTTTGATGAAGGACGATTATGATGTATGCAAACTCTTGTGATTATATGAATACAATAGTCTTTTATATTACATGCTGAGTATTTGAGTACCTTATGCAATTACTGTCTGTTACCCCACGAGGGTAAACATCTGGCACCACCGCCTAGACGCACTCGGATGGCGTGTGGACATAATGGGCTTACCCGTTGGTGAGATAAATCCGGAAGCAGATGATGCCCGTACAGAGTTGTACGAAGGGGAAGATATCCAGACATGAGAATTTAGATTCTTATTCCAAGTAGCAATTGAAACCTACGTTCGACAAGAGGCCACGAGCGAGGAAGTTCCGACAGGCGCTGTGTGGGACACAATTGGGGCTAACCCTGCAGGCAATCGACTGTTGAACCATCTTCCTCGGTTGCTAGCACAAGCAGCATTGGCACAACGCGCTCGCCAGGAGGAAATTGCCCGAGAGGAACACCGCCAGGAAATCCTCCGTGCATACCACGCTCAAGAGCACTTCCGCCGCCATCAAGAAGAAGGTGATGGCAACAGTCGGGGTCTTCGAAATATGAACGAAAGAGGGAAGGGAATACATAAACAATTGTAATGCAATTGGAAATGTTGTAAATCAACATGAATAAATAAAAATAAGTGTTCTTTTGGTTGAAAAGCAATGTTTTTTGTTTAGTCTTGATGCCCAATACTTTAAATAAGGATAAAAATAAGAAAGTACTAGATGACGAAGGGTAGGCCGCACAGACGGCTTTGATCTCCGCACAGCAATGTGAACGTCAGTATAGGCTAAGGCAACTTGCCAAAGACCAGCTTGCCGGAGGGTTGCTTGAAGGGAACCTAGGAAGTGGTACGGAGGGTGCACAAGCCGATGGAGAACCATACACTTCGCCGGAGCATCGGAGAGTGCGGAGTAGAGAAGAACTACTCGAGGAAACACGATTGAGAAAGGTCTTACTTCAGGAAGAGCGAGACCGGTTTGAAGATTTGACCCGTACACTAGGATTCGAGGATCGAGACCACGAAGGGAACCGTCCGGTCGAAGGTGACGATACTACCAGAGGTACCAGTGACAGTATGGCCGAAGGTACTAGCGACATGCAGGTGAACCCTCCATTGGAGCCAACGACTCCACACAATCCAGTTACACAGGCACAAGGACAAGTGCCATTGGTGAATACTATACAAACCAACCAAGCAGGGGTGGGTGCGAGTGCTAGCACAGGCGGTGTCGGAGCACAAAATCCATAGCATACACAACGACCAAAACCAGCCCAACCACCCATGGCGACACACAAGGAGAAGTTGCCAAAATTTCATGACAACGGAAAGGACGATCCAGCACCGCATTGTCGTATGTGCGAAACCATCTAGTCAGCCAACAGAGTTACTGACCAGGACGAATGGATGAAGCAATTCCCCGCCACACTGAGGAGTTGCCATTGACTGGTACTCAAACTTGGATAAAACCAAGATAACCACGTGGGACGAACTAAAGAAGGGATTCGAGAAGGAGTTCCGGCTCCTCAAGGATGACAATGAGATAGTCTCAAAAATTTACGGAACGAAACAAGGTAAGAAGGAAACCGTACAAGCGTATGGCCGCCGACTAAAGGAGCTAGTCGGGAAGATGGACAGCCAACCAGCAGATGGTTTAAAGAAGAGATGGTTTGTTGAGGGTTTGAACTCCAAGTTATGGTGGAAGATGAAAATAGTACCTCCAACATCCTATGACCGCATATAACCGGGCCATGGACCTGGAAAGTGAGAACAAAACATCAAAAAAGAAGAACAAATCCTTGTCATCAGACGATGACACATCTGAAGAAGATAGCAGCAATGACGACCAGCCGAAAAAGAAAGTCACGACACTCCAAAAAGACATGGAGAGAATGCTAAAGGAATTTAAGTCAATGAAGGGGAATACTAGTAAGGATGACGAACTTTGGTGCACAAAGTGTAAAGAAAGTGGCCACACGAAGGGTGCCTATCCCAGAAAGGCATTCTGTGACATCTGTCAGATTATGGGACATTCCACAAAGGAATGCCCATATAATATGAAGACACGAAACCAGCAAGTGCTCTTTACACAAGAGCAGCCATCCACATCAGGAACGACGGAACCAAACAATAATGCATCTTCAAGGGGCTACCGAGGCAACCAACGAGGCGGACGAGGGAACAATAATAATTCCACCCGTAACAGGGTCCAATACGATGCGAAGGGATGCCCAATGATCCAATGTAGAGCATGCAACCAATGGGGTCATTATGCAAGAGAGTGTAATAATAATGACACCCCTCAGCAGCTGTGTCGGTGGTGTGGCCCTGGGGACCATGAAGATGCCAATTGCCCTAAGTCTAGCGTAGGGACCAACCTGCTAGATATTGAAGGAAACGCAAGGATAAAAGAAGCTGTATTGGCTCTTACCCGAGGGCAAGCGAAGGAAGCTAGGTACCCCCATCCCTGTACGGAGAAACAGAGGATGCTGGAAGCACGGGAAGAAATAGAAAAGGCTATGAAAGCCCAACGGGAGACACAAGAACCAACAAGACCCTACAACATAGACGCGGAATGGAACATTGTCCGACAGATGCTCCAACTGGAGGTACTTGTGAAACTCCAAGACCTCCTACACACCATGCCACATTTGGGGACAGTCTTACTAGGCACTCACATTGGCCAAACCAACACGAAGCACACAGACACTTCCGTACCCGGAGGCTCCGCAACAGATCCAATGCTGCTAGCCGTCAATAATGGCAGACACCCAACCGTGGTGGAGATGGGCATTCTCGGCACTATCTTAACAGACACCATAATAGATGGTGGATCCGGAGTAAATGTCCTACCTGAGGACACATGGAAAAAATTAGGGAAGCCTACCTTGTGGCCACCAACATTCAATCTATTAGGTGCCGATCAGCACGGGATTAAACCCCTCGGGACATTGATGGCACAACCAGTGACGGTGGGTGCACAGCCATTTGTACTTGACTTCATGGTCATCGCACTTAAGCAGAAGGGGTATGACACCATCCTGGGAAGAGGATGGCTAGTGGCGGCAAAGGCAAATCATAACTGGAAACGGAATACACTTTTGATGGAGAATGGAGGCAGGAAATTTACCATTGATCTCCAGACCCAGTTGGTGAGTGAGGAACTCGCCTCTTCCTCAGGGTCAGAATCCGAAGGGGAAAACGACAAACGGGATGAAGGAAGGCATGGAATGGAACCCAATGAAGGTGTATTAAACTTGGGTGGATGCTCGAAGGATGACACTGATTCACTCAACAAGTTGTTCCATTGGCAGATGGAGGACTATGAGATGTTCTCACCCTCATGCAATGTATTGAGCATTGAGGAAGAATCATACAAATTTCCCCCAAAGTACGGGTAATATAATGAAGGGGAGGCTACAATTGATACCGCACTGGCACACCAGTTTAGAGACAAGAATGCCATGAAGTATGAGGAACCATCCGTGAAACCCTTGAATCTCGGCACGGAGGCAGAAGAAAAAGTCATTCTCATAGGGGATGACTGGAATCTAGTCCTGAAAACCGCCGTGTTTAAAATTTTTACCGAATACAAAGATGTGTTTGCGTGGACGTACAAGGACTTGAAGGGGGTCCCACCTGAACTATGCGTTCACCGCATCCCGTTGATACCCGGCGCAGTACCAATACAGCAGTGGCCATACCGAATGAACAAGAATTATGCCGCGAAAGTAAAGGAGGAAATCGAACGGATGTTGGAGGCTAGAATTATCTTCAGGGTTCAAACTAGTGAATGGGTATCTCCCATCGTGATTTCCCTCAAGAAGGATGGAAACCAAATCCGGATTTGTGTTGACTTCCAGCGTCTAAATGCAGTTACGATCAAGGATCCATTTCCCATTCTGTTTACAGACTCTATCCTCGAGGAAATGGCCGGCCACGAAATCTATTCATTCATGGACGGATTCTCCGGCTACAACCAGATATCAATCGCAGAAGAGGATACACTGAAAACAACCTTTGTGGTGGAAGACGAAGTATATGCCTACAACCGGATGTCGTTCGGTCTTTGCAATGCCCCAGCAACATTCCAGAGGATAATTCTCCATATCTTCGATAAGATGTCTGTAGGTAATTTCAAGGCCTTCCTGGATGACTGGTCCATCTACAGCAGGGAGGAGACACATCTGAAGGCACTCGGGGAATGCATGGACAGGTGCCTAAGGGCACGGCTCGCACTGAACCCCAAGAAATGCCGATTCATGGTACCTCAGGGTAGACTGTTGGGGCATATAGTGTGCAAGGCAGGACTCAAAACAGACCCTGATAAAGTTCGGGTGATTGTGGAGATGGAACCACCACAAGATGTCACGGGGGTCAAATCTTTTCTGGGACATATTGGCTACTACTGAAGGTTCATAAAAAAAATTTCCCAAATATCTTACCCTTTGGATAACCTTACCAGGAAAGGAGAACCCTATGTATGGGGAACGGCTCAAAAGGAATCTTTTGAGGAATTAAAATCTCGACTGTTGGAGGCACCCATATTGACCTATCCGGATTGGGACAAAGAATTCCACGTGCACGTCGATGCTTCCAATTATGCCATAGGTGCAACATTGGCACAAGTTGGGAACCATGGATTGGATCACCCGGTCTACTTCGCCAGCAGACTACTCTCGAAGGCGGAAAAGAACTATAGTACAACGGAAAGGGAAGCACTCGGCATGGTCTATGCCATACAGAAATTTAGACACTATCTGTTGGAGACACCCTTCACATTTTATGTAGACCACCAAGCCCTAATGTACTTGGTGAATAAACCAATAATCCAAGGACGGGTGAGCCGATGGTTGCTGCTGCTACAAGAATTCACATTTACTATCATAGTGCGGCCAGGCAAAAGTCATGTGATTGCAGACCAACTATCGAGAATCAAATCGGGAGAGCAAGCCGGCGGAATGAATGATGATTTTCCGAACGCGCACCTATTCCGCATCATGGTTTTACCAGCTTGGTACACCAGCATTGATGAATACCTCTCGATATCTCAGTTCCCCCAAGAAATGCCACCAGGGGAACGACGCAAACTGGTCCTGAGAAGCCGAACATTCCAACTTATCAACGGGCTTCTCTACAAGATGGGGTTGGATCAAGTACTCCGACGATGCATGATGGAGGAAGAAGTCCCTAGTATTCTGAGGGAAGCACACGAAGGACCGGCAGGAGGACATATGGGGCCGGATAGAACAGCCAAGAAGGTACTGCTCGCGGGACTGTGGTGGCCGACGCTACACAACGACGCCAGGGAGTGGGTCGTGAGCTGTGATACATGTTAGCAGGCGGGAAAACCACAGAAGAGGGATTTCATGTTGTTAAACCCCTCGGCTGCTCAAGATTTATTTGAGAGATGGAGACTTGATTTTGTGGGACCATTGAAAACCAATAGACCAAGGGAGTGCAGGTACATCGTAGTGGCTACGGAGTACCTAACGAAGCGGGTAGAAGCACGGGCCCTACCGGACAACATGGTTGTGAGCACAACAAAGTTCATCTATGAACAAATCATCACTCGGTACAGCATCCCGATCCACCTAACAAGCGACAGGGGAGGTCATTTCATGAACCATGTAGTAAAACTCCTCACAACGGAATTTAAGATTTTTCACTCCCTATCTAGTCCTTACTACCTGAGAGCCAACGGTTCGGAGGAGGCGACAAATAAGATTTTGGTCTCTGTGATCTACAAGTCATGTGGTGTGGAAAAGGAGGATTGGGAAGAGAAGCTACCGTCGGTCTTATGGGCATACTGCACCACCTACAAGGTAACGACAGGCCAGACACCCTTTCAGGTGATGTACGGCCAGGAAGTTGTAGTCCCAATGGAATTTATGGTGCCAAGCCTCGGAATAGCTATCAATAACAAACTTGGCAATATGGAGAGCCTTCGGGAATGCCTCTACGGTCTAAATAAACTGGATGAGAGGAGGATGATGGCACAATGGGCAACGGACATTGTCCAGCAACGCAAGAAGCACTGGCATGATAAGCACATCCGTCGGGCGAGGTTCACTTCAGGACAACTCGTTCTGAAGTACAACGGACGAAATGAGATTAAGCCTGGAAAATTTGAAGTTAAGTGGCTAGGCCCCTACAAGGTTTGGGAGGTTGCAATGAACGGATCGATCAAGTTGTGGACGGTGGACGGACACGAACTCCTGGATGCTGTCAACGGTTCGAAACTAAAAGTGTATCATCAAAGGCCAGAGGCGCACCGACAGCAGTCAACCGACTTAAAAATTACAAAAAATAAAAATAAAAAATACCGTACGGTCGTACGGCAAAAGTGCACAGCAAAAAAACAGACCGCACATCATCCTAACCGTACGGCCAAGTCTAAGTTCGAAATAGACACATGGTTATAAATGAACACCGTACGGCATAAGGAAGACATAAGGAAAGTCGTATAGCGCGCAAAAAGAAGATGCGGGAAGGAGAGATATGTCGTACAGTAGTACGGCCTTAGCAAATGTGTGGGTACGGCAAGAATAAGGCGTCATCACTGTACGGCCGAGAAGGAAAAACAGCAAGCTTTGCACACCAATGCATGTCGTACGGTCACAACATAGGGAAGGAAGGCTGTACAGCAAGAAAGGGACACATGTACCCATACGGCACAAGGCTTAGGTTTATTGAAAAAAATATATATAAATAACAACAAAGGGGAGTGTATACCGTACGGTGAGGGGCAGCAAAGATTTTTTCGCATGTGGTGAAGGAAACAACTCCAAATACAGAGACCACGTCCGTGCGGCCACAACAAACTACGAGGAGAAATGCCTGAGCAAAATTAATAAGTCACGCACGGAAAGGAATCACATCCGTACAGCAGTACGGCAGCGAAGGAGGAAAGGCCAAACGTATGTTTTGGGGGTCAATTTTATTGATACAAGGTTTGTACGGTAGTTGACAAACAGTTATATTTTCATTGGGAACAGGAAGCAATAAGTATGCAATAAGTATGCAATCAGCAAGCAAACGTAGTTGGAGGAAGAGATTGGAAGAAGACCGTGGAAGCATGAGCAGAAATACACCATGAGTTGCAGGCGCAGGTACAGGGAAGAAGCTGAAAATTCACAGGCCCCAAATGGCGGCTACGGGATCTCAGAGGGAGGAGGTCACAGCACAGAACATTGCATTCGAAGGTTTGAATGGCCTAGAATGCTAAAGATGGTGGAATATGAGTGATAATTCTCCGGACACCCTACTGGTCAAGGACAACCTGTCAAGGGCTCAGGTACAATGGGTTATTCAAATGCCCATATTTTGTATCAAAGATTTCGAGGACCATTGCGGGCAATGATTGAGGCCTTCGACAGATTTGCAAAGACGAGCACTATTCCCTACCTGAACCACTCGGTGACAGTTTCTTTCACAGCATCCGCGTTTCGCCGAGTATTCGAGTTGCTAGATAGAGGGGTACAGATTGACCTAAGGCCACAGAAGATGACTACAAAAAATAAAGATTTCTACATCCGATTGATTTGCAAAGATGATCTCACCCTGGCAGAGAAAGTCTCTCCAAAAGGCATCGCATAACCGCGGCATCAAGAAGACATTCATCAGGAAAGGCCACTGGCGAGGTCTTATGGACTTGGTGAAGAGCCGGCTTAAAAGATCTAGCTGCGCCTCCGACATTTCATTTCAGTAGGTCACATTGATGAATCACCTCCTTGGTGGGAGAATGTACAATTGGGCAACGGTGTTGGCAGAGCGGATGTATGCTTTCATGACCCTTCAGCACTGCACCTTTTACATGCCACATTATGCCATTGGGCTTTTCTTGGATGCAGTTGAGCGGCAGATCCCAACAAACATACTATCACAAGAGATTAAGGTGGGGCCCTTGGTGGAAGGCGAACCCCCAATCATGAAATGGCGTCACTTGGATACACCTGGAGGTCAGAAGGTCGGAGTTGGTTCGAAACGAACCAGGCAAGAGTTGGAAGTCAGTGGGGATCACAGGGATACAGATAGTGGTCGTGAAGCGACATCAGAGGAAGGGAGCGATTCGGAGGATGATGATGAAGATGAAGTAAGGGTAATCTCAACTACTCCGCTGTTATTTCCACATCCTATACCCTCCAGTGGGACCCAAGTTGCTTTGGTCTCGAGCCCTACGGCCATTCCAACATTTGGCCAAGTACGGACCCCAATTCAATTGACTCCACCTGTGGCCACATCAGCAGGGGTTTCTGTAGTAGATACACTTTCGGAGCTAGAGACTGGCGATAGTGAGAGTATCCCTTCTGGCAGAGATGATGGAGCAGTTTGCCGAGCAGGGTAGGACGGAATCTGGTCAAGTATGGCTAGAGATGGTGGGGTCAGAGCCGGCGATAACCTTTGGAGACTCCGTGTTGATTGAGTCCGACCATGACAGTATGGATGGACGAGTGCCTGTTGAGGAGTGCTCGACACCTATGTGTCAGATTGGACCACCCGTGTTAGGGCGTGCGAGTGCTTTCTTGGCACAGAGATCCCTCACACCGGTGGCACGGGGATCCGCTATTCTGTCCCCTTAGCGAGAGGACTCCCATTTGGAGGAAGGCACAGTGGATGATGCTGGAGGTGGTGGACAAAGTGTAGAGCCAGAGGCAGCCGAGGTGCCGGCAAGGAAAGGGAAACCGGTCAAGGTGATGATGGCAGAGGATCTGAGAGAGTATATGCACACTCTAGAATTGGTGATTGATAAGGGTTGGCGGTTGGTGCAGATAGTGATCACGGCACGGGAAACAGAGGGGGCTCGAGAGAGGGCTCGGGAGGCAGCAGAGAGATCTTGGGAGGAGATAGCCGCCGAGTTAGCAGCAGAGCGGAGTGCCTGGCAAGCAGAACGTGCAACACTGTTAGCACAGTTGGACAAGCGGAGTGCCTAGCAGGCAAAACGTGCAACATTGTTCGCACAGCTGGAGGCAGCCAATACCGGCAGGAGTCTTGCAGAGGGCTAGTTAGCTCAAAAGGATATGGAGCTCCAAGAGGCTACCCTGATGCTCAAGGAAGTAGTTGAGGTCAATTCACAGATCCAGACAGATTTGGATATCCGTACGCAACAAGTCTACCAGTTGAGGCGATGGGTCAACTCTTCAGCGTCCCAATCATCGGTCCCAGGGATGCCCCCTTCCACCTCTGCTTAGCTGATTTCTTTGTTTATGTACTAGACATTATCTCCATTTTGTTGTTAAGTCGCTGGAGACGACTTTTCTTTTGGGGGGGATGATGTCGGGTATTCTGGGGTAGTTAGATGGTTGGAGTCCGGAGGCATTACACGGGTGCGACGGTTCGCCTCACACCCCTCCGGATGTTATATGTATGAACTTGTTCCTTTGATGAAGGACGATTATGATGTACGCAAACTCTTGTGATTATATGAATACAATAGTCTTTTATATTACATGCTGAGTATTTGAGTACCTTATGCAATAACTGTCTGTTACCCCACAAGGGTAAACAATGTCTTCTCGGATGCACAAAAGCTTTAACAACACAATTTGAGGCAAAATTCAGCTTATAATTCATCAAATGTTGCTTGTTAATATTTGTTCATTTTGATATTTCCTTCCAATGTGACATCCCCAATAGCCGAGGTTGAGGGATCAGTGAGACACAGAAGAGCTCCCATCATATTGTTGTGTCCCACCGATGAACTATGTTCGCCATGTCCGCCATCAACTAGGCCCACACTTCCCTCATTATCCAAGATCAATGGATTGATGGGAGATGAAAATTGTTCCATCGATACTTCATAGTCTCTTCGATGTATATGGGCCCACCATGCCAAATTCTTCCTTGAGTTGGTCAATGGATCAATGGGGCCAAAAAGGACTCCCATCGATATAGAGAAGTCCCATCAATATGTTCAATCTTTCTTGCTTATAACTGCACCCTTTATTGATGGATCAATGGGACTTCAAAAATTCTCCCATTGATTAAACAAAGTTACTTAGATGAACACAATACTAAAGTGAAAATTGTGCACGTGGTGATAAATGCATAACAAGTTGTTTACTAGGATAGAGGGGACTTAAGGGTTTGAACACATATAACATAAAGGGCATTGTAACCATGAAATCTTAGGCCGATAGAAATGTGATGACATAACATAACGGGGAAACACTTTAACACGACCATCATTATGAAATATGACATTTGCAACTCACAATCAAGGCAAAAGGGTTAATGAAATAACAAAGCCAAAGTGAAGAAACAATAAAATTTAGGGTTCAAGGTTTTTTTAAGCGAGCAATATTAGACTGAATTTTAGCAAATTTTACTAGTTCTAACACTGCAAAGTATCTTCGATTAGGAGATGGTTATCATTATGCCTGGAGAACTTGATTACCCAATTCACTGAGAGCTTAGGCAATGATGTGGATTCATCATTTGATGATGGATGGTTATCTTCATGTGGTTTGGAGACGGTGACACCTTGGTTTGCCATGGAGGAATTTTGGGTCTTCGATGAGATGTCAGTTAATGATGTCATCCAAATCATATGATCTTTCTTTTAGGAGATGATCACAATGTTATGATATGTTCCTAATCTCATTGTTAGAACTATGACAATGATCTTGTTAGTTCTCTTTTTTTGAGTATTAATCATTTGTTGGAGCTTCACGATTTTTCAAGGTTGCATTTGAGTTAGCATGGATTGATTAGTGGATGCTCATGGAGACTAGAGAGATTTGGATGAGGCTATGAGATCTCATGTTTTCTAGGATCATGGGTTCACATGGTTACTCTTTAATAAGGATTCCAGCAAAAAGACTGATGAGCGTACACCTAGTTATGGATGTGCATCCATTATGGACTGAACAGAACGTTGTCATTTATTGTAAGATTTTATTGGTTGGTGTTGTGTGCTCATGACAATCTAGTATCCCACACTTGGTCTACTCAATAGATGAATGATCTGAGAGATATTGCCCACCTAGTTTTCAGATGCATTCTTTATTTTTGTATCTTTTCTTCTCATGTAAACTAGTCTTGAATAATATTAGTTCTAAAGACTTGTTGAGAAGAAGATGCATGGTTTTATGGATTTTTGTTGTTCTCCTTGTTGTTGGTCTTAAGCTATGGATCTACTTCAAAGGACTTATTTGGAGAGGTACATGAAATAGTTTGTGGCTTTGAGCGTGTTCCCTTTTTCTTGGGATGTAATGTCCACTTTTGTAAATGCCCTAGTTTTTGCCCTAAAATGACATTTTTTTTTCAAATAAGAGATGTAAGATGGCTAGAAGCATAACTTTACCCATTAGATCCTGACTAAGACTCCTCAATCTTGCTCAATATAAGATCATTTTTTCCTACTAGGGTTAGGAACATTATCTAAATCATCATTGCAGTTTACATAATATGCATGTGTAATCCCTTTGGGCTTTACCCAATGACTCATCCATGCTATGAAGCCCACAAAAGATCATACAAGGCACCTTGAGACTATCCATCAAGATCAAGGGCACGGAAGTACATCCGTCATTCAGCCTCCTAAGAGGAATGGAAATACATCCACCATATTGGGCACGGATGTATATCCGCCATATCGGCCTCCTAATGGGCACAAAAGTATATACACCATATTGGCCTCCTATTGAGCTTGAATGGACCACTCGGTTATTTGTTCTCCTTAGTTGCCCACATCTCCCCTTCATAATGAAATGGTAGATATGATGAAGCTTCTAAGGGATCATTAAATCTATTCTATTATGCATATGCAGAATTATAACAAAGGCAATAATGTATACACAACAGCAAAAATATAATATTCCTTAATAATAGCTCAGCCAAGATGTAATGCATTATATCTCATACCACATTGTTGAGAGAGATATCTGAGCTGCTAGTTAATATATTTATCTCTGAAACCGAAGGCTCTTTTCAATGCCTATAATTGTTGTTTTTGTGATGTCACACATTTAGGGACTCGTCCCTGCTGTTTATAATTTATTTAAATATCTCTGGTGTATATGTGTTTCTGCTGCTTCCTCTTCAATGCTGATCACTTTTGGATCCAAAACTAATGATTGTCTTTCTTCGGTGCAATGATCTGCTGTAATTTACTGCCTTTACATTCTTACTGCTTATAAATTTATAATTCAAATCAGATCGGATTTTGATCTCTTCCCTAGATAATACAGATTACTGCACTTTCATGAACTAAACTTAGAATCCAATTTCATATTCTGCTTGTCTGCTTACTTTATAAACCAATATATTCCATTATTTTTATAGAGGGTCCAATCGCACAGTAGCTAATTATATCAGATTAGATTCTTCTCTTCCTTTACCTTATTTTCTGATTATAGATCAAATAGCTTATTTTCATTTATTCAATTGATTCTTTTGGATGGTCCCCCAAATGATTTTGTCCTTCCTCTTATATTTTCAAGCAAGGAATCACATCTTTTCACTAAGTTCATTGCTCTTGCAAATGATGCAACCCTTCATCACCACATTTGGAGAATGATAATTTAACATTAATTAATCTCTTTCATTGTAGGAGATTACTGCCTTATTTTACTGAGTCAGCCATTGTGGTAAACAGCTCCATTTTAACCCAGTCGGCCTTTATTCATGCTGTCGCCTAGCAGGGATATATTTGAGTCGGCCTCTAAATATCATGTTGCTACCTAGGAAAGATAATTGTGAGTCGGCCCTTCATAGTGAACAGCAAATTTATTGGTTATTATTATTTTTCTGCCTTATGTTTTATTCCTGATCAGCCCTAACTATCTATTTGCCTAGGATTTATTATTTATAGCTGCAGTTGTGCAACCTGTTTTGGAGAGGACATTGCATGGGAATGGATGATTTGTTTGATCTACCTTTGGTATAAGAGGCTTACATCTGTTGCTGCCATGCTTCATTCATTTAAGTATTAGATGTCAATATCCTTTCAGTTTTGGATTGTTGAAGGAGATTTTACATTGCACAGCTAGGTACATGTTAGTATGGAACAAGGATATGGATTGATTTGCAGGTTCTCTCTTAGGTCATGTTCTTCTTCCTGGATGTTTTCTTTTCACATGATTGAGTGTGAAGAACTTGGAGACCTATAGAGGCTTCTGGTCAGAAAGGTATTGCAGCATATTTGTTTGCACAATTAGCAAATCAGTGAATGTATAATTGACACTGTGTTAAGTACTTATAGATAGACTTGATATGCTTTGATCTATTTTCAAATTTGACATTACTCGAGCAATTGGAGTTTCTAGACATATGCCTGGTTATCCTCTATGATATCTCGGTTTGTTGATTACTGATGTGATGATGAGTTTGCATGTTTCACTGGATTTGAATCTACGAGTTACGTAAGTTAAGGATTAGCTACCTATTGTGAGGTTTTCACACCATCACTCCATTGCAAATGGGGACCCCCTCTTTTTTTGCTTTAGCGGTAGTTGTAATGGTCTTAGGTATGTTTAGTCGGCAACATTTTCAAGTCTCCAAGTCAAGGAAGTAATTTCGAGCAATTTTGGCCTACTAGGAAGTCAAGTCTGTCTGGGATGTAAGCAAAAGTTGGGCTAAGCTACTCATGGAGATGGAGTTGGAACCAAGGGATTTGGAATGGAATGAGTTAAAACCTTTTGAAAATCCTTGTTCCAGCTCCAATTTGACCTTAGAAAGCCAAGAAAGGTTGAGGGAGGTAACGTTACTGAAGGCATACTGAATCTTGAAATTTGGCTAGCTTTGAAATTTTTTGAAAACTCCCAAAATCTAGATTCTTTATTATAACTTCTATGAAGCTGAGACCTATCTCAAACCTCCTAACAGTATTTATACAAATATAAGTTAAAGTATAAGAAATAAATGTAACTTATACTTAAATGTTATATATATATAAATCCTCCCACCTCTTGAGCTAAAAATGACTAAGTTTTGAAATGACAGAGATTTCCCATCAGGTGTCGGAATCCGACCCTCTTTGGGAAATATTGGCCAAACTATGCAAAATTATGCCCCCTTCAATTAAGCCTTCAATGCATAACATGATGAGAACTTGAGAATTTGAATGAAGTAATGTGGGAGAAGGGCAGATTTAATGGCTCCAGACTTCGAAAATTTTTGATCAAGTTCTGAAAATGCCCAAGAAGGGTCAGAATCTAACCAACCGAGGAATTTGGAATGGAATGAGTTCAAACCCATTGAAAATCCTTGTTCCAGCTCCAATTTGACCTTAGAAAGCCAGGAAAGGTTGAGGGAGGTAACGTTGCTAAAGGCATACTGAATCCTGAAATTTGGCTAAGTCTGGAATTTTTTGAAAACTCCCAAAATCTAGATTCTTTATTATAACTTCTATGAAGCTGAAACCTATCTCAAACATCCTCACAGTATTTATTCAAATATAACTTAAAGTATAAGAAATAAAAGTAACTTATACTTAAATGTTATATATATATATATATCCTCCGACCTCTTGAGCTAAAAATGACTAAGTTTTGAAATGACAGAGATTTCCCATCAGGTGTCGAAATCCGACCCTCTTTGGGAAATATTGCCCAAACTATGCAAATTTTGCCCCCTTCAATTAAGCCTCCAATGCATAACATGATGAGAACTTGCAAATTTGAATGAAGTAATGTGGGAGAAGGGCAGATTTAATGGCTCCAAACTTCGAAAAAAATTTATCAAGTTCTGAAAATGCCCAAGAAAGGTCAGAATCCGACCAACCAAGGGATTTGGAATAGAATGAGTTAAAACCTTTTGAAAATCCTTGTTTCAGCTCCAATTTGACCTTAGAAAGCCAGGAAAGGTTAAGGGAGGTAACGTTGCTAAAGGCATACTGAATCCTGAAATTTGGCTAAGTTTGGAATTTTTTGAAAACTCCCAAAATCTAGATTCTTTATTATAACTTCTATGAAGCTGAAACCTATCTCAAACATCTGAACAGTATTTATACAAATATAACTTAAAGCATAAGAAATAAATGTAACTTATACTTAAATGTTATATATATATAAATCCTCCCACCTCTTGAGCTAAAAATGACTAAGTTTTGAAATGACAGAGATTTCCCATCAGGTGTCGGAATCCAACCCTCTTTGGGAAATATTGTCCAAACTATGCAAAATTATGCCCCCTTCAATTAAGCCTCCAATGCATAACATGCTGAGAACTTGCGAATTTGAATGAAGTAATGTGGGAGAAGGGCAGATTTAATGGCTCTAGACTTCGAAAAAAATTTATCAAGTTCTAAAAATGCCCAAGAAGGGTCAGAATCCAACCAACCAAGGGATTTGGAATGGAATGAGTTAGAACCTTTTGAAAATCCTTGTTCCAGCTCCAATTTGACCTTAGAAAGCCAAGAAAGGTTGAGGGAGTTAACGTTGCTGAAGGCATACTGAATCCTGAAATTTGGCTAAGTCTGGAATTTTTTGAAAACTCCCAAAATCTAGATTCTTTATTATAACTTCTATGAAGCTGAAACCTATCTCAAACATCCTAACAGTATTTATACAAATATAACTTAAACTATAAGAAATAAATGTAACTTATACTTAAATGTTATATATATAAATCCTCCCACCTCTTGAGCTAAAAATGACTAAGTTTTGAAATGACAGAGATTTCCCATCAGGTGTTGGAATCCGACCCTCTTTGGGAAATATTGCCCAAACTATGCAAAATTTTGCCCCCTTCAATTAAGCCTCCAATGCATAACATGATGAGAACTTGCGAATTTGAATGAAGTAATGTGGGAGAAGGGCAGATTTAATGGCTCCAAACTTCGAAAAAAATTTATCAAGTTCTGAAAATGCCCAAGGGTCAGAATCCGACCAACCAAGGGATTTGGAATGGAATGAGTTAAAACTTTTTGAAAATCCTTGTTCCAGCTCCAATTTGTTGGTATTTTCAGATTTTCACCAAGGAATATATTCAATCTAGAGATCTAACAAAACTAAACATAGGGTATGAATAAATAAACAAGTAGAAGGAAGATAATACCCGGATTGTAACTCAGAAATCTGTCCTTGGGGTCTTTAAAATCTGATCCTTCAATCTTCTTGATCTGCCCTAAATTCGCCCAATCTAGGGCTGCTTTTATTTGCCATGTAGCAGCCCCAATTCGCTGCCTAGGGGGTCTGCTGCAATTCGCCATGTAGCAGCCCTAAATCGCTGCCTAGGGTCTGCCATAAATTCGCCAAACTCTGCTGCAAATTCGCCCTTTAATGTCTGCTGAAATTCGCCCAGCTGCTGCAACAATTCGCCCATCTAGGGCTGCATAAATTCACCCTAGATCTCTGCCATATATTGGCCTCATAATTCGCCTATAAATCGCAGACTTGGAGAGAAGCACAAAGATAGACTTGAGGTCTTCATCCTTCTGAAAACCGCCTACGTTGTTGCATCCAATGCAACTCAAAGTCAGACGTAGTTCTGATTATTATTTCTTGCTTCTATCATTCTCCAAGTCGCTCTTATATATGAGCAATTAAGATAAAACCCTTGGCCTCCAAGTTGGCCGACTTGGGCCCATAATAAATAATAATCTTATATTTATTATTATCTTAATTACAACTTGGGCCCTCCAAGTATTAAATCGATCTTCAAATAAATAATAAATAACTCCTTTATTTATTATTATATATTATTATTATAATGACAACTTGGGCCCTCCCAAGTATAGATTAATTAAATCATTATAGATAAACAATAGATAATAAATATCCCTTATTTATTATCATTGTTTAAATCGTTTATAATAAATATATCTCCATATATTTATTATATATATATTTCCAATTATCCAATTGGTTGATCTTTGTCGTAAAGGCCAAAATATCAACACAATTTGACCTTAGAAAGCCAGGAAAGGTTGAGGGAGGTAACGTTGCTGAAGGCATACTGAATCCTGAAATTTGGCTAAGTCTGGAATTTTTTGAAAACTCTCAAAATCTAGATTCTTTATTATAACTTCTATGAAGCTGAAACCTATCTCAAACATCCTAACAGTATTTACACAAATATAACTTAAAGTATAAGAATGCCCAAGATGGGTCAGAATCCGACCCTCCTTGGGCAATCTTCGCCCATCTTTATAGATTTCCGCCCAGCCATCAAGCAAACAAAGTGCAAATGCTAAGTCGGCCTTGAGATAATATTAAAAGTTTAAACAAAACAAATACAATCCCTATGCAGGTCAGCTTTATATGGGTGAAATGAATTACATTAAATAAAATTAAATTTCTATTGGCTAAAAGGCCAAAGTCAGCCTTCTTGAGTAAGGTGCCTCCTCAACCTCCAAATCGCCTATAAATGAAAGCTCAATGCATTTCATTCTAACACCAAATCAAAAACAAATTTACCTCTGCATATACCTGCAAAATTTACCCTCGATATTAGCAAGCGAATCAGTTCCATAGAAGGCAGCAAATTACTCTATGAGGGTGGCAAATTGACTTGCAAGGGACAGGTCAACATAAGAGAAAGAGCAGGATTTCCATAGGGCAGTAGTAATGCACTTTTACAGTCAATTCTCCTTTCTAATCTGAGATGAAAGAGGCATCGTAATGATAAATCTGGGCATGTCAGAGCAGCCCAAAACGAATTCAAAGTCCAGAATTTCATCAAATTCATTTCAGAATTGCACTTAGATCAAAATTAGGGAGATTTTTGCACGGAAAAGGGATTTGATTTCAGATTAGAAAGGTTTCATAATGGCAATAAAATCTGAAAGAAACTTTACTTCATGAAAATTCTAAGTCTTCTTTCATTTTGTTCATTTGTTCATCAATTTTACAAACTTAATGCTCCTTTCTTTTGTTTTTGCAAGGAAGATAGGAAACAAGGTTGCAAGAGGGATGGTGCAGGAAGACTTCAAGCTTGTGGCTTTCATGTGAGAAGGAGAGGACTCTACATCATGATCATCTAAGAAATTTCAAATTGAGATCAAAACAAATTCAAGAGATCAAGTTCAAGAACTTAACTACATGAGGACAATTTCATCAATTACACCAATGCAGTCAAGGATTATATAAAACTTATAATCTCAAGGATGCCAATCCAAGTCAAAATAATGGGAAAACTCAAGGAGATGGAGAAGATTCGAAGATGAGACCATTTGGGAAAATGCCATCATATTCATCCTCAAGCAGATTCGGAAGAGTTAATCAAAGTTAGAAAGGTTGAGTGTCAAGATTTTCTTCATCAAGAGTTACTTTCTAACAATTGACCAAGAAATATTTGCAATTTTAACAGACATTTTCTCAAGCCAGAATTCAAAGCACATGCTATTAAATGGATCAACAGGATAAGGATGATGAGGTGGCAATTGGTGGCCTTCTCCAATCAGAAAATTCCAGATTCAAGAGCAAGGAATCAAATTATGCCAAGTGTCCTATTTTCTCATTGGTTGGAAAAATCATTGTAATTTTCTTATTGGGTCATGATTTGGTGCCCTCATGTAATTGGTTGTGAATTTGGTAACCCTAATTAGGGTTTGAAGGGATGAATCTCAGCCCTTGATCTTAGATTGATCTTGGCCCTTCGTTGTAATTGGACATCTATAAAAGGCCAAGGCCTTCTCATTTGTAAGGGGTTAGAAAGTAAGATTCATTAGATTAGAGAAGCAGTAAATAGTTAGAAGTAGAGTAGGCTAGCTAAGGGAGAGACTTGATCAAATTGTTGCTATAATGCTTCTCAAAGTAATTGATAGTTCATTGTTGATTCTTCATGGTGAGTTACTTAATGTTGCTTTGAAGTGTTGCATGGTTTCCTCAATCTTTCAGTTGGAGTAGATTTATTTTCATGTTGAAGTAGTTTAGTTGGATGAAAGTAATTGTGGATGTTACTTGCTTGACTCGAACAAATCAGGGCCACTAGCCTCTTGTTGATTGTAAGTGTGCCTTGTGTGGTAAGTCAATGATTGAAAGCACGTAAGTTCAATTGATATTCAATCTTTAGTTTGCATCCATTTGATGGGATTGAAGAAGAGATATTGATTTGAAAACCATTCGAGTGTTCCTTAGAAGCTTGCACTAGGTGGGTGGAGTCATTGATTAAGCTACATCTAATAGAGTCCAAGTCATCCATGATTCCTTGCATTCGTAGTTAGAAGTAGAAGTAGAAGTAAGTTTAAGTTCAAGTTGGAGTGGAAGTTGAAAGATCAAAACAATATTTTCATTGCACATTGTGAAGCCAAATCCTTAGAAATGCAAGCAGTTGATATCCATTGAATGAATAGCGCAAGTCCCCTAAGTGATTACTAGCAAATCACATTATTTCACTGAGCGAGTATCAATGATAGAAGGAACCTTGAAGTCATTTCATGATCTTATTTTGCAAGCTTAGCATGAGAGATGACCTTATATCAAGAGAGGATTGAATATTTGGCGTTTCATTCCGAAACATCGAGTGTTTGATTCTGCATGTTGTAGTGGAACAAAACTCACATCAACAATTTTCTTGTAGTGGGATGCCTCAAATGTGGATTGTCTGTATCTAAGAGATTGTTTCAATGGTGATGCACACTTTGTTAGTTAGCCATGTTTGCAGCCATTTGTGCATTGGTATGTTTCATTGAGATAGGAGGTTGAATATACAAAGGCTTGTTTGTAGATTTAGACCTGGTACGTTGATGGCATGAAGTTTTATCTATGTTGGTATACCCTGGTTTAAGGTATGATTAGCTTGGATGAGTTGCAATTTGTGGTAGTTGCTATTCCTTGTTAATTTTGGTAGCTAGACCGGATTCTAGCTTCACATTATTTTAATTAGGAGAATTAAAATAATGAATTAATTATTTAATTGGAGAATTAAATAACAATTTTAATTGTGAAGATTGGGTGAAGTAATTATTTAATTGAAAAATTAAATAATATATTGTGAGATTAAATTATTTAATTGGAGAATTAAATAATATAGAGATTAAATTATTTAATTGAAGAATTAAATAATTTATTCATGGTAGTTATTTTAATTAGAGAATTATAATAATAATATAAATTGAATTAATTATGAGTTGGGCCCAAATTATGGCATCAATATAAATGAAAGGTTTTATTGTAATTTCAAGGTCAGCCTTGGAGGCCGACCTTGCATTGTAATTGTTCTCCCTCATATATATGAGGATTTGATTATTGTAAATCACACAAGCAATCACAATTTGGACTGCGATCTGAACATATAAGGCAGCGATCTTGTTGTGAGATTTTCACACCATCGCCCCATTGCAAATGGGGACCCCCTCTTTTGCTATCTTACTGTTGTTAGTTGGGCTGCAAGTGAGTAGAATTGAAAATTTAACTAAGTATTGAGGTGAGAGAGTAACCTGGTTTAATTTGGCTAAGGCTGGGAGGTGGAGCGAAAATTGAAGTTGGGATAGGTAGAGGTAAAATTTGGCTAAGTTTAAAATATTTTGGAGATGGGACTTGTTTCTTTGTTCAATCAAATCGTTGCTCATCTTTGAGCCGGGCACATTTTGCTTCCATCTAATCGTTGCTCATCTTTGAGCTAAGCACATTTTGCTTCCATCTAATTGTTGCTCATCTTTGAGTCGGGCACATTTTGCTTCCATCTAATCGTTACTCATCTTTGAGCCGCGCACATTTTGCTTCCATCTAATCGTTGCTCATCTTTGGGCCGGGCACATTTTGCTTCCATCTAATCGTTGCTTATCTTTGAGCCGGGCACATTTTGCTTCCATCAAATCGTTGCTCATCTTTGAGCCGAGCATATTTTGCTTCCATCTAAACGATGCTCATCTTTGAGCCGAGCATATTTTGCTTCCATCAAATTGTTGCTCGTCTTTGGGCTAAGCCTTTTTTCCTGCCATGTAATTTGTGTCTCATCTTGAGGCTGGGGCCTCTTTTCATATAACAAATTTGGTGTCTCATCTCGCAATGCATAGCGTTAGGGCTAGAGTTTTTTATGACAAACTTAAATTCGAATCAAGTAAGGCCTTGTTTAGGCCCTCTAGGCTGTTGATAACGAAGCGTATAGCCCAGATTTCGAAGGGCAATGGTTGTGCTTACATCTGCCCCTTTAAATTTGACAGTATGATCACAAAATTTGAAGTTTTGACTCCCCAAAGCAGTAGTTATACCCAGAATTCGAATCAGACCTGCAAAACAATTGAAAATGGATTAAAATGGCTTTAAGCCTCCCTTTATATGAGGTGGTTTGCATTTGGATTGGGCCTACCCTAAATTGCATTGATTAATTCCTCAATACATGGCCATGTGGACCCTTAATTAAATCAAATCTGGGCATTAAATCAAATGAGATCTGGGCATTAATTCATATATTGCAAAGCCAAATCTTTAGCAGTGAAAGTAAGTTGACACCTTTGAATAAATTACGTAAGCCCGCCTAAGTGATTAAACAACAAATCACATCATTTCAACTGAGTTAGATATCCACAAGTGTAAGGAACCTTGGAGTCATTTCATGATCTTCATTGCAAAGCTTAGCATGGGAGATGACTTTGTTCAAGAGAGGATTTAATGTTTTATGTTTCTCGAAGCATTGAATATTTAGTCCTGCATGTTGTGTAAGTGGAACAAAACTCGCATCAACAGAAATTGGCGCTAGAAGGAGGGCATGAACAAAGTTCAATCATGGACTATCAACAACAATGAGCTTTCATGTTATATTTGAGATGTGAGAAATCTCTTCAAAATTTCAAAAAAAAAAAAAAAAAATTAAAAATTAGAAAATCAAAAGGAAAAGACTTCTCAATGGATGGGCAATGGTTTCATGGTCAAGGCATTCATCCAATTGACATTGCTCGATTTTGAGAGGCTTTGAATGCACAATTGTATCCACAGAATTTGTCCGAATTGGCATCACCTTGCGAGTGCAAGATTCATGGGACAACCATACATGATGAGCTTAATTGTTTGACATTTTTGTCAAGAGTGGATTTGGTATTTCAAAAGAAGATGTTCTTTTGGGATATCCTCAAACCAGTCCCATTTTCTGGATCGAATGATAGAGTTAACATGTTTGTGAATAATTTCAAGGAAATGATAAAGAAGCGACTAAGTGAGGAGGAACTATATGTGGAAGATATGTTGCTCTCTGGTTGGTGTAGATTACACAATATGAGACACTCAGAATATACTTGTCAACCATGTCGGGATATCATAAAGCAGGCTAAGCAAGAGATGGGATGGTTTGATTGTGAGCAACCGAATACAGACGAAATTTGGAGTGCGCACCTTGAACAAATGAGTTTGGCGTCAAAGGAAGGCATCAAGGATCGCATTCATCACTTAGATTGGAAACCAAAAGATGAGCGTATTGTATCCTCTTCCGACAAAGAAGAAAGCAACTTGCGAGAGGATGGCGTGGTTGAACCTAATGACCAAAACATTCATGTGGAAGATGAGCCTTCACACTTTACTCCTCAAGAGGAAGAAGTTGACAAGAAAATTAAGGAAGCAATTGAATTCATCCAAAGAAGAGTAAGCACATCAGACAAAGATCCACACCTTTAGGAGCTAGAAGAAGATCATAACGAGTTTGAAGGGGTAATCCTTGGTGAACTTTCCCTCATGCTACAAAGTCGAATTCTTGAGGACAAGTTGGAAGAAATCTCTAGCACCCTTCATGAAAGAAGCAATCAAGTGGACAAGTTGAACAAGGAATTGCAAGTTACTACAAGTGAATCAAGATATGAGGAAAAGTTTGATAAAGCATTCCAGGACATCATTACCACCATATTCTTTGGGGGGATGCTTAAGGATCTTAGGGAAGAAATACGAATGGCAAGTTGTTGCAAGTGGCATAATTCTCCATCAACTCCGACCTCCAAAGGCTTTGCCATTTGGGATTGATGAACTTATGAAGACATTTGAGGACCTCCCTGTCAGTTTTGAGGATTCCAAGGGTGATGAGATTCCACATGATGAATTGCAAGATGTTCCTAAAGAGAAATCTACATGCAGCTCCATGGAAGAAGAAAGTAAAGAACAATTTGGGTTGATGTTATTGTTGGATGTAGCATTTGATTAGCTTGAGGAGATATTTGAGGGAGGACTCTTCATAGAATCCTTGATTTTTGAAGATACACTTAACGATGTTCATAAAGATGCATGGTTCATGCGGTATAGGGGCAAGCCACCTAAGGCAGTATTCCAAGGCCTTGATTTCATGACTGATCCTGCCTTGATCACTCACGAGTTTGATGTTGAGATTAGTGGGATGATCCATCACCAACTTCGACCTCCTGAAGTCGTGGAGAATTTGCAGGTTCCATTTGAATTTGAGTCATGCCAGGTTGTTTCTTTCCCTGCTCTTAATGTTCAAAGTTGTGAAAGTTGTTATTTTGATTATGGAAATTTTGGAAAGAAAACTTGTTTATGGATTGATCATGGACCTGATGAATTTCCTCAATTGTTGATCTTGCATGATAATATTCTTGAGTTTGAGTTGGAGGTAACAAATTTTTTTCAGAGTATAAGGATGAGTTTGCAAGATTGAGAACGATCACCCAAACCTTGTTACTCTTGAACATCCTAAAAAACCATGTTAGATCAAGTGTATATATCAGTCCAATCGGTGTCATCCCTTTAGAGTCTTTTGCATAGTTAGAGTAGGTTTGTCTTGAACCATTTGGTTCAAGAGAGTTAGAGTAGTTTCTCCTTTTTGTCAGTCAATTTAATTGTCTTAGGGAGCCCGGATAGTAATTTGCCTTGAGTCAGTTGACTCGAAGTTTGTTTGAGGGGCTTAGTTGGTTTCCTTAGAAGGTCAGTTTGTAGGTTTGCCTTGAGTCGTTTGACCCGGGTGGTTTGCTTTAGTCTAGGAGCTTGCTTTGGTTAGTTCAGTTTAGAGGGATCCAAATTGGTGAGAAAGGCGATGATTATACACTCTGGTGTTCCCCCAATAGTTTTGTTCAGTTTATTTCTTGGGTATATCTTTGTGGGGTTCCCTTGAATTGGAGATTAGATTCCTAATAGCTTTATCCCACGAAAAGGATTTGTCCTAAATTTGGATTGGGTCATGTTTGTGTTTTGAGTACCTGAGTCTTTCGATTACAACATTTTATTCTCACTTAATTGCTTCGGGTTCTTTGGTAGTTTCAAAGTGAAGTTGGATTTAGTGAAAATCTTACACCTACTCCAACACCACTGTGGTCTTCCAAACCCTCTACGGGTTTCATTGCCTGCAAGCCAAGCAAAAGATTGAAAGTGCGAAGAGAAGAAATATCATGAGAAAACAGAGAAAAATGAAAAAATGATGAAAAAGTGAAATATCCAATAAAAAAAATGAAAAGGTAGATTTGGCTCAAGGGTGTGCAAGCATTTCTACAGGTGCTATAAAAATAATCACTAAAGGTAGAATCATGTCTGTGGTGCCACAACGATAACCTCGTCAGGGCTATGGGCGCCTGACTGGCAGCGAAACTCTATCCAGGATGCTCTTGGAGTAAGGATATAAAAATAGCTAAGTTCAATGGATCTAAGAGGCTTTCCAAGGTTCTTGTCGAGCAAGAATGAATCACTTGCACACACATGGGTAATCAAGGACAGAGGCTCTTAGCTCAATTCATGGTTTCTTCCATTTTGAGTGCATTTCCTAGTTGTAGGATAGGTGAAAATGCAGTTCGTCAAATATTTTTTGGTTCCAGTCGAATTTTATCTTTGAAATGTTCGGGAACATTGCTTTGGGTGGATGCTAGATGTTGTGAGATTTTCACACCATCACCCCATTGCAAATGGGGACCCCCCTCTTTTGCTATCTTACTGCTATTAGTTGGGCTACAAGTGAGTAGAATTGAAAATTTAACTAAGTATTGAGGTGAGAGAGTAACCTGGTTTAATTTGGCTAAGGCTGGGAGGTGGAGCGAAAATTGAAGTTGGGATAGGTAGAGGTAAAATTTGACTAAGTTTAAAATATTTTGGAGATGGGACTTGTTTCTTTGTTCAATCAAATCGTTGCTCATCTTTGAGCCGGGCACATTTTGCTTCCATCTAATCGTTGCTCATCTTTGAGCCGAGCACATTTTGCTTCCATCTAATCGTTGCTCATCTTTGAGCCGAGCACATTTTGCTTCCATCTAATCGTTGCTCATCTTTGAGCCGGGCACATTTTGCTTCCATGTAATCGTTGCTTATCTTTGAGCCGGGCACATTTTGCTTCCATCAAATCGTTGCTCATCTTTGAGCTGGGCACATTTTGCTTCCATCAAATCGTTGCTCATCTTTGAGCCGAACATTTTGCTTCCATCTAAACGATGCTCATCTCTGAGCCGAGCATATTTTTGCTTCCATCAAATTGTTGCTCGTCTTTGGGCTAAGCCTTTTTTCCTACCATGTAATTTGTGTCTCATCTTGAGGCTGGGGCCTCTTTTCATATAACAAATTTGGTGTCTCTTCTCACAATGCATAGCATTAGGGCTTGAGTTTTTTATGACAAACTTAAATTCGAATCAAGTAAGGCCTTGTTTAGGCCCTCTAGGCTGTTGATAATGAAGCGTATAGCCCAGATTTCGAAGGGCAATGGTTGTGCTTACATCTGCCCCTTTAAATTTGACAGTATGATCACAAAATTCGAAGTTTTGACTCCCCAAAGCAGCAGTTATACCCAGAATTCGAATCAGACCTGCAAAACCATTGAAAATGAATTAAAATAGCTTTAAGCCTCCCTTTATATGAGGTGGTTTGCATTTGGATTGGGCCTACCCTAAATTGCATTGATTAATTCCTCAATACATGGCCATGTGGACCCTTAATTAAATCAAATCTGGGCATTAAATTAAATCAGATCTGGGCATTAATTCAATGAAGCGGCCCCCTAATTGATGAAACGTGTGGCCTTTTTAATGACATTGGGCCCAAAATTCTAGGCAAAACAACCTTGGAAAATACTGTATGGGTTGGGGATTGGGTCAGACCTGATTTGGGCCCCATATAATGAAGCATGTGGCCACATAGGACCTCTACATCAAAGCACTCAAGCCCAAATCCGACCCAAGCAATTAAATAATGGGCACTAAAATCGAGGTGAGATCACAAATTGAAAATTAAATGCTAAATGCAAGGTGCAAAACTCAATGATATTTAATAATATTGGAAGCTGTAAAGTGCAGATCTGGGCACTAAATTCGATGCATGGTTTGTTGTAAAATGAAAGTGAATTAAATGTCGGATAATCTCAGTTCAAAGTTCGAGACAAGTTGTTTTAGCAATCATTTAAGTGGCACAAACTCCATTGCAAAGCATTTAGCAATTCAAATCTTGCCTCGAGTTTAGCCATGGAGGCTTTGTATTTAATGATCATTTGTAATTAAAGAGAGGGATCGAATTTAATGTCAAAGATGGGAATTAAATGCTAATGCAACTGCCATTTAATGGCAAATTTGCAAGCATTTTCTATATAAATTGAATCATTCAACAATTTGAAAACATTTTTCATTGCAAACAAAGACAAACAAAGTGCTGGATTTCGAATTTACAGGGCAGATATAGGAGTTGTTTTGCAACTGTGGAGGAGCAGAGATAAGATCTGCCTCATTTTTAGCACACTTTGGCATAGAAAAGCACCACCACACCTATTACATTAGTCACTATGAAGCAACAACAGTCATCATTATCCAAAGGGACTATTTTCCTATCAGCTACATGTCTGAACTTCATCTCGGAACACTTTGATTTGCTGCAGGTCTGTTAGCAGCCTCATTGTCACATGATTTTGAACCCAATTACAAGTTAGGATCCAATGATGGGCCATTTAATTTGTGTCTCAGACATTAGACATAGACACATAAATTGAACATAGCTGCTATCTTCAGATTTGGGCATGTATATCAGATCTGGTTTAACATCTTAATCACGTCTTTTGACCGGGCCTACATAAGTTGAGGTTAGCATTACTTGTAGTAGAACTCCTAGCATTAAAGAAAATCAGTTTGTAAAGTTTTTAAAGGCATATGGAGTCAAGATCAGTCCATTTATAAGTCTGATATGAATGACAGAGATTCTGATTTTAATGGCTTGACTTGTACTAACCTCTGATTTTGATATCAGATTCAAGGAAAAATACAGTCCTGATTATGTTGTTTATTGCAAGGTCAAGCATGGAGAGAGGAGCTGAGAACATCTCAAGGCCAAGACCTCAACCCAAGGAGACAAAGGACATGCCAGCCCAAGAAGGATAGAAGATGATGTTGACGAAGATGGAAGAGGATTCATCAACAATGAGATAAAAAAAGGATCAAGACATCCAAGGGAGCAACTTAGAGGATTAAGACAAGAGAGAAAAGATGAAGAAATTTCAAGAAGGAGCAGTTGAAGATGAGCCATCACAATTGAAGGATTAACAAATGATCGCTCCTCAACAATTAGGGGGGTATTTATCAAGTTTAAAGGATGAGTTTGCTAAGGTGGCAGCCATATCCTCATTCAATAGAAGCATGCCAAGTGTCACATAGTGACAATTTGATGAGATTATGTCCAGGTTCTGATGCAGGAGCATCATGGGTGTAAGAGCAATCTTGCATCACCCAAAAATATTTCTGTTTTTATTTTCAATAAGGGCTATTTTAGTGCAGAGCTGCTATTTATGGAAAGTTACTATTTTTGGTAATTTTTGCATGTGCTCAGAATGATCTGATTTCTTTCTTGGAGGTTCATTTTGGTCGTGTAAGTCTGCCAGTAAAGTTTCATTGCCAGATCAAGTGTATATTGGAAGATATTGAAGATTTTCGGTATTGGCAGCAGGGTACAGAAACTTTGAACTCAGTTTTGAAGGCTTTAGAGGCCCCGGATGAGGTCGAAAATTTGGGTGACGGGCACTTGCGCGGGTCAAGCCTGTAGAGCGCTTCGTGGCGTTTCCGAAATGGGGTTATAATAGCCGATCGGGTCAACTGGTGATGACTTATGGTCTTCGGAAGTTGGGCCACCCGAAATGGCAGAAAATAATTTTCTTCAAAATTTATGTTCGGGTTTCAAAGGTTATCTTGAGCCGACTATGATGTAATAAAATGTAAAATAAAATAATTCTAAGTTTGGTCGGCCTTATTGGCTAAAATTCTGGAACCTTCCCAGGCGGTGGATAATTGCCTATATAAGGAAGGCTGTATTATTGTCTTAGGCAGTTCAGAATAGTTCTGGGTAGTAGATCTGGGTAATAGTTCGAGGCTTTGTCCTACAGAATATTGTAAGGGAATGCCCATGTGGCTTTGCATATTGTAATTCTGAAAGTTTGTAATTCCACATTTGTGGAGATAATAAGAAGCCAATTTTCTGTTCTTGCATATTGTTGTTGTTTCTCTATTTCTGTTATGTGTTTGTGGTATTAAGGGGAGCACCCTTCATCAGGTTCATTGAATGTGAAGGAGGATAAGGATAAGCAGCACATTTCCCAAGGTGATGAGGTGGCTTCTTCTACATGTGCCCTCTTCTTAGTGGTCCACATGTCGTTGATCCTTATCCGGTTATTAAGGATTTGAATTTTCTTATTGGCCCATGGAGGCAATGTAAATTTTCTATTGGCCCACATGGTGGTGCTTAATTATAATTGGGTGGGTATTAAATATTTGCAGTAGGTGGTTATGGAAACCCTAATCAAGGCTTTTGCCTCTTAATCTCGGCCCTTGATTTAAAGTTTTTGCCTCTTAATCTTGGCCACTCACTGTATTTGAAGCCTCTATATAAGGCCTTCTGCTCTCATTTGTAAACATCGGAAGATTGAAGAAGATTGTTGCTTAAGTAATGCCATTATCATTCTTCTTATCATTGTTGTGTCTTGCATGGTGATTGAGTTGGAACACTTGGTGTTATTGCATGGTTTCTACTTCCACAATTAGAATAGGATTTTATTTCAAAGTTGTTAGAGTAAGAGTAGAAGTAGATAGATTGTGTGGTGATATTGGTGGATGTTTGATTGGATTCCATAAAACTAGGCCACTAGCTCCTTGTAGATGCAAGGGTGCCCTATGTGGTAGTCTAGTACTTGTGCTCAAGTTCAATTGGCATTAGATCCTTAATTTGTACTCCAAGTTCGATTGAGGGGAAGGTGTTGATATGAAAACCATTTGAGATCCTTTGAAGCTTTGCACTAGGTGGAAGTGAAGTCGCAGGCAAGCCTCCATTTGGTAAGAGTCCTAGTCCATCCATTAATTCCCCATCCATAGTTAGAAATAGAAGTAGTCTAGGTAGTAGAAGTTTGAAGAGCAAAGTTGGAAGTGATATAAATCACGGATATATATACTTTATCATATATTGCAAAGCCAAATCTTTAGCAGTGCAAGTAAGTTGACACCTTTGAATAAATTACGTAAGCCCGCCTAAGTGATTAACTAGCAAATCACATCATTTCAACTGAGTTAGATATCCACAAGTCTAAGGAACTTTGGAGTCATTTCATGATCTTCATTGCAAAGCTTAGCATGGGAGATGACTTTGTTCAACAGAGGATTTAATGTTTTATGTTTCTCGAAGCATTGAATATTTAGTCTTGCATGTTGTGTAAGTGGAGCAAAACTCGCATCAACAGATCTGAACATATGCAAGGCAGCAATCTAATAGATACAAGCGATTTGGACTTGCAATATATTCAGTCATCTGGATCTATATTTATAGAGGAGTGATCACACTTTGCCATATATTCCTAGCCGCGAATACAAGGTCCTTGACAGTGAATTCCAGTCCTAATCCAAGGTAGCGAACACACACAAAGCAGCGATTATATGTTCTGATCTAGGGCAGTAATTATAAGTTCTGATCTAGGGCAGCAATGTCATCTACAGGACAGCAAATTCATTAGGATCTGATCTGAAGATAAATTGATATTGTATCAGGAGCTGACATAGATCTTAATCTATTCTTTGCATTGGTGATACATCTCTATTTTGGTGATATCTATTGATTTGCTTCATTGATCAGGGATCTTCAGCAAATCAACATCTATGAGTTATGTAATTTGACTTTGAAAGGGCAATAATAGACGATCTAAATAATGCTGGGTTTTTCCCTCCTATCAGGAGGTTTTCCCAGGGTAATCGTTTGTGTCCTTGTGTTCTTTTATCTGACTATTTGTTTAAATTATTTATTGTTTTGATCTGATCACTAATATTTAACATGGTATCAGAGCCAAGTTCGAATTAGGAAGGATCAGATCTAACCCTTTATACTTCAGATCTTGTCTTCTTCCTTGTTGTTTTCTTAATGGTGACAGGTCTCAAGGTTGAAGTCTAATTGGAAAAGGTTGTCCTGATCTTAAATGATCAAGTTTCGGCATGGTCAAAGATGATCACCTGGGACTATTTGAAGGCCTTCTTTTGGGTATTGTCATATCTTGACCCTGTGAGCTTGAAGAATGGATCCGGATCTGATTTCACTCCACTCAGAGTTAAGTATCGTCTGTCTTACTTGAGATTATTTTAGATCAGGATATGATTCCATAAAATCATGTGGGTCTAGTAACAATTTGATTTTCTCATGCTAAGTATGTGTTATCAACTTGATACGTTAGTCTAAAACAGACTTGCTAAAATCTGGACTCTGATAACTCTTGGGAGTCAGTAAATTGACTCATGACAACCTCGAAGTGTGTCCTAAATTTTTTTGGGTCTATTATGACTTGAGTGTATTGATAACCATTACTACTTTCATTGATACATAGAAATTGTAAGGTGTTAGAATCAGATGAGTGTTCTTATGAAGGTTGTTAGTCATGAAAAATAATTCATTATACCTTGTTGGCTTTATGAAGAAGTTATGTGCTAACTTTATCTGTGACTCCTTGTTACCTTAGAATCAGAAGGTTATTAAGGATCCCTTACTCTTGATGTGAAGAACTGCTCTACAAAGTCTTGGGTTTATGTTCAAGTACATTTCTTTTCTTGGATTTTTTGTAGTATGATAAGTCAATTATAGACCTTAATGTAAAAGGAAATCTTGAGCTTTGATATTACCAGATTCATCATGAGGAGAAAACCTACTTCTCCTGCAAGATCACTCTTCACAAGCTCCAAGGTTGACCGGTTCAAATCAATAGGCACTGTTGGATGATTTTGAGGCTAGAGTGTTACTATGGTTGGTAATCATCATTGATTTCAATCTGACCCTTATCTGCAGGTTCCTATGACAACCTCATGTTATTGTTTTTCTACCCACTCTTATCGATGTTACTCCTAGTTAGTATGAAGGATTGACCTTCTTCTTGCTGGGATATCTTATGTTTTTAATCATCCTAATAGAATTTTCTTGTTGCTAGTTGGGTGTATTACTAATGTTGTGTGAATTTCCTTTTGGCTGCGATTATTTGAAAATTTAGAATCTCTGAGTGCTAACAATTATGGTCATGTGGATCCCATGTGGATTCTACTTTAATGTTCCTCTGCATTCTTAAAGTCATTCTGCTAAATCCTCTAATAAACTCAGTTTAGACATTATGTTATACTAACTACTCTAAGCAATCTCTGTATGCAACCTCAATATGTTGTTGATAATGGCAACTTGATTTATTCAGCCCCTTCTTTCATTTATCATAATGTTTGTGCTATGGGTCCTTTTTGATCTAATGTTGCAGCCAGAGATTGGAAGGATGTAGGTAGATGGGCTCGAGCAGGCCTCTCGAGCTCGGTATACAAGGATTGATAAGTATCTGATTTAGTAGAATGTTAATTCAGGCTTTTGAATATAAATTATTATATGTAAGAAAGTATTCTTATTGTCTATTGCTTTTGCTATAGTAATGATGTACTATTGTTGACTTAGAACTCTCTTGGTACTAACATACTTGATGATGTGGTTTCTATGCACTTTTGTCCTTGATCTCAATCTTTTAATGACATATGTTGACGTTACCTTTCTTCTATGAGCTGATTAT
This sequence comes from Chamaecyparis obtusa, assembly GCA_027943335.1. Taxonomy (NCBI): domain Eukaryota; kingdom Viridiplantae; phylum Streptophyta; class Pinopsida; order Cupressales; family Cupressaceae; genus Chamaecyparis; species Chamaecyparis obtusa. The sequence continues at coordinate 302,652 of BSBK01008409.1, read as the reverse complement.
AAGCATTGTTAGGTTATGCTCACTAACTTAATGATTTGATTGGGATCAAGAATGCTGAACTAATGGTTTAGGCTCATCATGCACAATTGTCATCTGTATTACCCGATTGGCAAATCAAAATATGAGCTTGTGCTTGACTTGTTCAAGTTTTATGATATAGGTGATTCTGTATTGGCTTTGATACATCATTATCTTCTTACCTAAATGGTTCTATGATTCTTGTGATGAATGCTTGCATGCATTCTAAGTGAGTTGCTAAGCTTGATTGAATTATGATCTTGATTATCTCCATTGACTTGGACGACTCTAACCTGACGTGAATGTTGTATGAAAATGTGTAGTCATGATTATGTGCAGGCTTATCATTGAAGGGGTTGAATCTCCTAGAATGCAAAATCTCTCACAAGGGTGTGAGGATCTAATGATTGGCTACCTCAGGATTATTGACCTCTGATGGAGATAAGCATTCTTTACATTTTCTCATAAAGCTCTTATAGAGAAACAAATTATGCTTTGTTGTTTCTCCTCGATATGGTTTTGATTCTATGCATCTTTACTAATCTCCCTGAAATGCTTCTTTGATCAAGATGGATTGAGAAGCATATGAAAGATGAGAGTTTGGATCCAGAGGGAGAAAGAATCTGATGCATCCTGAAGAAGACTCAGGCTAAGGTTGCTGTCTTAAGATTAAGTTGAGATCACTTCTGAAGGACTCAACCTGGGACTCCTCGTGACTTCCTGGAGCTGCAGGAAATGTTCCTCTAACTGCACTTGTTCTCACTCTATAGAAGTCAGGGCAGCACCCTGTGTTGATAGTGCCCAGGGGTCTTGGTTGTGTTAAGTCCCTATGGGCATATTGTAAGTGGAATGGTTCCTATGTCAAGGACTTGTTACATTCCACGTGGCTCAAATGGTTGTAACTCAGAGTATGAGATCTATGGATACTTCTTGAGAAATTGAAAGGAATGTTGATCCTTCAATTCATGTATGATTGCTTCCATGATAGAAGGGAGCTAGTTTGTAGGACTTGGTTTATTGGCTCAGAGGGAGTGAACCATGGATTCATGTTAGGTAATAGATATCATGTGTATATCTCATGTTGTAATTGATTTATTGCTCATAACCATGATGATGAGATCATGAATGTAGTTAGGACTCAGGATAGATTCACTGTCTTGGTTGAGAGGGCATCTCAACCTCATTGATGTACTTCATTATATTATTACCCACCCCTTGCGAGCAATGCAAGGTGGGATGGTATTGAATTGTATTGTATATTGTATCTTCTTTGAGAGAAGATGTGATTGACCACCCTCTGTGGGCAATGCAAGGTGGAGTTGTATTTTTGGTGTCTTCTGTAAGAGAAGACTTGAGACTTAGATCTCTTCCACCCTCTACGAGCAATGCAAGGTGGTGATGAAATTGGTTAAAGTCCACCCTCTGCGGGCAATGCAAGGTGGATCCATCCTCTCCAAGTATGCAAGATGGATTTCATGGAAAGAAATCCATGATGTGTATTTATATGCTTAATTCATTTCTTGCAGGTGTGCACAATAAGTTTTGGATCCATCCTCTGCAGGTGTGCATGATGGATATCATGGAAAGTGTCCATGATGATTCTCTTTGGTTTCATCCTTTGCAGGCAATGTGAGATGAATATCATGGAAGGAGTCCATGAAGCTCTTTGAATCCTCCCTAGCTAAGAGGGAGTGTTAATTTTGGTAGCTAGATCGAATTCTATCTTCACATTATTTTAATTAGGAGAACTAAAATAATGAATTAATTATTTAATTGGAGAATTAAATAATAATATATTTAATTGTGAAGGTTGGGTGAAGTAATTATTTAATTGAAAACTTAAATAATATATTGTGAGATTAAATTATTTAATTGGAGAATTAAATAATTTATTATTTAATTAGAGAATTAAATAATATAGAGATTAAAATATTTAATTGAAGAATTAAATAATTTATTCATGGTAATTATTTTAATTAGAGAATTAAAATAATATAAATTGAATTAATTATGGGTTGGGCCCAAATTATGGCGTCAATATAAATGAAAGGTTTTATTGTTATTTCAAGATCAGCCTTGGAGGCCGACCTTGCATTGTAATTGTTCTCCCTCATATATATGAGGATTTGATTATTGTAAATCACACAAGCAATCACAATTTGGACTGCGATCTGAATATACAAGGCAGCGATCTGAACATATAAGGCAGCGATCTGAGCATATGCAAGGCAGCAATCTAATAGATACAAGCGATTTGGACTTGCAATATATTCAGTGATCTGGATCTATATTTATAGAACAGTGATCACACTTTGCCATATATTCCAAGCCGTGAATACAAGGTCCTTGACAGCAAATTCAAGACAGTGAATTCCAGTCCTAATCCAAGGTAGCAAACACACACAAAGCAGCGATTATATGTTCTGATCTAGGGCAGTAAATATAAGTTCAGATCTGGGCAGCAATGTCATCTACAGGACAGCAAATTCATTAGGATCTGATCTGAAGATAAATTGATATTGTATCAGGAGCTGATATAGATATTCATCTATTCTTTGCATTGGTGATACATCTCTATTTTGGCGATATCTATTGATTTGCTTCATTGATCAGGGATCTTCAGAAAATCAACATCTGTGAGTTATGTAATTTGACTTTGAAAGGGCAATAATAGACGATCTAATTAATGCTGGGTTTTTCCCTCTAATCAGGAGGTTTTCCCAGGGTAATCCTTTGTGTCCTTGTGTTCTTTTATCTAACTATTTGTTTAAATTATTTACTGTTTTGATCTGATCACTAAAAATTTTCACTTGTGTTATGAGTAAAGCAGTTACTTAGAGCCCTTATCATTTGAATATAATGCTTATGTTCGTGAAAAGATTGGTGCAGGTTTCAGTGATAGTTGATATGGTTCACCTTGGCATGTTCATTTTTCTTCTATATGTGTCATGTTGGAGGATGTGAGGAGTTTTTTTCCTTGATGGTGGTTATCATGGTTGCTTTTGTAGGAGTCTTGTTGGAGAATGAGAGCATGGTGAAGATTCAGGTGGTAGATGAATGGCTAACGGATAATTTTCCCTTGTTTGTGATTCCTATGGGTGTATTTACAACATTTAATCTCAAGTAAAAGAATGTTAGGATTAAGGTGTCAACTACCTTGTAAATCCCATTGCATGGTTCCAACATCCTTGGAAAGTGTCCTAAGGCACTTACAGTGTATTGGGAAAATAATTTGTGAAATTTCATTCTCACTATTGTTTGTAAAACATTCATTAGGGGTGATGGGTCCCACTAGCAATAGTAAGTGTGGGCTGTGAACACGGTTATTTATTATTGTGCTACCCACTTGTGAACACCTAGACTAGAATAATTAATGGCTTACGAAGTGGACAAATCAGTGACCTTTGGGCTTCTCCAAGTGTGCGCTTGCAAGAGGCAACAAATGTCTCTTGGTATTTTGTCATTGCATTTAATGTAATGTTATCTTACAAGATTGGGCACCCAAGTTGGAGGGAAAGCATTGGAGCCAAAACGGTGTTTTTTTACTTCTATAGAGGCATTCCAAGGGTTGTGATTGTAAGGAATGGAGAACCCTCTTTGGACATCTTTATTGGTGGTTTTGGAGCTATTGTCATTCCATAGATTCCGTCTTTTGGATGTCAAATTGAAGAACAATTGAAAGTAGAGTTTCTCTGCAAGAACAAGGACACGTGGGAGGCATAAGGAGGTTGTTTATATGTACATAGGTGCTTTTATGTTGGAGGCCAAAATCTCATTTGTTTGAAGATTATGCATACTTGGCCTCTCTTCTAGGTGGAATTTTTTTCCCGCAAGGGTTTCTCCGTGTAAATCCTGTGTTATGTGGTGTTCTCATGTTGCTAATTTGTGCCTCATTGCTACTATCTTATGGTGATAATATTTTGTAGTTATTGCCATTATAAGTTCATATAAGCTAGGTTTATTAAGAATGGTATGTAGACTGATTTTTGGCATCATTAAGAAGAAAGATTTAATCATAATTTTCAATATTAAGGCAGCTTAACTTTCAAATTTGCATATTATAAGTTTCAGAATTTCATGTTGCAGTTGTTCAAGCCTTGTATCTCACCATTTGATTGGTTTATTGGATAAAAATTGGTCTGCACAATCTTTTCTATTGAACCTATTTATTTCCCAACGTATATATGGGACTTCACGAGTATGTTCTCATATATCAGGCTTTACAAGACATGAGTTGAAAGTGTGTCCAAAGTTACAAGAGAATTAGAAGACAGAGGCTCTTAGATTGCATATGGAAGCACAATCAAGGTCTACATGTGTGCCAATATCAACACAATCTCCACAAACAGCTATGCATATACCCTTTATGGCTGTTATTGGTAGTGGTAGTAGTGATGTTTTTACAAGAGGAAAGAGGAAGCTCATTATTTCCCAACATATATATGGGACTACACGAGTATGTTCTCAAATATTGGGCTTTACAAGACATGAATTGAAAGTGTGTCCAAAGTTACAAGAGAATTAGAAGACAGAGGCTCTTAGATTGCATATGGAAGCACAATCAAGGTCTAAATGTGTGCCAATATCAACACAATCTCCACAAACAGCTATGCATATACCCTTTATGGCTGTTATTGGTAGTGGTAGTAGTGATGTTTTTACAAGAGGAAAGAGGAAGCTCATTATTTCCCAACATATATATTGGACTACACAAGAGTATGTTCTCAAATATTGGGCTTTACAAGACATGAGTTGAAAGTGTGTCCAAAGTTACAAGAGAATTAGAAGACAGAGGCTCTTAGATTGCATATGGAAGCACAATCAAGGTCTACATGTGTGCCAATATCAACACAATCTCCACAAACAGCTATGCATATACCCTTTATGGCTGTTATTGGTAGTGGTAGTAGTGCTGTTTTTACAAGAGGAAAGAGGAAGCTCATTCCTAGGGATAAAAAAGGGAGAATTGCAAGTTTGTTTAAGATGCAGCCATGGGATGTAATAGAGTCTTCCATTGCTACCATGATAGTGGAGGGTGCGTAAAATCACATCTTTTGGACCCCATGTTATGTTCATGCATTGAAGACATAGGGAAGATAGATTTGGTGCAACAAGAAGTGGTAGAAGATAGAGATATTTATATGTTAATTTGCAACCATCACACCTTACTTGGTCTCTTACAGACTTTTTCTAAGAACGAATTCTTCAAAACTATGGAAACAAGGAATGTCAATTATTTCATTTTGTTAGAGAGGGTGCTGGAGGTGCAAGAGGCTCTACAATTGATGATAGTTAATTCAAAGTGAAGTAGATAGTCTACTGCAAACATTGTAGAAGGAAAATGCATCAAACAAAAAATCCTTAATGATGATTGGTGGTCCACTGTGAGATTACAAATTGTTGATTTTTAACTACAAGCGGATTTTATTATGAAATTTCTTATTCTAATTTTCTAACTTGTCTTTTTTCAATTTTTTGTTTGTAAATATATTTAGTCCTTCATCTCACCTATTCTAGATGTCGTTAGATATGTTAATACAAACTCTCCCATCCTTGGAGAGATTTATGAGACAGTTGACAACTTGCTTGGAAAATGAAGCAAGCAATTTGTAACAAGGATCCAAATTGGGATTATATGAGCAACATATTAAGCCCATTGTGATGCGACACTAGAACACTATTATCACCTTGTTTCATTTGGCTACCTTTGTTCAAAATTCTAAATGGTATGCATCAACGATGGTAGGTTGCCTCCTCATGATGATGAGGTGAAATAAGGGTTAGTGAAAGGCCTTCAAAAGATGTATTCAAGTTAGAAGTCGAATAAAGTTTGCACACAATGGCTTTCTTTTACTAATCTTCATAGTCAAACATTTAATAAACCAAAGGCAAAGACAGAGCTACATAAACACAAACTGATCCTAATACATGGTGGACATGTCATGGTAAGAATAGACTAAAGTTGAGGAGACTCACTATTTGCCTCCTTTAATAGGTTGTCGATGCCTCTACTATAGAGCAGAATTGGTTCACATATAGCTTAATTCAATCTATAAAAAGCAATAAAATGATCTCTAGACAAGCAAAGAAGCTTGTAGCCATGCAGTGTTATGCGACTCCAAGATTATTAGACTTCAAATTATTGGCAAACTCCAACTTTACATTAGGAGTTTGATCCAAAAAATGCCAACCAAATTAATGAGAAGACACAAGGAGGATTGATTGGAGTTCCATTGTATGAGGCAGTCCCTTATCCCTTAAGATCACAATGACTCAAAGTCAAACCTGGATTTTGATGCAGCGTTGGAAAATGCCATTAGGGGCAGCCTCATACTTTTTATCACTATGTTTTTGTGACTTTGTCATTTTGACATTTGTGGTTCAAACTTGCAGCCTTTGGGCATTTTGTTGCAATTTTTTATTTTGTATCATATGCATATTGACAATGAATTCTAGAAGCAATTAATTCAGTTTTGACATTTATTAATATTAATTGTTCAACTCTCATGTGAACTCTAATGTTGTATATTAAGGATTCTATAATGTATGTGTCAATACGATGAATGGCTTGTCAATGTTATCATATGAATCTTTGAAATTTCCCTTTTTTTGTAGCTGACCCCTTTGTTATCCCCAAAAATGGCCTAAAAAAGCCAGCCCAGAAATGCATTCCCCAATTCCGTGTTGTCACTATCCCAGAGACTTGGTAGTACATCGCTAATTCTCTGCAAAAGAAAATACTTCTAAAAGTGCAGTAGCTTGTACCACTTGTGAATCCTAGTCTTTTTCTCAATATTTAGGGTTGAATGCTTGATGTTTTCATAATGCCAAGTTTTCTCTGTTTATTTAGGGTCCTATTGTCCTTCTTTGGCATTGTCATAGATCAAGATTTAATGGCAGTTGTAAACTTTATTAGTCTTTTTTAAGAACATTTTTGTTTTTTATAGAAAAGCATGGATCTCAACACAGAGCTCAAAAATCTGATAAGATTCACAAGTCTTCCCTGCAAATCTCATAAAATTTCAAGCCACAACATCATTAAGTGTGCCTCAGACTCAGATCCCATGTCCTTGTGCAAACTTGTCAAGTCTCGTAACACTAATACATTTGCATACATATATGTATACAGAGGTGCATATCTATTGTATATGCATATGCTGTGCATGTGTATGTGGACATGCATATGTATGTGAATATGTATAGCCACAACATCATCACGTGTGCCTCAGACTCAGATCCCATGTCCTCATGCAAACTTGTCAAGTCTCGTAACACTAAACATTTGCATACATATATGTATACAGAGGTGCATATCTATTGTATATGCATATGCTGTGCATGTGTATGTGGACATGCATATGTATATGCATATCTGTAGGGGTTATCTAACTAAGGAAAAGTATGAAAAATAAATACAATAAGAAAACAACATCTCTAAAAAATACTTACCCCCATATATGTCTCGAATCAGCTCCTGTTGCTTCTCCGCAGGCTGACCTTCACATAAAATTATAAAAAGCAATAGATCAGTTCTATGCCAATCATTAACCATTGACAAGCATTCTGAATAGAAGCATCTTATGAGTAATAAGGTACCTTAAATATAATATGAAAGCTACTAAAGAAATTAAAACTTTCCATCGAGAAATTTTTCTACAATGACCAAATTGAAACTTTAACCACGGTCACCAAATCTTCACATCGTTCTTTTTTAACAAGCCCTACTATTATTTATATCCCTCCTTGCTTACCTAATTTATTTATCCTCTTTATCATGCCTTCTATCTTTTCTTGCATGGGTACACTGCATTTTACTATTACAATTTTCATCTTATTTTTACATTACAACTAATCTCCTTTCTCAGCAATTTATTGACTCTCTCAATTGTATGCTTGTTTGTGTAATTTCTCTTCACATTCTTAATTAATTAAGTTTCTTGGTTTCCATGCTTCCCAAACTCCCTCTAGTCATTCTATATGATTATATAGAGCTACTCTAACAATCCTATTATCTTTAATTCCTCATCCTGACGATGGATCACAGAGTATTATCCAAGACACTGATGCAAACAAAACAAACACAGTGTTTTCCAGCTCTTCTTACTCACATGTACTACAAAAACACATGTCCATTATACACCAAATTGTTCATTGCCATTATAACAAATATTTAAGGCATTAAAATGACAGATACATGTACGAACGCTCACATTACTACAGTATGACTTTCTTATGTCTTGATTAAAAAGTTATCGACTTAGAATAAAAGAGATCCAACAATCAAGATGTTTGGGTTTATCCCACTTTACAGAGTCTCAAACATCTCATATGCCAGCCTCATCTATTCTTTCTTCTTAAAACCAATGTAGCTATACTTGTTTTCAGCATCACCGTATGTTAAAATAGCATTCCCCAATATTAGTGTAGCAGAAAATTGATAAATAAATTATATGATGTCAATGACCAAAGTCAATGGGATTCAACATTAAAGGTATTGTAAAATTGTCAAAAAAATCAAGTGTGCCTAAAGCATCCCCCCCATAAAAGAAAACCACTTCAGAATCAAAAAGTAAAATGTAAAAGGAGAGTTTATCACCAATGTAAGCCAACTGAAATCAACGTTACTGGCAATACAAAATTGTCCAGAAAATAAGGTGTGCCTAAAGTATCCCCAAATAAAAGTAAACAACTTTAGAACTCAAAAAGTAAAATGTAAAAGGTGAGTCTATCAAGAAAAGATAAAGCCAACAGCCCTAGGGTCACATATTTGCTAGCGTACACAAGATCATTAATGTTTATCAGAAGAACGTTTGTATCAAAAAAAGCACCTGCTAAGGCATCAATTGTCCCCCATATAGCCTCTGATAATTTCATTGGAAGAAACATTGAATACCCAAAGCAAACATTGTAATTAGGCAAACAAGTCCTATGTACATACAGAGCTTATTGTGTAAAAGGTCATGATATTTGTAATCTCATCCTATTATTTGTATTGTGTACTAGACTGCTTTTTTATAAACGAGAAATTTACATTTTTAAAGGTGATATTACAAAAAGTCCCAGAGCTTTGTACAAGCCTTAAAAGGAAAAAAGGCAATGCTTTAATGCTGAAAGAAAAGAAAAAACTGCAAACATCAGTTATACTATGAAACAACTAGGAGATAGATCAAAAACAGCAGATGATCCAAGAGTTATATAGAGTTTTCATATCAAAAGAGATAATTATGCACTTCAGAGGACTGAGATTATAATACAATTGTGCAAACTTGGAGCTAATATACACCAGAAAGCATAGCATATATTTTAAAACTAGTTTGCAGCTTTCCCAATAAGAAAAGCAGAGTCCCAGCTTTGTCTTCAAGGTGCTGAAGCTGATGCTTCCATGGCATATAGTTGGCAAGAGGGATGCCTAAAGCATCCCCCTATAAAAGAAAACAACTTTAAGATTCAAAAGAAAGGGAGAGTTTATCAAGAAAGATACATTAATCTTTATCACTTTATCAAAAATATCATCTGTATTGGAATAAAATCCTTCAACCATGTTGGTGATCTAAGGCTCTGTAATCTCTCAAGTGCCAAGGGTGTCCGACCCGAGAAGGACACCACAAACCTGCCTTCAGGCTGGGTAACTAAGGACCAATAGTTAAGGTGGGTAAGACAATCTTCAATTCTGGCTCTGCAAAACCACAGGGGATTTACCTAGGACGTTGGGTTTATGATAAACAGTTTAAGAACTCCCTTAATGCAAACTATAACCAAAGCACAGTGTATCCCAATATTGGCATAACAACACACCTATGTGCTAGTTTGAACATGCAAGGAGGAGCATCTAATTAAAAGATCACCTGCCATATGAGTGTCAAAGAATGCATTTTATGCTAACTACTTAAGCTATTACTATTCAAACCTGGCAATAAGACACTGAACTAATGGAACTAAAAAATGTTTAAGTTGATTGATTATGGATGCGTTGAGGACTGTGAAAGAGAGATAAAACAAGTGACAGACCAAGCAACACAGTCTCTAGAATCACACAAAACATGTAATAACTGAAACTAAGGTGATACCTTAATCAAGATATCACAAAAGACTATGCTAGTTTGAACATACAAGTGAGTTGGACTCTAAATAGACTCAGAAAAGCAAAAGATAGTTGCAGGACTTCCTTATTATGTTGAAAAGATACCATTCAATATCATTGCAGGGATTTTACAAACATCTGGCTGAGAAACTAAACAACATACATCAGCAACTAAGCATTCAAGGAGACTTTCGACTAAAGTTGATTCTACCATTAATCAAACATATTACAATAGTTACAAGTGCTTATTTCATATTTTGGGTAACACCCATCATTATAATTTTAGAATACTTCTATCCAGAACAGGAAATCAAAACCCCAAGGCTTGACGTGAATACTCTTCCTCTGTTGGCTCTACAACTTTTTTCTCTGGTATCTCCTCTATCTTCCATTGAAGTTCATTCTTTCTTTTATCCTTGTGTTGGGCGTTAGGAGCTCCAATTCTGTTGCACAGGCAGATTCCAGTAAGACACTGTATTAAGTTTGAAGGCCTCTTTCCGCCACACTCTCAATTCTAGAATTTGCAAGTTGGGTGATGCAGTAGGTGATAAAAAGTCGTTAATGCAAAGTAGCAAACAATGCTTTCATTTCATGCCCATTGTGTATTGAAATGATACAAATTAATTTTAACTTTTATCAATGAAAATAAAAACAGTCTATAGGACACTTGGGGATCACCTTGTGGTGTGCTGGTTTGTTGGTTGCATTGTTAATGGTGCAACCAAGGTTCAAATCCCCCACTTGGCCCAAACGGTGTTAATGACGGTTTGGGATAAGTGGGCCCTAATCCCACTATTTATCTACCAAAAAAAAAAGTCTATAGGACCACAGTACAAATCCTGACACCCTCAACGCTGCCATTTCTACACAGTTTCCAGTTTCCACCGCACTCTCAGTTCTAGATTTTGCAAGTTGGATGATGCTGTAGGTGATACAAAGTCTTTAATGCAAAGTAGCAAACAATGCTTTCATAGCTTGCCCATCGTGTATTGAAATGATACAAATTGATTCTAAATTTTGAAATTGAAAATAAAAATAGTCTATAGGACCACGGTACAATGCCTGACACATTCGCGTCCCAGGAAAGCAAACTCCAAAATAAGTGTGGTAAACACTGAACAATCTCTTCAATCAAATAAATGAAGTAAGATCGATCCAAATGGATAATGAAGATCAATCAGACTTAAACATATGCATGCTTTCTCTTTCTGGTCCTATTTAGAAGTTTTTTGTCAGTATTCAGATGTAATGATAATTTGAAATTGCAGATAAAAAAAGCATTTCTACATGGTTATTACAGATCACGTTCACTTAAAGACCTCTAGATAAAGAAAAACGCTCACATAGTCTAATCCAGAAATCTTAAAGCGAACATAATGGACTGTGGAGATTTCATGCCTTTATCATGTTTTTGCTTAAGTTTGGAAGAGGCCCAGGAACATTTAAACTTGAGCACTGTATCCATCAAAACATCAGAAACAATCATACTAAGCATGAGTAAGAACTTAACGTTGCTTCATATTTTGCACAGAATGCAATGTTTTGGTTTAGTACTTGATTTTGGATAAGCAGATTGAAGCTTCAATTCTGTTGCATAGACATATTCCAGTATGACACTGCATAAAGTTTGAAGTCCTCTTTCCGCCGCACTCTCAGTTCTAGATTTTGCAAGTTGAAAAATGCAGTAGGTGATACAAAGTCGTTAATGCAAAATAGCAAACAATGCTTTCATATCTTGGCCGTCGTGTACTGAAATTATTACAAATTGATTTTTATTTTTGTCGATGAAAACAAAAACAGTCTATAGGACCACGGTACAAAGCCTGACACCCTCAATGCTGCCATTTCTACACAATTTTTTGCAAAACCGGCAGCGAATAAAGAGTAAATTATTGTCTTCGAAATTACAGCAAACATTTCTAAAATAATCAAACACAATTTGGCACCCTATGATAGAATCCCCGTAAAATGAACTTAAGGATTTCGATACTCTATGAATTTCTTCATCTTCTCTAAGAATGATTCAGAGAAATTAGCTCGGTCCAAGAAATTCAATTAACAATAGGCCAAAAATAATAGTGACAACAAAGAAGTAAACTACAACAATCGCATAATTAGCTCATGCGCAGTAATGAAAAGTCGACATGCATACGAACATTCCTAGACTGATTTTTTTTTTTTTTTGCAGACCAAAACCTGAATTGAAGAACGTGTAGAAAAGCTAAAGAAAACCTAACCTGGTACTCGTAGAACTTGGTCATACGGGGCTTGCCCTGGGTATTCATCACTATTACCGCTCGAATCATCGTGGAAATCCAATTTTCTTAGAGTGATTAAAACGAAGTCCCTCCCAATTTACTTCCAAACGACGCTAATGAATTCTATTACAGAGTGGTATCATTTATTATTTTGTAGTTCTGCGTATTTCAGCGATAACTTAAAATATATATACATATATAGATTGTGGTGGATAGAAATGTTAAATATTTCTATTTTAAAAATAAAAAGAAGATGCATCATGTCTCTTTTGATGTAGTTGATTATTTGTGTCATTATTAGTTTCTGTCATAGACAGGAATACTTTTATATCTACTATGTATGGTAAGATAAGTGATAAAATAAAATAAATAAATCTAATAATATGTCTTGATAAGATCTAAGAATATGTTCTCCATATTAAATGCAAATCATCCTAACATATCTTCAAAAATTAATAGGATATTTATCCATAGGCTTTTTTATTACTATTATTAGTTTTAGATGCTAATTTTTTTCCTCATTTTGACCAATCAAGTCAGAATTTTTACAAATGTTTGTGCATTTATAATGTTTATGTTGATGTAATTAAATATTCGTAACTACACTTTACTTAAGTTTACTTAGGATAATACATTTGCAACAAGAAACACATTGTCAAGAATGATCAAAGATGCACAAAAGAAAGAACGAATGGGAAAAGCAAGAGCAAGACGAGCATAGAGGAGAAGAAAGAAGCGGACCAAGGGAGGCCTCAACATAAGGCCTTGAGGTGGGGAGGGGTACAGGGAGGGGGAAGAGGTGAGAGACCAAGAGCGGTGAGGCCAAGAAGGGTAAACGACAATAGATGCAACCAACAGTGACACGGTCAGGGGTGGGATCAACTACGATTATTGATACTAGAGAGTAAAGATTGCTAAGAAGTACTAAGGCCCCATCCTTCATTATGGTTGAGGTTAGTAGGGTGTTTTCTTGATTTCTATGGCTTACATTAGATTTATCCTAAAGAAGTTATCTTCCTCGCACAATATTTTTGTGTTCTCTAAATAGATATGGTGTTTAGTAGACACAAAATAATTAACAAGGGTGGATTTAATGACACACTCATTTATAATGTTTGGGCCATGTTATTTAGTTCTAGTATCAAAGGAGCACCTCGTTTCACCTAAATAAGGTATACCACACAAGCGTATCACTTTGTAGAATACAGAATCAAAGAGAATGTCCGTAGAGTCTTTGAGAGGAGGAAGATAACTCTTCACAAGGGATAAGGGTTTAAAGACACAAAAAAATCATTTCTTGGAGAGGATTTTACAAATTTTGTGAGAGATACCTTCAATACAAGGAAGGTAAATGCTAGGTAGGTTGGTGGGAAGAGGATCAAAAGCATTGGAAAGGAACGCAGATTTGGATTCACTGACGACTCTAGAGATCTATTTATTGGTGTACCATCTAAGTCTAAAGATATGACGAAGATGGTTCAACTCCAAGTTCAAGTTGTCATTATCACAAATACAGTAGGCCCTCATGGCTAAGGTTTTAAGGACACCAACTATTTGGAGACAGTGGCGACATGAAAAATCATGAAGAAAAAGGTCAATGTTCATGTCTTTGTGGTAAATACGACAACCCAAGGAACCATTAGGTTTTTTAATGACAAAGACATCAAGGAATCGGGGTTGGTTGTTAGATTTGATTTGTTGATAAAGGAGATGTGAGGACTAATGCTATTGAGGTAGAAGTGGAATTTCCCCAATGTGTCTAAACTGTGGGGTCAACACACATTAGTGCCATCTACATACTGCTTCCACCATTTTGGTTTGAGGGCGTAGGAGGAAAGTGCTAGCTCTTTGAAATAATCCATGTAAATCTTGGCTATGATAGGTGAAAGAGGAGAGACCATGGCCACACCAGCCACATACTCATAGATGATGCCTTGGAAAGTAATTAAATGTAGACCTTAAGCATAATTCAATCAAGGTACTGATTTTGGTGTTAACCTTGTGACTAATTATATTAATCGCATCAAGTATAGGAACCTTGGTAAAGAGGGAAACAATGTCGAAACTCACCAGGAGGTAATTATTGTTGAATTTTGATTCCTTAATAAACTTGACAAAATGAGAGGAATCCTTGATAAAGGAGTTAGATTTGCTGACAAGGGGGGTGATGATTTTGGATAGGTGTAAATTCAAAAGGTGCATGAGAGAGCCAATGGTGTCAACAATGGGCCTCAAAAGAGTCTTCGCTTTATGAATTTTTGGTACTCCATAGATGTGAGGGATCACTTCCTTAGAAAGAACTAGACACTTCTTGGTTGCATCATTAAAGGAGGAGGATGTTAAATGCACAAGACAACTGAGAGGGGAGGTGAATCAATTGTCCATAAAACCTTTAAAGGCTTTCACTAAATTATACCCATATAAACTTATCTTTAATTCTTTAACCACTGAAAGATGTAAGCGCAAAAGAACATAGAAATGCAAAAACCACCATAGGCAATAAAATACTAAATTTACATAGAAAACCCTATTAAGGGAAAAATCACAAAGAAGATTAATTCTCAAATTGATGCAGGAGCATCTCAGGTCCTTGGCAATCCTGTGTCACCAAAAACAAGTTTGAGTTTTATGTGTTGCTCAGTTCCTTCTTTGACTGAGTTGGCTCGGTAGTTGCTTAGATTCCTTCTTTAATCGAGTTGGTCGGTTAATTCCCTGGGGCTCGATTAACCTTGCTTACCGAGTAGTTTCTTTTGGTTTTCTGTTAAGGGCGACTTGTGCATTTAATTTTGGTCACGGATTTAATGTTGGTATCAACCATTGGGAAGCGTGTGGACCTAGATCTGGTCATTCCTTTCATTAATGGTGGATCTGAAGGCTGACTTGTTTCGTTAGCCTCTTGTATATATTGTAGTTGTTGGTTGTAGTTTTAGGGGTAGTGGACAGCAGCTAGATAGCAGTCTTAGAGGTAGAATATGAATGGTATCAATTAGAAGTTGGAAGATAGTTTTTGAATCCTCACATGTTGGAGGACTGTTGTAATTGAATTGTTGTATCTAGCCCTAACCGGGAAGGCCTTATAGTCCGGCGTGTATGAATCAATTTGATGAAATATAATAGATATGTTTTGCATTCTCTCTCTCACTTTGTGTGTAATTGCTTCCGTGTGTGATCTCTGGGAGGAGGATTTGGATTAGGGTGTGCCTTTGGCCCCTCATTTGCCTCTCCCTTGTGTTAGTTGGTATCAAAGTGAAGGTTGAGATCTGGATTTGGATTTTTGAATCTAGGTTTGAGGGTTCCTTCTTGTCAAAACCTAGTTGGTATTTGTTGTGGGGTAGCAGATTGCGATCTAGCCTACAATTGCAAAGGGTTTCAAGATGGTTCATGGAAGGCGAGATGCAGATCCAGGATTGGCAGACATGTTGAGACAACTTGTTGCTAGATTAGAAGTTGTTGAGATGGCCCAACATAGAGGAAGACATCTTGAAGATGTTAGTGATGAAGAAATTGAAGAAGAACAAGGTGATGTAGAACTTGCACCAATGATGGATCAAGGTGAGGAAAGATTGTTGAAGGCTTTGACAAATCTAAAGTCTACACCACATTTCAATCCTCCTGAGTACAGTGGAAAACTAGATTCAGATGAATTGGTGGATTGGATCACCGAGGGAGAAGTATTTTGAGTATGAAAATGTTCCTGAGGAAAAGAAGGTGAAGATTGCAAGCACAAAGTTGAAGAGTCGTGCATCCTTGTGGTGGAAGCATCTACAATTGGACATAAAAAGGAAAGGCAAAGACAAAATCAAGGTATGGAATAAGATGGTAAATAAGTTGAAAGGAAAGTTTTTACCTTATGATTATCAAATTAACCTAGTTAGGTGAATGCAAAGTTTGAGGTAGAAAGATGGCTCGGTAAAAGACTATACTGAGGAATTCTATAGATTAGATATCAAATCTGGACATGATGAAGATGAAGTGGAAAGAATTGCTAAGCACTTGAATGGGTTAAGAGTTTCCATCCAAGAAGAAATTAGTTTGGTTAAGTTGGAAAATATTGAGGAAGCTTATCAGTTTACCTTGAAAGCTGAGGAGAAATTGAACAAGAGACATGAGAAAAGACAAAGAGGAAGAGGTGGTAGATTCCTTGGAGGAAAAGGTAGATCTTATGGTGAAAACAATAGATCTGATCTAAAAAAGACAAATCTGGACAAAGGCAAGACCGAGTGGAAAGGTGAAAGTTTGGCTAGAGGAAGAGGCAATAACTACCAAGGTGGTTATAATAGAGGTGGATTCCGAGGAACTTGTTATAATTGTGGAGAAGGACATAGATCATTTGAGTGTACACATGCAAGTAAGAAGGTCGGTAGCAATAGAAATGCATTGGTGCAAGAAGACTCACTAAATGAACCTAAGAAGGAAAAGAACTTGATGGTCAGGAGAGCACTTTGGAGTGAAAGTAATAAGGAAGATCCGGTAAGGAAAAGTTTGTTCAAGACTAGATGTAGAGTTTTCAATGAAGTATGGAAGGCAATCATTGATAGTGGAAGCTCGAAGAATTTGGCACCTGAGGAAATGATTACAAAGTTGCAATTGGAAAGGTTGGAACACCTGAAGCCCTATCAAATTTCATGGATCAAGGATGAGCATACACTCTTGGTAAGTGAAAAATGTTATGCGAATTTGAAAATTAGAAAGTACTATGATAAGGTGTTATGTGATATCATGTCTATGGATTGTTGTCATATTTTTTTGGGTAGACCTTGGCAATATGATAGACATGCTATATATGATGGAAGATTGCATAAATATACTATTTGGGATGATGGGAGAAGACAAATATTGATAGCTTTGATTGAAGAACATGTTAGCAGTGTTTGTACATCTGTGAAAGTTTTCTTGATGGAAGGAAGAAAGTTTGTTAAGGATCTAAAGAAGAATGATGTATGTTTTGTTGTTATTCCTAACAAACTGAGTAATAAAATAATGGATAGCATCCCTAGAGAGATTGATAAGATACTCATTGAGTACAAGAAGATAAATTCTAATATTATACCTGATGGTTTGCCACTGAAGAGAAGCATTGATCATTGCATGGATCTTCTCCCTGGAGCCAGTTTACCGAATAAGGTACCACATCGATTGACACCTACCAAGAATCAGG
This sequence comes from Chamaecyparis obtusa, assembly GCA_027943335.1. NCBI lineage: Eukaryota > Viridiplantae > Streptophyta > Pinopsida > Cupressales > Cupressaceae > Chamaecyparis > Chamaecyparis obtusa. The sequence goes on along the minus strand of BSBK01008409.1, from coordinate 285,137 downwards.
AATTGAACCGACAAATCCAAGAATTGTTTCAGAAAGGTTTGATCCAATAAATTTTGAGTCCTTATGCAGTACCAGTTGTATTGGCACATAAGAAGATTGGAGAATGGTGAATGTGTATGGATTCCAGAGCAATCAACAAGATAACAGTGAAATATAGGTTTTCTATACCAAGAATGGATGACATAATAGATAGTTTGACTGGAGCAAAGTATTTTACCAAAATTGATTTGAAAAGTGGATCTCATCAAATCAAAATCAAAGAAGGTGATGAGTGGAAAACTACTTTTAAGACAAGAGAAGGTTTGTATGAGTGGTTGGTTATGCCTTTTGGTTTAACTAATGCACCGAGTACTTTTATGAGATTGATGAATGAATTTTTGAAGAAATTCTTAGGTAAATTTGTGATTGTATACCTAGATGATATTTTGATATTTAGTAAGACTAGAGAAGAGAATTTGTTGCATGTTAAACAAGTATTGCAAAGATTGAAAGAAGAAAAGTTGTTGATTAACCTGAAAAGGTGTTTTTTCATGAAAGAGGAAATTGTGTATTTGGGATTTGTGATCTCATTTGATGGTTTGAAAATGGATCCTAAAAATGTTGAAGCTATTTTTAATCGTCCTACACTTGAGAATGCTAGCGAGGTAAGATCATTTCATGGTTTAGCAAGTTTTTACTGAAAGTTCATCAGGAATTTCAGCTCAATTTGTAATGCTATGACTGAGACTATGATAGGAGATAAAAAAGAATTTAAGTGGACACATAGATCTGATAAAAGTTTTGAGACTCTGAAGTAGAAGGTTGATGAATTGCCTGTGTTATCATTGTCTGATTTCAACAAGGTATTTCAAGTTGAATTTGATGCAAGTGGTAGTGCAATAGGAGCTGTGTTGAGTCAAGAAGGTAAACCTATTGCTTTCTTTAGTGAAAAGTTGAATGATGCAAAAAGGAAATATTATGTGTATGATCAATAATTCTATGCTATTGTTCAAGCCCTAAAGAAATGGAGATATTATTCGATATCGAGTGAATTTGTGTTGTATACTAATCATAAGGCTTTAAAGTATTTGGGTAGTCAAAATACGTTGAATCGGAGACATATGAAATGGGTTGAATATTTGCAGTTATACATTTTTTATAAAACATAAGAGTGGAGTTACTAACCGAGTTGTTGATGCATTTAGTAGAGGAAGATCTTTGATGACTGAGATGAGAATTGAAGTTCTTGGTTTTGAAGATATGAAAGTATTGTATGAAACTGATCTTGATTTTTCTAAGTCATGGAGAAAGTGTAGAGCACCTATTCAAGATCAACCGAGTATTAAATGGGAAGACTATTTCATTCAAGAAGGTATGTTGTTTAAAGGTATTCGGTTGTGTTACTGAGAGGATCAATGAGAACTAATTTGATAAAGGAGAAACATAGTACTGGTTTGGCTGGACATTTTGGCATTGGTAAAACATTGAATTTTCTTAAGGAGAAATACTTTTGGCCGCAGTTGTATAAGGATGTTCAAAAATTTGTGAAAAGTTGTTGAATTTGTCCAGTTGCAAAGGGAGTAAGTCAGAATACTGGATTGTATATACCAATTTTTGTTCCTGAGAAACCTTGCATTGATATGAGTATGGATTTTGTTGTTGGCTTACCGAAGAGAGTAAGAGGTAATGATTCTATATTTGTTTTTGTGGATAGATTTTCTAAGATGGCACATTGTATACCCTGTAGAAAGACATCATATGTAGTGCATATAGCATGGATTATCAAGGAGTATCATCTCTAACCGAGACAGTAAATTTGTTGGATATTTTTGGAAGGCTCTTTGGAAAAAGTTGGGCACCGAGTTGAGGCATAGTTCTACATTTCACCCACAGATTGATGGACAAACAGAGGTTGTGAATAGAAGTTTGGGTAATCTTTTGAGATGCTTAGTCAGAGATAAATTGAGTAATTGGAATTCTATGTTGGCACAAGCAGAGTTTGCATATAATAATTTAGTGAATAGGAGTACTGGGAAAACACCTTTTGAGATTGTTAATGGAATACAATCGAGAGGTATATCAAATTTGAAGGATATTGCTGGTGAAGAAAAGAGAAGTGTTGAAGGAGTAAAGTTTGCTGAGTTCGTGAAGACAGTGCATGAAGAAGTGAAACATAAGTTGGAGAAAAGTAATAAAAAATACAAAGACAGAGTAGATAGATCAAGAAGATATAAGACTTTTGTAATTGGGGATGAAGTAATGGTACACTTGAAGAAAGGCAGATTTCCTGTTGGAACATATCGGAAGCTAAAAATGAAGAAATTTGATCCTTGCAAGATATTGAAGAGATTTGACAGTGGAAATGCTTATGAGATTGAATTACCTGATGACATGGATATATCACCTATATTAAACATTGTAGATTTGTATGAGTACCATGAATCAAATGAAGAACTGACAGTACCGAATGATTATCCTAAGAGACATACAAAAGAAGTTGAGCAGATTTTGAAATATAAAGTTGGCAGAAGCACAAGAGGAAAATAGTATATGGAATTTATCTAGTAAAGTGGAAGAATAGGTTGATTGAAGATAGTTCATGGATTTAACAATCTGAGTTGGATTCAGCTCAGGTTGTACCTACTGCATGATTCAGAGAATCATTTCAAATAACCCTAGGTGTCTAATGTAGGAGCATCTTGGGTCCTTGGCAATCTTGTGTCACCAAAAACAAGTTTGAGTTTTTTGTGTTGCTCAGTTCCTTCTTTGACCGAGTTGGCTTGATAGTTGCTCGATTTCCTTCTTTAACCAAGTTGGTCAGTTAATTCCCTAGTGCTCGATTAACCTTGCTTACTGAGTAGTTTCTTTTGGTTTTCTATTGAGGTCAACTTGTGTATTTAATTGTGGTCATAGATTTAATGTTGGTATCGATCATTGGGAAGCATGTGGACCTAGATTTGTTCATTCCTTCTGTTAATGGTGGATCTGAAGGCCGACTTGTTTTAGTAGCCTCTTGTATATATTGTATTTATTGGTTGTAGTTTCAGGGGTAGTGGACAACAACTAGATAGCAGTCTTAGAGGTAGAAAATTAATGGTATATGTTAGAAGTTGGAAGATAGTTTCTAAATCCTCGCATGTTGGAGGACTATTGTAATTGAATTGTTGTATCTGACCCTAACCGGGAAGGCCTTATAGCCCGTCATGTATGAATCAATTTGATGAAATATAATGGATATGTTCTACATTCTCTCTCTCACTTTGTGTGTAATTGCTTCCGTGTGTGATCTCTATAAGGTGGATTTGGATTAGGATGTGCCTTTGGCCCCTCTTTCGACCCTACATTGCATCAAAAATATATATATGAACACCTATTAGGGTGAAACTAATTATGGTGATTTTTACAAAGAAAGGATCACTTCCAAAGGGCCCACTACCTGAAGAAGGAAGATTCATTATTAGAGGGCCTAGTGCCTAGATGAAGGATAAAAGAGAATAGATCCAACGTTGATACACTTTTGTAACTCAATCAAATGATCTATATATGTCTTCATCTCACTACTTTCGATAGCTATCACATTAAACTTTGTACTGCACACCACCACACTTTGTACCACTTCATCAATATACCGGGAGATATATCATCTTTCATACATCCCCATAGCATATACACATACTTTTTGTGTATAAGAAATACATTCATGAAACATTACAATGATAAATCTACTTGAATTATACAAAACAAAGATAAATGATCAACCAATTCAAGCAAATCCTCTCAAAATCATCTCATATCTTTCTATCTAAAGAAGCTAATGAGTAGCTCTCAGCTTAAGCACCATTAGAGATAGCTCTAGAATGAGAATTAAGCTATGCTAAATGCAATTTAACCAATCTAAGTTAATTATGCTAAATTATGCTAAGCATTCAAATTTAAATGCCCATAATATGGATGCAATTGAAAGTGGATCTTAATGGATGATTTTCTCTTATAAATGCTCACCATTTATAGATTTTCCCAAAGCTAGGGGGTAGAGTGTAGTTAACCATGATCCCAGTTGAGTTAGGTTAATGGCTTCAAATGTCGAGACAAAGTAAATATTTTTTTCTCAAAGGTTGGAAAAAAGAGACAAAATGAACGGTCAAGATGCATCTCCAAGATGAGTAGTGGAGAATCAATCTAGACTTTGAACCATGTGATCTCATTCCTCCCTTCTCCTTGGTTGATTTTGATTTTTTCCTCATGTGATGAGTGAGAATAATAGGAATTAATAATTGATTTAATTTATTTATCTTATCCATGTGTACCCTTTGAATGGGTTGGATTTGATTTGATTCAAATCAATTACACAATTAATTGATCTTTTTTATTTAATTAAGCCAATAGTTTTGATTTTAATTAACTCATGATTTTGTCATTGATTGATAACTTTGATTCTACTTGATCATTTTTAGGTGTATACAAATGCCCCTCTTTGAATCAATGTGCAAAGTGCATTGGTTCAAAGAATGTCTAATGTATGATTCACTAATGTCCAATCTGATCTTGATAACTGATTTCTTGAATCACAACTGATTGGATGATAAACCCTAATTCGATGATAGATTCTAGATATGATGCTCGATTTGAAAAGATCCACTAATTTCGATGCCCCATTGATAATTTTGAAAATTTCGCACTGAATACCCCTGATTTAAAAAATTTCACTAAGTCGCTTGATTTGAATCATGTATGATATCCTACCCCCTCGAAAATTAAATAGAAGTTGATTTGATGAATTTTAATCAATATGCAATTTTTTCACTTTCTTTCAATATTTTGCGATAATGTTACACTTTCTTCCAATATTTTGATTCATTTCCGACAATGATATGACAATGGGTTGATGATAATGCCCTAGTTGTAGAAACATTTGGTTGAAAAATGATGACCTTGGGTCAAAATGTGATAAAACCCTCCCATTTAGGTCAAAGGGTTATATATAGGAGTCAAAATGTCATTTTTACTATTCATTTTCACTTTCCCTCTTGACTTTTACTGTGAGCCTTCTAGTAACATTGCAACGATGGTGGTCCTCATTCATGAGCATAGGTTCGAGAGAGGCTGCAGATACCAGTGCATAGCTTACTATGGACCTATTAGCAAGTGGTGTTTTGGGGCACTGAGGATCACTTGAGGTTTGTCATTCATGGAAACACTTATGTTGGAGTGATCACATACAGACAGTTTTGCTACTAGAGTCACAGTCATAAATATGACTAAGTCCAGAATCAGGGTAATAGGGTACAATGTTACAGTTTTGGTTAGAGATGAACATGTATAAGGTATTATGGCCTACGAAATTAGTAGAAGGTATTTTAGGATATGTATATCCTTTAGTTAAGAGCGCATAAGTTTTAGTGATCAGATCAGTGAGATTCAGTGATCTGAAGGTATGCGAAGATACAAAATCAGTATAACAGGACATATGAGCAATTGTGAAGATTAAGGCAAGGTTAGTGGATATGGTAATGTGCTAAGTTAGCAAATGAAGTATATTACTGACACTTGGGTAATATAAGATTGTCGACTTTATACTTATCATTTACATAATTAATTATTATGTTTTCTATGGTATTTGTGAAGCCAACTGGATGGCAGATTTTGTATAAGTATAGAATGATTTTGTGGAAGCAAAGATATGTGTGGGATGTGATGATGAAGAAAGATTGTGAATTAGAGGGAAGAGAGAAGATGAAAGATTAGCAATAGGCAAAGCTATAATTGGAACTATCTAAGAAAGATAAGTGCTTGTATTGTTCACATTTTAGAGAACTCTTTGTGATAGTTTTTTATTGTAAGAGCAATTTCCTCACCACCTTTAACTAGGTGTTTTGTATACCCCTAACATGGTTTTGTATTCCTCTAGCAAGGAAATGTACTATGTAATAATCAGCTCCTAACAGGGCTATATCTCCTAACAGGAATATAATATTTTAGTGCATAGTTGTGGGTACCATCCCCATTGGGGTTTTCCCTCGGCAAGGGTTTCCTCGAGAACAAATCATGGTGTCATGAGTTATGTGTTGTGTTTCAATGTTCTTTTCATTTCAGCACTATTATGGTTTATTTATAATTGGTTTAAGTTTAAATTAAAGTTCAGTAATAATGATTCACCCCCCCTCTCAGTATTACCTAATCCTAACAATTGGTATCAGAGCTATTGGCCCTTGGAGAGAAAGCCTAACAACTTAAGGGAGATCAGAATGGATTCAGAAAGTTTGCAAGAGAACTTTGATGCAACACTTGAAGATATGGACAAAGAGAAGGCTGGGAATGGTATATTGAAATTCAAATTGAGAAGAGGAGAAGGTTTCATCAGGAAACTAAAAGAATAGCTTGAAACTTTAAGATGTCAGAAACAAGACCTTATGGATAAAATCAGTGAAGAATTAGTCAATGATACATCAGATCAAGTGAAGATGTTGGAGCAAGAAAAAGAGGAAATTAATATTTTGATGATAAAAGAGATTCAACATGAAAAGGATGCAAGGAACAAAGTTGAAGAGTCACTATAAGAAGCAAATGAGCAGATAGGACAAATGAAGACTGAACTTGACCATTACAAAGATAAATATCAGGAATTCAAGAAATATAACCAGATCATTAAAGGTGAACTCGCTCAAGACAAATTACACATTGAGAAGTTGCACATGAGTAGTGACAAAATTGATGAGCAAAGAGCAAGCTAGAAACCTAAAGGAGACATGACTGGAGTTGGATTCAATGAAGTAGAAAGTTCTAAAACCAATGAAGAAGCAAGTGAAGCAAAGAATGAAGAAAGACCTACTCCTGAAGAAAGACCTACTCATGAAGAACAAATCAGACCTTTCAGAGGTAGATGCTTTGGATGCAACAAAGTTGGACATATGAAAAGAGATTGCAGAAGTAAAGGTACCTCTAAACCCTTTACTAGCTACTATTTTAACTGTTATGATTATGGACACAAGAAAGAAGATTGCAGAAAACTAGATTAGTCTAGGTATAAGCAAGATTATGTCAAAGAAGAATCAATAGCCAAGATCACATGTCAAAACTGCAACAACTTTGGACACATTTCAAGGTATTATAAACTACAAGTGAATCATGATAGAAGGAAACCTCCTACATGTTATAAATGCAACAACCTTGGACACATTGCAAATATTTGTAGATGCAATGGAGAGGACAAAGAAGAGGACCAAGAAGATCAAGTGAACCAAGAGGACCACCTCCTATGGTTATAAGAAAGAATGTTGGTGACAATGGTAAGAGTCTTACTGAGTACATGAATGAGTTTGAGAATTATTTCAAGAAATTAGAGAGCAAGGAGGATGACAAGATATGGAAGGTGAAAGTCTTAAACAAGGCATTAGTTTAGGGAGAGACAGTAGATGATACCGTGTCTTCACATGATGATTTCTTTGAGACATCGACCTAGAAGGTCACGTGGCCTTAAGGGGAGCATTGGATGTAGAGAATAGAATATACCTAGCCCTTGTGTATGTGGAGTAAGCTCAGGTGATCTTAGGTATGGTGTGTTCAGACACTTTGGAGTTCATGGATGAGAGTGCAACACTTGGAGATTCATTTTCCATGTTCGCGAGTTTTATGTTGACTAGACATGATCCGAAGTTGAGCTACTTGTGTTTAATGCACTCACTCAACTTGCGAAGGATAAAAAGGTTTGGAAGATGTCATTCCTACACCATTTGTTGATCAACAACTAAGGAGAGCAAAATTGTGAAGCATTTCAAGTCATCTAGCAGAGAGATTGTGTGATTGCGTGAAATAGAGATCCAAATTTTAGCACATTAAAGGTATTTAGACATATACTCATTGAGAAGTTATGGATGCACTAGTAGTTTATGATGTCGTGGATAGACCTGGGTACAAATTTAAGAGACATCCATTTAAGTCTTGTGAGGATGATTCAAAAGGAGCATTTTTACAAACCCCTATAGGTGTATTGCACGTTGAAGACATTAGGGCATACATACATTACAAGTATGAAATCATTGGAGATGTAAACATTTATAGTGAATTGGATAGTATGTTAGAAGCAAATGGATTTATGGTAGAAGAGTTCAAACACCTACAAAACCAATCTATCATTAAATTGACCCTACTCACAGAATTCACGGAAACAGAATGGTTCAAGATTATCCTTAGTAGGATACATGATCAGTTTGTTTGGATTGAACATCAACCAATGAAAATATGTGCTCAAATGATACATGATATAATAGGTCTAGACAATGAAGGATCCCTTCCTGTTGTAGAAAAGAACCTAAGGAAACAGGTAGAAACCCTAACCCATTCCAAGTGGGATAAGAGGGCGATGACAGCCAATGACATCTTTCATCAAGATGTTAGATTGGTGGAAATGTTATTGGGGTACAAACTATTTTATAGTAGTAGACCAAACTCCATATCAACTAGAGTCATCATGATGGCATACAGAATGGTGAAAGAAAATAAGAAATATAACCTTTGCAAAGTACTAGCACAACAATTCCTAGAAAATGTAAAGGCCATAAAGAAAGATAAGTCTAGAGCATTTAGGTTTGGGTCATTATTAGTTCATATGTACATTCATATCATTTAGAAGTTTCCTGGCATGCACCCTAGGGCATGGAAGGATAATGTACCCACTGGGATTCAGATTTTAGAGAATTACAAAAGGCAAGATAAGAATTGGGTTGATGGTGAAATTTTCTCTATGACCAAAATCTTACAAAGGCAAATGAAGGAAAGGTATAGAATACCTGAGAAAATTGTTGAGAAGTATGAGGACACTATCTATTTCATGGTTGAAACTGACTATGTTTGTTTTGAGGCTGTGGAACCAAGAATGAAATGGTGTTACCCTATGGGGTATGAAGTCAGTGCTGAAATCTTGACTATGCAGGTTGAGCATGTACTAGCAACAGAAATAGATCATACTCAAGAAAGATGGGGAACTTATAGAGAGAAGTTAGGAAATATTAGAGAAGAATAAGAGAAGGTGACAAGGAAGAGAAAAATTAGTAAATTTCTGGAAGATATCATTGCGAAGGTAGGAATCACTAAGGAGCAGCTGATAAACATAAGAAATAAGATGGAAGAATCTTCAAGCATGGCCATTAATGCTCCTATTCCTTCAGAGGCAGAAAAGATAGTAAGTCCTACTATCGATATTGTTGAATTATCAATTTCACAAGAAGAAATAGTATAATAAATTATACCTACGAGCATTCCCAGAAGATACGCAAGATCAACCAAGCAGGGCAGTCTAAAAGAAAAAGTTGTAGTAGTGGAAAAGAAAAAAAAGGAAGAAAAGGTAACCGAGAAAGAAGAAGAAACAATAGCACCAAAGGATCCACAAACCTTGTGGAAACCTGACCTCAAATCATTATAGAAAAAAGTGATTAAAGATGGAAACTTGAAGATAGTGGATAGGTATTATGAGAGGTATGATTATGAGAATTAGTCACTCATAGAAGATACTATCATTGAATATCTGTTAATACTTAAGAAAAATCTATTAGAGATTGAAGGAAGCATTCCAAAGGAGCTATATAGTAAGTTAGAGATTAGAAAGAAGTTGGTACAGTCAGAAGATGAAAATATAAGGAACAAGGCTATAAAAGACATGCTACATGTTGTCTCTATACAAGAAAGGGAGAGGATAATAAATGCACTGGAACCCTTGTTGAGGACAAAGGCCAAACTACTAAAAATAATGGCTAGAAAATATGATGAGGTAATTAAGGACACTCAAAAAGCATTAGATCAGATCCTAATGAGTGATATGCCAAATAAGACATCACCTCCTAAGATCTCCAAGCCTACATCTCTGGGACTAGGAGAAAGTTCTAAGGCAGTAGAAGGAAGTGAGCAAGCTAGCATGCAACCAAACTTCTTTGTCTCTAGTGTGCATGTGACCCTTGACACTTCACATGATGTAAATGATCCATTTTTGGATAATTTGGACAATGTGATGGAAGTTGAAGTCCAAGGACAGGTAGAGGAAGACAAAATAGAGGAGAAATAAGAAGAGGAATCACATGAAAGGAAGGAAGTAGAGATTGAAACAAAGAGAGTAACTGAGGTCAGAATAGAACAAAAACTAGAACCTGACACCTCTTATACTTTATTGTTGGAAAGCATGGCCAAACTGGTAAGTGCTGATGTAGATAACATGGATGAGGAAGAGCTTATGAGGCTATCCTTCATGGCCTTTGCTAAGGCTAAAGAAAGGTCAGTACATAAAGGGGATAAAAGAGATAAAATAATGACCAGGGCTATAGAGACAGTAAACAAGTTAATTCCTACACCGATTGACCTTCGAGGAAAGGATGAATTAGAAAATCTAGGCATGGTACTAGATAAATTTGACGGTCACTTTGTGTCATTGCTAAAGACTGCAGAAGAAAAGGCAGAAAAGAGGTTTTTAGAGAAGAAATTGAGAGAAGTATGTTAGTCCATCTCATGGGACTTAGACATTCTCAAGGCCACTACTCTTAAGGCTAAGAGTTGTGTAGCTCAAGGTAGAAAGATCTACAGTTACTGCATAAGTCCTTGCAGTCATATTTAGAATATTGAGGAGATTATAGCCAAAGCTAGGGCTACTCTTGACAGCTTGATGAACAGTTGTGAAGCATCTTCACTAACTATGGGACAAATAGAGAAAAAGGCATCCAGGCTATTGGATAAAATTAGTGTATTGGAAATGGAGAAAGGGAGAGTGGTAGATATATTTGGCTTGTTGAGGAGTCTGATAACACCTAAGCTTTCAATGCTGGAAATACATCTATTAGATATGGAAAAGGTGGAACAATCAATGTCAGTATCTGCACCTACTGAACTCAAAGCAGCGAAGACAACTTCTTATGCACTGAATGGATTGATCCATGTTAGTGAGCTATTGATCAAATCATGGGCTGATGAAGTAAAGACCTTGGAAAAAATTTTCCTCGATATCTTAAAACTAGTGAGTAAGAACTAAGTCCTTTTGCACTTAGTAGTTTTTGAATTTTTGAATACACCTTTGCCATTTATGCCAAAGGGAGAGGAAGAGAAAGAGAAAAATGTAAAGAATAAAAGGAAGAGAAGAAAAATAATAAGTAGAAATAAAAAGATATAAATAAAAAAAATTAGAAAAGAGGAAAATAGAAAAAGATATATGTATAGTTAGTGCTTTAACACTTAGTCATTTTCTAAGTGTTGACATCAATGCCAAAGGGAGAGATTGTTGGAAAGTGGTGTTTTGGGGCACTAGGGATCACTTAAGGGTTGTCATTCATGGCAACACTTATGATGGAGTGATCGCTTACAGATAGTTTTGCTAATGGAGTCACATTCATAAATATGAGAAAGTCCATAATCAAGGTAACAGGGTACAATGTTACAGTTTTGGTTAGCGATGAACATGTATGAGGTATTATGGCATGTGAAGTTAGTAGAAGGTATTTTAGGATATGTATATGCTTCAGTTAAGAGCACATAAGTTTTGGTGATGAGATCAATGAGATTTAGTGATCTGAAGGTATGCAAAGATAGAGAATCAGTATAACAGGGCATATGAGCAGTTGTGAAGATTAAAGCAAGGTTAGTGGATATGATAATGTGCTAAGTCAGGTGAATGAAGTATATTGCCGACACTTGGGTAATATAAGATTGTCATCTCCATACTTATCATTTACATAATTAATTATTATGTTTTCTATGGTATTTGTGAAGCTGACTGGATGACAAATTTTGTATAAGTATAGAATGATTTTGTGGAAGCAAAGATATGTGTGGGATGTGATGATGAAGAAATATTGTGAATCAGAGAGAAGAGAGAAGATGCAAGATCAGTAATAGAAAGAGCTATAATCGGAACTATCTAAGAAAGATAAGTGCTTGTATTATTCACATTTTGGAGAACTCTTTGTGATAATTTTTTATTGCAAGAGCAGTTTGCTCACCACCTTTAACCAAGTGTTTTGTATACCCCTAACATGGTTTTGTATTCCTCTAGCAAGGAAATGTACTATGTAATAATAAGCTCCTAACAGGGCTATATCTCCTAATAGGTATATAATATTTTAGTGCATAGTTGTGGGTACCATCCCCACTGGGGTTTTCCCTTGGCCAGGGTTTCCTCGAAAACAAATCATGGTGTCATGAGTTATGTGTTGTGTTTTAATGTTCTTTTCATTTAAGCACTATTATGGTTTATTTATAATTGGTTGAAGTTTAAATTAAAGTTTAGTAATACTAATTTACCCCCCCTCTCAGTATTACCTAATCCTAACAGGACCTCTGGTGAGTACCTCAGTCCTTCCTTGTTTCTGATTTCTTCAATCTGCTAAAAAAAAAATTGGATTTTAGGCGTTGATTTACCTTGTTTTTGCCAAATTTTGCCAAATTTTGTGTATGAATAGTTAAGTAGCATGTAGTAATTATGTATGCATTTCTGGATTAGATTGTGTGTAGTTTTGATCACGTAGTATTTTGTTTTAGCTCATATTTGTAAAGAAATAGCACATAGCAAAGGTAAAATAGAATGTACAAACATGTTCCATAGGAATGTTTCAGCACGTCCACTAGATCTTGTAGTGCATATGATTAGATTAACGCAAATATTAGATTTAGTAGTGTATCAACCTATTTTGAGTAGCGTGTACAATTAGAAATGACGTGTTCCACATGTTTCAATGCATTTGATAAGTTTTGCAATACGTATGATAAACAAAATAGTGCTTAGGAATTTTAACGCGTACAATATGATGAAATAACATGTAGCTATTTTTTTTTTTGAATTTTTAACCTAATTGATTAGCTTGACTAATTCGATTGGTTTCTGTAATTAATGATGTATGTTATATCTATGTTGAAAATAAGTGTTGTGCGTGATGTTAGTTTAATCAATTTTAATGAATGTTGATTGTCAAACCTAATAGATTGGTAGAATTGATTTAATGATTTTTTGTCCTCTCTTATTAGATTTAGGAAAAAAAATGATGTGCTCTAGGTGAGCAATAGGATGATAGAAAATTTTGATTGACTTTTAATGATCCACTTAGATGATGTTACTCATGTGATGTCACTTGATGCAACAGGTTCACATCAAGAAGTTATATGTTTTAGGTTTGTATCCATGGCCCTTAGAGATAGTTGAACAATTGAGTACTTAGGAGCGACGACTTATCGGTCATGATAGATTATTTTTCTTTCTAGACATGCCCTAGTTTTGCACAAACCATAGTCTTCTCACTATTATGGAGGATAATTGGCACTTTGACCATAACACCTTCCATTTTTAATGGGTGTGATGACGGTCACCCCTGAGGACGTATATAGATTACTCAGGATTCCGACAAGGGGTGAGATTGTATATTATGATGAGGTATATGATGGTGCAGCATGCCAATGAGTTTTTGGAGATGTCATTATCAGTGATGAGAGTATTCCTTGGGCATAGTTTATTTTTTCGCTCCTCTTCCAATAGTTATAGGTCTGTTGATCAGTGGTTTCTTGTTACCTGATCAGAGAGGACATGCTTTTGTTGTTAGGTGGTGTTGCATTTTAGAGGACATGATTGCACACCCATGCTAATTTGATTGGGGATCCTACATATTAGCACAATTATATCATGACCTTAATCACATAGTTTACAAATATGGTGTTGTACTTTCTTTCGGTGCAGTATTATTATAATTATGGACTTGGGAGCACCTTCTTGTCACTAGGCCCATTGCAGCATGAGACAAAGATCCTGGGTGGCCATATGCATATATATATGAGGGAGTGATTATCCAACCTCACCTGGAAAAGCTATATTACTGGAGATGCATACTGGATGACATTGATCAGGTCCGATGACAACCATATCTTAGATGTGAGCCCTTGAAAGAGGATGATTCAAAGCTACCTTTCATTTTCATGCCTCATTGGATGATCATTCAGACTCCTCTAGTGATTGAGAGGTTTTTTTTTCATAGAGTTCTCTGATAGTTCAGTAGAGTATAGGTTATGCCTCAGGGTTTAGCATTATATGCACAAGTACAGGTAGAGAGGTCAATGTGGGGACCTTAGATAGAGTATCACATTGCTCTTGATGAGATTCTTGCTTTGCCTCATTTGGCATGGGACATGAGAGATCACATTGTTGATGTTGGTATGATTGATGATTACACCCAGTGGTTCACACAACATCCCTTTCCATGCTTCACTAATCTGGATAAGTCGATCCCAAACATAGATGATAGATCAAGGGAGATGATGATGATGACAATGATGGAAGAGGTGGGAGAGGTGGTCGACAAAGGAGAGTGGTACCAGTGAGAGGTGATTGGGTTGGTGGTGGATGAGGTTTATCTCTTGGTCCTCTCAGAGGTGATGGTTGTGGTGTTAGGGTACAAGGTGGAGGAGTGGTTGGTAAAGTGAGGATGGGGGGTGGAGTAGTGAAGATGAGAGCTGGTGGGAGAGTTTTTCCTTAGGTTAGGATTGTAAATTGGGGTATCCAGAGATATAGAGTATTTAGATAGATATAGGTACCCCATGATCCTTCTCTACAGGTTCCTATTCCACCAACATAGGCAGTATCAGCTTCACTGGCACCAAAGACACTTACACAAGAGGTTAGGACTTTGCAGGCTAGTGTGGATCAGATTAGGAGTCAAATTGACCAATTTAGTGTGATGATGTAGGCATTTATGGTTACGATGGCTCAACATGGTTCACAACCTAGTTTTAGTAGAGGTGCAAGTACAAGTACAAATGGTACAAGGACAGGTGGTTCAAGTTGCACCAGTGCAGATGGTTCAGGTGGTGCTAGTTGATATTATTGATTCTTCAACCTTTGTATCATATTATATGTATCTTTATATTTGATCAGGACTCTGTTGGTGTACTTTATTGCTCAGACATTATTGGACATTTGATATTATTTGATGGACATTCTCTTTGATTAGTTCTCCGATAGACTCTTATCCTTTATGATGTCATTATATGTTGGACTTTGTGATTTTTTGATGATATATGTGCTGCTCTACATGTCCTATCTATATTCTTGATTTTGTTATTTTGTGATGCAAAACGTTATGAATGCATTTATCTTACATGCTTTGGATGGATGTCTTATATATTACATAGCTTGGATGGATACATAATGTCAATAAAATGCACTTTATTCTTTAATGATTAATGATTAATGATGCACCTATATGATATGTACATGTGTTCCAATATGATTCTATATGCTCCTAATTTATGATGTGATTCTATATGGAATGAATGCAGTTTTTGGCTTATTTATGATTGTTGCCATGATGAATGATATTAATGCCATGAAATGATATAATGATGTACAATAAATGGATTAATGAATTATCTAAATGAATTCAATTTATGATGCTTAATGACTACCACCTATATAACTCTAGATGAATACACAAATTAAAGAAGGAACTTCAATGATATGCAACCTAATGATTAATTATTAATGATATGCAACTTGATAAGTAAACTATAGGATTTAATGAATAATTATTAGTGAAAGCTATATAAATATATATTTAAAATACAACTTAGCATGCAATGAAAGGATGCACTACCATGATATTTGTTGGAAACTGAATTGAAACAATTGTTGTATTGTCATTGATGTCAAACCTTAATTGATAAGACTGTTGCTACTCAGGAAAGTACTATATCTATTTGAGTGTTGCTAAGGGGCTAATCAAGGTTGGTAACAATAGCACCTAAGGGAAAGGTTGAGTTATCTTGATACTACAAAGTGTACTTGACTATGTTGCACTATGATGAGATAATGTATTGTTTATCTTAGTAAGACTGAAGACTAAACTGGTAGGCTTAACCAAGCAAAGAAAGGAAAAATCATGTTTAAGCTGAGTGATGTTAGTGTCGACCGAGTTAGTATATGCCGAGCAAAATTCTAGTGTCGACTGAGCATTAGTAAATTGCCGAGGAAGGTAGTATAAGCCGAGGAGACAATTTTAGTAATGACCGAGCTTTCTACATGAAGACCGAGTTGACAATCATAGTATTGCCGAGCATCAACAATTTTATGTTTGAAGAGAATTTAATTTTGGAGCTGACATTGTCGAATTCTTGGATTATGTAAAACATGTTGATTTTATTTATTGATTGTTTGGAAGCATTAAATGCAATGTAAAACATTTTATTATAAATCTTTAAGAGATTTGAGATGATTCTAGAAAAGGAGCCGAAGAACATGAAGCGGTTAGATTCAATGAATCTGACCTAACCCTAAGATCTATGAATGAGATTGAGTGGAAAAAGATGAGTTAACCTAATTGAGGAAAATATAAGGGAACCTAAGCATTTTGATATGCATGCACATGGAGAACAGAGAATGCTGGAAGAAGAAAATTTTATTGACTGATTAAGCAGAAAAGGCTGAAGGAGAAGTATGGTGATTGCTTGAAGAAAAGTTCTAAGTAGATCAGAGATGGAAATGGCAATGTTTCAAAGTTAGTAAACCAACATTAGTGTACAAAATCAGATCTGATATTTGCAAAGTGAGTTGTATATTTTTTAGATATTACTGCTGCTACTTTCTAATCATTGTAACAGTCAAAATCCTTTTAACATAGGTTGACCTAACAGTCATATGTTAAATCCTTTGAACAAAGTTGCATTCTAATGGAGTGTATGTAAGTCTTATGACTAGGCTCACTTTTAATAGGGTGATTGAAATACTTTAACCAGGTCACACCTGACAGTGTGTATTATAACCTTTGACAGGGTTGGCTTTTTATTGAGCTCACTTCAGAAGAGTGAAAATAATAGTAGCATGTTACAAAACAGTTTTTCCCATATTGGGTTTCCACTATAAAATCTTGGTGTTTATACTTGTGTGGATGTTTAGATCTGAACATTACTATGTTTTGCAAGTTAAGTTATAGCAAGGTAGTGGACTGCATTGTTAGATGTTTCTATTATTGAATCAGTGATGACCGAGTGTATTTTGGTTTTGGATCTGATTTAAGGATAAGTTTTTTGAGATTTTTTTATACACTAGGACTTGAGAACAACTAATTCACCCCCCCTCTCTATTGTTCTAAGTCATTAACAATTGGTATCAGAGCTTAGTTTCTTATTATTAGTGTTGACATATATCAAGTTTAAAGGGGCTTGAAAGCAAATGATCAGGATGTATAAGAAGGAGGTACCGAAGTTGAACAAAGAAAACTTCCTTGCATAGAAAAGCTTGATGAAGCTGCATCTGGCTGGTATTGGTGATTCTGCAAAGTACTACATTAAGAACAGTTATGTCTCACCTATTGCACCTTTGACTACCAAAGAAATGAGAGCTAAATAAGAACACAATCAGACAATGCTAGAAATTGCATCTGCCCTGAGTTATCCAAAATTTGAGGACATTAAGGACTGCACAACTATGAAGGATATGTGGGACACTCTTGCAAGGATCTATGGTGGTGACCTAAATGTTCTAAAAGTAAAGGTCAAGAGTCTTAGAGGTAAGTTTGATGAAATGAGAATGCAAGAAGGTGAAAACATTGCACAATATTATGGTAGAATAAAAGAAGTTGTAAATGCTATTAGAGGAGAAAATGGAGCTATTGATGATGAAACTATAATTGGGAAAGTACTAAGAACCCTACATCCTATATATGCTATTAAGATCTCAGCTATTCAGGAATCTAGATGTAACTCTGCAAATGTGCTTACTTTGGAAAGTTTGGTTGGTAAGCTAACTGCTTTTGAACTCTCTAACTATGATAATTTCACTATTGGAAACATTGGAAATGTTGAGTCTACTTTTAAGTCACAACTAGTTTTGAACAAGCCAAGGAAGGAAAAAGAAAGATGCATCAGTGAAAGTGAAAGTGATAGTGATAGTGATAGTGAAAGTGACAGTGACACTTCTGACGAAGACCTAGAAGATCTAGAAGCTCTTATGGCTAGAAGACTGAGAAGGGGAAAAGGAAAGTATAAAGGTAAACTCCCTGTTATATATTTTGCATGTAATAAAGTTTTTAAGTCACAGCTAGTTTTGAACAAGCTAAGGAAGGAAAAAGAAAGATGCATCAGTGAAAGTGAAAGTGATAGTGATAGTGATAGTGATAGTGAAAGTGATAGTGACACTTCTGATGAAGACCTAGAAGATCTAGAAGCTCTTATGGCTAGAAGATTGAGAAGGGGAAAGGAAAGTATAAAGGTAAACTCCCTATTATATATTTTGCATGTAATAAAGTTGGTCATATAGCTGCTAGATGTCCTGACAGGAAGGATAAAGATGATGAAAGGAAAAGAAAACACAAAGATAGAAAAGATGATAGAAGCTACCGATGGAACAAAGACTACAAGGGAAAAGGTAAGAAATCTTCTTACATTGCTGAAAAAGAGACTAACACTAATAGTGATGATTTGGAAATTGAGGTAGTCTATGTGGCAATGAAAGATGAATCTGATGAGGATGAGAAAACTGCATTGATATCCTATGTGAACAAGAATGACAAATGGATTATTGACAATGGTTGTTCACATCACATGACTGGTGACAAAAATAAGTTTGAGACCCTACATCATTACAGAGGTAAAAGTGTAAAATTTGGTAATGATGCACCATGTCCTATTAGAGGAAAAGGTTTGATTAAACTAACTGATAAGATATCTTGTGAAAATGCATATTGGGTTGAAGGTCTTAATTATAATTTGTTAAGTGTTGCTTAGCTAAATAAAACTGGTTGCCGAGTGGAATTTCATCACAAGCAAGCTAAAATATTTGATGCTACTGGAGAACTGATCGGAAGTGGTGATCAGACTAGAGGTAATTTGTTCTATCTTGACCTATCTGAAGAAACATGTTTGATTGCACAACTTGATGATATTTGGTTATGGCATAAAAGGTTGTGTCATGTTAACTTTAACAATCTGGTAGAGATAAGTAAGAAGAAAAAGGTAAGAAGTCTACCTAGATTGAAGAAACTTGAGAATGTGATGTGCAAGGAATGTTAGTTAGGAAAAATGACAAAGTCAAGTTTCAAGAGCAAATCCTTTACTTCTGAAAACATTTTAGATTTGGTTCGTGCTGACCTTTGTGGACCTATGGGTGTAAAAAGTTACTGTGGTGCTAGATACTTTATCTTATTTGTTGATGATCATACTAGGATGATGCATGTGATGTTTCTAATAGGATAAATCTAAAGCTTTTCAATTCTTTAAGTGGTATTTGACTAAGGTTGAAAAGGAGACAGCTAGGAACCTAAAATGTCTTAGATCTGACCGAGGTGGAGAATTTACATCAAATGAATTTAATCTATTTTGCAATGATAGAGGAATTAAAAGATAGATGTCTGCACCTAAAACACCTCCACATAATGGTATAGCAGAAAGGAGAAATAGATCTATCTTGGATTGTGCAAGGACATTGATGATTGAAAAGAATGTGGCACAGAAATATTGGAAAGAAGTTATAAACACTACTATCTACACTCTCAACCGGGTACAGATCAAGAAAGGTACAAATCTGACACCTTATGAATTATGGCATGGACATGCATTGAGTGTTAAATACTTTAGAATCTTTGGAAGTAAGTGCTATATATTAAAAGACACTAGGAATGGAAAGTTTGATGCTAAGAGTGATGAAGGCATATTCCTAGGGTATTCCACAAAAAGTAAAGCTTATAAGTGTTTGAACTCTAACACTAACAAAATTGTGGAAAGTGTGAATGTCAAAATTGATGAGTATGCAAAAAGAAATGAAGTTGATAGTAAAAGAGAACCAGAAGATTATAGATATTTTTTGTACATTGAAGAAGAAGATGAGGCAAGTAACAGACTTGCACCTGATGCTGAGTCTCGGGTAAGCAATGCCGAGCGATAGATAGAAGTTTCTGAGTATCAGGAAAACAATGCCGAGAAAGAACAAGAACATGCTGAGCTGCAAGAAAATGTTGTTGAGTATTAGGAAGAGGTTTCCAAGCATTCTAAAGTTGAATCTAGCAATCTTGTTGAGGAACATGATGAAATAGAGGAAAGAACAACTGAACCTGTTTTGGCAAAATATGTAAGAAGACATCATAAGCCTAAACAAATAATTGGAGACAAGGATACTAGAATTCAGACCAGAAGTAAGACTAAGGACCCAACATGTCTACTATGTGAATTTGAACCAAAGAAAATTAGAGAAGCATTGGAGAATGAAGACTGGATACAAGCAATGAATGAAGAAATTGAGAGAAGACTGATACTTGGACTCTGGTGCCAAGACCTGAAAACAAAAATGTTATAGGAACAAAATGGGTGTTTTGGAATAAGATGAATGAAAATGGCGAAATCACTAGGAACAAAGCTAGACTGGTATGCAAAGGCTATGCACAAGAAGAAGGAATAGATTATGGGGAGACATTTGCCCCTGTAGGTAGACTGGAAGGAGTAAGAACTCTGCTTGCATATGCTACTTATAAAGATTTCAAGGTATATCAAATGGATGTCAAGTCTGCATTTTTAAATGGTATACTAGAAGAAGAAGTTTACATAGAACAACCAGAAGGTTTTATTGATCCAAACAAAAGACACATGGTGTGCAAACTGAACAAAGCATTATATGGATTGAAGCAAGCTCCCAGAGCATGGTATGAGAGGTTGCATAACTACTTGATACATATTGGATTTTCAAGAACAAATGACACAAGCAATCTATACATGAAGGATGAAGAAGGTAAAGGTATCTTGTTGGAAAAAATCTTTGTTGATGACATTATTTTTGGTGGACAAGATGCATTATGTAAAAGTTTCTCAAATGAAATACAAATTGAATTTGAAATGAGTATGTTTGGTGAGATCAAATTCTTTGTTGGTTTACAAGTATATCAGAGGAAGAATGGAATTTTCATTACATAGTCTAAGTATGTTAATGAAATACTGCAAATTTTTGGGATGGAAGATGCTAAACCTGTGGGAACTCCCATGGTTATTAGACAAAATTTATCTAAGAATGATGATGCTGCAAAAGTGAATTAGACTCTGTATAGATCCATGATTGGAAAATTGTAGTATGTTGTACATAGTAGACTAGATATTGCATTAGCTATTGGGATTGTGGCAAGATTCTCTATCAATCCTAAGGAAACACATATGGTGGTTGTGAAAAGAATTATGAGATACTTGAAAGGAACTGCTGACTATGGTCTATATTATAAGAAGGATGACAAATTTGAACTCCGAGTTTATACAAATGCTAATTGGGTAGGAAATGTAGATGATAGAAAGAGTACTAGTGGTGGAGCTTTCTTTCTTGGACAAAGATTAGTCTCTTGGACAAGCAAGAAACAAAATTGCATTTCCCAATCTACTGTCAAGGCCAAGTATGTTGTTGATGTAGTAAACTGTTCAAACTTGGTATGGAAAAATAATTGTTGATAGGCATGAAAGAAGAAATCATTGAACCTATTGTCATTTTCTGTGACAACACAAGTGCTATCAATATTTCTAAGAATCCAATGATGCACACTAAGACCAAACACATTGCAATCAATTATCACTACTTGAGAGAATTAGTACAAGATAAAGAAGTTCGAATGGAATATGTGAATACAAAAGAACAACTAGCAGACATATTCAATAAAGCTTTACCTAGAGAAGCTCATGAGTATTTGAGAAGTCAATTAGGGGTTCTTCCCCTCACCGAGGCTACCTAGACAAGCGAGGAGCACTTCATCAAATGTGCTACAACAGAATATTTAACAACTTGATGCAGAAGATTGTCACACTTTAGGGCTGGCGTAGAGTTGTGAAGAGAAGCAAAGACAAGGAATTAGTCATAAGCAAGATGACAGATGGAGAAACACTAAGCTATAAAGATATTATCTACATCTGATGGATGTATGTTTTTTTTTTAAGTTGTTGCTTTGGCAATTTTGTCAAAGAGGGAGATGAACTGATATGATAACATGAGATATGATAACACATGATATTGTAAAGTAAGAGGGAGAATAAAATAAGATATGATAACACATGATCCCGTAAAGTAAGAGGGAGATGAACTGATTAAACTGAAGATAAGGCTAATGAACTGAAATGAAGAATCAGGATAGAGGGAGATCTGAATACTTCTGACGGTCACAGAAGTGAGGCTTACAGGATTCTAAATCAGAATGAAGCTAAGGATATTATAAATAATTTTCTGATGGACATATAAGTTTTTGGATTGGTTGGTAATCCATGTGTTATTCAGGTGATATCATATGGTGTTTCCATCAATGCCAAAGATGGAGATTGTTGGAAACTGAATTGAAACAATTGTTGTATTGTCATTGATGTCAAACCTTAATTGATAAGACTATTGCTACTTAGGAAAGTACTATATCTATTTGAGTGTTGCTAAGGGGCTAAGCAAGGTTGGTAACAATAGCACCTAAGGGAAAGGTTGAGTTATCTTGATACTACAAAGTGTACTTGACTATGTTGCACTATGATGAGATAATGTATTGTTTATCTTAGTAAGACTGAAGACTAAATTGGTAGGCTTAACCAAGCAAAGAAAGGAAAAATCATGTTTAAGCTGAGTGATGTTAGTGTCAACCGAGTTAGTATGTGCTGAGCAAAATTCTAGTGTCGACCGAGCATCAGTAAATTGCCGAGGAAGGCAGTATAAGTCGAGGAGACAGTTTTAGTAATGACCGAGCTTTCTACATGAAGACTGAGGTTACAATCATAGTATTGACTAAGCATCAACAATTTTATGTTTGAAGAGAATTTAATTTTGGAGCTGACATTGTTGAATTCTTGGATTATGTAAACGTGTTGATTTTATTTATTGATTGTTTGGAAGCATTAAATGCAATGTAAAATGTTTTATTGTAAATCTTTAAGAGATTTGAGATGATTCTACAAAAGGAGCTGAAGAACATGAAGTGGGTAGATTCAATGAATCTGACCTAACCTTAAGATCTACAAATGAGATTGAGTGGCAAAAGATGAGTTAACCTAATTGAGGAAAATATAAGGGAACCTAAGCATTTTTATATGCATGCACATGGAGAATAGAGAATGCTGGAAGAAGAAATTTGTATTGACTGATTAAGCAGAAAACGCTGAAGGAGAAGTATGGTGATTGCTTGAAGAAAAGTTCCAAGCAGATCAGAGATGAAAACTGCAAAGTTTCAAAGTCAGTAAACCAACATTAGTGTATGGAATTGGATCTGATATTTGCAAAGTGAGTTGTATATTTTTCAAATAATACTGCTGCTACTTTCTAACCATTGTAACAGTCAAAATCCTTTTAATAGAGGTTGACCGAACATTCATATGTTAAATCCTTTGAACAAGGTTGCATTCTAATGGAGTGAATGTAAGTCCTATGACTAGGCTCACTTTTAACAGGGTGATTGAAATCCTTTAACTGGGTCACACCTGACAGTGTGTATTGTAACCTTTGATAGGGTTGGCTTTTTACTGAGCTCACTTCAGAAGAGTGAAAATAATAGTAGCATGTTACAAAGTGGTTTTTCCCATATTGGGTTTCCACTATAAAATCTCGGTGTTTATACTTGTGTGGATGTTTAGATCTGAACATTACTATGTTTTGCAAGTTAAGTTATAGCAAGGTAGTGGATTGCATTGTTAGATGTTTCTATTATTGAATCAGTGGTTATCGAGTGTATTTTGGTTTTGGATCTGATTTAAGGATAAGTTTTTTGAGATTGTTTTATACATCAGGACCTGAGAACAACTGATTCACCCCCCCTCTCTGTTGTTCTAAATCATATTAATAGATATTAACCCGTAATGAAATGTAATCATATGTTTTTTATTTAGTCCAACATACATAATCAAGTAAAGAAATCATGATGGTTTTGATTACATTCCTCTTTGCCCCTTTTTCTTTTTGAGG
The DNA here is from genome assembly GCA_027943335.1 of Chamaecyparis obtusa. Classification (NCBI taxonomy): domain Eukaryota; kingdom Viridiplantae; phylum Streptophyta; class Pinopsida; order Cupressales; family Cupressaceae; genus Chamaecyparis; species Chamaecyparis obtusa. The sequence continues at coordinate 261,259 of BSBK01008409.1, read as the reverse complement.
AAAAATCTATAACAATTAACATGCAAATTTAATCTATATGGATGCAACTAGCCATCTCTTTTAATCACAAGGATGCTTATTTTCATCATTGAGTTTTTGAAACATGAAATTGGAACAATCATCACTGGTTCAACCATGATGGCTTGAATACCTTTTTCTCATGGATTTTATGTATGAAATTGGTACAACTCTCACTAGTTTTATTTTACAAGGTCATGATGGTCTGAATGTCGCTATCATCGATTTCAATGTTGCAAGTGGATTTTGGCATTAAGATATGAAATATCTAAATGGCCAAGGTATCATGTTGCGTAAATAGACAAAGATGTGATTCTCTCCATATGTAAATATCCTCGGTGATACTTTGATGATCATGTCATTAGATGGATTTTATATACTTTGAAGAATCAACCTCAAGATAATCATGCACAAATCAAGAAAATTATCATGCTTTTATCATCACTCCTCTAGTCAAAAGACCTCATCGATTTGCTAAAAAGACATGAATCCACAATCAAGTAACACTGTGAACATTATGTCATTGTTTTCAAATCCATATTCCAAGAAGAACTCCATCCATTTCAATCTTTGTTTGTATTTTTAATCCTAATAAAGATAAGTCAATGTTTAGGTCGAGGATCAAAGTATCATATGATGTTTGAGATCAAATGCATTTGAATCAAGAATTGATATAAATCAAAAGTTCAAGTGTCAATTTTGTGGTTTGATGCATTGATTTGTACTGATTGGTGTCTGTTTGATGACCCTCTTTGATTTAGGATAAGTGCCCTTAGTTTGATTCCACAACGATGTTGGACTTAGATAATTTTCCATACCATGATGAAAGCCTTAGGTATATGCGAATGCATCTCTAAGAATTTATTATGAAATATGTACAAATGATGGCCAATGAAAGAATATATACAAGGATGATGGAGAAATGCATATGGAAGATGCAACTAGGCTTGAATTAAGGGTCAAATGGTGCATGCTTACTAGGTTTTCACCACTTGAGTTTATTATTCTTTTTCTCTTTTATTTTATTTTTTGCTACCAAGGCGTTTATTGCTAGGTTTTCACCAAGGCACTTTTTTTTATATTACCAAGGCACCTGTTTGCTAGGTTTTCACCAAGATAACCATTTTTTGGATCCATATTTGAATATTTTTTCTTTCTTCATGATCAATTTTTCACAATTTTTTTTATTTTTTCAAGAACTCTTTTTCACTATTTTTTTTAATGTTTTCTTGATGTTTTTGGATTTCTTCATGATTTTTTTTTTGTACAAGGTTGATGTTGTCTCATCTAATATTATGATATTCTTTCCAACTGATACTCTTTCAACTGATCTAGGTATAAAACCTCTTTAGATGTAAACTATTGATAGGTTCTTGAAACTCTTCCTCATCACAATCAGTTAACTTATATGTCCATGTCCCAAAGGAAGACGTGATAATGAATGGTCCTGGCCAATTTTATTCTCATTTTCCCTTTTTTTATTTTTTTGTTTGGTTCTTTGGATTCTCCCTTAACACTAGATCACCCACTTGAAATTATCTTGGCTTGATATTTTTATTATAATTCCTTGACATATTATTTTGATATACCTTAAGATGTTCATATTCCTTCTTTTGATGTTCATCAAGTAACTCTAGTTCTTGGAGTCTTGTCACTCTATAATCTTTGTATGTTAAAAATCCATGCAAGGAGATTTGTAAAGATGTGATCTCAACTTCCAAGGGTAATACTACTTCTGCCCCATAGACTAATGAGAAGCGTGTGACTCTATTTGGTGTTCTTATACTTGTGTGAGATTCACAAAATGTTGGATTCAATTATATATGCCAATCACTTCCAAATTTATCAACGGTTCTTTTCAAGATCTTAAGGATATTTTTGTTTGTTTCTTCTACTTGTCCATTTCCTTGAGGATAATAAATGGAGGATGAATGATGGATGATGTGAAAATTATCACTCAATTCATTGATATCCTTATTCTTGAAATGTTTTGCATTTTCTATTATTATAGCATGAGGAATACCATATTTTCAAATTATGTGATTCAAAATGAACATTGCAATCTGTTTGCCTGTTGCAGTAGATAAAGGAATGGCTTATACTCATTTACTGAAGTATTTTGTTGTTGTGATTATGAATTTATGACCATTGGATGAAGGTGGATAAATCATCCCAATAATCTCTAACCCTCATTGATAAAAGAGAAAAGGTATGGTAATTGGGTGTAGTTCTTGTGCTGACACATGAATCAAGTTACCATGGTATTGACATTTTAAAAAAAATTAACAAAATGACAAGCATATTTTTCCATTGTGGGCCAATAATATCCCATTCTGATAAATTTCTTAGCCAAGGTTAGACCACTCAAATGTGATCCACAGATTCCCTCGTGGACATCTTGTAAGGATACTTAAGATTCATCATCCTCTAGACACCTAAGAAGAGTTCCATCAAGATTCTTAAGATACAATGTATCTGAAACAAGGGTATAGCGGGAAGCTTGTCTTATAAAATTTCTTTTGTAGTTTTGGGATTGATCCAAGGGTAAGGTTTGATCTTTTACCTAGGTGTAAATAGGTCCATACAAAGGAAAGTCATGTACAACTATTAGGCAAATAATTTGGGAGTTAGGAAGGTCAAATGCGGGTTGTCCCAACTCTTCTACCAAGAACTCATATTGTGCACTTTGATCCAAAATTTATAAGAGAGAAACTAGTGTTTCCATGGAACCTACTTCTTTATTTTTCTCTCTTAGTATATGTTCAAATGTTATCAAGACAAAGTATTTCTTTAAGTCATGTAGTACCCCTCACATAGGTTGCTTTTCAATTTTATTTCCAAACTCTTTTAGGCCACTTTCATGTGTGTGTTATTCATTTTAGAGATACTTGAGGATATGAATGTATGACATTATATTGGATAATTGTGAATTATATATTTTTGGTTATTTTCATGTTGATTAAATGTAAATGATGATGTTTTTGAATAAGGTAAAAATAGGTTTTGAATGGAACCTGAAACCATTTACATCATAGCAAAAAGATAAAGCATTAAAGTTTTTCAAAATGATACGCCTGCTGGAAAGAACAGAGCAAGACCCAAAAAAACACTAGAAACGACAACAAAAGCAAAGAAAATAGATCTAGCAACACTACCAGCAGCACCCAACAATGAACATGACAAAACTAATTGCTTATCATTTTGTCTGCCTTCATCTTCAGCTCCTCCATCTTCTAGATAACTTTTTTCAGGTCCTTCAGCTCCTCCACCTTCTCAGGGATCTTCCTCTAAATACGCTCGCTAGTTCTAGTACCTGGGCCTGCACTCCCAACATTGTCATCAATTGTTATGGTCATATTTTCCAGCTGGTTTTTCTATAGGTAGTTGTGAAGCATATTCAGGTTGATGATAGCCGCATTGAGTCCTTCATTACTATGGCTCAGGACTTCATTAATCATTTTCCCATTGTTGCTAACTTTGACCTTAATTTCCTTCACCTTGTTGTCAACAATTTTGTTGATCTTGGTAGTTATCTCCTCCTTCCAACTTTTATTGTTTACCTTATCCAGAATCTTTTTCTCCAGCTTCTCCAGCTTCATATTCAGGGTTTCTGTAGTTTTCTCCAGAGAATGAAGTTGGAGCTTAATATCCTGTATCTCCTGATTGATCCAATCCTGAGGAATAATCTGACCTTCATCTTTTTTAACCTTGTCCATGTTCATAGCATCCTCCAGGGGAGCAGTGAAATCATCTTTTTGACTTTTTTCCTCCTCAGTGGCATTCTGATCAGTACTAGCACCTGAATCTTTTTGTTCCTCCTCTTTTTCATCAATGACAAGGGAGTTTTGACCAGTTTCAATTTTCTCTTCATCATGCCCCTCTAGAAAGCCCAAAGAGTCCTCCTTAAGGGGTTCCCCATCATCTTTACTAGCCAGGTCTAAACCTTCCTCATTATCCAAGTGGGCATCATTTTTTTCTTCTTCAGCAAGGAGGTCCAGGGCTTCATTCTTATCATCCTTAGTAGGGGAGACCTGGGCCTCATCTTCCTCCTCCTCAACCCTTTCCTCTTCTTTTTCATCCACCTCTTCTTCTTTTTCCTCTTCAGCCCCTTCCTCATCTTTTCCATCATCATGGCAGTCCCCATCTTTCCCATCATCCTCTTCCTCCTTCTCATCCTCAGTTATGACAATCCTATCCTATTCCTGCTCAGTGCTACTAGGATCCATCTCCACATTTTCTTCCTTTTCATTTCCCATTTGCAGAGAATTAGGGATTTTTTCCTTAGATTCATCTTTGCTACTGCTAGAACTTTTTACTTTCTTTTTCTTCCTCTTTTTACCATCTTCTTTACTCTAGTCAAAAAAAATTTCCTTATTTTTCTTTCTCTTTTTGTTGGATTCGGCCTTTCTATCCCCTTCAATAGTCTTTGAAGTTTTACCTTTGAACCTTTTAGGAATAGGGTCTAAGATAATATCTCTAGCATATTCAAAAATAAGGAGGATCAACCCCTCATGTAATACAGGGTTATTCAGCTTCTTCCTATGCTCAGTGATGCTACTACTCAAGGAGCTTAAAAGAAAATATGAGAAGGAGATCCTCTTGTTATGCCTAAAGTGGTTAACCAGGATGAAATGTAGGTTGTAGATTTTGGAATAGCGCCCATCAAGCATGAAATACTCTATCATTAATTTCAACATTTTAGCCCAGAAATCCTTAATCTTCGTGATATCATTATAATCCCCCTTCCCTTTAGTCATGACGGCCTTTTCATCAATAGTTTTAGGGAATAGGTTAAAAGCTTCAATACCAAGCCTATGGTTACCTCTATGGAAATGGGTTCCCTCCAGGGGTAAACTTGTTATCTCAACCATAAGATTAAGAGTAAGGGTGAAAGATTTACCCCATAAATTTAATTTCCCTCTAACCTAGCCCTCAGTGAACAAGTCACCTATTTGTCATAGTCGTGGAGCTTCTTGATATACTGAGAGATCCCACCCTTTTCCAGCTTCTTCCAAATTTTCCTATCTTGCCTCCATTTGTCACAGTCAGCCAGCTCCTCTTTTCTCAGACCGCCTCCCAATTTTTGTTTTCTGCTACTGTCCTAGCTCGGTTCCTTGCTACTAATCTTCTTCTTACTGCAATGTTTTCTTATGTTATCGTGCTTATTTGAATTAACCCAGGCACCGTAGATCATTAAAACCATAATAATTATCCCACACTTCGCATTACATGTAGCCTTCCTCGAGAATTGTTTTGTCCTTGTCATCATAATATTAAGTGACATACCCTTCATTGTGATTAATTTTATCAAATGTGATTATACTCATGATCTCAGAGTTTAGATTCCCTTCCCCTCTCCAAGATTTGATGATGTCACTTTGGGTACCTTCATTAGCTAGCCTGTCTGCCAGCTTATTATTTTCACGGTAAATATGGGTGATGTGGCACTCTTTAAAGGTGATGAGAAACATTCTGATTTTCTTTATTATATGGGCTATAGTTCAGGAACACTCAACTTTCCCTTTCATACAGTTAACAATGTTGAGGGAGTCACCCTCAAGCCAAAGTTTTGTGCAACCCATTTCTTTGGCCAGAATAACCACATAAAGCGTCACCTCAGCCTCCGCCACATGGTTAGTTTGAGTCCCCAGTGGAACCGCTATAGCCCCAGGCCAATTTCAAACCTAGTCTCTTATGAGGCTTCCCCCTCTAGCTCTTCTAGGGTTTCCTCTAGCAGAACCATCAAAATTCCCTTTTGACCAACCCCAGGGAAGAGTGGACCACATAACATTGTCTCTAGGATTCGGGTCATTTCTGCTCTTTAATTTCTCCCAAGAAATAGATATATCCTTCTGAAGGCTAGGATTCTAGGAGTTGCAATCCTTTCTACCTCTACTTCTATAGTTCTCCATTAAACTTCTAGTAACAGAGTTAGCTATTAGGAGGGGAGTACCTTTTTTATCTTTGAAAATTATGCTATTCCTCTCCTTCCATATCTACCAAGTAAAATGAGGAAAGACAAGTTTCCAGAGGATCCTAGCATTTTTATCATAAAAAGGGCTCTGCCATTGCTGGAAAAAGTCCTGGATATTCTAAGGTTTGACCCACTTTAGATTCAGAGACAGAGTAATGGTGTCCCAAACTTCTCTAGCAAAGTGATAATGTATCATCAGATGGTTGCATGACTCAGTTGCCTCACAACACATGATACATCTATTTGGCATTTGGAAGCCTCTTTTCATAAGGTTATCCATAGTAAGGATTTTATTCTATACAAGCAGCCAAAAAAATATGTTAATTTTAGGGGTAAGATCTTTATTCCATACTTGACCACAAGAAGGCAGATCTCCAGACGGAATGAGAAGAGCCGAAGCAGAAGCAACCAAGAATTTTCTAGAGATAGGAGGCCCCCATATCAGTTCATCACACTCATTATCTCTAATAAACCAATTATTCAGCTATTTATTAACTTCTTTAAGTCTGATCTCCCTCAACCCCAAGTGAATCCATTCTTCATTTATCCAGTAGTCACTCACAAGGACCCCAATAGAATCTTTGTATTCCTGAATCATAGAGCTCCACTCCTCAATCTCTATGAGGTGCTTGTCCAAGATCCATTTATCATCCTAGAAGAGGATTTTACTACCATTTCCCAGCTTCCATCTAGCCCCTTTACTAATAAGTTTCCTACCCTTACTTATACTGTTCCAAATAAATGACCCCTGGATGTCATTAAAGGAGTGGAGGGTGCTTTCTAAAGAAGTGAGATGGTATTTACTTTTGATAATTGCGTTCCATTCTTTCCCTTCTTCAAAGATCCTCTAGCATTATTTTTCTAGAAGAATCTTATTGGTAATAGAGATATTTCTGATGCCGAGACCCCCCAGCTTCTTTGGCTTACAAACCTTCTCCCAAGCCACCAGGCTAAGTCTCTTCTTCTCTTCCACACCAGTCCAAAGGAAGTTTTTTGGATTTTTTCAATAAGATCCTTATACTTCAGAGGAATTTTGAAAAGACTAAGAGCATAAACTAGGAGATTTTGAATAGTGGCCTTTAACAATTGAACTTTTCCAGCTTGGCTAAGAATCACCCCTTTCCAGCCCGCTAGTTTATTGTGGAATCTATCAAGAATTTCATTCTAGAAATTAGCCTCTGGTTTTGAACACAGCGGCAGCCCTAAATAGGGGGTAGGAAGCCTTCCTATCTTACAACCAAGGATGGAAGAGATTTTTTTCATTTTAGATTCGGGAGTGTTGAAGAAATATAGAAAGCTTTTTTCCCAGTTTATGAGTTGACCTGTTCCATTGGAGTAAACATTTAGAGATTTTTTGATGTTCCTCACCTTTTTAACTATAGATTCCCCCATGAGTATCGTGTCATCAACAAACTGTTCATGAGAACATTTTGTCTCCATTGAAGAAGGTTGCAAGCTAGAAATTAGCCCTTGATTAACTTGATTTTTGATGTATCTCCCAAGACTTTTAGCCATAATAGCGAAGAGGATTGGGGATATAGGGTCTCCTTGTCTCAACCCCCTAGAAGGTCTAAAGAATGGAGACGAGCCACCATTCACAATCATAGAAGAAGACACCATAGTTACTAGTTGCATGATAAGTTTAATCACCCCTTCATCAAAACCAAAAGCCTGAAGAATTTTGGAGAGTAGCTCCCAATCCACTCTATCATAGGCTTTGGATAAGTCAAGCTTCATTAGGAAGCCATGTTTCCCTGATTTCTCTAGAGAGTGAATATTCTCGTGAACCACCATGATAGAGTCTAGAATTTGTCTCCCTGGGACAAAGCCATTATGTTGTTGCGATATGAGTCGAGGGAGAATCTGTAATAATCTAGAAGTAAGGATCTTTGACATAATCATATAAAGAAAATTACAGAGGCTAATAGGTCTAAAGAAGTCTGCTACATTAGCTCCCTATCTTTTCAGGATAAGGGCTATAAAAGTAGAGTTGAGTTCTTTGAGAATAGATTTAGCTCCATGAAATTCTTTCACTGCTCCGCACACATCTTTCCCAATGATATTCTAGAAGTTTTGGAAGAAGAACATTTGAAATCCATCCAGACCAGGAGACTTTTAGCCTTCAAAAGAAAGAATAGCCCTTTTAATTTCATCGTCCTTTGGGATAGATTTAAGATACTTATTATCCTTAGAGTCCAAAAGAGAGGGAATGGAATTCAGTAGGGATAGTTGATTCTCTTGGTTTATCTCTTGCTCTTTGGAAAATAGAGAAGTGAAATAGCCCATCATTTCTCTTCTTATATCCTCCTCTTTAGTGACAATACCTCTGGTAGTGACAAGAGAGTTGATTCTATTCATAGCTTTGTGCTTCATCGCTGTTAGGTGGAAAAATCTAGTGTTCTTGTCTCCCGCTTTTAGCCAAAGGGATCTAGATCTCTGTCTCCAGAAAGTTTCTTCTTTCAAGATGATATTGTGATAGTCAAAGAGAACAAGGTTTTCCTCTCTTCTACTTTCTTCAGTCATCCCAAAAGTTTGAATTTTATCTTGAACTTCTTTTAATTCAATTTGGATCTTGTTTTTAGATTGGAATATATCACCAAAGACATCCTTATTCCATTGTTTAACTCTCGCTTTGATATTCACCATTTTTTTTGCCACCTGGTACATAGCTTTCCCTTCCACTTTAATGTTCCACCATTCCTTGATTCTATTTTCAAAGTTTGGATGAGCCAGCCACATTTTTTCAAGTCTAAAGGAGGGGTGACCTTTCCCACTGAAGGAACTATCAAGAAAGGAAATGGGGTGGTGATCTGATCCAATACGGTTAAGAGAGGAAAGAGAGCAAGAAAACTTAGCAAACCATTCATGAGAGAGCAAAACCCTATCAAGCTTAACCTAGATCAAGTCAGCTCCCACTCTCCTGTTAGACCAAGTGTAATCAATACCTTCAAGATCAACATCCAACATGCCTTCATTACTTATAAATTCCATAAGGTCCACTCTACTTTCCACTTGAGTGTTGTTTCCACCTTTTTTTTCCATTTCTTTCAGAGGAGTGTTAAAGTCTCCCATCATCATCCAGTTATCATTTGGAAAGTCTTTCCTGAGCTCATGAATTTTTTTCCAAAGTTTAAGTCTACCTAATTTAGTATTAGGGGCATACACATTTATCAAAGACTAGTCAAAGTTTTCCTTAATACTGCAAACTTTGACAGCCAGGAAGTGTTTATCCTCTCTCAAAAGGGAGTAATGGAAACACTTAGAGTTCCAGTAAGTAGCCAGACCACCAGAAGCCCCTTTCGATCACTACCTAGCTTCTCACCATTCTTCAACAAATTGATTTTAGCTATTTTGTCTTTCACCATTTTAGTTTCTTGAATTAAAAAAATGTCAGGATTAGAATCTCTAACTAAGTTCCTAACAATATCTTATTTATGAGGACTATTGAGACCTCGAATGTTCCAAGATAGAATCTTCATTTAAAGTTTGGAGGGCAGACCTGATCGATGGTGAGCTATCTTCCATCAACTATGTTCTATTTTTCTTCCAGCTCCCTCTACTCTTTTTTAGAAGCTCTTTCCCTCTCTCTTTTGGGTGTTCCGATATCTGCCTTTTATTATTGTCCTCTAGTTTGGACTCCTCTCGTTTTGATTTGTCCTCCCTTCTTGCTAGATTTTGATGTCGAGGATCCTATTGAATCCCTTGAGTTGTTTTTTATAGCTAAGGGGGTCTGGTTTTTGTTGGTTTCCATCTGGGGGCCAAGTCCTTTTCCTATTGGAGATTTTTTCTTCTTGACTTGTATCCAAGGGCTCTTATTTTGCTCTACTTCTACTGTTTCAGAGTCCTCAAATAGTCCTTTGAGTTGCTCCTGCCTTGCACTAGAGTCAAGAGGTATAGCGTTCGAAGCTTCGCTATTGTTTTGTTCTTGCTCTTTCATATCTTTTCTTGATTCTTGAAGGCCCAACTGGGGGTCTCTCCCTTTTGGGGAATCCAGATTGTCTTCCACCCTTGATATCATCCGGGGATCTATTTCATTTGAAAGATCAAAGGTCTCCTCAGGAGAAATAGTCTCATTATCCTGCGTGTTGGTATTCACAATAGGAACCATTGTTTCCTTCTGTATTTATGTATCTTCTTTCTCCTTTTGAGGAGCTTCCTGCATCTCCTCTAAGTTAGGGCTGAGGATTTTTTGAGCAGGGGGTTTTTGAGTTTCTCCTTTCTTCCTCCACTCCCATTTCTTTGAGGTCTTTGACTCCTAATCTTTTTTCTCTACTGCAATCTTCAGAGGACAGTGCTTGGCCCAGTGACCAGCCTTTCTATAGGTGACACAAACAAAAGGGGTCGCCTCATATTCTATTTTTGGTGTCCACTTACCAACTTTTGAGTTAAGGGTGATAACTTGAGGTAGTTCAGTATCTTGCTAGATATTGACACAAATCCTAGCAAACACTTGTCTAGAATGGGCCACTGTCATTAGATCTATTGTTAGTAGTTCACCAAAGGAACCAACGATGGCCACTAGAATGTCCTCATGCTAGTATTCCAGAGGTAAGCCAGGCAGTCTTACCAATACTGGAGCAGAGATAAAGGAACTTCCATTATAATCCAAGTTCGTTGACCATTTCTGCAGTGATAAAGAGGATTTATCCATCATCTATGGGCCATCACACAAAACTTTAGATAGATCTTCTCCATTGGAGAACACAAATGAGAAGAAACCTTTGGGCATGGTAGCTACATCCACCTGTCCTTTGAGTTTCCATTTTTGGAGGGTAAAGGCTCTCACCAGATCAATATTTGGTCTAGGACCCATAAAATTTCCAATCAAAGTAGAAGCCATAATAGAAATAGTATGATCTATGATTTGGTTAGTAATGTTAATACCTAATTCCCCTTTTAGTGGATCTAAAACAATATCAACCTTAGGGAAAGAAGATTTTCTGGTTGGTTTGACCCCAAAAAGGCCCGACCATTTCTGCTTCCCTCGGTTCGAGTTCCCGCCATGTGAGGAATCTTCTTGTTTTTTTGTTGACCCCTTGCCTTGCTATGTGGAATCAGCCTTTTCCACCTTTGTTCCCAAGATAGGACTGTTGTCCTTGCTGGGCTGGGCCAAGCTTGACCCACCAGCACTTTCCCCCTTTTCTGACAAGGGTCTTTCAACGTTAGCATCTGAGACATTCTTAGATACCACATCAATTCCAAGTTCAGGCTCAGAATTCGCAGCAAAACTAGGCACAGCCAGATTCCCATCTTGCTTTAGATTCAAAAAAGTTTCTCCCACTCTTTCTCCTCCTCTTGCTTCCCACTCCCACTCCATTCGATGGATTATGTAAATGATGAGGTTATATATATGTTATGGTTATTTCATGATGATGATTTATATGTTAGGATATCATTGATGCTTATGGTTTTACTGACCCCATACTTACATGTCTATGGTTGGCATGTATGTTTTATATTTATGTTTGACGTGCCTAATGTGATTGAGGGACAGAGTCGTAGTTACTTTCTTGTGAGATGCACACAATCGGTCGATCCCTGTCATTGTTTGTTATATATTTATACATGTATGTACATGCTCATCTTTTATGCAGCTTTGTAGGTACCGAGCAATGAGCATCAACTTCCCTGAATTATCAGGATGATCGTGTCCTATCATAATATCTCAATGGTAAGAAAGGGGAGATAACATACATATCCAAATCCCAACCCAAGTCATTGATTATCCTAAAATAATGGACATGTATCTATTTTTACCCATCCGAATTTGTCAAGGTGACGTGAATTCATGAGGTCTTCCTTGGTGTTTGTTTGTTTGTTATTTGAGTTAGTTGATTTTTCATGTATTGTGAGTCAAGTGAATTTGTTGAGTGGATTATTTGATTTGAAATATTTAAACTAAGATTAATTATGAGATTAAAATGATTATATTTTATGAATATGAGAATATTAAATATAAGGATATTTAATTATTAAGATTTAATTAAATACCTTTGTTCATCAAAAGACTTGATAAAAAGTCTAAATTTGGAATAAAAGGGATTTAATTAATTATTAAATCCAAAGGTGAAATTAAAGGTATAATTGATTTATTTAATATTTAATTTTCAATTGCATAGTTATTAATGTGCTAAAATATTAATTGATTAATTAAAATTTTATATGCAATTTAAGTTGCACATTCAATTTAATAAAACTAAATTAGAATTTAAAGGTAAAGTTGAGTTAGGATTTATAATTAGAAAAGTGCATATTTTATTATTAAATTATAATTAATCATGCAAAGTGAGTTGATGAAAACTAGGTGGAGAGTTGAGTTTTTATTTTTAAGGATTGCATGTTTTAGAAACCCTAGGAGGAATAGGCTTTCTTTATGAGAGGTTTCTAGGTATTATTTCCATGACGTCAATCAGGCTTTGGAGGAGCTCTCTTGGGTGAATTTAGAAGATTATTGAAAGCTTGGAATTGTGAAGGTTGAATTGGATTCTTCTTGTCTTTTAATTTTAGGCATTGTTTGAGGTAGGGTTTGAAACTTTATATTTTTTAATATCCTTCCTTTGAAAAGATTGTTTGCTTCATGTGTGGAATTGTTTATGTGAATGAATTAAAAATTGGGTTTATGTTTTAATCTGTTGGAATGGAGAGATAGGGTACTGAGAGGGGAGGGGTGAATCAGTGCCCTCGAAAACTTTAATTCCCAAAACTTTATCAGCAAACAGTAGTAAACTCAACTATATTGTATCTAGTGTATGCATCATTCATTCAATTAACTTGTAAAAGTAAATAGCATGAAATCAACAATGAATCAATCACATAACACAAGTATTTTGGTAACGTAGAAACCCTTGTTAGAAGGTAAAAAATGCGGTGGGGATGACACCCACAAATCTTCACTACTACAAATAATAAAGTATGTCGGTTAGGGCTACAAGTTGTGATCACTTCTGGTGATCGGACCATGTTAGGAGTAACAAATTCGATCAACTAGATCTACCTAGTTATAGGATTTCAACAACATTACTTGAGTGTGCACTCAGTTAAGAGATTTACATAAAGACTGTTAGGTCTACTCTGTTAAGAGATTTTACCAAACTCTGTTACAAAATAACAGGATGTATCTGCAATTGACAACTCAACCTTGTCTGATACAAATCAATGTAGTATAGAATAAATATCACCTTTGTATGTGAAGATCTTGTCTCTAAACTACTCAGTAGTCTTGTCTAATTTTGCCTAATCTGAATATCTTTGAATTCTGGTCTTCTCTGTCTGATAACTGATATCTTGAAGTTGGCTTCTGCTTCAAGATCTCCTTCGCTTGTTCATACAAAACTTATCTTCCTTGTCAAGCCCTTATGTCAAAATGACATGAAATACAAATATATAGCATACTACTTTTTTCGCTTAACAAAATTAGGTTATAATATCTTAGGACGAACCCTAAGATCTACGGTGTACAAAATTAATCTAGATCTAGCAATTACATAGAGATCATCATCATAATTAATGATTGTATCTAAAATAAATGATCCTCGATCTTGGTAAAATGTTTTATGATTCTGTTGTAACCATATGCATAGATAGATGTGCCAAAACTAATTACTATGTCATTTTTTGTATTGCTTGGTAAACACTGTAAATAATGCTCGGTACTTACACTGGCGCTTGGTATCGGTGTAGACTGATGCTCAGTAAGATTGCTCTAGTGCTTGGTTTGAACTAATATCTTTTGTTCTCGGTATTGTCTTGAGATAACTTGGTGTATTGGCTTATGTAGTTAACTGACTAGCATGAGTAGCTTGAAGTACTTGCTTTTACCGACTATAGAGCATAGGTAACTGACTGATTATCTTTGATACTAATGACAATCTTTAATGCTCAAATAGAGATAACATTAATCAAGTTTATTTTTGATAAATTTTGGATTAGTTTGATGTCAAATTAGATATGGTATTTTGTTGGGATTGTTTGAAAACCTAGGAAGAGATTTTAGGAAAATGTGTGGGTTTTTCCCAATTAGGGTATTTACCAAGAAATGATAGATAAATTCCCTCAATAAATTGCATGGAAATAGAGTTGATTTAGAGATGCATGCAAATAGATGTATATGTGAAAATCTTATTAAAAAAAAGAGAAATTATTCCTTTTAGAAAAACCCTAGCCTCCATATCCTTTTGTGGACTGGAATTTGTTCATTATACTTTTATGAGACTTATTTGATTATTGATGACTTGTGAACCTAGGGGAGGTTAAATAGGAGCATCTTAGGGGAGTGTCGTACAATAGGGGTCAGGGACCCAAAGTGGTCAGTAGTAGGGTAACCTATCGTAAGTTTATTAATAAGTGATAATCATAATCACCTGAAAATTGATAAGATCAATTAAGTGAGAAATCAAGGCAAGGATCAACACAATTAAATACAATTAAATCCAATCAAGCTAAAATCGAAGATAAATTGCAAGTTAAACCTTAATCCAAAATTAATAGAAAATCAAAAGCTATCAAATCAATTTAAATCAAATAAATCATGATAAATCAATTAATTGTGTAATTAATCTAATTAATTACATAGTTCATATTAAATCAAATCAACCCATTCAAGGGGTACACATGGCTAAACAAATTAAATCAATTCAATTAATTAATTTCTGTTTTCTCTCAACCACCAAATGGGAGAAAAATCAATCAACCAATAGGAATTGAGAATGAAGCTCACATGGATCAAGCCTAAATTGAATCGCAATCACTCATTTGGAAAGAGCATATTGTCCACTCATTTTGTCTTCTTGTCCCAAGCTTTGAGGACAAAATATACATTATTTTCCCCCTTTTTGATATTAATGCTGAATACAAAAGTGTATACTTACAACTTATAAAAAATGTGTTGATGGGTTTTCTTTAATGATTCCAAGAGGTTTTCCCATTCCTCTTTCAAGTTGGTGAGAGCAATGTGCTCAAGACCGACTTGTGCATGCATGTCAAAGATGTTTTCCAACATAGAGACTTCTGGTGTTGCAACAAGTGTTTGCGCTTTGACAATGTGCTTCTCAAAAAAATTTAGGTAAGGAAGTAACTTGGTTTGTAGCTCAGTGACCTGGTCACTTATTCTTTCTTCCTATTTCCTGAGAACTTCTCTTAACCACCTGAGTTCCTGAACTCTTAAGATATGCTTTGCAAAATCTTGTGGCTCAGTTAAAGCTTCTTGTGCATTGGCTTGGATTTCAGTATCAAGCTGTTTAATCTTTTCACTGATCTCAGTGGTGAAGGTTTCCACAGTGCATAGCTTAATAAAAAATTGACTTATTAACTGAGTAATAGACTAAATTTCAGTTATTACCTCAGATAACTTTACCTTGTTTATTGCCACTTCCTGGCTGATTTTCTTTGCAAGTTTGTCTTGGATCTTTGATTCTACCCTTTCTTCTATTCTCTTTTCAACTTCCATATCTGGGGCATTGATTTCTTCTACAAGGGTGGCAAGTTGGTCCATAATGGGAGTATCCTCATTAATTTTTACCTTTGGTATGACCTATTGTAAGATATCTCTTACATTCTCTAGTATTTCATTGCTCTTCCTTTCCATCTTTAACTTTTCTTGTATTGCTTTCCTGGTACACAGCTCCCCATATTTTCTAAGTTCCTTGGGGCTTAGGGTCCTAGGGTCACAGTCCGGTATAATAATTACTTCATCTAATGTGACCGACCCTTTTCCATGTTTCTTTTTCTTCTTCTTCTTCTTCTCCAGCTCTTGAGGTGAGATTTTTACAAATGGTACAATATCCTTTACCTCAGTGCTTTGAGTAACCTGCCCAGTTGACACATTTTCTTCCTGCTTCTACTCCTCCAGAACTTGTATGTCAATTGACTGAGGTGGAGCCTCTAATGTTGTTCCTAGTGGGGTAGCCTCAGTTACTTTGCATTCATCTTGGCCCTTTGTGTCTGTCTCAGTTGCCTGTTTTCCTTTAGGCTTGTTTGTATATGTCGGTGTTCTCGTTCCTTGTTCCCTTAATGTGTCCATAAGTTGCTCGAGGTTACAGCCTTCGATTTGTTCCTTTGTCAAAAGTTCAACTACTTCTACAAGGATAGGAAGTTCACCCAATAATAGTGCGATAGTAGGCTCGATAATAGTACCTCATCTTGAGTTGTACCTCCTGCAATATTCACATCCTCATTTTCATCTCTATCATCAGGATCACCATTATTAATGTCCTCAATGAGTACATCTAATTATTTATTGTCTTCAACCTGGATCTCTACCTGATCTGGTCCATCCTGTGAAATGTTTATGTCCATATTGTCAAGTGTAGTATCAATCACCTCAGTAATTGATGCATCGATCTCTTCGGTATTCTTTGCCAAATTAACATCATCAATGTGGATGCCTTTTCCTTTTGATCTGTGTCTCTTCTTAGACAAGTTTAGAAATGCTGCCTTTTCAGCTTGTTCTTGTGCTTCTACTATGGATGTCTAAATGAGTTGGCTAGACTCATCTATGTCTATGAGATTTTCATCTAATATCTAGATAGCCTAACTTTTTACTCTGAATCTCCTAGATTAAGTCATCATGTATTCTTCAATTTCATCAATAGACAAATTAGGAATTTATAGCACTAGGGATTGTTCCCTCATTTTCTTTTCTATGTACAAGGCATAGGACCATTTCTAATTAATTCTCTCCTCTAATGCGTTAGGTAGTTGCTTGGAAAATTTCAATGGAACTTGTTTGAAGCATATCATCATTTGGATGACTACCTCCTCTATTTTATTCTGATCCTCGGTAGACATGTTGTCAAACCAACTAAGTTTTGGATCTGTGAGTTCTCCATTTTCAATTATATCTTCAGCAACCTCATCAATTGTCCTATTTTTTTTGCTAACCACCTTGAACTGATTTGTGTCATTCTTTTCATGTTCAAGGTCTTCTCTTCCTCTTATTAGTCTTCTCCTTTTCCTCAGTGCTTCAGCTGCGACCTTGGTTCCTCTTTTTGTGTATGTCCTTGTCGGTGAAGCAGCTTTTGGCTTTGAAATCTTCTCAACTCCCTTCTTCAAAGGTGGAGAAGCTATAGTTGTTAACCTTTTTTGTGCTCTAGGCTGCACTGGTAATTGCTTCTTCTTTGGAGTTGGAGAGGGGGAAACTGGTATTGAATATTTTCCATTGTAAGACTCAGTTTCTTCACTATCATGGGGTTTGTCAGCTAGTAGCAACTAACCTTCAGTTGCATTTCCAACTAGTCTCGTTAGATGAGTCAGATTCATCTCCAAATTTCTCAACTAATGTTTTCATCATCTTCCTTGACTTTTTAGTTATTTTATCGATGACAAGACCTGTCTTTATTCTTGTCTTAGCCTCTTCATAGGTTCCAAACCTTTCTGCATTTTTGTACTTTCGTGTAGCCAACAGAGCCATGATTGATTTCAAAGCAAAATCAATATCCATTTCGTATCCCATGGGGCTAACCATTTTATTCTGGGCTCCACAGCCTTTATCAAGGTGTGATCGGTGTCCATAAGAAAACATATATCCATTTCATATTTCTCAACCAATGAACTAGGAATCATGCTCCAAAGATTCATCTTTATCTTGAATTGCTCAAAATAATCATCTACAACTTTATTCAAATTCTCCCAAATCACTAATCATATAAAAAATTTGCACAATGACTGGTTTGTCGGTAGACCAATTCACATCACCGAAAGAAGGGAAAAATTGCTGAATATAGAAAAATAAGCACACTAGAAGTGATCCGAACTTACAAGTTTTTGACTTTGCTGACTAGATAGTCTTCATGTTTTCTTCTATCTACCTCAGAAGTAGCTCAAAAAGGTCCAACTGGTGATTTTTCTTTATCATTTTATATGCCATGTCCACAACATTACATGGAACACTGTTCATTCTGCTTGACTAATGGATCTTGTAACCAATAGAATGTGCTGCAAATTTAACTTCCGAATCCTTAATCATAGCAATTTTCAATGCTTGGCCATCCCACGTTACGCTTGTATTTTTCTCAATTTCAACCCTTGAAGCACTGCGAAATGCCTTGGCCTTGTCAGTTGTTGGGTATCCGATAACCTTATGAATCATTTGCTTTGTTATTTTGACTGATTTATCCAACCAAAATATCCCATCATGATAATGATTGAGCACAACCCTAATCCATTTAGTTTTAAATCTTTTTGGGAAATTTAGGGCATAAGTGAGACCAATCATCTCGACCTGTTTGAATTCTAGTTTTAGTTTTCCATCTTCACTGCAAAGTTGTTGATAAGCTACGACAATCTCAAAATCCCCAATTTCCTCAATTTTATAGTGGATGCAGGATCTGACATCCTCAACTAGCAAAACCCTAGGTGGGATGCTTGAGAAAGCTCCCATTGAATATGTTTTTGACACAACTTCTGGATGAAGTTTGTAGTGGGGTTGATCACAGTTAGCCAAAATAATAAGGTTCACTTCCTCTTCCACAATCTTGGATTTAGTTACCTTTGATGCCATTATAATTAAATTAGGTTTTCTACAAATGCATTGAATGTTCTCGGTAGAAGATGTACTTACTCATAATAGATGAAGAATGTGCTCAGTTCGATCTGGAACTTCCTTGAATGCTTCTAAAAGCTCTCAACTTCAATTTACTCTGTGAAATCATCGCTCTTCAAAATCACTTTGTGAAGAATGAACTAACTCTTCTGTGTATTTATAGCCTTTTTCAAATTCCTACTCAAAAACTTTTGTCATAAATGCTTGACCTACTTCCAATACGATGACAACTGTCAACTCGGCAATTGCCGCAAAACATCAGCAACTTAGTTAACACATAATTTTCTACTCGGTTGATACTAACACTAGGTTAACCTTGGATAATGAGCACCGATAGGTAACATTCTACTCGGTCTAGCATATACCGACTATATGACTTTGTTAGCTCAAATTTCATAAACCACAATGCATCTTTATTCATGCAGATTTGGTATGTGCCCATATAAATATAAGGAACTATATGTAAGATAAGATCAATTTGGAATATCAGTTCCATACATACCTATTTGACCTTAGGTGGAGGTACCGATGTCACCCAATCCAATGGATGAGGTTTCACAAACTGCATTTCTTGGCTCAAAATTCTCATTTGATGCCTTTCTCCACATAGTGTTTCTAATCCTCATGATATCTGCCATAGTGTTGCCACTCTCAAATACATGTCCTTCTTCTGGTGCTCGGTCTCTGCAATCCTTGCTTAGGTGACTGAATTTATGACTATGCAAACATGCCATACCAGTTCTTATCCAACTTCTTGATTTTCCAGTCCATCTCTTCCTCATACAATTTGCTGCAATATGTCCATATCTCCCACATATTGTGCAGTTGACCCATGTGTTGTAATCCTAAGTGTATGCACTGCCTTGTCTCTTCGGTTGATAAGGCTTGTTCTTTTGTTTTGGCATCCAGACTTGCTTCATCTTTGCCTTACACTCTTGTGAAGTGTGTCCATGTTTGTTGCAAGTGTAACATAGTTTCTCCATGGTAGGATTGTTAGAAGTCTTATTCAATTTAGCTGTACACTCATAAGCTTGATGTCAAAATTTACCACAATAATAGCAATAACCATTAAAATTAGGAGTGACTAGAGGTTTACCTTGTGCTTTACTCCCACACACATTTGAAGTATGTCCCAGTTTTCCACAGTGATAGCATGACAACATCTTGCATTTCTGATTTTGATTCACTTGTTCAGCTGACTTGGATGATTCTTCTTCTCCGGTGTAACCTAATCCATCTTTGCTTTTAATCTTCTTTGATTAGTCAGAAAATCATCAATCTTCTTAGAAATTTTTTAGCCATTTTCATCATTTCATTGTGTTGCAATTGTACCTTTACTTCATTTCTTAGTTTCTCATTCTCTTCCTCGAGTACTCCAATATCTTCAAGTTTTCTAGACAACTCACCATTTACTCGATTCATCTCCTGGTTTACAATCATCATCTGATTGGATATTTCAAAATGATGCTCAGTGAGACTTCGTATCTCATTTTATTTTGCTTGAAGTTGTTCAGTCATCTGTTTATGATCTTCAATAGCTAGGTTCCTTTCTTGCTCAGCTTGTCTAGCATTATTCATTACATCAATCATTCTCACCATCTATGATTCTTGACCGATCTACAAGGCTTTCACTTGTTCAATTAAGTGAAGATTCTTTTAAGAAAAATCAGAGATTGCACTTTCAGAACCATCATAAATACTTCCTAAACTAGATCCAATGTTATCAAATAAGTCATCAATCTCCTCTTCATGGTAACTAGTCTCATTTTCTAGAATTGCAAGGTTCTTTCTCTGAACCAGTAACTTCTTCAATGCATCCTTAGCTTGTTTATACTGCTCAATGAACATCTGCATCTAAATCTTTTGATTCTCTATTGTTTTGTCCAACTTATACCTCTCCATGGTTAGTTCTTTACTCTTTAGTGGTTAAACCATCCAATAAGAGATCTGTGCTCTGATACCAATTGTTGGAATGGAGAGATAGGGTACTGAGAGGGGAGGGGTGAATTAGTGCCCTAAAAAATTTGAACTCCCAAAACTTTATCAACAAACAGTAGTAAAATCAACTATGTACTATATCCATTGTATGCATAATTCATTCAATTAACTTGTAAAAGTAAATAGCATGAAATCAACAATAAATCAATCATATAACACAAGTATTTTGGTAACATTGAAACCCTTGTTAAAAGGTAAAAATTGCAGTGGGGATGACACCCACAAATCGTCACTACTACAAATAATAAAGTATGTCGGTTAAGGCTAAAAGTTGTGATCACTTCTGGTGATCTTACCATGTTAGGAGTAACAAATTAGATCAACTAGATCTACTTAGTTATAGGATTTCAACAACACTACTTGAGTGTGAACTCGGTTAAGAGATTTACATAAAGACTATTAGGTCTACTCTATTAAGAGATTTTACCAAACTCTGTTACAATGATTAGAAAATAACAAGATGTATCTGCAATTGACAACTCAACCTTATTTGATACAAATCAATGTAGTATAGAATAAATATCACCTTTGTATGTGAAGATCTTGCCTCTGAACTACTAGGTAGTCTTGTCTGATTCTACTTAATCTGAATATCTCTAAACTATGCTCTTCTTTGTCTAATAACCGATATCTTGAAGTTGGCTTCTACTTCAAGATCTCCTTCGCTTGTTCATACAAAACTTATCTTCCTTGTCAATCCCTTATGTCAAAATGACATGAAATACAAATACATAGCATATTGCTTTTGCCGCTTAACAAAATTAGGTTATAATATCTTAGGATGAACCCTAAGATCTATGGTGTACAAAATTAACCTAAATCTAGCAATTACATAGAGATCATCATCATAATTAATGATTGTATCTAAAATAAATGATCCTTGATCTTGGTAAAATGTTTTATGATTCTGTTGCAACCATCTATATAGATAGATGTGCCAAAATAGATTACTATGCCATTTTTTGTATTGCTCGGTAAACAATGTAAATACTATTCAGTAGTTACACTGGCACTCGGTATCGATGTACACTAATGCTTAGTAAGACTGCTCTGGTGCTCAGTTTGAACTAATATCTTTTGTTCTCGGTATTGTCTTGAGATAACTTGGTGTATTGGCTTATGTAGTTAACCGAATAGCATGAGTAGCTTGAAGTACTTGCTTTTATCAACTATAAAACATAGGTAACTGACTGATTATCTTTGATACTAATGACAATCTTTAATGCTCAAATAGACATAACATTAATCAAGTTTATTTTTGATAAATTTTGGATTAGTTTGATGTCAAATTAGATATGGTATTCTATTGGGATTGTTTAAAAACCTAGGAAGAGATTTTAGGAAAACGTATGGGTTTTTCCCAATTAGGGTATTTACCCAGAAATGATAGATAAATTGCCTCAATAAATTGCATGGAAATAGAGTTGATTTAGAGATGCATGCAAATAGATGTATATGTGAAAATCTTATTAAAAAAAAGAGAAATTATTCCTTTCAGAAAAATCGTAGCCTCCATTAAAAGAAAATCAATTGAAAAATAAAATTATATATATATATATATATATATATATATATATATATATATATATATATATATATATATATATATATATATATATATATATAGAACAAAAAAAGGGTTTGTTTATCAAATTCATTATTAAAAAGAGGGCTTGATGTTTTTTTGGTTCGGAATAATTCCTTGTTCATATATATATATATATATATATATATATATATATATATATATATATATATATATATATATATATATATATATATATATATATATATATATATATATATAAAATAAAGTTTTTTTTAATTTAAAAATTAAAAAAAAAATTAAAAAAAAATGAATATTAAATAATATAGAAGGGGGACGGGGACCCCATCCCCCAACCCCCTAGTAGCCTTGGGCTGCCACAACAGCCAAAGCTGCTACCGGTAGCAGTCGATTATCGCAACAGCTATAACTGTTGTCATGGTAGCGACAACTGCTACCATGCAGCAGTGCTAACGCATGGGCAGCAGGGGGTGGGCTAGTTCCCCCCCCTTTCATATATTTATATTTTGTTTTAAAATGAAATTTATTTTAATTTAATTTAATTATAAATTATTTTATTATATGTTATTAAATTTAATTTTTCTATTATTAATATATATATATATATTAATATTATAATTATTATTAATTTATTTAATCAATGTTTATTATTGATTTAATATTAACATTTATTTATTTATTTTAACTGTGGTTAAATAAATTTTATGGTTGGTTTAAAATATTTGATTTGTACTTCTATATGTAGATGTTTTTAATTATTATATGTGGGCATGAATTTTTGGTGAAATTGTAGTTGTTATTAATTGATTTAAACCTTATTGGTCAATTTTATTTGTTGAGGGTTTTTAAGTAACTTGTAGGAAATGAACACCAGAGTGTTGATTTTGGTTTTGTTTTCTCTTGATGCTTTTGTGCATGTTTTGTAATGTTAGTTTTTGATTTGATCATTTTATCCAACCAGATTTCTAATGCTCTTTATTTTGTCAACTCTTTGAGAGAGTGGTTATGATGTTTTGGTTTGAGAACCAGTGTGTGTCCCTGATATCCTTTTGTGGAATGGAATTTGTTCATTATACTTTTATGAGACTTATTTGATTATTGATGACTTGTGAACCTAGGGGAGGTTAAATAGGAGCATCTTAAGGGAGTGTCGTACAATAGGGGTCAGGGACCCAAAGTGGTCAGTACTAGGGTAACTTATCGTAAGTTTATTAATAAGTGATAATTGTAATCACCTGAAAATGGACAAGATCAATTAAGTGAGAAATCAAGGCAAGGATCAACACAACTAAATACAATTAAATCCAATCAAGCTAAAATCGAAGATAAATTACAAGTTAAACCTTAATCCAAAATTAATTTAAAATCAAAAGCTATCAAATCAATTTAAATCAAATAAATCATGATAAATTAATTAATTGTATAATTAATCTTATTAATTACATAGTTCATATTAAATCAAATCAACCCATTCAAGGGGTACACATGGCTAAACAAATTAAATCAATTCAATTAATTAATTTCTATTTTCTCTCAACCACCAAATGGGAGAAAAAATAATCATCCAATAGGAATTGAGAATAAAGCTCACATGGATCAAGCCTAAATTGAATCTCAATCACTCATTTGGAAAGAGCATCTTGTCCACTCATTTTGTCTTCTTGTCCCAAGCTTTGAGGACAAAATATTTAAATTGTCTCCAAAGGTGGAACCATGAACTCAACTCTCACCTAACCTTGATTAACTCAACTACACCCCCTGCCCTTGACAAAATCTATAAAAGCAAGGCATAATTCACTCATAAATCATCCACAAATCTGAGAATAGCATCAAACCTCTTGCAAATTAAAGCTAGAAGGGAAAATATAGAAGCTAATTAGATAATTTCAATTTGGAATTAACATTGTTATTAGCTTTACTTATCAGTCTTGTTTTAGGACTGTCACTAATGGAGGCTTGTTGAGAGCTTTATCATTAGCATCCCTAAATAGAGATCCATAGAGTGCTTAATTGTCAATTATTAGCTTAAATAGATTGCTATTTGTGGTAATTTAGTGTTTATTTTGAATTATTGGTGATACTAACCCTATGAAGGTACTTTTTTTAGTACACAAAATGGTGCCCATCGTGAGGCATTAGGCCTCATAAATTTATAAATTCAGAGAAGTAAATTTTTTCTTGCAAATCTTGTTTTCTTCTCTATTTTGTAGGTGAAATAGTGTGTTTGATCCTTTCTGCAGCACTTTTACCAGTTTCTTCAGTGCTTTTGAGACCTAAAACAATGCTTCTACGACAAAGTGTTGCACCTTTACAAGGAGTTTCAATGCTTTTAATTCATTATGTCATCTATCTAATCTTCTTTCAGTGCTTTTGTCCTGACTAGCCAGCGTGTTTGCATAATTCTCCAGCACTTTTACTACTTTTTTAACGCCTTTGCTAAGTTTTTCAACGGTTTTAAATTATGTTTCAGTGTTTTTAAATTTTTCTGCAATGTGTTTAATCCGATCCACAACGCGTTTGAGCATTTAAATAGTGCTTTCAATAGATTCTATAGCGCTTTTGATTAAATTGAAAATTATCAAAATCTGACTTGCAGGAAATGATTTCTCTATGTCTGCAGGATGATTGGTCATAAAAGAATTAAAAAACTAGAGACCAGATTCAACAGTGAGGAAAAAGCTTTGACAAAAAGGATGAAAGAGGAGAATATTGCACACATCAAGCTGGTTTTGGAAGATTCTCAGCAAGAAAGCAAGGTATATGAACAATACTTAAAAGTTGTAGAAGCATATAAAGCAAAGTTCGTATCATTAAATTGGATTTATTCACCTTAATCAAGTTTTGCTCAAATTTGATAAATAATGCTTAGATTCAATTTTATCTTTGTTGTGTTGACTAACTTGTTGGAGGAGAAGCGAGTGGAGAGGAACGATCACCACTAGGTGAGCATAAAAATGCAAAATTCATTAAAAATGCCCCTAGCCTTAGCTAGCTTTAATTGAAGGCAAGCCTCAAACTTAGTCATTTTTTTGCTTAAATTGTGGCTTTGTCATTTCCAAAATCTAGTAATTAAAGCAACCTATTATTGTTTGAGGAATTTGACATTAAGCCTATGCTCTTAACTTTCTAAGTGAATCAAAATGCCAAAAGTGTCAAATTCCTTGATTAAAATAAAGGCTAAGTAAATCAAGCACTAAATTTGAACAATCCCTTGTTTTTAGAAAAGAGTAGAAATACTCGATTCTCATTAGTTAGTGGGTTGGGTAATTTAACCTTGTTAAAAGTGTTTGGGGATTGACAAATAGATAGGGATATGCTCTTCACCTTTTGGTGAATCAAACTCCCACAACCTATCTCTTTATTCCACTTTATTGCTTTCAAATGAACATGCTAGATCTATAGTGGGCTCGCCTCCCGAGATTTGCCTTAATGAGGCCGGTGAGAGGGATAGCCCAAAGTGGGATACAATCAAATTTTTCGTGATCATCCAACCCACTATAAAAAAAAATCCATTCATCCTTAATGGGGTGTGTGACAAAAGGGTGTTAAAGTTTTGAACTTCCTCGAGTAGTCCTTCGGGATTGCGCAAAACTTCGACATACCTGTGGTGGGAAGCCTCTTAATATACTTGGAGGATGAAAGTTTAATATCCATTTTGAACGGAATATTGATTAAAAACCTTGTTAAATTAGCAAAGAATACCTTATAGAGCCATGTTTACAAACCAAATTTTGAGCTAGGTAGATTGCTTGAAGTGTCTTTTTGTGCAAGAACCCGTGATAATGTCCTTACAAAATTCAAACACTTTTGTGTAGAGGGTTAAAAAGAACAAGTGTATGTGTGGTTGTTGTGTTTGAAAAATACATAAAAAAAGTAAGAGACATCCATTTGAAAATTCATCTTATATTTTTAAATCTCTTCATAAAAATAAACAATTACCAAATTGGGGAAAACAATTAAAAATTAAACCTTGTTAGATGTCGGTTTCTACACGTTAGACTCATAAACTTAAACTATCTTTACAAGAAGATGACACTTGCATTTCCAAAGAGGTCCTTGAATTTGAATATCAAAGTCCTCTCAACAATCACAATCAAGGGGATAGTCTCCCAAATCTATTTGAAAAGAGACTTGAATCAATGGATAGAAACTCTACGTTTCACAATTACCATTATGGAGGAAACAATGACAATATCAATAATGCTAACCAAGAGCCTAAGGAAACACTTGAAGAAAGGGCTAATAGAGTGGCTCAAGATACTAATTTTCTTGAAGTCATGGATAAACTAATAGATAGAGATAGGGAGAAGTTTATCCTAACTCTAGCCCAAGTAGGGGTAAAGATCCCACATGATTATGATGTGGATCAACTTAAGAAAAACAAAGAAGATGAAAACCCGATGAATGCTATGACTCAACAACTAAAAATGTTCCAAGCACAAATTGACTTAATGAAAAAGGCCACTGAACCTAAGCCATTTTCTATTGAGGCCTTGTGCCCATTCCCTTTTGAAAAAAGCTTAGTCATGGAACCTTTTCCTATCAATACAATCTTTCCTAAGTACGATAAATACACGGGTAAATTAGACCCACAGGATCACCTTAGAGATTTTTGCGCTCTAAGCATTGAATTTATGCATGATACCACATACTTAATTAGACTTTTTCCAAGAAGTTTGGGAGGGAAATCCATGGAATGGTTCTCCAAAATTCCACAAGGGATAAAGACTTTTGAGGAATTAGCCTCTAAATTTGTAACCCATTATTCTTACAACATTGAATATGAGATTACCATGCTCAAACTATGTGATACAAAACAAAAGGATGGTGAATCTTTCTTAGGGTTCCTTTAAAGGTGGAGGACCGTTTTTGCAAGATACCCATGAAGTATCCCTGAAAAGGAGAAAATGGAGATATTTATGAATAACTTAAATACAGAGATGAACTTCAATGTCCCCCTACATTTGAAAAACTTATGGAGAATGGGATCAAAATTGAAGATGTGTTGGTTAAGAGGGGAGAGATAAAATTGTTCAAAGATAATAAACCCTATACGAATACTAATAATAATAATCATTATATATCTAATTATACCAACAATAAAGGAGCCAACAATCACAATGATAAACCTAAACTATGGTTAAAAAACAATAGTAAAAACCTTGTGAACGACGAAGTTGTGGATGCCCACAACTTAAAGGCTACCCCATTTAATTTATCAAGCGGAGTGAATTCTACATACAATGTAAATCAAATGAATAAAGCTCCTTTCAATAATGCCAATTCCAACAACAACAACAACAATGCTAATAATAATCCCTTCAATAATGCTAATGGCAACAAACCTAAGCCTTTCTTTTCCACTTATCAAAAGAGAAAATTTACCTTCTTAGGTGAACCATTGGAAAATGTGTTAAGGACATTGGTGGCCAACAAAATCATTACCTTACCCGAGTCAAGGCCATATGAACCCCAAATTAAACCAAATTGGTGGAATTATTCTCACCATTGTGAATACCATCGTAATAAGGGTCATCAAACTAATGAATGCATGAAATTGAAGCACCTTGTGAAAGACCTAATTGATAATGGGACAATAAAGGTTGAAGGTCCCCAAAACAATGAAGATCATACGGCCTTCAAAAATCCTTTCCTAAACCATGAAAAGGGTGAGTCATCAAAAAATAATTCAAATAATAAAAGAGGTAATGAGAAAGTCAACTTTACCCATACCTATGATAACATCATTAATACTTTATATAGTGATGAAAATACCATAAATATTATTGTGGTAAAGTAAAACCCAAGGGAAGCAACATCTAATGTTGTAACTAGGGGGCAAGCATAAAAAATTACTCTACCTAGAAATGCTCCAAGAATTGTTCTACCAAATCAAACCTCATCTTCATCATCAACACAATATAATTTGGTAGACCAATTGCAATGTACCCTTGCTCAGATCTCTATTTTAGCATTTCTTAAGCTCTCAACAACTCACAAGGAGATTCTAGAGAAAGCCTTAGTAGAGACTAATGTGCCTCTAAATCTAGATGCAGACAAATTTCAAAACATGTTAGGGCATCTTATTGCACCTCATTGCCTATCTTTTTTAGAGCAAGATGACATGTCATTAAACCACCCACAAAACTTGCCTTTTCATATACAAGTTCTAATTCATAAGCATAGGGTAAAAAGAGTCCTTATTGATGGAGGGGCCTGCTTGAATATTTGTACCCTAAACTTGGTAAAAGCCTTAGGATTTTCTAAGGAGGCTATTAACCCAAAGAAAAAGATAACTATAAAAGCCTACGATGATGAAGAGAGAGCTTCTAAAGGTGTCATAGTACATCCTATCAAAGTTGGCCCAATGCAGAAGAAACCATTTGCCAAGTCCTAGACCTAAAGTTGACTTACAATATCTTACTAGGGAGACCGTGGATTCATGAAATGTAGGCCGTGCCTTTGACCTATCACCAATGTCTCAAATTCCCTTATCTAGGACAATAAATCATGGTAAGCGGGGACTAAAACCCCTTTCAATATTGTAATAACATGAACCCTATCAATGATTCCTTAGTGCCGCATAATGCAGAAGGGTCTATCCCTCAAAGAATAGAGCAAGGTCAAAGTTCAAAAGATCTTCCATCTTTGAAGGGGAAAGAAAAGGAAGAAAAATAAGTTTTTGTTGAAAACATCCAAAGTCCTAATAACCTAGCTACATCGAGAAAAGAAAAAGAAAAGGTTAGTCAGGAGAATACTCATGAGAAGTAGAAAGAAGACAAAGCTAAATCCATCCAAATCTACACCAAAGATGCTCATTACCAAAAGATGGACCATATGATGAAAAACTTTGAAAAGCAATGTCAAATCAAATAAAAGGGCATAGGTGAATATTCCTTATCCATGATGGACCTACCCTTATCTCCAAAATCATATGGAAAGCCATCTAATCTACCTCATAAATACAATGACCACTTTGTGAGAGAAAATACATCTTCATTGATGGAGGAAGAAGACAATGAAATCCTAAATTAGCTATACAAGGATGATGAGTCAAGTGCAAATGAAAATCACATCCAAAATGCAAGCATTCCCACACATAAATATGGGAAAGGATTTCAAATCATGCATAAAATGGGATACAAAGGACAAGGACCTTTAGGAACAAGAAACGAAGGACTCATCGAACCCATTTAAATGGCATGGAGAGATAGCAAAGAAAAGATAGGATTAGGGTACCTAAAACAAGGGTACACTCAAAAGAACTATCCTAAGATCTATGACCAAATTTTACAATTAGGTTCTCAAAGTGATGAGGATTCCAACAATTGGGAATGAGAATCATTGTCAAGTGAGTCATGGCAAGATAAGGAAGTTGATGTTATCCACACCTGTACTCCTAGCAAAGGAAAAGAATCAATTGCAGAATCAAATCAGAATCAAGCCTCAAGTTCTAGTCAAGTGCTCTTAGATAATGTCCTAATTCAAGCAATTGAAATAAATCAATGGGCAGGAGAACCCTACTTACCATCATGGAGACCTACTATGGAAGAATCAAACCCTAGGTTTAATCCACGAGATTTTTACCTAACAGAAACCTTAGAGGATTCTAGTGAGGAAGATTTTGTCCCTAGCTCTCTAGAACATCTCGAAGAAGCACATATTATAGATTTAAGTGATACAATGTTTAAACCTTCAAACAAAATTGTATCCTTAAACCCCATCGAACTAGACCAAAGCATTGATCCCTTGACCCTAATCTATCCAGAATTAATTGAATGGGATTCCATCGAACCTACCATACTTCCTACATTTTTTAATGACAACTTGGTGTCCCAATACCTAAATGCAGTTGAACCTTCTTCTACCACAAAATATCAGGAAGGAATGACAAAGGAAAGTATCCAAACTCTCAATTAAATAAAAAATGAAAAAAAAAATGGAAAGAATCTAATGTTGAAAACCACATTGTGGCAGCATTAGATCAACAAGAGAAAGAAATAAAGAATGATTACAAAGGTGAAAACCCAATTGAGGCACCTAAGGAAGGGAGTTTGGATACTTTACCTGAGCACTATGAAGAAAGATATCCTATCTTGATCAAACCAATAGAAAAGGTGAATATTGGGTCAGAATCAGAACCAAGAATCATACACTTAGTAGCATCTCTATCTAGTGAAGAAAGAAAATACTTCATCAAATTTTTCAAAGAAAAGCAAATCAATTTTGCATGGTCCTAAGATGATATGCCAAGATTAGATCCAAATTTAATCATGCATCATTTTAACATAAAAGGAGTAAGACCAGTAAAGCAGAAATTAAGGAACATGCATCCACACATAGCTTTGCTTGTAAAAGTGGAGCTAGAAAAATTGCTGAAAGTTGGGTTTATAAGAGCCATTGATTATGCCCAATGGATTTAAAATATTGTACCAGTTTCAAAAGTAGACAAGTCCATCAAAATTTGCATGGACTTTAGGGATCTCAATCTTGCATGTCCTAAAGATGACTTTACATTACTGAGCACAGACACCATCATAGATCTAACAACAGGACATTCAATGTTCTCTCTTATGGATGGGTTTAGTGGCTATAATAAAATAAAGATAGCACCTGAAGATCAAGACAAAACAACATTTACATGTGCACGGGGGACATTCTATTGGAATGTTATGCCCTTTGGTCTAAAGAATGCCGGAGCGACCTATCAAAGAGCCATGACAACAATATTTCATGACATGATGCATAAGTTCATGGAGGACTATGTAGATGATATAATTGCTAAATCTCACTCAAGAGAAGAACATCCACCCATTTTAGAGAATTTTTTTGAAAGATTGGAACAATTCAAAGCAAGGCTAAATCTGAAGAAGTGTGCATTTGGTGTTCAATCAAGAAAGCTACTAGGGTATATTGTTTCAGCAAAAGGAATAGAGGTAGACCCCACCAAAGTTAAATCCATCATGGAAATAGAATCACCTAGAAACATAAGTCAGCTGAGATCTCTTCAAGGCAGGATCCAATCCATTCGAAGGTTTATCTCTCAATTAGCATAAAAGTGCCATAATTTTACTCAACTCCTTCATAAGAACATAGTTTTCAAATGGGATGAGAAATGTGAAGAAGCTTTCAACTTGTTGAAGAAATATCTAATGAATCCTCCAAATTTGATGCCACCTATAAGAGGCAAACCTTTAATTCTATACATTTCAGCAACCGAACATTCATTAGGGGCACTCTTGGC
Source organism: Chamaecyparis obtusa (assembly GCA_027943335.1). Taxonomy (NCBI): domain Eukaryota; kingdom Viridiplantae; phylum Streptophyta; class Pinopsida; order Cupressales; family Cupressaceae; genus Chamaecyparis; species Chamaecyparis obtusa. Next base: position 229,920 of record BSBK01008409.1, on the reverse strand, counting down.
ACAAGAAGATGATTCAGGAAAAGAAAAGGACATATACTACATCAACAGGACTTTTGTAAAATATGAGTTGAACTATACCTTCATTGAAAGAGCATGTTTGGCCGTAGTTTTTTCTTCCCAAAAATTACGCCACTATATGTTGTCCCACAAGATTCGACTCGTCGTGAAGATAGATCCCTTGAAATATCTTCTTAGCAAAATAACATTGAATGGAAGACTAGCCAAATGGGTCATGGTGCTAAGTGAATTCGACATAGAATATGTGCATCGTAAATCTATCAAGGGCCAAGTCATAGCAGATCAATTAGCAGAATCACCATTACAAGATGACCACCCAATACAAGTGGAATTTCTAGATTCTAAAATTGTGAATGTGGAAGCAAAAACATGGCAACTATATTTTGATGGTTCCTACACACAATATGGATCAGGAGCAGGCATACTTTTGATTACTCCTCAAGGATCTACCATTCCAAAATCATACAAATTTCTATTCCCATGCACAAATAATATAGTTGAGTATGAAGCATTGGTCATTGGAATAAAACTAGCATTAGAATGGAAAGTGACAGAACTATAAGTATATGGAGATTCACAATTAGTTATCAATCAAATTAATGATGAATATCAAATGAAAGATGACAAGATGGTACCTTAAAAGAATATGGTTGATAATCTCAAGAAATTGTTGACTCTCATCACATTTGAGAAAGTACCAAGAGAGAAGAATAAAGCAGCAGATACAATGGCTACTTTGGCATCACTTCTCCAAATACTAGATCAAAGCGCCATATATGAATTCCTGGTAGAAGAAGTTGAACAACCTGCATTTGACCGTATCCATCCTCATACCATTTTTTTTTCTAACTAAACATGAATCACCTTGGTATGGAGACATTTACACTTACTTAAAAGACCAAATCCTACCCGTAGACCAAACCAGGAACCAAAAGAAAAGCTTTATCCGACAAGCCGCTCGTTATACCTTAATATATGACACATTGTATCATAAGAGTATAGATGGAATGCTTCTTAGATGTCTAGAGAAAGAGGAATCATATGTAGCCTTATGATAAATTCATGAGGGGATTTGTGGGTCACATTCGAATGGTTTAACCCTAGCTAAGAAACTTCTTAGGATAGGATATTTTTGGCCTACTCCGGAGAAGGATGCTTGTCACTTTACTAAAACTTGTAGAAAGTGTCAATATCATGGAAACTTGATACATGTAACCACACAAGAGCTTCATCCTATGCCAACACCTTGGTCATTTTATCAATGGGGTCTAGAATTAATAGGAATGACTTATCCACCATCTTCAAATGGTCATAAATTTATTATCACTACAACAAAGTACTTTTCCAAATGGGTGGAAACTGTACCCTTATCAACTGCTATAGGAAAGCATATATCTTTTTTTATTCTAAACCACATAATATGTAGATATGGTGTCCCACATGCCATCATAACGAATAATGCAAAGCAATTCAAAAACAAGGATTTAAAAGAGTTATGCAAAAAGTTTCAACTGGTACATCACCCATCTTCAATATATTACCCCCAAGGTAATGGACAAGCTGAAGCAATGAATAAAAACAACTTAAAGATATTGAAGAGAACTATGGACAACTCAGGTAGAGATTGGCATATAAAAATAAACCTGACCTTATGTGCTTATAGGACAAGTATCAGAACGCCAACAAGAGCTACACCATTTTCCTTAGTCTTTGGAACATAAGCAGTTTTACCTTTGGAGGTAGAACTTCCATCATTAAGAGTATCTCTACATGGTTTAATAAGTGAGGAAGATTATAGAGTTGCTAGGTTGTATGAACTAGAACTGCTAGATGAGAAATAACAATAAGCATTTGATCAGTTGAAAGTATATCAAAACTGAATGTCAAGGACTTATAACAAGCATATCAAGTCAAGAACATTCAAAATAGGTGACTTAGTTTTGCAAGAAAATCCCAAGAATCAAGCAGAAAGAGAAAAGAAAGGGAAATGGGAAGAAAACTAGTTAGGACCTTTTGTGATCACTTCATCTTTTGTGACAAGCACCTATAAGTTAGCTGATTGTGATGGAGAAGAGTTACAAGAACCTATCAATAGCATTCATCTCAAAAGGTTCTACACATGAAGCAGATGAAGGGATAGAGAGAAAGAGTATCAGAATATCAGATGGAAGACATCCTATTTATTATACATAGTCAAAAGAGATCTTGAAAATACCAAAAACATTGAAAAGTAGAAAAGAGCAAACAAATTAGAAATACAGAAAAGATAAAAAACAATGGAAAATTGAGCATGAAGAAAGCCAAAAACATTCATATATGATCCTCAAAAAGATGTTGTCTTGGTGAAAACCTAGCAAATAGGTGCCTTGATGATATGAAAAAAATAAATTGAAAAAAGAGAAAATACAAAAAAATCAGAAAAGACAAAAAGTGCCTTGGTGAAAACCTAGCAAATAGGCACCTTTGTAGAAAAAAAGAGAAAAAGAAAGCAAGATCCATTCAATCGGTGAAAACCAAATAAACAAGTGCCATTGAAAGTCGAAGTCAGTCACATACCTAGTAGTAATCCTTGTAAATATTGCATTCGCCAGCATTTGTATATATTGCATAATAAAACCCCACAGTTGCATTTACAAACACCTAAGGATTTTGGTCACCTAATCTGCAAATTGTCCTAAGTCCCACAAATGTCATCATATCAAACTGGGGGAAATCTACTCTAAAGGAGGAAGGATTCATCAAAAGAAAAATTTAATCATTCATCGAATCAATTCATCAAAATGCAAGTGAAATGCTCAATCAAATCTAAACCCTAATCCAATTTGAACCAAACACAAAATTTGATCCAATATCTTACATGACCCTATCTTTATCAGGATTAAAAGTATGAAATGGATGGAACTATACTTGAAATATGGATTTGAAAAACATTGCAAATTTTTTTCTAAAGTGTTGACTTGATTGATGAAATCATGTCTTTCTATTGAATCGATGAAAGTTTTTAAACTAGACAAGCTATGATGAAAGCGTGATATTTTATGGATTTCTGAATGACCGTCTGAAGATCAAAGTTTTAAAACATGTATTATTTGTCTAAGGATGTGATCATCAAAGAATCATTGAGGACTTGTACATATGATGAAACTGAGATTTTTGTCCCAACAATAAAGGAGCCAATAATCACAATGATAAACCTAAACTATAGTTAAAGAACAAAAGCACAAATGCATACAAAAGCACTAAAGTAAAATTCAAAAGTGAAATGTGCCCTAAGCACTACGTGCAAAAGTGTTGTTTCCCTACATAGAAGTGCTATTTAAAAGCGCAGAAGACCTAAAAATAAGCAAACACGCTAAAAGAATGCTCAAACGCGCTATTTCATTTGAAAAAAGAAAAAAACTAGGGTTTTTCATTGAAAAATTCATTTTTTTTTGGAAATTAAAGCATGAAATTAAAAATGAGAGGTTCAGGCACTTACTAGAGGTCTGTAGGTCGATGGCCGATGATATCGTCGACCGCACTCGAATCTATTATCTCTAATCAGGATCACCATCACAAAAAGCTCAGAGGGAGTAAGAGCAAAAAGTCAACTAAGCAAGTGAAAATGAATAATGAAAATGACTTTTTACCCCTTTATATAGGCCATTTTGACCTAAAAAGGGCATCTTTGACCAGAAAATGCCCAGGGACCCAAAAATTTTACCAAATCTGCCAAATCTGGGGCATTTGTCATCACTCGAATGCAAATTCATTAATAAAAAATGAAATTGAAATTTATTATAAATTGACCCAATCAATGCAAAATGACCTAAACTGTCATATTTCTCAAACATCTATCAAATTTTATTTCATTTCCGAGGGGGCATACACTTGGATAATAAAAAACAATAGCAAGATCATCAAATCAGGGGCACGACCATCAAATCAGAGCATAATCTTTTATCAAATTTTTTTTTGCTTATCAATTGAAAGGGGCATCGAACATCGAATCAGATTAAATGAGGTACCATATCAAACAATTTATCATCAAATCAACCATCAAGGACCTTAAATGACTCAGAACTACATCAATCTTATCATTAGAATCTACATCTTACATCGAACATCGAGATCGACCATTGACGGAATGAGGATCTTATATTAGACGAATCAGGACATTCTTTGAACCGACATGCTTCACATGTCAACTCAAAGAGGGGCATTTGTAATCACCTGAAAATGGACAAGATCAATCAAGTGAGAAATCAAGGCAAGGATCAACAAAATTAAATACAATTAAATCCAATCAAGCTAAAATCGAAGATAAATTGCAAGTTAAACCTTAATCCAAAATTAATTGAAAATCAAAGCTATCAAATCAATTTAAATAGAATAAATCATGATAAATCAATTAATTGTGTAATTAATCTAATTAATTACATAGTTCTTATTAAATCAAATCAACCTATTCAAGGGGTACACATGGCTAAACAAATTAAATCAATTCAATTAATTAATTCCTATTTTCTCTCAACCACCAAATGGGAGAAAAATCAATCAACCAATAGGAATTGAGAATCAAGCTCACATGGATCAAGCCTAAATTAAATCTCAATCACTCATTTGGAAAGAGCATCTTGTCCACTCATTTTGTCTTCTTGTCCCAAGCTTTGAGGACAAAATATTTAAATTGTCTCCAAAGGTGGAACCATGAACTCAACTCTCACCTAACCTTGATCAACTCAACTAAACCCCCTACCCTTGCCAAAATCTATAAAAGCAAGGCATAATTCACTCATAAATCATACACAGATTTGAGAATAGCATCAAAAATCTTGCAAATTAAAGCTAGAAAGGCAAATATAGAAGCTAATTAGATAATTTCAATTTGGAATTAATATTATTATTAGCTTTTCTTATCATTCTCATTTTAGGACTGTCACTAATGGAGGCTTGCATAGAGCTTTATCATTAGCATCCCTAAAGAGAGATCCATAGAGTGCTTAATTGTCAATTATTAGCTTAAATTGATTGATATTTGTGATAATTGAGTGTTTATTTTGAATTATTTGTGATACTAACCCTATGAAGGTACTTTTTCTAGTACACAATAACATAGTAATTAAAATTTGGACAGTTCATTAAAAAGATAACCAGTGATAATTCCTCACACATGCCTTGAGTGCTTGTCTAGGCTAAGGGTGGGAGTGGGATGATACCTAGAGAGTAGGTATGATTATAATTTATCATTTTCATGAGAGGGTATTCTAGTTTTGCATGGGTCGTATTGAGGGTCTAGGGCCCAGAGTGGTTAGTCCAGGGTAACTCAATGCTTGAGGGTCTGGAGTCCAGTGTGACCAGTCTAGGTTAACTCAAGTAGATGACCATGTGATGACACTCCCATAGTATGTAGCCTAAGTCTCCTCTATAGTTTTATGCATTTTCCTTTGGTGTTGTATCTTTGTTATTTCAGTATCACTTGGTGGTTTATTTTTATGTATTTAGTATTTTGGTATTTGGTGATTGGTATTTGTTCGATATTCTGGTATTTGGTGTTTTGGTACATGTTAACATTGATATTCACTATCTTTTCTTTATCATTAGTTGGTGGTACCTTTTGAGATAGAAAACCTTCAAGACCCATTGCTTAGTTATTTTATTGTGTGGGTCTGTTATTCGAGTGGGGTTTGTTGTTATCTCCTCAGCACGATGGGAGTGGATCTTTGGTTGCATGAGGTCGGGTGGTAGTGTTTCTTTTACCATTTGACATTTCATCATTCTTGTAGTAGTGCTGGATGATACTTGTTGTTGTTAGCTTCTTCTTTTTCTTCATTGGAGGCTTGCTCGTATCTATCTTATGATGTTATATATATTCCTTGGATCAGTGCTTCATATGTGATCCTTGGGGGTTATTGTACAATAATTTGTATTTGGTTATTATGACATACCCTACGAATTGTGTACAAAATGTTGATTCATTATGTATACCTTATGGTATTGGATTTACTTGTTATTCATTTGTCTATGAGATAATTATAATTATTCTTAATCTAAAATATTTAACTAGTAATATGTAATTCTACATCATGGGACCCTTGAGAATTGTTAACTATAATTGAGTTGTACTTATGTATTTATTTATATCTTATGATTGTATTTCTTCCACATTGTTATCGTTATTAGTTTGTAAACTCTTAAGAAAAAAATTATTCTATAAACATAGCAACGTGTTTTAGGTTAAATTCTCATGGGTTCCCTGGTGGGCTATTACAAGTCATCTACCATCCTTTTCTAAGGAATAAACTTGTCATCTTTTGTTTGGTAATTATTGTTGATTTGATTGATTACTATTTGTGAGTCACCATGCACCTGTAATTCTATTACTTTTCATTCTAGAGCCATTTTCATGCCTATGACAAGTGTTTCATACTTGACAATGTTATTGGTACATGGAAAGAGAAGTTTGTAAGACTTTGGAATAGTATGGCCTTAAGGTGTAATCAATAAGATACTTGCTCCTGAAGCATGATGTGTATATGAACCATCAAAGTAGAGTTTCCATTTCCTGGCTTCATTATTTATAATTTCTACATCCAAAAATTCTAATTGAATAGGATATTCATCTATCAAAGGTGCTTCTTCCAATTGGTCTTCTATGACTTGGCCTTTTATTGCTTTCATATCCACCTATTAAATGTCAAATTCACTCAACACCATGACCCACTTTTCCAATCTTCCTCTTAGGACTTTTTTTCTTAATAGATACTTCAAAGGATTAATTTTAGCTATGAGTCAGATCTTGTGTGCAAACATATAATGTCATAGTTTTTGTCAAGCAAAAAATATCACCAAGCATGCTCTTTCAATGAAGCTATACTTCAACTCATATTTGACCAAGGCCCTACTGATGTAGTAAATTGCCTTCTCTTTGCCATTTTCATCTTCTTGAGATAGTAATGCACCTAAGGAATGCTTTGTTGCTGAAATGTATAATAGTAAATATTTGCCTATTATTGGTGGCATCAACATAGGTGGATTCAAAAGATACTTCTTGAGAAGTGCAAAGGCTTCTTCACATTGATCATCCCACTTGAATACTACATCCTTGTGAAGGAGTTGAGTAAATGAATGACATTTTTCAGCTAATTGAGAAATAAATCTTCTTATAGATTGTAGTCATCCTTGAAGTGATCTCATTTGGCTTATATTTCTTGATGCTCCCATTTCCACTATCGATTTAACTTTTGTGGGGTTTATCTCAATACCTTTCATTGATACTATGTATCCAAGTAACTTGCCAAATAGTACCCCAAATACACACTTTTTAGGATTCAATCTTACTTTGAATTGTTCAAGCCTGGTAAATGTTAGTATTTGAAGGTACTAAGAGGGGATTTGAATCAGTATAAATAGGCAACCTACTAATTCAACCACATGTTTGATTAACTTTAACAACAACATCCAAATAACAAAACATATAACTGATGCAATAAAAGAAAAATAAATAACATCAGACATCCACACATGCATCACACATAACACATTGATTTTTTTCATGGAAACCCTCAGTTAGAGGGAGAAAACCATGGTGGGGATGACACTCACAAGCCCTTCACTACAGTAAAAAGGTTTGCCCTATTAGGATCTTATACAAATACCCTTTCTAAGGGTTCACCCTATTAGTAGTGACTAGTACACTGTTAGGAGTACAATGAGATCTATTAATATCTACCTTGCTAGAGGATTTAAAACTCTTTTTCTGAGTCCACCTGGTTAAGGGATTTATAATAGAAGACATGCTAAAGTCCACCTAGTTAAGGGATTTTGTTTTCTACAACTATTAGGGAATAAGAAATGATATGGATGTATCATACCTTGTCTATCAGATCCAATCTACTCTTTTCTCTTTGTTACTACTCTCTGATATGCCTCTTCTCGAAACTTTGATCGTAATCCTAGCAATCATGAATTTCACTTCACACAATCATCAACTCACTAACTCTCAACAACCTTTTTCAATAAGAGTATTACCCATTAAATAATTAACCTACATTGCCTTATCCTTCACCAAAATTTTAATTTTAATTTTCCCACTCAATGCATCTCACCAAAACACAAATGTCAATGTTTGTAAAATGTTTTCTAGCACCGCCTTGATCCATCATAAGATTTACATGTGATATTTCCATGAATAGTCAAGACCAATTGACCATCTTAAATTACTTCTAGAATCTTTGCTTCATGCTTGCCTCGAGTGTATAAATGACATCTCATCAAATCCTTATCATCTAAGACACGTCAGCATAACATTTATACACACCACAATATCCATATTGGTTACCGATCTAAGATTTACCATTGATAGCTCAAGAACTTAGTTTCTTTAACCTGTAGCTTCTTCTACCACTATGATGCTTGCACACTGATTGTCCAAGTAAGTTGAGGTTGTAGACATGATGACTTGTGATCATATAAAAAATGATTCTACGACCGCTCCATTTAATTCCATCTCATACTTTACCGATACCGAAATCTCCATCTGTATATGTTCTTCTTGTATACTGATTACTGTACTTGGTTGTTTTCTTCTTACGGATCAAACACTGACCTTACTAATTAATTCAACCATGCACAGTGACTATGTTTCCATCAATGACAACCAAAAACACAATCACCTATGACTTCTCACCAAAATCTATCACAATGAAAATAATCTCCCCCTTCAAAAGTGATAGAAAACACTAGTTGAAAATATGTCTATGTCTCCAATTTATCTTTAAAATGATCAGAGAAAAAAAACATGTATATTGTATAACTCCTATGACTCCCCCTAACACTATACATCACTTACACATATTTTTTAGATACCTATTTTCACAATAACGTTACACTCCCCCTTTTGTCAATAATGAAAAAGGCTCACAAATTGAAATCTGTTCAAATGAATAGCATACCAGGATCACATTCTGTCAAATACATCCTTGAAGTTTATCAAGTTATTGTCTCCAATGACATCTCCCATGACTTCTTCAAATGATCCATAAAAATACTCTTCCCATGTAGATTAGAGGCTAACTCCTCCATGGCATCCAAAGTACTCATGTCTGGTAATCTAATTAAAGCTTATGCATTCTTCACATTTTGTTGCATCACCTCTACTGAGGGAGATAAGTATGATTATAACTCAAGTAGTGTGATGAACCTCTTGTCTAACTCTACTTGAATCTAGTTCACCTTGTGTGTGATCATTTTCAATTTGGCACTGTACTCTACTACAGAGCTTGTGACAAGATCAAATTTTTGAACTAAGTTGTCAAGCTCCTTTTGTGCATCTTCTTTTCTCTTCTCCAAATCCTTGGTAAAATGTGAAAATTTTGACACTTTGGTCAATAACTGACCGACCTCTTTTAGTGTGATCTTTTTCTGATCCACAAGTTCTAAAAATGTCTCCTTGTCTTTAGAAATATTCTCCACCAACTTCACTACCATTTTCTCTCATAATTAGACTCAACCAACTTCACAGCAGCAATCTCACTGTCAGGAGTTTCATCAACAATGACCGTTATCAATGTGTCAATCTAATCAATCACTATTGCATTAGTGTCATATTCTACATTTGGAATTAGAATTGCTAGAATATCTATAGCTACCTTTAGTAGTCTAGCCTTCTTTTTATTTTCTTTAATCTTGTCTCTTTGTGCCTTCAACATCAACTTTTTAGAGAACATGATTAGTTCCTTAGGGCACAATTTAGTGATATCAATGGGGGTCTAAATATCTTCATCTTCTTCTTCTTCCTCTTCATCTTCTACTTCAGTCACTGGTTTGATTTTCTTCTTTCCACTTGTTTCTCCTAAACTCATTCATTTTTATTGAGAATATATCTTCAACCTCTTTGAGACTTTATTCTTTTTGATCTATCACTGGTTCTTTAGTCTGTATTTGTACCTTTGGTGTATCCTCTTTCATAGGAATATCTTCAATCAATACTTTATCTCCACTAGTTTGACCAACATCTTGTGTTTCAATGTCATGTACTTGCTTAAGAATATCAAAAATGACATCACCTATTATCGCTTTAGGCGTAGGTGTGTCATCAATTTACTCAACAACTGGTTCTTTAGCTTTCTATCATTCATCAACAACTTCTTGTTCCTTTGAGTCTAGTTCAACTTCCTTCTTAAATTTTACCTTTTCATCCATATCTCCATAGTTTCATCATGCACACTTTGTGTGTCACCAACAAGTATTCTTGCACCTCTATTTTTTATGTTGAAATCTTGTCTATAAGCTTCAACCATTATCTTTTCTTCTTCAAGATTCAAATCAAGTTTTTCTTGTAGAAGTGCTCTCTCCATAATATCTCTATCCATCTTTAGTGTTATACTCCATCTTGCATGAATTAAGTCATGAATTTATTTAGGTATGACATGGTATAACTCACTTGGTGTTTTGCAGAATTTGTGTCATTTGCCTCTTTTATCTTCTTCTTGTCTTCATCATGAAATAATTCATATCTTCTGCCAACTTCACCCATTTTTCCACCCTCCATTATGTCTTTGGCAATAAAATCAGCACCAAGGGCTTTCTTCTTACCACTTGCTTTCAATTATTTTGCATCCTTATCTGATTCAATATTGACTTCTTCATCTTTTGTTGTATTATTTTTCTTACTGGTCTTACTCTTCTCATCAGATTTCACTTTCTTCTTCGTGTAAGTCTTCTTTATTGTCAGTGTCTCCTATGCTTTTGCAGACTTAGTGGGAATACCTAGAGTTGGTTTATCAACATCAATTTTTAAAGTAGAAGTACCAACCTCTGTTCTTCCAACCATTTTAGTTAGCTTCTTAGTCATTCTCCTTGTCTTGCTTTGTATCACTTGTTTCTTCAATTCCATTTGAATCTTAGGAACAACCCCTGCATATTTACCAAACCTAGGTGTAGTAGCATCTATAGATTTAGACAAAAGTGCATCTGCATGTAGTCTCACTATATCACTATCTACCTCATAACCCATGACAGGAACCCAAATGTTATTGGTTGTACAAGTTGAAAAATACAAGTGTCAGTATCAATAAGAAAATAAATATATTCTTTATATTAATCCTCTACAATACCAATTGGGATTCTTTCTCTTTTATGCATTCTTATTTGAAAATACATAAAGTAACCCCACACAACATTATTAATTTTTTTTCCTAAATCTCTAATGAAATCACTCATTCGCACAACAACCGGTTTATCTGTAGCCCAATTCACTGCATGTCTACCAGGGAAATGATTTTGCAAGTAGAAAAAGATACATACCAGAATTTATCCATACTTGAAAGATTTTTTCTTATCCTTCTTTATCTTGTCCATGTTTACCATAAATTGACTCCGCAACATATTGCATAGATCATATATTGCATCCTCCTTTTCCATACAATAGGCTGCATGAATTGCTCCACTGGTAATGTTGTTCAGATGACTTGATTGATGAATTCTATATCCAATGACTATAGACATGAATCTAACTTATTTATATTTTATATCATTGATAGTCATGGCTCAGTAATTAGGTTTGGACTTGGTTAATTGGGTAACCAAATTAGCAACAATCTTCCTCAGTGTAGTTGACTCACCAGTAACATAGAATCTAGTAACTCTATGAATGATCTCCTTTGTGATCTTGTGTGGTCTGTCCAACCACAAAAATTGATCATGTACACAGCTCAACACATATTAAATCCAATCAGGATTAAAAACATTAGGTATATCTACCGTGTAGGCTAAACCCTTCATCCTCAAATTGTTTTACTCATCCTTCAACATATGATTCTCACACAATCCTTCATATTCATTGTTAATAGCATCCACTCCAAGATCATCAATTTTGCAATGAATGTATGATCAGATGTATTCAATCAATACAACTCCAGGGGATATGGAAGATAGGGCACACATATTATCATTCTCGCTCACCTTCATAGGATATAGCTTAAATATGGGCTTTGGTTCCACAAAAATATCAACCAAAATAGGTGTATTCATAAATGTTTCCATTATTCAATTCAAACGGTATACCAAAATCTTATCACAAACTACAGAAACACCTCTTGCTTTGTTGGTTAGAGTTCCGAAAAAATATCTCAATTCTCAGCTCTTAATTTCACTGTTCATTAGCAATTGTCACTTCATATCACTTTTAGAAACTCACAAGTGCGCATAAGAAAGAAAATTGACAAATGAACTCACTTTAGCCTTATTTATCATTGAGAAAATAGTCATTATACTTTAACAATAAAACAATACATTCCAACGCTTGAATAGTGCCTTTGTAACTTTTATGGCTGATTAAAGAAAAACTTAATGCTATCACCTCATGTGCATATATAAACATGAAACTTCATGAGACATCCAAAATACCAATATACATCTCAATATATGGTTGATCTTACCGCTCTCACATCCAGGGGATCAATGAAATATTTTTCTTTAAGTGGTCCCCCTAAGCTAAAATAGACTTAGTTTGATGATGAATCCTCTGCACCAGGGGATGATGTCTTGCTCTCGGATGACTTGTTTTCTTCCTTGTTGTCTTTTTTCTTCATCTATGTCTTCTTCATATCACTTATGACTTTCTCAACATCAATAATCTTCTTACCCTTCATGTCTTTTGACTGGTTGGGTGACCGGTTCTCGAAGGTACAATCTCTTACAAGGTGTCCAACCCTATGGCATTGGAAACAAGCTATATCGATTAACCTCCAAGTTCCAGAATTTCCTCTCTGAGTTCTCATTTTTTAATTCATAGCTAGGTGACCATAGTTACCACATACCAAACATGTGATATTGAATTGTCTCTCCCTTCCATAAGGGTTTACCAGTTTGATTGGAGACCTAGGAATATACACTTTAGACCTATAGTTCTTAGCTTTATGACCATATGTATTACATGTCTAACAATATCCATCAAAGTTACCACCACTGGATCTACTACTAGATCTAGATCTACACTCATAAGTAGTATGGCCATATTTATGACGATTGTGACAATAACCATCAAAAGAATAAGGTTTATTCACCAGTTTTCTCCTACACATATTTGCAGTATGACCAGGCTTTCCACAATTGAAAAATATAGGTTTTTTAGGTTTCTTACTAGAATTTATTGGATTTACCTATAGATATTGTTATGGCTCCTTCAATCTAGATGAATCTCCTACTTCAAATGTGCCTTGATTAGTGTATCCAAGACCATTTGTATCCTTGTTTCTCCTTTGGCTCTTCAATTATTCATCAAGATTCACTGAGCTCTTATTATACTTCTTCATTTTATCATTATCTTCTTTCTCAATTTTTAGTTCTTTCTTCAAATTCTCATTTTCTTCTCTCAGTCTCTCAATTTCACTTACAACTTGCAGATTTTCTTCAACTATATCTTGCATTTGACTTTGATATAAAGAATATTCCTATCTCATTCTGTCAAGTTCTTCATCTTTTACCTTTAGGGCATCCTCAACAACTTGCTTGGCATCTTCAACAAATTTTCTTGCATCCTCAACAATTCTTCTTCCTTCAAGCTCTTTACACATACTGATTTCTTGAACTTCAAGTTCTTTCCTCATATTTGATATATCATTAGTCTATTTCTTATTTTCCTTCATCATATCTGCAATTGCCTCGTCAGATTCTTTAGATCCACTACCTTCATATAGTTTCTCTATTTAGTCTTATCTTTCCCTCATTTTCTTAGTAAGTTCTCTTCTTTTTGTAAGGGAGTTCTTCAGGTTTTCTTGTAGCTCATTGATCATCTTGTTTGCATTCTCAAGTTTCTTGTTATACCTGTAACTCTCCATGTTTGTTTTCAAGGATCTTCTCCTCAAGTGGTTAAGATTAATACCAAGAGGACCAAATATTTGATACCAATTGTTAGCATTTGAAGGTACTGAGAGGGGGGGTGAATCGGTACAAATAGGTAACCTACTAATTCAACCACAAGTTGGATTAACTTTAGCAAAAAATTCCAAATAAAAATACATATAACTGATGCAATGAAATAAAAGTAAATAACACTCGACATCCACACATGCATCACACATAACACACTAATTTTTTCTCATGGAAACCCTCAGTTAGAGGGAGAAAACCATGATGGGGATGAAACCCACAAGCCCTTCACTGCAGTAAAAAGGTTTGCCCTGTTAGGAGCTACAAATACCCTTTCCGATGGTTCACCCTGTTAGTAGTGACTAGTACACTGTTAGGAGTATAATGAGATCTATTAAGATCTACCTCACTAGAGGATTTAAAACTCTTTCTATGATTCCACCCATTTAAGGGATTTAAAATAGAAGACCTGTTAAAGTCCACCTGGTTAATGGATTTTTCTTGCTACAACTATTAGGGAATAACAAGTAATGATCTATATGTAGAACACCTTGCCTATCAGATCCAATCTACTCTCTAATCTCTGTTACTACTCTCTAATCTTCCTCTGCTCAAAACCCTGATCACAACCCTAGCAATCACAAATTTTGCTTCACACAATCATCAAATCACTAACTCTCAACAACCTTTTTGAATAAGACCAGTACCCAATAAATACTTGACTTGCATTGCCTTAACCTTCACCAAAATTTAAATTTAAATTTTCCCACTCAAATACATCTCACCAAAACACATATCTCAATTTTTGTAAAACATTTTGTAGAACCGCCTCGATCCATCATAATATTTACATGTGATATTTCCAAGAACAATCAAGAGCTATTGACCATCTCAAATTACTTCTAGAATCTTCCCTTCATACTTGCCTAAGCATATAAATGAAATCTCATCAAATCCTTATTGTCTAAGACATGTCACCATAACATCTATACACACCACAATATCCATATCGGTTATTGATCTAAGATTTACCATGGTAGCTCAAGGACTTAGTCTCTTCAACTTGTAGCTTCTTCTACCACTGTGATGCTTGCACACGGATTGTCCAAGTAAGTTGTGATTGTAGACATGATGAATTATGTCATATAAATATTAATTATATGACTACTCGACTTAATTTCATCTCATACTTTACTGATACCAAAATCTCCATTTGTATCTTCTCTTTTTGTACACCGGTTACTATACCTGGTTGTTTTCTTCTTACCGATCAAACACTGACCTTACCAATTGATCCAACCATGTGTGGTGACTATGTTTCCATCAATGACAATCGAAAACACAATCAACTATGACCACTCACCAAAATTTATCATAATGTGAACAGTAAAAATATTTTCTAGAATTGGAAAGTGTTCTTTTCTTGAATGAGATTTGGCCAAGATGTCATCCACATATTCTTCTAGGAATTTGTGCATCATGTCATGGAATATGGTAGTTATAGCTCTTTGATAGGTTTCTCTAGCATTTTTGAGATTGAAGGGCATCACATTCCAACAAAATATTCTCCAAGAACTTGTAAAAGTTGTCTTGTCTTGATCCTTGGGAGAAATGTTGATTTGATTATATCCACTAAATCCATCCATGAGAGAAAAAATAGAATGACTTTTCGTCATACCTACTATTGCATCAATGCTTGGTAGTGGAAACTTAACTTTAGGGCATGATAGATTGAGATCCCTAAAGTTTGTGGATACTTTGATTGATTTTAAAGGTTTTGAAATTGGCTCAATGTTGGAAATCCACTTGGCATAATGAATGTCTCTAATGAAACTAACCTTCAATAGCTTCTCCAATTCAACTTTAACTAGTAACGCAATGTGCAGATGCAATTTTCTTAATTTCTACTTGATTGGTTTTACTCCTGACTTGATGCTAAAATGATGCATAATGATATTTGGATCCAATCCTGACATGTCAGCATAAGACCAAGCAAAATTAACTTGTCTTTCTTTGAAAAACTTAATAAATTATTAATTTTCCTCCTCTGATAATGAAGTAGCAAGGTGTATAATCTTAGGCTCTGATTCCTACCAATATTGAATTTTTTTGTGGGTTCAATCACAATAGATGATCTTTCCTCATAATGATTGTTTAAAGTGTCCAATCTCTCTTCCTTAGGTGCCACTGTTGAGTTTTCACCTTTGGTAGCATCTTTTATTTGTACTTTTTCTTGGTATAGCACTACCACATGTGGTTTTCACCACTAGACCTTTTTCTTTTTCTTTATTTTTTTCTTTTTTCTTTGACGGAGAGATTGAACTCTTTCTACCATATTTCTCCTTGATATATTGCATTGGTAGAAGAGGGTTCAACTATATTGAAGTATAGGGCCAAGGAATTATCATATTGAAATGTGGACACGTCATTGGCTCAATAGAATTCCAATCAATTAGTTTCGGATACATAAGGGATAAGGTATCACTTGATAGGCTCAAATTTATGAGATTTAAGGAAATGATTTTGTTTTAGGGTTTGTACATTGTATCGCTTAAATCTATGATATGTGCTTTCTCAAGGTGTTTCATAGAACTTGGATCTAAATTCTCCTCACTCAAGTCATCTTTGGTTTCTTGAGGATAAAAATCTCGTGGGTTCAACCTAACTTTAGATTCTCCTAATATTGAAGATATATATGATTCTTCATTTGTTCTTGGTAACCATGAAGGTACACAAGGTTTCCCTATCCATTGGGACCTTCCTAATTCTTGTCTTGAGTTAGGTTGTTGATTAGAATTCAACCCTTGATTTGAGCTTGAAGCTTGATTTGATCATAACTCTTGGTTGGAATCTTATCCTTTACTTGAACTAGATATAGGAGCATAGGTATGAATCACATCCACCTCTTTGTCTTGGAAAGATCCTTAAGATGAAGAATCTAATTCTCATTCATTAGAATCTTCATCACTTTAGAAATTTAATTGTAAAAATTGTTCATAAAATTATGGATGATTCTTTTTAGTATATCCTTTCTCTAAGTACCCTAGCCCTGATTTTTCTTTACTATCTCTCCAATTCATTTCTATGGGTTCCAACAAACCTTCATTTTTCTTTCCCAAGGATCCTTTTCCTTTGTAACCCATCTTTTCCATGATTTTATATCCTTTTCCATATTGGTGTATCGGGATGCTAATATTTTGAACCCTTTCTTCATTTGAAATTGATGTTTCTTCATATTTATAAAGCCATTTTAGAATCTTATTATCATCTTCTTCCATGGGTGAATGGGTACTAGCTCGTACAAAATATTCATTGTACTTTTGAGGAGGATTAGAACTAGATGGGTTTCCATGAAATCTAGGGAAAAAAGAGGTAAGTCCATCATTGATAAGGAATATTCCCCCACACCTTTTTACTTGATTTTGCATTATTTCTCAAAATTTATCATCATTGTATCCATCCTTTGATAATGTTTTTCTTTGGCTTCTTCTTTTTTAATTTTAGAGGATTTTGAATTATCCTCTTCTTGGTGTGAAGTACTTGGATTAGTATTTTTTCATATTTTTCTTTTGAGTCTACAAAACTAAATTTCTCTTTTCATTTAGTTGATGTAGATAAGTTAGTGTTGTCTTGATTTGAATTGCCAAGAATACTTTCTTCTTCCATATTTTATTTTCCTCTTTCTAGGAACTATTATTGGAACTTAGATCTTGAATTGTTCTTTTTTATTTGCTTGTTGTAGCACCTTCACTATTGTATGGGACCAATGATTAATTCAAGGGTTTAATATTATTGCAATATTGGAATGGGTTTAATCCCCACTCACCATGATTTCTTGACCCATATATAGAAATTTAGACATTGATGATAAGTTGAAGGCATCGCTTGCATTTCATGGATCCATGGCCTCCTTAGTAAAATATTGTATGTCAATTTTAGATCAAGAACTTGGAAAAATATTTATTTTTGGATAGGACCAACTTGAATGGTAAGAACTACTATTCCTTTTGAAGATCTTTTCTCATCATCATGAGCTTTGATAGTAATTTTTCTTCTAGGATCAATGGCTTCTTCAAAATATCCTAAAGCTTTCACAAGAGTCAAGGTAAAAATATTTAGGTCAACCCCTCCATCAATAAGGACTCTTTTCACATGGTGTATGTGTATCAAGACTTATATATGCAATCAAAGTTTTTGAGGATGATTCCAAGACATATCATCTTGCTCGGAAAAAGATAGACAATGTGGTGCAATGAGGTGTCCAACCATGTTCTGAAATTTGTCAACATCCAAGTTATTTGGAATGGTAGTCTCAACAAGATCTTTTTCCAAGATTTCTTTGTGGGTTGGTGAAATTTTCAACAACTCCAAGATTTATATTTGTGCTAGTGTCCTTTGGATTTGGTCCACAAGATTGTATTGTTTTGAAGATGATGATGCTTGACTAGGTAAAGTGATTTTAGGGGTAGCCTCTTGCAAGGTGATCTTTGATGCTTTCCCCCTAGTCACAACATTAGAGATTTATCCTTCTTGTTTCTCTTTAACCACTATGACATTAATGGTATTATCATACCCCAATAAAGAATTGATAGTATTGTCATAAGTATGGGCAAAATTGATTTTATCATTTCCTCTTTTGTTGCTTTGATTTGAATTGGATGTTTCACCTTTCTCATGATTAAAGAAAGGAGTCTTGAAAGTCATATGATATTCATTATTTTGGGGACCATCCACTTTTATTGTACCATCAT
The DNA here is from genome assembly GCA_027943335.1 of Chamaecyparis obtusa. Classification (NCBI taxonomy): domain Eukaryota; kingdom Viridiplantae; phylum Streptophyta; class Pinopsida; order Cupressales; family Cupressaceae; genus Chamaecyparis; species Chamaecyparis obtusa. The sequence continues at coordinate 211,300 of BSBK01008409.1, read as the reverse complement.
CTAGCAAGTATTGAACCACATGTTTGAGTCTTATGCACTCATTTTTTATGCCCTTTGTTTTTATGATATTCACAATGATGGACATCATTACACCATGATGGTTTGACTTGTGGTTCATAGGGTCTTGACTTTGGTAAAGTGATGATTTTTTTAGCAATGAGGGTTCTTAGTGCATTCTCCAAAGGTTCACCCAAGGGTGTGAACTTCCTTCTTTGTGTTGGGTTGAAGAAAGTTCTCAGTTTATTAGTTCCTTGATTATTGAAAGAGTTATTGTTATTGTTATTAAAAGGGGTCTTGGACATTTGATTGACATTATTGGTTTGATTAGACCCATTTGATAAATTAAAAGGAGTATCATTAAGGTTGTTAGCCTCCACAACCCCATCATTTGTAAGGTTCTTGTTGGTATTCTTTAGCTAAAACCTAGGCTTTTCATTGTTGTTATTACCACCCTTGTTATTAATATTTTTATTAGTGTTAGAAAAACCTTTGTTTTCTTTGAAGAGATTTATTTCTCCTTTTATTACTAACACTTCTTCAATTTTTATCCCATTTTAAATCATCTTCTCAAAGCTAGGTGGACATTGAAGTTGCAGTCGATAATTCATTTCCATATTTAAAATTTTCATGAAAATTTCCATCTTCTCTTTCTTGGGTATACTCCTTGGGTATCTAGAAAAAAATATTCTCCATATTTGGATGAAACTTAGAAAGGATTCACCATATTTGTTTTTGGTATCACATAAACTCAACATGGTGATCTCATGTTTAATGTTGTATGGATAATGGGTTACAAATTTGAGGCTAGTTCTTCAAATGTTTTTATACCCAAGGGTAGTTTTTAAAACCACTCCATAGCATGCCCTCCAAGGATTCTTGGGAATAACCTCATTAGGTATGTTGTATCATGCATGAATTTAATGATTAGGGCACATAATTATCTCAAATGGTCTTATTGGTCTAATTTACCCATGTATTTATCATATCTTGAAAATACCACATTTGGAGGAAAAGGTACCGTGATCAACTTTTTGTCAAAAGGAAAGGGACATATCACCATAATTAAAAATGATTTAGGCTTCGCTACCTTCTCCATGCTATCAATTTGGGATTGGAATAATTTGAGTTGTTTGTTCCTAGCCCCTAGTGGATTTTCTTCTTCCTCATCCTTCTTCAAGGTTGATATGTCATAGTCATGAGGAATCTTAACTCCTAATCAAGCTAAGTTTAGAAAGTGTCTTTCTTTATCCATTTTAAAAATGTTATCCATAAATTTGGGGAAAAAGGTATCTTGGGCTACCTCATTAACCCTTTCTTTGGTTTCTTCTTCATTCCTTCGATCTCTACTACGATTATCATCTTGATTCGCATAATTTAAATTTTGGTCTTGATCGCGATTATTTCTATCTTCATCCATATGATTGGTTCTTTCTTCAAATAGATTGGGAATTCTATCCTCTTTTTCTTGTTCTTTGTCGAATGGATATTGGAAAGTTTCATCTTCATTGGGGATCTCTTGTCTAAGGCATGTTCCATTTCTTGAAAATATATCTTAATACGATGGGATCTAGTGAAAACTGACATTACCAAGAGTTTGGTGTATTGAATTTATTCCCCCTTTAATGAAAATATTTATGAGGAGAATTTTAAAATAGATTATCAGATTTTAATGGATGTTTCCTTCTTGTAACATGTATCATCAACCACAACAATCTTAAAAAAAATTGTCTTTTACCCCTAACCTCTAAACACAAAAGTTTATGTTTGAGAATATTTACACGGGTCTTTCATAATAAGCCACTTCATGCAATATACCTAAGGTCAAACTTGGAATTTAACATGGCTCTAAAGGTAAGGATTGATAGATTAATTTGGAATTTATAGTTTGGGTTCCAAACAAAAGTATCAAATGAATCATACCGGGAACATGTAGTCGTGCACGTGTGATTGAGGCGTATAGCCCAGACATTTGATATTTTTTACCTCTAAGTTTTTCAACTTAGCTAAGGTCTTTATTTACAGTGCGTGAAATAGGTTGACTTCACCTTGTTCACACTTTGGGTCATCCCTCTCATCGGCCTTGTTAAGGCATGTTCTTGGGAGGCAAACACACTAAAGCTATAACATGTGCAATGAAAGAAATGATATGAAATGATAAATTAGGTCTAGGAGTTTGATTCACCAAAAGGTGAAGATCATATCCCTACTACCTTTTCACTTCCAAACACAATTAACAATGTTCTTTCCCAATCCTATTAATCTAATGGAATTCGAGCACATTTTGCATTTTGATTCACTATAAAAGTGAAGTGAATAGGCCTAATCCTTTCCTTCACAAACAAGGAGGCTTATTTTATGTGTTTGTTCATTATTTAGCTCATTTTCCTCTCAAGTTTGGCACTTCTAAGAGTTTAATTCACTATAAAAGTGAAGAGAATATCCCTAATACCTCACTTAGGATTCAAATTTTCTTCTAATTAAGCTAGATTTTGGAATTGAAATGCCACAAGTTAAGAAATTGCATAAGGTCGTAGGATTACCTTATTTGAAGCTAGCAAAGGCTAGGCACATTTTTTATTTTATTCTTTTGCATTTTACTCACCTAGTGGCTATAGTTCTAGCTACTAAGCATCCCCTTCCACAAACGTTAGTTCAACAGAAGCAAGGCAAACATAAAAAAAATCAAAACAATTAAAACTCTTTTTTCCAAATTTATCAAAGATTTACTAACTAAGGAGTAAACATCCAATTGAGAGACATATTTTGATTTATAAGCTTCAATTACTCTCAAAGATCTTTCATATGATTCAATTTATTGTGTCAAATTTTCCAAGATGTTCTTTAAAAGAATTTGAATTTCATACCTCAACTTCTTATTGGCTTGTCTTTCCTTCCTTTAAACTTTGATTTTAGGTTTTTGTACTTTTTTGTATTCTATCATCAGAAAAACCAAAGAGTTAAAATCATTACAATGACATAAATTAAGATTTACAATAAAATAGACCTACGCGCTACAGAGTTAAGCATACACATCATTTTTTTAATACTGAGTCACAAAAAATCTTAAACATGCTATTCTACCACTGGCATGCACTATTTAAATGATAGATAGTTAGTACACATTGAAACATAATGTAAATGTATCATAAAGGTCCCTAACACGTGTTGAAAGAATAATAGATAGAAAATAGAATAAATATTGCACGTGTCAAAACTCTATGTAAAGGCATCAATATTTTTTTGTATACGTGTCATTTCAATGTGTAAAGGTGTTAAACTTTGTCATATACGTGCTACTTCTTCTGTCAAATGTGCTATATTACCTACAAATTTAAAATCTGCAACACAATTTCACCAAAAATCTATACAAATCATGAAAACGGGTTAGAACGAGGCAAATGCCCCATGGTGGGCATCATTTTGTGTATAAGAAATACATTCATGAAACATTACAATGATAAATCTACTTGAATTATGCAAAATAAAGCTAAATGATCAACCAATTCAAGCAAATCCTCTGAAAATTGTCTCCACTCTCTCTATCTATAGAAGCTAATGAGTAGTTCTCAACTTAAGCACCATTAGAGATAGCTCTAGAATGATAATTAAGCTACACTAAATGCAATTTAACCAATCTAAGTCAATTGTGCTCAATTACGCTCAATTATGCTAAGAATTCAAATTTGAATGCCTATAATATGGATGCAATTGAAAGTGGATGTTAATGGATGATTTTCTCATAGAAATGATCACTATTTATAGATTTTCCTAAGGCTAGGGGGTAGATTGTAGTTAACCATGATCCCACTTGAGTTAGGTTAATGGTTTCAAATGTTGGGACAAAGTAAATATTTTTTTCTCAAAGGTTGGAGAAAAGAAGCAAAATGAACGGTCAAGAGCATCTCCAAGATGAGTGGTGGAGAATCAATTTAGACTCTGATCCATGTGGATCATTCCTCCCTTCTCATTGGTTGATTTTTATTTTGTCCCCATGTGATGAGTGAGAATAATAGGAATTAATAAATGATTTATTGATTTATCTTAGCCATGTGTACCCTTTGAATGGGTTGGATTTGGTTTGATTTAACTATACAATTAATTTGATTTAAATCAATTGTACAACTAATTGATATTTTTAATTTAATTAATCCAATAGATTTGATTTTAATTAATTCATGATTTTGTCCTTGATTGATCACTTCGATTCTACTTGACCATTTTTAGGTGTATACACTTTCACAACTCTTGCATAGGTATACACACACTCCACACTTTTCCTCAATAATTCATCCTTTGTTTATGTCATCCTTTCAATTGTAAAATCTCCCACTATTGGCTAAGCATCTTAATCTAACATAATTTGAATTAGGTATGTACTAAACATTCCCTCGATAGAAAGGAATGAGAAGTGGACCACAACATGCCTTAACTATGACCAAAATAATAATCATACACATTACATTCCATCTTACATTCACTGAGACAATTAATTAAAGTGTAGACACTCGCCATCAACCAAACCAAGAGTAAAAACAACAACAAACTTTGAAACCACATCTCTGAAACTCAAAATCTTCTGAACTAAATGAAGATAGGGACATTAATATCTCAATTCCAAAACCACAACATCTAAAACCATCTTGTAGAGAAATGCAGAGCATGAATTTCAAGTAGGAAATAATGTCAAATACTTTTATACTTAGACAAACATGAATTCCACTAAATTGTGATCCAAAGCACAAAAATTTGAATCCAATATCTTCAAATATTTCTTAACAATGTACCAAAAACTCATCATCATATTTTCATTATGAAGATTATGTAGAGAAAAAACCTTAGCACCACTGCACAGAAAACAATCATTAATGACAACAACATGTTGACATCGATGACAACCTTACTAACTCAGCTAATAACTTATTCTTCTCAAACTTGTAACAATCTCCCCCTTTGTCATTAACGACAACACATCAATGATAACAATGACAAAACCTCTCTTATTTAGAATTTCTCACCCAAATATTACTATCTTCCTTTGACACTAATGACAAGGGCCAGATACAAAAACCTCCTACTCATTTTGCTTAACTTGCCTTGAGACATACATATCATCTTACAACTACCCTTAGCTCCCCCAAAGAGGAAGCCACCATCATTAGTCTATATTCAAGATTACACATGAAGTTCACTGAACTAATGCACCTCTATATGCATCTATCTTTTATAAGAAGGTTCAATAACCCCCAATTTCTCCTAGAGATACTTAAAAGTATCCTTAGAAAGCGCCTTGGTAAAGATATCACCAATCTATTCTTTTGTAGGTACATTCTCAAGATTTACCTCATTCTCCAAAAAAATTTCTCTCAAGAAGTGATACCAGATTGAAATGGGTTTTAAGCTTTAGAAATAGAGAAAGATATTGAATCTTGTTTCCTACTTGAATAATCAACTAATCAAGGTCCAAGAAAAATGCATCCCCACTTGAACTTTTCACGTCATCCACACATCCAACCCAATCTGCATCGATATAACTAGTAAAGATAGAGATAGATTTGTTGGGATACCATAATCCATAGTATCATATGCCTTTCAAATATGTGAATATTCTTTTCACAATAGAAATACATGTTTCTCTAGGATCTTGTTGAAATTTGATTGCAAGAAAAATGACATGCATAATATCTGGCTAGTAGTAGTCGGGTATAACAATCCTCTAATAATTTATTTTTATTTACTCTCATCAACCTTGGGAGATTAGAAACCTTTACTTAACTTACAACTAGTAACCATTGGAGTATATACCAGTTTAAAATTCTCTAATCCAAATTCTTCAACATTTCTTTAACATACTTTGATTGTGAAATAAAGGTACCTTAACTTTTATGGTTGACTTGCAAACCAAGAACAAAATTCATTTCCCCAATCCTAAACATTTAAAACTCTTCTTACATCTCATCAGATTTTTTTTTTCACATACCATCATTTCCTCGAACTATTATATCATCCACATAAACAACTATAATCAATATTTCATTTTCCTCAACCTTAAAATAGAGAATACTATCAGTGGTACCTTTTTGGAATCCTTTCTTCTATAAATACCTATGAAGGCTTTCATACCAAGCTTTGGGAGCTTTCTTCAGTCCATACAATTCCTTCCTTAATTTTTAAACCATATCTAAAGCATCTAATAGATTTAATCCTTTCAGTTTCTCTATGTAAACTTCTTATTTTATCTCTACATTCAGGAATACAAATTTCACATCTATCTAATAAACCTTGGAAGTCCTTATGTGGTGCAAATGCCAAAAACATTTTGATTGTCTCCATTCTTTCCATAGGAGCTTGAGTTTAATCAAAATCAATTCATTCCACCTACGTATATCCTTTACATACAAGTTTTGTATTATTCTTCACTATGTTTCTATCTTCATCCAACCCATTTAATTCCAATCACATTCCTATCTACTAGTCTTGTGACTAGTTCCCAAGTTTGATTCTTCTTAATCTGATCTAGTTCTTCTATCATAGATTTAATCCAATTATGATTAGTGCAAGCATCTTTCATAGTCTTTGGTTTTTTTTTTACTTAAGAACAATTTAACCTATTCTTCAACATCTTTACTTCTTGTGATGACACATATGTTCTTATCTCTAATAATTTGTTTCTTTCAATGATTCTTCTAAAAATACCTAAGAGTTTTAGGAGAAATTGTGGAGTATCTTTTGTATCATTTTTCACCTCATTTTCTTTGATCTTGATCTTGTTCTTGTTCTTTATTGGTTGAATCATTTGATTCATACTCAGTCTCTTGTTATAACATATGTAGGCTTTACTTTTAGTAGAGTAGCCAAGGAATATGCCTTCATCATCTCTAGTATCAAACTTTCCCAAATTTTCTTCATCTCTTCTAATATAACACCTAATTTTCTTCATCTCTTCATCTCTTCATTGCTTCATCTCTTCTAATATAACATTTGTAGTTTATCAACACATAGAGGAGAGATGGGAGAGGATTTGAGTAGGAGAGTTTTTTCAAATTTCAAGGGTTCCCCAGCCAGGCATGGTGGTCAGGTTGTGGGTTTTGGTTTCTGTGCAGGTCTAGAGAATGTCTCATTGGACACGGTTAATCCTTTGACTGCTTCTCCATTATCTAATTTGGGTCTTCCATTGCAGTTGTCAGATCCTGCTCTGTGTGGTAAGGAGAACCTTTCTCCATGCCAAGAGGTCATGGTTACTTCCTCAAAGGAAGTGTTGTCATGACCTTCTCCTAGGGTGTCGATGCAAATTGCTAGTGAGAACGTCTTAGGGATTGAGTCTTTCCCTTCTCTGACGGAGAAGAAGAAAAAGTTAGCTCTTTCTAAGGACCACTATTTGGGTCCCATGAGGTGACTAACACTGATAGTGCCGAGGTCAACCCTTCCAGATCCAAAAAGTGGTCAGAAATTTTGGGAGCCAAATCAACGGGAAAGTCCTCTTATCTTGAAGGGTCTGTTAGGGCGGGTCTTCAGACTAGTGAAGTTTTTATTTTTGTGCATGATTCTCTGTGGACCACTCTATTTTTGTAATGGATCTCTCACTAGTAGGTAAGTTCCTAGGCCCTCGACCCAATATTGAAATGGTTAGATCATTTGCTAAGAAAAGATGGATTTTGAAGGGTCAGGTGGACATTGCTACTTTACCCAAAGGTTTTTTGTCCTTCACCTTCTCTAATAAAGAAGATCTAGATTATGTCTTATGTGGAGGTCCTTGGATGTTTGGTAGAACAGTTGTGGCCTTTTGAAAATGGGCTCCTAACTGGGACTATTCTAAAAATTTCTTCATGGCCACCCTGGTCTGGGTTAAATTCCCTGGATTGCCCCTCAAATAATGGAATGAGGAAGTCCTTAAGGGTTTGTCTTCCACCTTTGGGGTGGAACTTCTTTCGGTTGACTCTATGATGGCAGCCAAGTCCCATCTAATTTTTTCCAAGATTTGTGTCAATATATGCCACTTTGACAACCTTCCTTCAATTATTAATATTAACTCTAAAATGGGCATATGGAAGCAGGAAGTGGTCTTTGAATCCCTACCCTTTGCCTATTTTGTGTGTCACAAAATGGGTCACTGGGCTACAAATTATCTGAATAGAGTTAACTAGGATACTAATACTGTGGATCCAGGCTCAAAACCTCATAAGGAGACTAGACAAGTTTGGAAGGAGATTAAGCCTCCTATTGCAGTTGAAGGTGATAGCACCAACAAGGTGGAGTCAGACTTGGTGGGAGGTCAATGAGATATGGTAGATTCTAATGATCTATCTAACCTAGAGGAAGGGGAATTTGTTGAATTGGCTACCCATATCTCAAACTCTTTGGTTAACGGCTCTCCCCTGGAATCTACCCCTAGTAAGGAAAACTCCCAAATCCCTTCTATTGTTGGATCTTTGGGTTTTTAGATGACTGACTTAGTATTTGTGGAGGTTTTTGTCCCTATCTAGGTTGATGAAATGATCAATGGAGAAGGTTTCATGTATATTTCTCAGAACTACAGTGATGCGATGGGGGATTTTTCCTCGCCTAGAAATCTTGAAAAGTCTGATGAAGAGGACTTCTCTTCTATCCCTGACACCCACTTTGGGAGTGGTGATGAGGAACCTATAGCTCATGATGGACTTGATCTCATGGATGATCATAATGGTGATCCCTAGACCACACAAATGGGGAAGAAATAGAAAAAACAACAGATGTAGTTACCCATAGTAAAGCAGATGTGGAATCTAAGATTCTTAAGGCAGATGTATGATCTCAGAAAAAAACCCAAGGAAGATTTTTAAACAAAGAGATTAGAGAAAGAGAAATCAAGAGGGATATTTTGGATGGCAAGCTGTTGACCATCCAGGAAGTTTGCACCCCAGTTAAGAAATGAAGTCATCTCGTGGAATATCAGGGGGTTGAATGACTCCCATAAGCAAGATACGCTTAGGAATTTGATTAGAGATCAAAAACCTTATATCATTCATGTTTAGGAGACCAAGATGGTGAAAGAAAAAGTGGAAAAAATTAGAATCTTAAAAAATGGAGGTGTTGTCGGCTCTAGCTCTGATGGGGCCTCAGGTGGTATTATTGTTTTTTGGAACCAAAATAATATCAGAGGTGAAGTTTTAGAAGATAATCTGAATTTCTTGAGCATCAAATTTGTCCACCTCAAATTTGATTTCGAATGGGTTAATACTAATATTTATGCTCCTAATACCAAAGCTAGTAGGGCTAAGTATTGGAAGATGGTTCAGAATCAAAGACTCTCTTTCTGAGATTCTCCCTAGTTGGTTATGGGTGATTTCAATTGTCCTTTGAAAGATAATGAGAAGTTTGGAGGGGTTGATAGCTAGAGTCAACTGGATGGTAGACTTGAGCTCATGGACTTTGTTAATAGACATGCTCTCTTTGATATTGGTCTCCAAGGGGATAATTACACTTGGTCTAACATAAGAGTTGGTTTGGATCTTATCTAGGTCTGTCTCGATTGCGCTCTAATCTCTGGTTGTCAGCAGTTTTGGTTGCTCGTTGTCCTCTCTCACGAAGATTGGGTTTGATGATTTCCCTATCTCTTTTTTTGTTGATTCGATTCAGACTACTGGTAATATCCCCTTTAGGTTTGAGAAATTGTGGATTGATCACCCAGAGATTGAGAAGGTGATTAGGGGGTGGTGGAATGCTAACATTCAGGGATATGCTATGTTTAAGGTGTCTAAAAAACTTGAACATATTAAACAAAATATAAAATCTTGGAGTAAGGAAGTGTTTGGTGACATTTTTAAAACTAAGCATGAGTTGAAAAGGGAGCTTGAAGATATTCAAGAGACTATCCAACAGATAGGCAAGAGACTCTTTTAACCAAAACTCATAATATCATTTCCAAAGAGGAAGAGTACTGGAGACAACGGTCAAGATCGCTATGGCTGAAAGCTAGAGATAAGAACAATAGGTTCTTCCATATGTTTGCTTCTAAACATAGAGTTTCCAACAAAATTTCCATACTCAAGTTAGATTCTAGAGTGATTAGTAATGATAAGGACATTTCTTTGGCTATGGTTGGCTTCTTCTCTTCCCTCTTATCTAAAGAGAATGAGCTTTCCATGGATTACCAAGCCTTGCTTCTTGAGGCTATCCCGTCCATCTTGGATGATGTTACTAATAAGAAGCTTACTGCTATTCCCTCCTCGGAGGAAATCAAGCTAGATGTGTTCTCCTTTGAGGGTGATAAATTCCTGGGCCCGGATGAGTTTCCTCTATTTTTTTTCCAAAAATTTTGGCACATTTTGTGCCTAGAAATTTGCAATGATGTGAAGGAATTCTTTGGATCAAGAACTATGCTTAAAGAAATTAATGCTACCTTCATTGTCTTGATTCCCAAAAAGCCTAGAGCTGACTCTGTTGATTCCTTCAGGCCGATCAGTTTATGTAATTTGGTGTATAATTTTTTTTCTAAGGTTCTCACCCTCAGATTGCTAGCTATTCTCCCCAATATCATTTCCCCCCAACAAAGTGGTTTTTTTCCTAGCGGGCAAATCCTTGATTCCATTATGAAGGTGCACAAGGTTATTCATTCTACTCATTCCTCTTCCAACTATGGTTTTTTGTTAAAACTTGACCTCTCAAAGGCCTATGATTGGGTGGATTTGGATTTTTTGATCAAGGTTCTTCGTTCCTTTGGCTTCTGTGATAAACTCTTGGAGTTGGTTTTCCAACTCATTAGTACTTCTTCAACTACAGTTATTGTGAATGGTTCCTCTTCCAAATTATTTAAGCCTTCTAGGGGGCTTCATCAGGGTGATCCCTTGTCCCCTATTCTCTTTTCCATCCTAGCTGAGTGTCTTGATCACTTTTCTCAAAGGCTGGTGATTGATGGATCCATCAAGGGTCTCACTCCTTCTGCTTCTAGGCTGTGCTCCCATGAGCAATTTGTTGATGACACTATTATCATGGGCTCTTTGACCATCCAGGAGGCTAGAATGATTAAATAGGCTCTTTCCAACTACTCTTAGGCTACTGGAAAAATTGTTAATTGGAACAAGAGTTGTCTATTTTTTATTAATATGTTGGTGGAAAGATAGAATAGAATTGCCAAAATTATTGGTTGTGAAATTGGTGCTATGCTTGCCACTTACCTAGGTCTTCCTTTGGGCTTAAGACCTCCTGACTCTTTTTGGGCTAGTATTGTGGATAGATTCTATAGGAAATTAGCTCGCTAGAAAGGAGCTCTTCTTGGTTAAGCTGGTAAACTCCAACTCTTGAAGGCCTCTCTGCAGAGTCTCCCTATCTATGCTCTTAGTCTGTTTAAGATCCATGGCAAATTTTTTGACATTATTGAGAAGATTCAAAGAAATTTTCTTTGGTTAGGGGTGGAAGAAAGAAAGAGACTGGATTTAGTTTCTTGGAACAAGGTGTATGCTTTGAAGAAGTGGGGAGGTTTGGGGATCCACCCCTTAAAAGTTACTAATCATGCATTACTGTCTAAGAAAATTTGGAGGATCTTTGGTGTGAAAAAAGAGTGGAATGAGATCATCCACAATAAATATCTCTACTCTTTCCCTCATATTTTGTATTTTTTGATGTCTATTGTGAAAGTGCAGGGTTCTTTTATTTGGAATTGCATCCAACAAGCTAAAGAGACGACCCTCAAGGGAGCTAGGTGCAGGTATTTGGGTGATGGCAGAAGAATTAAATTTTGGGAAGACCGTTGGCTTAAAGATTTTCCTTTGAAATTTTTTCCTTCCTTCCAACTTTTCATTCATATCTATTTACAGAGATTTGGTCTGTGGGTTAGAGACTATTGGGTGAGCTAGTCTTGGATTAATCTCTCTATTGTTGATATCGCTCTTAGAGCTCTGCTACTGGATTTGAATGTTTGGAAAGTGGACACTTATAGGGTGGATGATTTGATTTTGCAGATTCTCCCTTCTAGTATATTTTATGTTGCCTCTGCCTCAGAGATTTTGTTGAAGCAGCCGGATCCTCTTCCCTTTTGGGCCCAGGTTTGGGATAAATGGTTAATTCCTAAAATTAATATTTTCTTTTGGCTGGTTTTGTAGAACAAGATATTTACTATTGATAATCTCCAAACGAGAGGAATGATTTTTCCTAACTGATGTTTTTTGTGTAAGAATGCTAAGGAGTCAATTTACCATTTGGCTATCGAATGTTGGTACTCTTGGGAACTCAGGTGTCTTATTTTGCAATGCTGGAAGTTATGCTGGTTTTTCCCAGATAATATGGAGAACTTCTTCACCCAATGGAGAAATGTTGAGGTCCCTATGGATAGATTTTTGTGGAACATCATAACCCCTCATGTCATCTAGAAACTATGGAGAGAATGTAATGACAAAGTGTTTAGAGATATTGCCCTTCCTCCTATGGTGATTGCCGAGAAGATTAAGAGAAGTATTAAGGAGAACTCTTCTGCCATGATTGGAACTAAGCTAGATTTTTATGCTAGAGTTAATTCTGTGGGCACCAAATTGAACTCCTCTTCCCAACGGGAGAATGCCATATGGATTTCCCCCCTCTTGGTTGGATCAAAGCTAATTTTGATGGAGCGGCGAAGGGTAACCTGGGACCTATTGGATGTGGTGGGATTATTTGAGATGACATGGCTAACTATCTTTCTGTTGTGGCACTCTCTATTGGCATGCAGACCAATCACATGGCGGAGGCTATGGCTCTCCTTCAAACTTTAAAAATTATAAAAAAGGACATGTCTTTGAACGTGTGGATTGAAGGTGATTCCATGAATATTTTAAATTATATCAAAGGTGTGACCAAGCCACCATGGTCTATTAAGGCAATTATTGAGGAGGCTTAGATTATCATAAACTCCTTTACGTAGGTTATTATTTCCTATAACTTTAGGGAGGCTAATAGTACAATGGATGTGTTGGCTAACATTGCTATCAGGGATAAGAAAATCATGACTTGGCATGGAGGAAAGGATTTGACCATTGATTTGAAGGCCAAGTTGGTGTTTGATAGGACTCACAACAAAATAGTAGATTTGGAATATCTTAGAAAGCTATGATGAAAAGACATGAGTTAATTAAAGCAGTTATAAGGGTTATGAAAATTCTCAATTTTCCCAAGTTAACAAAGAGAAGACACATGTATAATAGTGTGGTATTCAATTTGAAGGTGGCCATTGTGTTCTATCATTGCTTTGTCTTTATAATTTCTATTTAGAGTCCCTTCTCTGAGTGCATTATGGGTGGAGGGCTTAATCGCAGGGAGTCGAAGGATTGAAAAAAATGGAAGAATATGACTGAGGTCTGGGATAAGCTTAGGAAGGGCAGCCTCACCATGTACATGGAACACCTTCATGGGTTCAAAGATGATGTTACGATGATGTTTGTTGAGAGATGGAAGAACGATACTGTGACCATAGGGGGAATGGTTGTAAAAATCACAGAGGAGCTTATCGTGGAGGTGTTTGGGTTGAACATCTAGGGCATGATCAAGTTATATAGAGACAAAAATATCTCCCAAAAAGCTATTCAATGTTTCCCTAAACACAAGGTGGAGGCTGAGTGCTTGGTGAAGGAATCTAGTGGTTGTTATGATGTGGATGCCTTCAAGGAAATTTGGGAAAAGGTTATTACTTTTATCATGGAGTATATCACTCTGGATGGTAGGTATAAGTGAGATCACTCCTATCACTTCATGTTGCTTTGTCATTTTAGACACAAGGTTAGGGTTTCTCTCCTATTTTTCTGCTATAGTCCCTTCACCATAGCATTATTGATCATAGGAAGAAAGGGAGAAAGCTCATTTTGCATGAGGGCCTTATCCTTTTAATTGTGGATCATATTAAGAAAATTGTTGTTAGTATCCCTATTATCTCCTCGCCTAGGGTCTTTGGTTCTGCCAAGGCCTTGGGTAAATGTATTAGGGAGGGTGAGAGAAAAGAGGAGATGTCTGCTGGTAAAAAATTAAAATTTGATAAGAAGGTTGGCATGGAAATAGACTTTGATGGTGAGAGTGTTGAGGGTTATGCAGCTACTGATAATTCTCCTCTTACTCATTCTGATGAGGAAAGCAAAGAGTCCCTATCAGTTTTAGTTAGTGTTTCTGGTAACAAAGAGGACAAGGAAGAGTATGCCTCTATTTCCAAGGAAAAAGTTGATGACCTTGTTGCTATGGACAAAGAGGTGGATGTGGGTGGCCAGAAGGCCCCCATTCTGGTCAATTATGATAGCTCTAAGGAACATGATGTTCCTATCTCCCTGAAGTTGGAAGTGGTTATGGGGGTGCAGTTGGATAGGAAGGAGGACAATGATACTCCTATTTTGGAGTCCGATGAGAAGGGTAATAAACCTTCCATCTCTAGGAACATTCCCTTTGTGAAAATGGTGGACATGCAGGAGTGGAATGTTCAACTCCTTAAAGAGGATATGGATGACAAGATTGACCCCCCTTTCAAGGTTCTTCAAATTGCAAAGGTGATGTTGATGTATTCATTCTGCCTTATGAAATGGATCTTCCAATAAATTAAAAGCCTCAACCTCAAATTCCACTCTCTCTACCAAGGTTGAGCTTCTTCAGGGGAATCTGGTCACTGGGTCGAAGGGGATGGATGTCCGAAAGGTCAATGAGGATGAGAAAAACATGAAGTATATGCAGGACAAAATGGAAAACTTGGAGAATACCCTTAAGAAGGATATGCTAGATAATAACCTTTTTATGGGTTTTGCAATGGAGTGCTTCATGACTATTAAGGTAGAGCTGGATGTTGAGTCTCCTACCATGAAGCTCAAAGATGATAAAGAGGACGCAGGTGATGCTGGTCCTGGAAAGCGCACATGGTTGACAAAAAGGAAGAAGATCCATGATAGGATCTTGAGCTCTCTGATTTTAACACGGCCATAAAGAAGGTTTCTGAGGCCAAGAAAGAGGCAGAGGGAACTCGTCTAGTGTTTTCCTAGGTCCTTTTGTTCCCCTGTTCCCGTGTTGTTTTAGTTTTAGGGTTTTTTGTTGTTGGGTGTTGTTTTTAGTTTATGTTTTTTTGGTTTTTGTGTTGGTTATGGGTTTTGCAAGCTGGTTTCCAACTTTGTTTTAGTTCAGTGGGCTTAATGCTTATTCCTTTTTTGTAAGCTTTGTAAGGGGTTTAGGGTCCCCATAAAACCTATTTTTACCAAAAATAAAAAAACACCTACTTCTAAATACTTTGAAATATTTAACAGAAGGGGTTCTTCCATACTATAACTCATAGGATGTCTAAGTTCTAAAGTTTATTTTCATCTAAACATTTTAAATTATGTATACTATAGTTTATATTACTTCTTTTGAGTAGATTTGTGGTATATTTTCTTCTTTTATCATTATTTTAGCATCTTCTTGAATTATTTTGTTCTTCCTCTCAACCACACCATTTTGTTGCAACATACTAGAAGTAGACAAGTTCCTCCTTATCTTGTGATTCTCACATAAGTTATTAAATTATTCAAAAGTAAAATTTCTTCCTCTTTTAGACCTTAAGTATTTGATCCTTCTATTTATCTCATTTTCAACCATAGCTTTGAATATCTTGAACTTTTCTAGAGCTTCTATTTTTTTATTTTCAAGAAATTAACCCAAGTCATTCTAGACTAATCATCAATTAAAAGCATAAAGTACATGTCACCTTATTGAATTCTTATTATGGTTAGACCACAAAGATTATTGTGCACTAACACCAACACTCTTGTAGAAGATTATCCTTTAACTTCCAAAATTATTCTTGTTTGTTTCCCAACTTAACGTTATTTGTAAACATTATTAGTAGGCTTTGTAAGCTTATACAAATATGTAATAGCTTGAATTGAAATAATCCTTACCAGATTACCAAAATTAATGTGACACATCCTCTAGTAACATAGCCAAATCTCATGGATCTAAGACATCAGACAATATCTAGTAACAATCTTCAACTAATAAACATTTTCATATGTCCTCTTTCCAAAAAAAATCATAGTTTTAGATATTTTCCCGATCTCATAGACATCATTCTGAAAAATAAGATTAATATCAATTCTCACACATTTTTACAACACTCAAATGATTATGATTTAAGCCTTTAACATAGTAAACATTGTCAGTTTTATGATTTCCATCAAAATTGAAAGAACCTATACTAGCTATCTTAGTTGTTTGATCATATCCAATTATCACAATTCCTCCATCATACTTTTCAAGATTTACAAACTTACTATTGTCAGTAGTCATGTGATTGGAACATCCACTATTATTAAGTCATTCATCTTTGTCTCTTCTAACATGAAAAGAAGAAGCCACAATATCTACAATTTTAGTATCAACTTTTGAAGTTTTTCTATCAACAATTTCATCAAGGATAGCAGAACAAGATTCTTCTTTAACAACCAAGAACAAGTATTCATCATCTTCTTCATAATTAGATTCATCACTAGAAATACTAGCATCTTCTCTGACATAATAAGCTTTCTTATTGATTTTTTCTTTTCTTTCCTATTTTTTGTTATTTGTGATTCTATCAAGATATCTAGAAGCATAATGACCTATCTTTCTACAACTAAAAAACTTAAAGGGAAAATTACCTTTGTAATTTCTAGTTCCCTTCTTCATTTTCCTCACAAATTTTTCCTCAATCTCATCAAAATCTTTCTCATCAAATTCCTCTACTTTTAATGATTTAGTAGCTTTAAATGGAGTTTTTTCTTCTTTCACTAGTAGTACCAATTTCTCTCATCTCAAAAGCATGTAAGGAGACATACATTTTTTCTTTGATATAGTTATTCAAAATTTGAGATTCTTCTATAGCAGGAACCTTAGATCTATAGAGTTTAGTAAGAGTGAAAAGTACCTTTGCACAACATATCAATTATCAATTATCAAATATATATGAACATCTATTAGGGTGACACCGATTAAGGTAATTTTATAAATAAAGGTTCACTACCAGAGGCTCACTGCTAAAAGGCACACTACCCAAAGAAGGAAGGCTCACTACCTAGATGAAGAAGGATAAAAGAGAATAGATCCACCATTGATGCACTTTTGTAATTCAATCAAATTATCTATAGATACCCTTGCCTCATTTCTTACAATAGCTAGCATATGAAAGTCCACACTACATAACACCATACATTGCACCACTTCATAAATATAAGGAGACAAATCCTCTTTCATACATCCCCATCACATATGCACACACTTGCACAACACTTAAACAAGTATACACACATGCCACACTTTTCCTCAATAATTCATCCTTTATTTATACCATCCTTTCATTTGTGAAATCACTTACTATCGGCTAATCATCTTAACTATATATAATTTGAATTAGGTCGGTACTAAACATTCCTTCAGTGGAAAGGAATGAGAAGTGGACCAAAATATGCCTTAATTGGGACCAAAATAATCATAACACATGTTTCATTCCATATTACATTCACTGACATAATTAATTAAAATGTAAACACTCAAGGTCACCCAAACCTAGAGTAAGAACACCACCAAACTTTGAGACCATGTCTCTTAACTCAAAATATTGTGCAAATTGAACTAAATGAAGATAAGGACATTAAAGTCTTAGTTACCAAACCACAACATCATTAACCATATCATATAGAAATGTGGAGCATTCATTCCATATAGGAAACACTTTCAAACATTGTCATAATCAAACCAACAAAAATTGCATTGAAGTGTGATCCGAAGCACAAAAAATTGAATCCAACATCTCTGAACACTTATTAACAACATACCAAAACCTCATCATCATATTTTTAATATGAAATATGAATCAAAACTACATATAAAACATTCACTAATGATAGCAACAACACGTTGACATAAATGACAACCTTACTAACTAATCAACATCTCATTCTACTCAAACTTGCACTAAAAAATGCTATAGAAGACTTGACATTCTTCAAAATTTTGGAACAAGGATTACAATCCAAGCTCATACATTTTGGTAATACAGTCATGTTTGTTCATGATAATTGAGGTATTGTCCTTATTAGATTTGGAAATAATAATATCATTTCTAAAAATTAATTGGTTGAAGGCCAATATTTGGGCTTTAGGGACATTGCATCGTGTTTTCTTTATACATCTTAGGGAAATGAAACAATCCTATATGACCTCTTCAAAAATATTAGGAGGAAGAGAACGAGCAATATTCTCAATCTTAGTAAGAAATTCCACATGGGGACTAAACCAAGGAGTCAAGGAAAACCCCATGCCCTATTTTAAGAAATTAAAATCCAAGGGGTCTAAGACATCATTGAAAATAATAACCACAAAATTTCTATCCCACTCATGAGAAAGAGGGAGTTGGCTATGGGAGCAATTAGGGTGAATAATTCTACCCAAGATAGAAGGAGATACATGCACATTCATGAGTCATACATGCTATAACAACATGGATGACATGCATGAGGGGAAGCCTCAAGAAACATGAAATGAGGATTAGTGGCAAGAGATGATTTGTAAGAATGCACACTGAACTTGGATAACACACATGATTGAGAAGGTGGGTGGTGGTGGTCAACCAAGGAGGGACATTAATTACATAGGTAAGGGGATCAAGGGCCTTGCATACATAATGGATCATCCAAATAATTAATGCAATGATAGGACAAATAGCTTAGACAACTAACTCCATTTCACACACCCGATGAGACTTGGGCGGGGCTCTTGAGAAACACATGTTATTGATTAGTGGATCATTATTGAACAATAGATTGGATATGTTGGATACAATTGTTTGAAGGACATTGTTGGATTAACTATGTGTTGTCTTTGATGTCACACAAATGTCATATCAATTATCACTCTCAATATCTACAGAGTTCAGTCGGTCAGCTAAGCGGTTCTTAGTATCTACCGAGCTCAGTTGGTCAGCTAGGCAGTTTTTAGTGTCTACTGAGTTCTCTTGGGTGTCTAAAGGAAACATGACAGGGTAACAGTGTTAACCGAGCCTCCTCGGTTATCGAAGGAAAATCAGTGGTTACCGAGCTCTCTTGATCTCCAAAGGATGTTGCAGAATTCGCTGTGGTTACCGAGTTCTCTCGGTCATCGAAGGAAATCTTTTTAGGATTAATATTTACCGAGCAAGGTTGGCCCTTTCAAAGAATTTTGTTATTACAGTTTCTTTATCCCAGCTGACTGTTATAATAATTATTAGTGCCGACTTGACAATCTAAATGATTATGAAATGGCATATATATATAGAAGGTCAAGTGGTGAATAAAAGAAATACAACATGCAGAAATCATTTTGAAGAAAGGTGTGTGCGAATTTTGAAGGATGGTCAGATATCCTTGAGGAGCAGCAAAGATTTAATTGATCAGTAAGGATCTAGTGAAACAGAACAGAGATCTATATTCAACAATTCAGTTGCAAGTCATTTCATTGTTACTCTCTAGCAATTGTAGCAGTGATATCAAAATCTCTTAACCGAGTTGGTTTAACAACCATTTTGTAAATCCTCTAACAAGGTAACAGTTCTATTGAATTGTTTCAAGACCTCTTACAAGGCCACTCCTAGCAAGGTGATTAAATCCTCTAACAAGGTCACACCTAACAGTGTGTTTTGTAACCTTTTAGTGGGTTGGCTTCTAACCGAGCATCACTTCAGAAGAGTGAAAAATAGTAACTAGTTACATTGGTGGTTTTTCCCATATTGGGTTTCCACAGTAAATTTGGTGTCTCTTGTGTTCATGTTATTTTCTTTATTCATGTAAGTTAATCAGTGATGAATGCTTAAGAACAGTTTAGTTATTACACACTTCAAGGATCAAGTTTTCAGCATTTCTCTATATATTTACCGAGTGGCACAGTAAATAATTTGTTAAGATATTTAAGGGATCAGTGGTAATATTTTTGTGGTTAACTGATTCACCCCCCCCCCTCTCAGTTACTGCATCTATATTTCCAATAATTGGTATCAGAGCTTTTGGTGCTTGCAGGAAGGGTTTCAAGGACCTAAGCTAAAGATCAGGATGTCTTACAAAAGAGAAATTCCAAGGCTTAACAGAAATAACTTTTCAGCATGGCAAGGTCTCATGAGACTACATCTGGCTTCCATTGGTGATTCAGGATGCAAATATATTGATCAAGAATATACAATTCCTACTGGCACATTAACTGTTGAAGACATTGCAGAAAAGAAGAACCATAACACTATGATGATAGACATTGCATCAGCTCTTAGCTATGAAGAATTTGATGAAATCAAAGACTGCACAACTGCTCATGAAATGTGGAACAAGCTGAAGAAAATCTATGGCGGTGATGACAATGTGAAGAGAGCCAAAGCAAAGAGCCTAAGAGGACAGTTTGATCAAATGAAAATGAGAGAAGAAGAAAACATTGCAAAATATGTTGAAAGGATCAAGACAAGTGTTAGTGCAATCAGAGCTTTTGGAGGAAAAATTGATGATGAAAGGGTTATAAGTAAGGTTCTTAGAACATTACTCCCTATTTATGCGATAAGAGTTTCTGCTATTCAAGAAAGAAGATGTGAAGAAAATCACAATATAACTTTGGATGCCTTAGTTGGAAGATTGACAGCCTTTGAACTGGATAACTATGACAACTATGTTCCAACTTCTAAAAATATTGAATCAGCTTTTGAGGCCAAACTTTCACTCAAGAAAGGGAAGAAAATCCAATCAGAAAGTGAAGAAGAATCAGAGGAAAGTTCTGATAGCGATCTTGAAGTTATTGAAGCATTACTTACAAAGAAGTATTCAAGAGGCTGAGGAAAATACAAAGGTAAAACTCCCTTAATCCATTTTTCATGTGAAGAAATTGGTCATATTGCAGCTAGGTGTCCAAACAAGAAAAGAAAAGATGAGAAGAAAAATTACAAGTACAATGGCAAGAAATATTTCAAATCATTCAAGGATAAAGGTAAGAAAACATGTTTTTTAGCTAAAGATTCGGATGATAGTGAAGAAGAAATTGTTTTCATTGCTGTAAAAGATGAATTTGATAATGATGAAGATGAGATGGCACTTATCTCTCATATAAGCAAGAATGATACATGGATTATAGACAGTGGATGTTCACATCATATGACTAGTGACAGGACCAAGTTTGAACACTTTGAAAACTTTGATGGTGGTAATGTAAGGTTTGGAAACAATGAACCCTGTTGTATAAAAGGAAAGGGATGAATTTCATTAACCAAAGAACTTATATGTGATAATGCATATTGGGTCGAAGGACTAAAGCATAATCTTCTAAGTGTAGCGCAGCTAATCAACATTGGATTCAAGGTTGAATTCATGAATGGCAAAGCAAGACTGCTGGATGACAAAGGAAAACTGATAGGATTAGGCAAACAAACCAAAGGTAACCTGTTTTATCTTGATCTTGGTGATTACTCATGTTTTATTGCTCAAATTGAAGAAAGTTGGTTATGGCACAAAAGGTTATGTCATGTAAATTTTGACAACATGATGAAAATAAGCAAATTCAAGAAAGTAAGAGGTATTCCTACTTTGAAGAAACCTGATGTTGGTCTATGCAAGAATTGTCAAATTGGAAAATGGGAAAGTCTAGTTTCAAAAGTAAAAACTATCAGTCTGAAGATATTTTGGAGATTGTGCATACTGATTTATGTGGACCTATTGGAATTGAGAGCTATACCGGAGAAAAATTCTTTATTCTCTTTGTTGATAATTATTCTAGAATGATGACTGTTATGTATTTAAGAGAAAAGTCTGAAGCATTTGAGAAGTTCAAATGGTATTTAGAAAGAGTAGAAAAGGAAATAGGAAAAAGAATAAAATGCTTGAGATCAGACAGAGGTGGTGAATTCATCTCCAATGAATTCAATAATTTCTGCATTGAAAGAGGAATCAAAAAATAGGTATTAGCCCTGAGAACTCCTCGGCAGAATGGAATAGTTGAAAGAAGGAATAGATCTATCATGGACTGTGCAAGGACTCTAATGATTGAAAAGAACATTGCTATGAAATACTGGAAGGAAGCTATCAGCACTGCAGTTCATACCTTGAACTGAGTACAGCTGAGAAAAGACACATTCAAGACTCCATATGAGCTATGGTATGGCTACAAACCAAATGTAAGTTACCTAAAAGTATTTGGTAGTAAATGTTACATCTTAAAAGAATCTAGAAAAGGAAAATTTGATGTAAAAAGTGATGAAGGAATATTTTTGGGATATTCTTGCGAAAGTAAGGCATATAGATGTCTAAATTTTTCTACTCACAAAATCATAGAAAGTGCACATGTGAGAATTGATGAGTTTGCAGAAAAGATTGAAGAAGAAAGAAAAAAGGAACCAGAGGACTACAGAAAATTTGTTTACATCGAACCTGATACATTTCCAGACACATGTAAGGAGACTACATCTACCGAGCCCAGTACAGTAACCAAGTCACAAGAAGAAGTTCAGATCGAGTCACAAAGTACCGAGTCTCAGTCTGAAGCTACTGAGCAAGTATCTACTGAGCCTGAGCAATTTGAACCTGAAGATGAAGAAGATGACAATGTAACTCATTCAGGAAGCAAGGAACCTGTATTAGCCAAGTACGTTAGAAAGCATCATAAACCAGATCAGATTATTGGAAACAAATCAGATGGTACTATGACAAGAAGTAAACTAAAAGGTACATGTTTATTTGCTGATTTTGAACCTAAAAATGTCAAAGATGCATTAGAAAATGAAAGTTGGATTGAGGCTATGAATGAAGAAATAGAGCACATAGAGAAAAATAAGACATGGACTCTTGTACCTAGGCCTAAAGATAAAAATGTAATTGGGACAAAATGGGTATTCAGAAATAAGTTGAATGAAGATGGTCAAGTATCAAGAAACAAAGCAAGATTGGTATGTAAAGGATATTCTCAAGAAGAAGGAATAGATTATGGAGAGACTTTTGCTCCTATTGCAAGATTAGAAGGTGTGAGGACTTTACTTGCATATGCAGCACATAAAGGATTTAAGGTATATCAGATGAATATCAAATCTGCTTTTCTCAATGGTATTCTTGAGGAAGAAGTCTACATTGAGCAACCTGAAGGTTTTATTGATCCAGACAAAAGGGACATGGTCTGCAAATTACACAAAGCATTGTATGGTCTGAAACAAGCTCCTAGAGCATGGTATGAAAGATTACATAGCTATCTTACTAAGATTGATTTCAAAAGGGCTAATGATAATAACAATTTATACATCAAAGAAGGATCAGATAACAAAATTGTTTTGGTAGAAATATTTGTGGATGATACTGTGTTTACAGGAAATGATGATCAGTGCAAAGAATTTTCAGAGCTTATGAACAAAGAATTTGAAATGTCTATGTTTGGTCAGATAAAATTCTTTGTTTGACTTCAGATTCAACAGAACAAAAATGGTATCTACATTACTCAGTCTAAATATATCAAGGAAATACTTAAGAAATTTGGTATGGAAGATTCAAAACCAGTTGGTACACCCATGTGTACTGGACTGAAGCTTACCAAAGATGATGATTCAAAAGAAGTAGATCAGACCTTATACAGATCAATGATTGGAAAATTACAGTATGTAGTACACACAAGGCCTGATATTGCCTTTGCAGTTGGAATAGTGGCAAGATTCTCGGCTAAACCCAGAGAAAATCACATGATGGCAATCAAAAGAATCTTGAGGTATTTAAGGGGAACTGAAGATTATGGCTTGTGGTATAAATTTGGAGGCAATCTGGATTTAAAAGTGTTTACTGATGTTGATTGGGCAGGAAACATTGATGACAGAAAGAGTACAAGTGGTGTTGCATTCTTTCTTGGCAAGAGGTTAGTATCTTGGACTAGTAAAAAGCAAAACTGCACATCCCAATCCATAGCAGAAGCAGAATATGTTGTTGCAGCAGTAAACTGCTCTAATATTATATGGTTTAAACAGCTTTTGGAAGGCATGAAGATTGAGATCAAAGAACCAATTGTTATGTTTTGTGATAATACAAGTGGAATAAATATTTCAAAGAATCCAGTAATGCATTCCAAAACCAAGCACATTGCAATTAAATATCACTTTGTTAGAGAATTGGTGCAGGACAAGGAAATCAGATTGGAATATATTCATACAAAAGAACAAATTGTAGATATCTTCACCAAGCCACTACCTAAGGATGCATTCTTGTATCTAAGAGGCAAGTTATGGGTCACTCCCCTGTCTGAGGTTCACTAAATAAAGTTTTAGTGATGCATCAACCAGAACATGTTGAAGATCAATCAGTTGATGCAGCATAGTCAGGGAATCATTGCATATGAATCAGTACATAAGGTACATTGATATTTACCGAAACTGTGTAAGTTGTCTTTGGCATGTGTTGTCAAAGAGGGAGAGTTTGCTGTCATTTCAAGAAATTTCTAAGAAGAACAATTTGAGAAGTTAAGAGGGGGAGTTCTTAGTCAGAGAAAGAAGTTTGAAGATGATGGGAATCAGAATGAAGCTAAGGATATGTTTCTTACTCTTGGTTTCTCTGTGAAATTTCATTGTGCTATGACATGTTGTGTTGCCATCAATGCCAAAGAGGGAGATTGTTGGATACAATTGTCTGAAGGACATTATTGGATTAACTATGTGTTGTTTTTGATGTCACACAAATGTCATATCGATTATCACTCTCAGTATCTACCGAGTTCAGTCGGTCAACTAAGCGGTTCTCAGTATCTACCGAGCTCAGTCAGTCAGCTAGGCGGTTTTTAGTGTCTACCGAGTTCTCTCGGGTGTCTAAAGGAAACATGACATGGTAACAGTGTTAACGGAGCCTCCTCGGTTATCGAAGGAAAATCAGTGGTTACCGAGCTCTCTCGATCTCCAAAGGATGTTGCAGAATTCACTGTGGTTACCGAGTTCTCTCGGTCACCGAAGGAAATCTTTTCAGGATTAATGTTTACCGAGCAAGGTCGGCCCTTTCAAAGAATTTTGTTATTATAGTTTGTTTATCCCAGCTGACTGTTATAATAATTATTAGTGCTGACTTGACAATCTAAATGATTATGAAATGGCATATATATATAGAAGGTCAAGTGGTGAATAAAAGAAATACAGCATGCAAAAATCATTTTGAAGAAAGGTGTGTGCGAATTTTGAAGGATGGTCAGATATCCTTGAGGAGCAGCAAAGATTTAATTGATCAGTAAGGATCTAGTGAAACAAAATAGAGATCTATATTCAGTAATTCAGTTGCAAGTCATTTCATTATTACTCTCTAGCAATTGTAGCAGTGATATCAAAATATCTTAACCGAGTTAGTTTAACAACCATTTTGTAAATCCTCTAACAAGGTAACAGTTCTATTGAATTGTTTCAAGACCTCTTACAAGGCCACTCCTAGCAGGGTGATTAAATCCTCTAACAAGGTCACACCTAACAATGTGCTTTGTAACCTTTTACCGGGTTGGCTTCTAACCGGGCATCACTTCAGAAGAGTGAAAAACAGTAACTAGTTACATTGGTGGTTTTTCCCATATTGGGTTTCCATGGTAAATCTGGTGTCTCTTGTGTTCATGTTATTTTCTTTATTCATGTAAGTTAATCAATGATGAATGCTTAAGAACAGTTTAATTATTACACACTTCAAGGATCAAGTTTTCAGCATTTCTCTGTATATTTACTGAGTGGCACAGTAAATAATTTGTTAAGATATTTAAGGGATTAGTGGTAATATTTTTGTGGTTAACTGATTCACCCTCCCTCTTAGTTACTGCATCTATATTTCCAACAGGATATTCATTTGCACAAAGGTTTTGTTACTAGCGCTAGTCTGTGTATTGCTAGAAGTTTTCAAAGAAAGTAGCTTTCACTTGAAAGGAACTAGAAGACAAAGAGGATAAATATGTTGGGTGTTGGGATCAAGAGGATCTTTTCATGCATACTTAGTAGGAGATGTGGGATAACTTTCCCTTTCATTGCAATCACTTTAATCAAGTTGGATTGGGTGCAATGCAGAGGACCAACATGATATGGGATTATGCTTTGAGTCAGTTGGGCACATAATAGAGTCATGCACATTGGAGTCAATTTTTCCCCTTTAATGAAAAACACTATCTAGCCCAACCGGTGGGAGACTAGAGAGATAAGGAAACTCATGAACTTTCTTAACAGAGGTTGAATAGTTAGAGAGAGAAGAGGTAATTGTTGCTACAAGATGGCTAGACTAGGGGTTGACAAAGTGCTAAGAGGAGGCACTGGCACTAAAGGAGGGATGATGCTTGTGTTGTAGTGTTGTGAATTTTCTCGTGTCTTGTCTTGGCTTTATTTTATCACTTCACTTTCTCTCTATACCATATTATCTACTAAATGAGATTAATGAAGAATCAAGCTTCAAACTTGTACAAAGTCATGAATAACATCTTCTTGATTTACATGTGCTATAAGGTGTTGTAGCAATGCTTCCCTAAGTATAGCCACTTGACCTTAGTATTCTATGGAAAGGATCATTATGCTATCATAACATGATTATGTTAATATTTTTGTCCTTCATTTTTCATGGTTGATTATAATGAAAAAAGAATGAGCTTCAAATTTAAATTACGTAAATTTTCCATTCTTTTTTTAAACTTTAAACCGATTTAATACATGTTTATATACAACATATCTTTGTATTTAATAATATCCAATGTGTCATACATCTATATTTGAAGTAGATATATAAATATTTTCAGCTTGTTTTTAAGAGAGGAGATGTTGTAAATTACTTTATACACACACACACACACACATAGAGTGTATGTGAAAAAGTGGCATTGTTAATGGTAACACAAAGGTTCAAACCCCATTGAGGAGAAATAAATAAGTGAGAAGAAGAGAAGGATGCAAAAGAGATCGAGGAGGTATTGGTGGAATAGGATATATAATAGGAGGATGTGCTAGAGGAGTATGATGATTGCAAGTTAATGATAGAAAGATGACCAAGTGTTAATACTAAGGATGAGGCCCCCCATTTTTGGGTCAACCTAGAACAAGAGAAACACTAAAAATTCCTTCCAATGTGTGAAATATTACTTAGAATGTGAAAACATAAATAATAAGAAGTTAAATATAAACAATTGCAAAGTGAAAAATTGGTACACCTTAAGAAAATAATAAGAATATAAATGTTGGGAATAGGGCTTACTAGTCTAAACATGCAAACTAGGAATCAAATAAATTTACATCATCACTTTAAAGAATAATCCAATTGGCACAACTTAAAACTAACTGAGAAGACCTAGACACAAATGAGAGTTATTGAATTATTCTTTGTTTTGTGACTAACATTATTAGATAAGATAGAGGAAGAACTAAATAAAAATATTTAAATTTGACAATAATCATCATAAATAGTAAGCTACATACTATACATTTAAAATCTAACTAAAGATCTAGAAATGAGAATCTCAATGGAACCTATTACCAAAATTTGTGCCTCAAAATATGGGAATAAATGGCGAGGAGATCTTGTCTTGAAGGTGTTTTATGTAGATATCATTAATGAATTCTAAATCAAAATGTCACAATGATCATCATCCTAAAAAAATTCAAAGAATCATCATACTTTGTGACTAAGAAAGAATGTCTAGGGTTTTCTGCCCCTTCAAAGTATGAATCTCTTTGTCTTAGTAAACTATTTTTGAATATACAATCCTTCTCTCTCATATATGAATTCTTGCAAGAAAGGGTAAAATGGTGACAAGTTATATAGGGGCTTTTCTAAGTCAATCCTTGGGTAGGAATTAACCTTCTCTATAAAAATGATGTATAAAAGAGAGCTTGCTCGTAGAGGGAAGATGTTAAGTCTAAAGTTAAATATTGAATTGAAAATTATTATACCTTTGTTATTAATTCTCCTTGCCTTGAAGTCTTCTTAAAAGGTTGATTTTGCAAGGAGGGAGATCATGCATGTTTTCAATCATAGAGGAAGCATATTAACATGATCATGGATACCATCTTGAATGCTTGAATACTTGAATTCTTGACCTCTCCTTTACATCCTTGAATATGATTGAAATAATTTCATAATTTCTTGATGCGAGAAGTGAAGTACTTGATGAGTGATTGTTAAAATGAGGTGGTGAGGCTTGATTGAACACCTAACCCCATAATATGTGTTGATAATTTTAGAGAAGGCCAACATTGGGAGCATTTTCTTGCTCACCATTTTCCAAATATTGAAGGGTTCAAATTTGGGCTCCTTTTGGTTTTACTATGGCACCTAACACGATAGTCCAAGATGACTAGGGAACTTGTAATCCTATTAAAAGAGGTATAAAGCCTTTCTAAGATAGAAATAGGTTGGAAAGCTAGAAAATTATGCTAAAGTACCAAAATTAGACACCATTTTGAACAAAATTAGACAAATTTGTGCTCATGGAGAGAGAAAAACCAAGTGAACCCAATGAGTATGGAATTACAATTTAAAATAATAAAAATAAAAATAAAAGGAGAAGAAATGAAAAAATAAATAGAAACAACTACTAAATAAAAAGAATATATGTGAACCACAAATGTATCTCCTCTTAATGAAAGGGTATAAAAAGAGTACACATTGAAAGAGTATAAAAAGAAGATAAGAATTTCTTTGATTACAATAATTAGTCATAAGTATTAGAATAAGGAATAAATAATAATCAACTCGGCATTCAATATCAACTTCACAATCGGAATTAATCATAAAATCATCTACTAATTATAATCACATGCGTGCACTTGTATCAAACGAAAGAAACATTCATTATTACCACTTGTACATTACAATTCATTGCATTTAAAAGATGAACATATAAAAAATGAATATACTATGTTTATAGAGTTGGTTAAGGGGAAGAATAAATCATGCATGGTAACTAAATGTTTTAGATGTATTTCTCTTGGATAATTTTAGAGGCTTTCAAGTTTTCAGTCCTTCCATTTAGAATATTTATAGAGTGGGTTCCATTTATAATATTGTGTTCCTATTTAATGAGAGTGCCTATGTGGGTGTCTTTAGAATTTGTTCATTAACTTTCTCTTTCTAATTCATATTTCCTTTGGGTACTTTGATAGTGAACATAATGAGGATATCTATTATTAATAGTCCTTTTAAATTAGATAATCTTTCAAGATAATCTAGTAAATTCCCAGTTTGAAGCGTTGTTTCTAGATCAAATTGCGTAATAGGTTTTTTTTTTGCATCAACATTTTGAACCATGGAGTGTGATACAAAATATTAATGGAAAAAAACTATTACAAAAATTTGATACAAAATAAACTCTTACAAATCTTATAGATTGTGGAAATTTCATGTTTGTAAATTCTTGGTCACTCTAGTATGTATAACGTACTTTTAAGTTAGACCACTATTCTATACATGGAATTTTACTCATTGACCCAATTCTACTTGATATATTTATAATTGAGGGTTATAGTTGTTAATGGGCATTACATAACCAATTATTAAAATATATATTGGTTGTACCACTCTATGTCATCTTGAGATTACTTTATTAATGAATTTCACTTAATAATTAATTATTTATACTTCAACTAATAATTATGGGATATGCTTGTAACTATTGTTAAAAGAGAAAAAAAAAATATAAACCCATTTTGAGTTACAAATATTGGTTTTTCCACTTATTATTTAGTTTACGGTAGTAAAGTTATAATACCATGTGATATTTGTATGAACTAAATATGGGCCTCTGATTTAGCTCCACACTTCAACATAGTCATTGTTCACCAATTGCAGACAAGAATGAATATGAGATTATTCATCTCACCTGTCTGGATGATTCGACCTATTGCCTTTTATCTAGGTACAGGGTTCAAAATTGCTCTCAGAATCGAGAGTCCTGGAACCATAGACTAACACTAGAATGAAGGATTTGATTGAAAGTACAATGTAGATTTAATCTAGGATGAATATGCAATCAATCTAAGAACAATGAAAGCAAACTATATTAAGAAATGAAATGCATCATTAAGCTAAACATGGTATATTCATCTAGAAATGAAGATTATTCTAAGAAATGAAAGCTTGAATGCAAAAGAGCTCTGGTGACAATGTGACAACACTTCGTTGCTCGAAAAGTTGGATCCTTTGAATGAGAAATGAGGGTTCTTTTATAGAATCCCAAGTTCAATCGATGGTCGAGATTGAATCAGACAAATGGTGGAGATATGAGAGATCAGTTCATAATAGAAAGTTTCCAGCAGAGAGGCAATCAGCTGCCTGTTTTTATCTATTTTAAAGTTGTTAACTATTTTATTCCTCTTTTTTATTTTCAATTAAAACAAAGTTTCCTTTTCTGAACTGAAGAGAAGATTTGGAGAGAATATTTAATTCAAATAAATACAATATTGCCTCATAAGTGGATTTTCTCAATTATTTGAATAATTAAATTCATTTATTGAGATGAGGATATTTATTTAAAACTAAATATTTATTTAATTCCTTTTTCATGTGTTTTAGCTAAAGAGGGTGGATTTAATTTAATTAAAGTGCTCGGACTTTTATAATTAAATTAATCAATCATAGGGTTTGTTTAGCCAATTTATAGTCAATATTTAGGAATTAAATATGATATGTGATTGATGCAAATTTAAGGTTTTCTGCATTTGACACTAAGTCAAGTAGAGTCAATCAGAAGACAGAATTGCCTAGTACAATAGGACTTTGATGATTCAAAATTGATAGAACAAGACTAAATGAAACAAAATTGGTTAAGATAGCAAGGTGCCAATTTTGGGGTATTACAATATTGAGATTACATAAATACATGTTTCCCTATGTTACCTACTAATGATTATGTACCTGTTGAAAAAATTACTCATATTAAAAACTCTTGATAAGAGAGAAGTCAACATGTTTAGCATGTGATATACATTATTCTCCTTGAGCACTATCAACCATTGATCACCTAAAGAGGAAGATCACTACCCCTTTCTATATAGATGAAATTATTTCTCTCCCTCTATTGATTGTTTTTTATAGAAAAAAAAAGGTTTTGAAGGGGGGGCTAGAAACCCTTTACAAGTAGATTTTGAGGGAGGTCTGGAACCCCACTAAGATGAAAAGCTATAAAATGTTAATCTTCATGAAATAGCAGCCCCGAACCAACACACAAACAACAACTTAGAAATAAATATGCAAAACACCAAATGCCCAAAAGAATAAAACACACAAAGGCTAAAGCCTCACATCAAATAGAAAATCTCTTAAGCGAGCAGATACATGGGGTTTTGAAGGCTCCCCAAACCATAACATTGGGTTTTAACATGGATCACAAAACCATCATCAAAAACTCCCTCAAAAGATTGATCATCAACGAACCAGATGAAAATTTGGATTTTAAAATGGCTCTGAAAACCATAACATAGATTTGAATGGTTCCCCAAAGTTTCAATAATAGCCTCAAGAGATAGAATAGAGAAAACTAGTTGAAAAAACTTGAAGGCCTCCTTAACAAAAAATAACTAGAGGCCAAAACAAGCCCTTAAAAATTATTAGCATCCAATTGGCCACACCCACAAACATCAAACATCTTACCATTGGAGTAAGACAAAAGAAATGAGAAAAATACCATTCGCCACAAGAACCAAGCTAAGATCATAGCCTTTGAAGAACTAAAAACTCCTACAAAAGAAAAAGATAGCCTAAAAGAAACATCTATGTACATTGCAGGACCAATATCACTAGAAGAAAGATGTCCATGGGTTGAGCACCCTAGAGCAACAAGAAGACCTTGAAAACAAAAAAACTTCAACTTTCTTGTAGTCCTTCCCTATCTCCAAATGAGAAGCATTCATACAAAAACACACCCCTACTCCCAAGAAACCCCTCTCCACCTCAAACAAGAGGCATTCTCCTTAATAGAATGAGCATTGGAAGGAAATGAGTGAATGCATAAATCAGTGTTACAAGACTCGAACTCACCTCAAACTCAAAAAGATGGATTCAGACTTCGACTCAGACTCGGCAAATTGAAAAACCCAAGAAATTCAAATATTTTTAAGGATTTAAATCCTTTTTCATGCATCATTCAATCAATTAACATCAAAGACACAATAATTGACATAAATAGAAGCTACTTTTCATACATAGACAAGTTTACATCAATCACATAAGTATACATGTGAAGTGAATTACTGAAGGAAATAAGTTAATTGTTAAACTAGTTACTAAATAATACATTAGAAATCTGAAATATAATATTATAAATAGTGTCACTATCAAAGACTCAAAAGTCTACAATATCATGGAATATGAAATCCATGTAATCAAAAGTTCTAAACAAATATCAAAATAAAAGGCCCTATGTCTTCCTGTGTGTACGTCGAAGATAGGTCATGGAAGATTCTGCAACCATCTTTTGTCCCTATGTTTGAGTCTCAACCTTAGCGGCATCCTCATCATCCTCATCATCCTCACCCTCCTCATAATCATCATCATCCTTAGATCCATCACTCTTGGCCTCAGGGTCCTCCACTGGGTCTCCTCGCGCTCTAGCCTCCTCCTGTGCCATTGCTACTACCTCTGCCTCTCGATCCACCTCATCAACCCATTCCAAGTCTTCATCACTGAAGACAGGATCATCAATCTCAGTGTTCCACTCTGCTAGTGGATTAACCTCCTCTAAAATGATAGGAGATGTGTCAGTGCCCAAGATATGTCTATGATGAAGGCGAAGGTTATAATACACAAACACAAGATCATTCATCCTTTTCACTACCAACCTATTGTGCTTCTTCAAGTGTATATGCTCGAACATACTCCAATTGCATTCACATCCTGAAGCACTACATGGATGGCTCAAGATGTGAACTGCAATCCTCTGTAAATTTGGCACTGTATTACCAAACATCTCCCACCATGCATCTAAAACAAGAGATTTTAAAAATGAATTCTATAACTTTGACTTTATCAACGTAAAATGGTAATACAATTAGAATTTAGAATCATATATTTTTACCTGGCATCAGTAGTGTCTAATTTTTCTTGCATAATTCTCATGAGAAAAAGTCTCCTTGTGCAGTCCTATACATTTTTATCTCATGGATTACACGTGTTCCAATTGATTCATCTAGTGACATTTTCTCTACAACATCATAAAGCCCACTCCACACCTCATGATCTACCTTAAAACCTGGGTTGAATTGGAATGTTGCATTAAGGAAGTGGGCAGCTACATGTATAGGCCAATGAAGTAGATTGTGCCATCGTCGATCAATGACAGCCCATATGGGACCATATTTATCATGATTCCCTGCAAAAAAATTTCTAATGGCCTCTTTCACCCTATCCATGCCCTTGTAGATATATCCCATTGCGGGCTTCTCCCCATCAACAACTCATAGGAGAACAATAAGAGGCTCTATGAACTACAATCATTGTGAAAGTAGAAAGTTAGAAACATTAAGCTTTAAGCTTTACTTTAAAAAATGAACAATGAACATAAACAAGTGTGAACAAAAATGATGAAATGAAATGGAAATGAGGACAAAAAGGAAAATTAGCTCCATAATATCCTTGGTCGATTGCCAAAAGCCACTCTCATAAAAAATACAATCAGCTATCTCTATCCCCGCATTTCTCTTTGCATATGATGATGAAATCCACTCCTCACTTACAAACATGCGTCTCAAAGCACCCTTGTATTTAAGAAAAGATTGCAATGTGATAAAATTTGTTGCAAATCGGGTGACCCCTGGACAAGCCAACTCTTTTTAATTTGTGAATTGCCTCATAAGGTTGAGGACCCAAGTATGATTATATATGAATTTACAAATTTTCCTTCCTTTCTCTACACATATTTTTATCCATGAAAGTTTTCCAAGATCCTCCAACATGAGGTCAATGTAATGAGCAGGACAAGGGGTCCAAAATAAGTGGCGGTTCCTCTCCATAAGAAGTTTACCTGTAGCAACATAATTTGTTGCATAAAATGTGACTATCTGAACCACATTCTCCTCATCCACCTCCTTCAACATGTCCTCAATTACCTCACAAAGATACTCAACATTTTTTGTTTTCCCTGAAGCATCAACTGATTTCAAAAACATTGTGGCACCTGAGGAAAAAAAAAGCAATTTAGTACAATCATAATTTAAATCAACTAATCACTAAATCAATAGTTTACTACTAGTAATTAGTAGTACTAGTAATAACAAGTACAAGCTCTACAATAACCTAATGAAGAGACAAGAAAATTAAGTAGTGTTTTATTTCTTCTATTGGTCCAACCATTAGTCATGATTGTGCAACCCTTCCTCCTCCATATGTCACGTTTCTCCTCAATTGAAACTTTTACATCAGCCACCTTTCGGGTCAAAATAGGACCTTTTAGCTCCTCATCATTAGGGGCTTTGAACCCTGGACCACAAACAGTAACAAAATCTATTGCAATTTTCCAATAAGGATACCTAAAATAAATTTTAAAAAATAAAATAAGTATACTAGTAAGTTTTACTTTCAACTTTCAACTTTCAAAATTATTATAATGAATATGGCATATTCTTGAGTCTTAAAAGTTAAAAGCAAGAAAACTAAGACAGAAAGTAAAATAATAAGTACCTTGTTGTATTGAATGAAATGTCGTTGTAAAAAAACAAATCTCCAAGTACCATCTTGGCAGCCTCATGTTTCTCCCTATTCCAAGCCATGCTCTCAAGGGATGGTTGGGCACCTAGAGTTGTGTGTGGAATGAACATAGAATCTAGTGTGGATTTCTTCTTATGAATCTGAGGCCCAATGGTCATACTTGCACTTACAGTACCATTACTAGAAAAAGGTAATGGAGAATGAAAAATTGAAGAGCTCTCTCCACCTAAGCTTTCCATTTCTTGATGTTGCTTCTTTTTAATTCTTTTTCTTCTTCATGGGCCTCTAAATGAGCTTGCATTTCACATATAATCTCTTGTGATGCTTCTAGGAATGGTTTAGCATCATGCCCTGATATATGCGCAAGGTGATATTTCAGCCTATTAATACCTCCCCCATTGAATTTAACAAGACACTTCCAACATGTAACTAATCCTTTTTTTGAGCCCAGGATAGCATATTTCCAAGCCTTATCCCTTGCTACATGAATAGGGTCTGCATCTGGGTTAATTGAAGGCCTAGACAAACTACCCTCAGCCTAAGACATTATGCTGCTACTGCAATATATCATAAATTAAAAAAATGGGCATCTACAATAATGAAAATCAAAGACTAAGGCCTCTTACTTTTCAAGTTTTTTCATCAACATAAAATGTAGGAAATCTAAGATTCGAAGGACAAACAAATGTAAACACAATGAAAATATGAAATTTAAATGTAAAAAATTCATAAAACAACACAAAAATGCAACTTACCTCTTCAAAATTGCTCCCAAAATGAAGAAATGCAACTCAAATTTATAGAGGCCTCCTCCAAATGCTTCTTTTAGCTCCTTGCAATGTGTGAATACAAGCTAGAAACTAGCACAAGCAATCAACAATCAACAAATGAGAGCCAATTGATTTGCTGATTTTTTGGTCTAAAACCCCTATATTCTTCTCCCAAGCCTTTTTCCTCTCTTCCAAGCTTTTGAAAATGATAGAATGACCTTTTCAGGTTAAATAGAAGGCATATATACAAAAAAAAATCATTAAAAACTTTTAATTTTTTATGTTTTCACTTTTTTTAACGTGGTTGGATGCACTGAGTCTAGGCCATAGGATGACGAGTCCTGCAGAGTCACCTAGGACTCGGCTGAGTCCTGGTGCTGGGTCAGTTTGCCTCGGTGAGCTTGGCTTGGCTTGGGACTCACCAAGTCCTATAACACTGGCATAAATAATACAACCCCCTATACAACTTCTTCACCTCAACATGAGGATCATCCACCTCGATAAGACCAACAAGAGAGAAAACATATAGCTAGAAACCAAGATTCTCACTACCAGTCATAATCTTGACCTTTATAGAAGAAAAAATAACTAGTAAGGGATTATCTAAAGAATCCTCGTCAATATTAAACCCTTAGAGCATATAGGGATCTTAAGTAAAATACATCTCCCATATCCATTTCTCTTCCAAAAACCCAAGGGAGATACATGACCCAAAAAATAGTCTAACACCAAAAATGGGTTGAAATGAGACAACCAATAAACAAAAAAACCCCTGCATAAACAAACCTAGAAGGGAACCTCCAACCAGGCAAGACATACATCTGTTGAAGAAAAAAGGAATCCTATAGAAGCAAAGGACAACCAAAAGGCTTCACCTACAAACCATACAGGTCCAAAGACAATGGAAGAGAAATAAACTCTCCAAAAAGATAAACCACCCAACAGGTGACAAAAAACATCATCAGAGGATAGAGGCACCTCAAAGAAACACAATGTGAGATCATCTTCAGAACAAGCCATCCTAGCGGCTAAAACTACAAGATTTGATTCAGGACTCCATCATGGCTTACCATAAGACCTCTGAAGTAACACATCATACTCCAAAAAGAAGACACACATCCTGGAGATGACATTTATGTCAACACAAGGGTAGGATGAGAAACTACCAAGCTCCCCCCTACAACCATAACAAACCTCCCCACCAAACTATTGAGAAAAAATAACATCAATGGAGTTGAAGGAGACAAGCAACAAATAGAGCCAATCTAGCAACATCAACCACATACGATTATTCAAGACTACAACATAGCTCTTCATAAATCACCTGAAGCTCCTCAAAGTCCTCCCAAAAGGGAACCCACTCCTCAAAGATATCGCTACTAAAAATATGAGGGTAAGCAGAAAAAAAATCCAAGTTCTAGAGGTTGACCATAGACATCACCCCAACCAAAGAATATATCCCTATATGAAAATCAAAGAGACAGATAGGTCCTAGAAAAACCCACTGACTCAACCCTAGAAATAGGGGAGCCAAAGAAAGTTGAGCTCCAAAAAAGGATAGGGTCTACATGAAAATAATCCTCAGAATAATTCACATCAATATTCAAACCCCTAGTAGATTCAAACACCTCAATGACCCAACAAAAAACCATCAACAACCCAAAAATGGGCTCGGGCAGCCTATTCTAGATAGGCAATCAAGCCTTTGTTTCCTTCACCATACTCTCTTTCGACTAGGAGCATACTGCAAACGCACAATACCAAATAGGGGGCAACAAATGAAAAAAACCCTATCATGGATAGTATGGGTACCCACACACCTTCCTCTACATCTTCAACACAATCATACACCTCATATTCATCATCTTTTTCATCTGAAACAACCTCAAATTCTCCCTTACAAATACTAGAAACCCTAGGTTTGAAGTTCCTCTACTTTCACCATTCACACTCTCGATCTCGCCCTCTAATGATTGTTAATATTGATATTTATTTTATATTCATTCCTAAATTGTGTTATAGAAACTATAGGCTATAAAATATAATGCTAAATTTTGTATATTTATGTTGATTTCCATTTAGTTTTGGACATATTTTGAGAGTATATTTTAATGAAAGTACATATTGATAATGATGTAATCACATTTGATCCTAGGGAAGCTCCCTAATCTCTTATACATCCCCATATATTCAACAAAACCTTATTAATTTATAAATATTTTTTCATACTAATTACATTATTACATTCCCAATATCTAGACATTCATTTTGTGCATCAAAATTATCATTCACTTATCCTTCGTCAATATTATGGGTACAATAGTTATACATCTCCTGCATGTTTATAACCTCTATATTTTTAAAGTTCAAATTCAAAATTTGCCAACTTCTCCTTATTTTGTTCCTACAAGGAGCCAAAATGGGTGTACATAAGAAAAAGGCGGGTAAGGTAATTAAGGGACTTGTCCACCTTTTCCTAATACACAATCAGAAGGAAGATGAACCAATAGTTTCAAGTAGGACGTAAGGGCTAAGTGAGTGCAATGACTCTTTGAATTCAATGATTATGAAGAGATGAATTTAGGGAAAGTGATATAATGATACAATATAAATGACTAAATAAGAAAAATTAAGAAATTTCAAGAAAATGCAGACTGATAGAAATAGACAAAAAGCTATAGTGACTTGAAATGGAAGCTTGGGAACTATAGTCACCTATAAATTGAATTTGAAGTTGATCTAACAGGAACAAGAAGACCGGGGCGTTCTATACTCATGAATTCTATCTAGTTTTTTTCCAAATAGTCCAACAAATCCTGATCTTTTTAGAAAAAAATTCTAGCAGCTATGCTACATGCACATGCACATAGAAAAATAGGGAAAATGTTGTGGAAAGGGGTTTTCTTTGGTTAAAACCCTGCATAGGAATCAACCTTGAAAATTAAATAAGATTTCATAAAGGAAAGTAAATAATAAAGGTAAATATTAGATCTAACTTGACAATACCTTCATTAATAGATATTGAGATTGCACATATCTATGAAGATTCTTGAATGTTGCTTAATTGACCATGGAATGTAGAAAGGAATCAAGGATGTCTTCACAAATGCATGGATCTATGAATGTCACTCCTAGATCTTCAATGTTCATATTATGATTTATTAAACACTTACTATGGAGGAAGAATGCACGAGGATGGACAAAGGATCTTCTTGCTTGATTGAGGACTCCTCTACTTGGCCACCACAGGAGAAAAGTCTTGCTACAATGGAGAAGATTATCTTCAAAATATCTTGGATTCTTAAAGAGATGCTAGATTTTGGATGTTTTCCTTTAAATCTTTAATTCACTTGATCACTTGGTATCTAATTTCCCATTGAAACACTGCAATGGGGCCTCAGTTCAAATTTGGGCTCAATCCTCAGAGAATAAAATAACCTTGGCATTTTGTTACTAGGAATAAGAAGCCCTAGGCATTTTTTTTTCCAAGGAATAAGAAGCCCTAGGTATTTTTTTCCAAGGAACAAGAAACCTTGGGTGTTTTATTCCTTGGAGAAAGCACCAAAATTTAACTAGGAAGCCAGGAAGATAGGGTAGATGCCAATTTAGGGGGAGATAGGTATTTGGATCAAGCATAACGGACTTGAAATCTTGGAATTTCCAATATGGGGCATAATTGAGCATCCAATTATGTGTGCTAACTTTTTAGGATGGTACATTTAGCCCCCACATTAGCGGGAGTATGAAAAACACTCATGCTCACGTTAAAGTAGATCAATGCATTGGGAAAAAAAAATTCAAGGTAAAGGAGACAAGGAAACACCAAACCCCCTAGTGACTTAGGTCCTCATCAAATCCAAAACCAAGATAAAAGAGGAAATGTGTGTGTGTGTGTGTGTGTGTGTGAGAGAGAGAGAGAGAGAGAGAGAGAGAGAGCAACTATCCCAGCAAGGTATTTCCTTACTATAGATCATGCAAAGGGAAATGCTATTGAAAAATATGGAATTAATAGTCTAGCAAGCTATGAGATGCTAGTCAACCCATGAAAAGGGATCAGTCCTTAAGGAAAGCATGTCTCTATAAAGAGGTCTAAAAAATGATCAGTCTAAGGACCAAATAAAAATAGTCAGTCAAAGGACCAAATGAAAGAAGGAATTATCAACCTTAAGATCCACTGAATGATGAAAAGGGCATGATAATTTAAATATGGACACAAGGAAAGCATTTTATCCTTAGCTATCTATATAAGAGATTGCATTGAATTGTTATGTATGTGTGTGAAATGTGAAACAAGGAGTGGAGTGTATGCCTCCATGTTAAAGCGATTGCAAACACCTTAATAGGGGCAACAACTTTAACAAATGATACATGCACCCACAAGAGATGTTTCCACTATGATATTTCCCCAAGAAAGGATGAACAAAGGGAAATGAACACATGACAAAAGAGAGCATGAAAGGGATCTACTAACTTTAAGGTCAGTATGATTAAATAATAACTCATGTATATCATAATTATATCAAAATGAACTATCATCATCCCCCAAATGTAGTAGGACTACAAGCACAATTGAATAATGTCACATAAGAGATATAAAGAAGATTCCTTTTGGGTTGACATTACAGAGACCAAAATTATTGGTAGCTAACATTTTGCATCATACCCAATTAGTCAACACAAAGGCACAATGATGAGAAGTAGCACATGCATGACATTACATATATATAACATATAGAAGAAATGAGATACAAATAAGGACTATCACAATAGGTCAATTCCTTTATCACCTTATGCCAATGGAGCAAAAAGGGTTGTCTAAATATATCTAAACAAAATATATAGAAATCATCACATCGTGGTGGAAGCATGTTATGATAGGAAAACACAAAGGGATCCACTGTACAAGAGGGATAATCAAGTATATCGCTTTCCCCCCATCTCAAACTGTATCATTTATGAAAGGTTGGAAACATGCAAGAGGCACCACATCAAGCATGAAAGATGGAACAATAGCCAGTTCCAAATAAGGACCATGCTCCAAGCACGAGTTTCTTTGTTTTTTCACTAGGATTAAGAGATAATAGTTTTGCAAATCTAGCTGGTAAATCATGATTAATATCAACAAGCTCATACATACCATCAGAATTGTTAGCATGATCATAATTTGCATTAGAAATATTAAAATCATCATCAAGAGTATCTTCCTCATTTAAATTTATCAAAATAGGATCTTTAATCTGAATATATTCATCGTGTTTGTTCAATTTCATCTTTTTGAGATTAACTTCATTCCTTGGACTATGCATAGGATGATCAAAGGGAATCAAAGAATTAGTAGGTGACTTAGGGGAGGAAATATTTTTAGAAGCATGATCATGGTCTCTAGCATGACATTTATGGTGATGGTCATGAGAATAATGGTTACATTTGGTTTTGTTTGATAATTGAGGTGGTTTATGATCAATCAACATTAGGTCTATTTCTTCTTTAGGAAGAAGAATGAAAGGCACCATACTAGGTTGAGAGATAGAAATTGTGAATCTTTTGTAGGATATAGGATATAGCAATTATGAATCTTCTTATTCTTGAATTTTTGATAGGATAAGAGATAGTTATCTTTGTGAGGTTAGATTGGTTGAGACATGGAAGGCCAAAAGAAATCAAGGTCAAATTTTTCTCTAGTAGCTAAAGGTTGATAGAGACTATGGTTGATTGTGATGGGTTCTCCATCATGAGAAAATTTTAAACACTTATGGATAGGAGAGACTATAGATTTCATGGAAGTGAGACAAGGAAGGCCAAGCCTAACTTGGAACTGATCAAAAGTTGGGATGAAAAAAAAGGTGACAAATAGGGTTTTCCTACCAACTTTTACGAGAAGAGTAATGGAACCATGGGTAGGATATGTGAAACCATTGAATGTTTTGATCATCACATCAAAAATTTCATAGAAATCTCGCTAGATTTCTCTAGTGTAAAGAGGTTCTTATGTTATAACATGCACCATGCAAGTAGGAAATCTATAAGGACTCCACGAGAGGGAAGAACATTAATCTTTTTTTGGGTCAATAACAGTAATATTCTATTAATAAAAAGTAGGTAAATACATTTCAAGTATGTTTAGAAATCAACTGTCAATGAAAGTTACAGATATTTTAGCATAAATAGCTACAAAACATTTGGCCATAAAATCTTTAAAATTATTAAATATTGGGTCATCTTCTGCAAAAAAATATTATACGGGACCCATCGCCTTCCATCTTTGGCTTCTTCTATACTTAGCAGCATCCTTTACACACACCCCTAACTTTAAACACTGTGGGGGACCTTCCCCTGTTCCTCCGTGGGAATCTGCCACTAAAAATTATCTACCTTTCATCGATAAATACATAGTACCAAAACTCAAAATGCCTCCTATAGTCAAATTTCCTTAATTTCACCTGACATCATCAATTCAAAATTTGGGTTTCCTTCTAAAAGAGCTTCATCTCTTACATTCCTACCAGAGAAAATAACCCTAACCAATATCCAAAATGCCTTTCAAAATTCAAAATTATACCTATGGTTCAATATTTTTTAGTTTCCACCTCTTTTACCCCTCTTCTCCTTCTGGATTGGGGCATTAAATATTGGAGTTGATGAGTAAACAACCCATAGCTCCCAAGAACACCTATGCGCAAACACTTGTCATAGAAAGAGAGAGAAGCAAGAAGCTAGAGAGGCCTGAACGTATGGATCCATGAAAGAGGAGACATTCTTAACGTGCAAAAATAAAAGTTGCAATTCAATAAAATGAATGTTTCTCAATTTTTTAAGAATACAAAGGAGATCAATCCTTATAAAAGGAGATCAAAACCCTAAAAGGGTGAACAAACCTAGGTTGCATGATAATAATTAATAAAGTAATTAATTATTATATGCCTAAAGTTTAGCTTAAGTAGAAAGAGATCATAAGTGACTTAGTAATTAAATCAAACATGATTTAATTAATAAGAAAACACTTTATTACTCTAACACCTGCCCTTAAGATAAACTTTGGGAGAAGCTAAAAACCTAGAAAGAACTACTGAAAGAAAATGAGTCCTAGCAACAAAAGGCCTGATCAGGTACCCAAGTACAAAAAAGAGTCTCTATAAAGTGGAGAAATAGAGAAAAGCACATGGGAAAAAATCTATTCCAAAAAGAGACGAAGACTAGTCCGAAGGACTGAAGAAACCTCCAAAATTAGGAATGTTCTAGAAAATAAGAACAAGGATGAACATGTAGAACATCACTGAAAAAAGAAGCTACAAACTCTATCAAGAAGTAACTAACGATATGAAGATCCTCCACTGAAATATGATCAGGTAGAGAAGACTATAATCTGCATGAGTTCCCTCAAATGACACTACTTGAATAAGAAGGCAAACAAAGGCAAACAACTGAAATCAAAGATACAAAATATTGTAATCTGCACGAGTGCCCTCAAATGACACTACTTGAATAAGGAGGCAAAGAAAGGGAAACACCTGAAATAGAAAATACATATCACATAAAAAACTAAAAGTATGAAGAGTTGATCAATCAAAGATGGAAGAGTGCCTCCAAAAATAGGAAAGATAAGAGTGTCCATATGGTAAATGATCCATCTCACCGGAATACATAGCTATCTAGCCACTGCATCCGCCTAGTACATAGAATCAAATATTGAATACATAGCTCACACTATTGAGCCAAGGAAGTAGTAGAACCAACAGTAGAAACCCCCCCATAATTCTAACAAGGGAGTAATGATAGGTACACTGAAAAGATCATCCAATATGAACTATATCATGAAGAAGAATCTGAAACATCAAAGGTGCGGAGAGAGTACAAACACAAATAGAGATATTTGAGGCTAATGTCTTAGGAGGAACACTCACATCACAAAATTAGATGGAAAACAAAGGCAAACATCAAACCCTCCTTGGCACATTATAATGGAGTGTGAGTACATAGAGCACAAACATGTGCAAGATCTCATACATGCAATAGAATGGCACTTTATCTCAGTGTGTGTGCATAAAAGAATGCTACAAAAGTGAAGTATACACTGCTCAAAGAAGAGAAAAGGTTGTTGAAACAAAATAATAGCCAAAGAAGAGCCATCCCTCAAAGGGAAGAGATCTCAGGACCTATAACATCCAAGATATCCACTAGATTGCAAAAAAAGAAAGAAACTGAATAACATATACCTAGAGTAGAATCTAGAAAAATGACTCACAACACTAGAAAGGTTTCAGAACAAGCTTTCCAACGATATATTGTTTGCCCAAAATGGAGTCCAAATGCACAAGATAGATCTTATGGAGTGCAAAATTGAACATCTAGCTTTGATAGTAAAAAAACACCATCAAAAAGTTAAATTAGAAACTCAAACCTCCAGATCTGGATAGAGCTCAGAATGAGGTTTTCGACGATATCTAGTTTGCCTAATTTCAACACTGTATGCTCAAGTTATGAGAAAAAAACCAAAGGTATGTTGTAGGGCCCAAAAAATGGTGTAGAAGAGTGTTGATGCATGTTGATGTAAGCAAATGATGGGCTTAAAATTGACAGTCGTATGGCCGTCATAGCCAAAATCCACCTGGGGGATAAAAAGACTGGCCCTAGTCGCCATATGACCAGGGGTTGAGGTTGCATCCGCTACGGGGTTAAATTTGACTGCCAAATGGTCTTTGTTGCATTAAAATAAATAAATAAATTATCGTACCGCCTCAAGATGCATGTCAGGGCATGGTAGGCAAAAATATTTTGCCTCAGAATGCAACGACATTTGAATTGCACGTACCTTATATGGATCTAGGGGTTCTTGGCCGCTAAGAGCTCAACAATGAGGCTCGTTTGAGCCAAAAATGCTCCAAAATACTAGTGACTACCTCACGATCTGTGTCAGGGCCAGTAGCAAAAAAATTTTGCCACAGATTCTAACTTTGTCCAAAATGGACAAACTTTATATGGA
This sequence comes from Chamaecyparis obtusa, assembly GCA_027943335.1. Lineage (NCBI taxonomy): Eukaryota > Viridiplantae > Streptophyta > Pinopsida > Cupressales > Cupressaceae > Chamaecyparis > Chamaecyparis obtusa. The sequence goes on along the minus strand of BSBK01008409.1, from coordinate 166,967 downwards.
TCTAGGGGTTCTTGGATGCTTTGAATGCCACCGTGAGATCCATTTGAAGCCAAGATGATTAGAAAGAGAGGTCCCCCCAAATTCAATAGAAAACCTCTAAAAATGCAAATCTAACAAACACGACCAAATCTCTCAGGAAGAGGATAGGAGAAATCAAAACTAAAGCTTTGATACCATATTGGAGTTGATGAGTAAAAAACCTACAACTCCAAAAAGAACTTACACAAAAACACTTGTCATAGAAAGAGAGAGAAGCAAGAAGCTAAAGAGGCATGAACACATGGATCTATGAAAGAGGTGACATTCTTGATGTGCAAAAAAAAAAGTTGCAATTCAATAAAATGAATGTTTCTCAATTTGTTAAAAATAGAAATAAGATAAATCCTTATAAAAGGGGATCAAAACCCTAGAAGGGTGAACAAACCTGGGTTGCATGAGTTGTGGTCAAGCCCTTAATCTCTTCTCGATATTCCCCTTTGTCTACTTTTCCCCACCACCTCAGAAATGACACATGCCATAAACTCTTCCCTCCTCTTCCTCAAATTAATCCTTGTAATTCAAGTCAATGCCCAGGAAAGCCCACTCTAAGATCGACTCCAGGCTACCTAGAGGTTCCTCTTCGAATAGTGTTTGAACAATTTAATTCACTATCTCCATTTGTTCACCTACTTCTAGTGCCCAAGCAATAATCATAGAGATATCATCGATATTAACTTTTTGTTTCACCTTCCTATTCTAAAATTGGTCTCCCAAAACTACGAGAGATGTATCAACTACCTCCTGGTCCTTGATTTTCAACAGGCCTTTCATGCTCTACTTTCTCACTGGGCCTTTAAAGTTTTTTTGTTGGTTGTCTATCTCCACAAAGAGTGTGGCCTCCATAACTACGGCTTTCAACTCTCCACTGCCTTACAAAGATTCAAAATGTAGATAGGAAGCCATAGATAATAAACAAGTTTGTGAAGGAGACAACTATTTAAAGCCATTCTAACAAACTTTCAAAAGGAATGAGTCATTTCCACATAAGTTGAGAGGATCAATGCACGATAAAATATTATTACTCCACCCTATTGAATTTCCCTAGTGCCGCATAATTTTTTTGGTTCAAGAAGCTATAAATATTGATTAAAGGAAAAGGTGTCCAAAAATGACAATCGGTCCTTTCACACAGATGAGGGAACCATTTCAAAATCAACACTAAATTAGGATATCCACCAACTTAATCATGAAATCATTAAAGGACTTTCTATTAAAAAAAACTCCAACCTGAGATCCTCATCTTTCTAAAAGGAAACTTCCCATTTAGAAAACACATCTGCCTCCACATTACCACTCCTCCTTTCAACTTTTGTGTTGTGCATTCAATAACATTACCAAGCCAGTCTCTAACAATGACCCCTGCTCAAGACAGGCCTAGGTTTCGTTTGGCCCGTGCCCCATCAAAGTTCACTTTCCACCATCCTATATCTAGTTTCCTCCAAGTCATAGCCTTTCTCTTCGCTACTTTACTACCACTAGCCTAACCTTTGTTCAAAAACCTAATTTTTATCCCCGACCATTCAGATCAAACCTTTCTATCATTAGAAGTATAAGGGATATATGATTTTAAATGTGCAGTAGAGGCACTCAACACCTCTTCAATGGAAAGGTTTATTCTTTCCTCAATTATTTCTAGAGACTCCATCTTATCTTGGAAAATTCTATGATTTCTCTCCTTTCAAATCTCCCAAACCACGATGAAGGGAGAAATATTACAAGTTGCTAATAGAGTGGATTTTCTTGGAGCAACTAGCCAACCTTTGAATATCTCCTTTACAGAATTCTATAAAGGTCTACACCACCCTATCTTTCCTCTAATCAACTCCCAAAATTCCTTAGCAAAGCTACAATTCACCAATAGATGATTCACATCCTCAGAAGCTTCCTCACACATAACACATTTAGTTGGTCCATTAAAGCCATACCTCTTCCTCCTTTCATTTGTTAAAATCCTCCCATGAGTAGCAACCCAAGAAAAGGAGCCTGTGTTTGGAAGACAATCTTTACTCCAAAAGATCTTATAGGGCCACTCCGGCTCTAGCCTCTCTGAAGCCTTTAACTTGTATCCTAATTTGATTGAATACATGCCACTTTTTTTAGCACACCAAATAAGCTTGTCTTATTTTGTAGAGAATGTAGCTTCTCTACTGTTGAGCACATTCATCATTAAATCTCTATTATACTCAGACAATCCCAAGTTCTTGATACTCTTCCAGCCTACTTCATGACCCAAGGTAGAAAAATTGACTTCAAGATAATCACTCACCTTATCACCCCATAGACTCACGAAGAAGTTTTTCACTTCTTGGAAATCATCAATATCCTTTAGATCAGGGTTCCCATTCCATGAATCATCCCAAAATGAGCTTTCTTTCCATCACCAATAAACCAAGAAATGTGATATGTAATGATAGGTCTTCATTCCATCATGAAATTCCAAACAATAGAACCTCTAGGGGGATTTTTTATTGTCAAGATTCGATCATTCTCTATGCTACCCATATATTTAGCTTTTAGGATCTTGACCCATAGCATCTCTGGATCTGAATACATACACCAAACAAATTTTGCACCTAAAGCAAGATTGGTCCAATGCCAATTTCGGAGGCCAACACCACCCTTCATCTTTGAGCTGTAAATCTTCTCCCATGAAACCAGAGGAATTTTGTCATCTGAATTAGAACCATTCCAAAATAATTTCCTTAATCCCTTTTATAACTAATAAGTAACCTTCTTTGGAACCTTGGAACAACTCATGGAATAAATTAGGATTGAGGAAATGATAGATTGTAGAAGGAGAATCCTACCTGTAGAAGTAAGCCATTTTCCTCTCCAACCTTCCAATTTATTAATACAATTATCAATAATACCTTTCCAAAGGTTAGAACCTCCTGCCCCAACAAAGAGAGGAATACCTAGATATTTCCTAGGTAGTTTAGCTAGTATCACACCCAAGATCCTACAAATATACCCTTGTGTGCCCAGTTCAGTATTAAAGAAGTAAACTTTTGACTTTAGCCAATTAATACTTTGTCTAGAGACTGCACAATATTTATCCATGGTGGCCCTAATCACTCTAGCCTCCCTTAGCTTTGTCTCCCCCATCAAATATGTATCATCTACAAATTGGAGATGTGATAGGGTATCAATTCCCTCTGCCACTTTGATTCCTTTCTAGCATCCATTACACCTTTATTGTGTGATCCATATCCCTAAGACCTCAACAAGGATGATAAAGACAAAGGGGGAAATCGGGTCACCTTGTCTAATGCCTTTAGAAGTTTCAAAGAAACCTTGAGGGCAGCCATTAATCAAGACTAAGATTCTTGGGGTATTAATACAACTACCAATCCATTTCAACCAATTTTTAGAAAAGCCAAACTTTCTAAGAACATTAAGCAAAAATTCTCTATTGACATTGTCACATGCCTTCTTTATGTCTACCTTTATCATCATCTTTCTTAATTTGGCAGATTTGACTAAAGGAATGGCTTCATGAACAATAATAATCCCTAAAAGATGGATCTATTAGGGGAAAATCCACTTTGCTCTTAAGAAATGATGCTAGACAAAAGCCCTTTTAGTCTATTGAACATGACTTTAGTAATAACCTTATAGACTGTATTACAAAGAGCTATAGGTATATAGTCCTCAAAGGAAAGATACTCATTTTTCTTAGGTATGAGGGTAATAAAAGTATTATTAAAGTCTTTTAGAATGAAGCCTTCAGATTTAGATTCATCAACCACTTCCCACAATTCCTTACCAATGATGTCCCAAGCTTTTCAAAAAAACATGGTCAGGAAACCATCATGCTCTGGGGATTTCTCTCCCCCCATACTAAATAGGGCTTTCTTCACTTCCTCTAGAGTGATCACCTTCATCAAAATTATATTCTGGTCTTCACTGATACAACTTGGGATAATCTCCATAATCATGCTATCACTGTTTCCACTCAAAGTGTCCTTCATAAAACATTTGGATAAATAATCCACAACAACATTATTAATATCCTCCTTATCCTGTAATGTAATGCCATTAGCATCTTTAACCAAAAAGATCTTATTATGGGCTCTACAAAGCTTCACTGATTTATGGAAAAACTTTGTATTCCTATCTCCATCTCTTAACCAAGTATCCCTAGATTTTTGTCTCCAAAAAATATCTTCTCTAACCAAAAATTCTTTGTATTTATTCGTAATATCTTTCTCCAGCCTATAGTCTTCCTCATCCATACCAATTCTGATGATTTTAGAATTAAGGTTGCTCAATTCCTCTTTTGACTTCATTTTATCCTCAAAGATATTCCTGAACATTTCTCTATTCCATACTTTAATCTTTTCCTTCACATACTACAATTTCTTGAAAAAAAGGAAAGCTTTATTGCATGGTCTTATGGGTGCTTCTGACCACCAATTAGCTACCAATTCTAGGAAATTTTTCACCCTCAAACACATTGATTCAAACCTAAATGGGGCTCTATCAAGAGTGTCATCCTCTTGGATATGGAGATAGATTGGAAAATGATCTGAGCCTGCCAGCGACAGGATCTCAGCCTAACAAAGCCAATTAAAAACCTCCCAATCACCATCAAGTAGGAACCTGTCCAATTTTTTAGCTATATTAAGAAAACCATTGCAGTGATTTGTCCAAGTAAAATCCCCATTCCTCAGATTTACCTCCATCAAACCATTATTCTACACAAAATCTAAAACATCTGTGTGACTTTGTCCCATCCAACCTCTGCCACCCTGTTTCTCTACTGCCCTCAAAACAACATTAAAATCCCCCCCTAAGGCAACTAATCTTCCTTCATATTTAGTGATAATCCTTAAAATGTCACCCCAACCCCCTTTCTTTTTAACAAGGTTATTAGGACTATAAGCATTAACTGTCAAGAAACTTAAAAGGAGTTGTTTAAATCTTACCTCTGCTAATTTCCAATGTTGTCCAGCTTCCAGAATCTATAGGTCAATAATGTATGGGTTCCAAAGAATACCAAGACCATCAAAAGCACCTTTGGATCCTACCCAAACACTAATCCACTTGTAGATTTTCTTTTTAAAGTAATCAATATCAAAGTCCTTAACCTTAGATTCTTGCAAAAAATAATATTAGGTTTCATTTGATCAAGACCTCTTCTAATCAAACGAAACTTGTTAGGGACATTGCAGCCCCTGACATTCCATGAAAGGATTTTCATTGCTTTCGGGAGGGGGCATCTGAATAGCCCCATCCCGATCTCAATAGTTTGGTTTGGTTAGAAGCATTCCTTGCTAAAGACAACTTCATCTAAATAAATTTAGGTCCTCTCTTATTCTTTTCCCCTAATTTAGTCTTAGAGATTTTAGACTTCGTTTTCTCCAAATTTCTCTTTTCTATGATCCTAGGTTCCTCATAAAATCCCAAATCATCCTCCTCACCCATCTCCCTAGGAGAATCATAATCAGAATCAATTTCAATAATGTTACCCTCACTATCTCTAGATTCTTTGAATAAGATTTTGAGTTGCCTAATGGGTGAAATTTGAATGTCCTTGAAAAAGGAGTCCTTCCCAAGTAGGTCATCTCTTCATGGAGATTTTGGGGTTCCCTCTACTAACTGATTCTATCTAATTTTTGAATCACTAAGAGGCAAACATGTTACTCTAATCCTCTGGATCTCTATTAACACCTTCCACTACCCCAAAGGTATCAAGAACAAACTCTACATCCTCCCTATAGTCAATATCTGTAGGGTTGTCTGATTCAACCATCTCTATAGTGTGTGAAATTGTGACTGGGACCAAGATTTTAAGAGGCTCCACCTCATTATTTACTTGCGAGGGTATTTACGAGTGTGGGGTCTCCTTCACCATTTGGCCTGAACTCCAGTCTATTTGATCCCCCAAGTTGAGATGTTCAATCTCCTTCTCTAAATGACTTATTTATGATAACCAAATATCTCTATCTTCTCTAATCTTACATGGAGCCTCCCTCAACACCTCAGAAACCATCAACATTTCCCACCTTAGATAATCTCTAAGGCCCTTAACTCTTTTTTATGTCAGTAATTTTTCATATTTTATCTAACATCCTATTGGCTTCCAAGCTTTTCCCCTTATCTAAAACACTCACTTGGTCCTTAAAAGACTTCCGATCAACATCCACCCCAATATCAAACATCAAAGGTTGAAGCCATTCCCCCTTTCCAGAGCCAAAAATAATATAGTTGGGTAGTTCATGACTCTCCTACATGAGCACCAAGATCCTAAGGTAGCATGAGAAATCCTTTGTGTCCAAGGCTTCTTCCATCCTAATGAATGTGTCCACACTATTGCTAATGGTTCAAAGGGTGTCTTCTGCCCAATATTCCAGTGGAATATTATGTAGCTTTATCCAAACCCATAGTTCTTTAAATTTCTCTTTGTTGGATCAAAATTAGGAGACCAGTCTCTAATATAAAGGCATTTGCCTTCAACAATATATGGGCCATTATTTAAGACAAATCCTTCTCCTCTTTGGAATAACAAGTGATTAAAATAAAACCATTTGGTAGGGTTTTAAGAATCCAGTTCTTACCATCTACCTGCTCACACCATTTTTTAATCTTATCTACTGAAGGCCACGACCCTGCCCATTTAACCAGAAAGGTTCTATCCTCTAATATGGGAATTGATTCAATCCATTATTTATTATCTATTAAGATAGAGGAGACAAAGCCATGAAAGATATTTTATTTATCGGGTTAGCCATAGAAGCTCCCTATTGGTTATCCACTGCTTGAGTGGGATTCATCAACAGATCCTTGGGAATTTTTGGTCTCCAAAACTTGTGCACAATCATCTAAAACTCAAAAGGATTATTCTGAATGATTCCATTCCCCTTCATCTTCTTTTGGTTTTCCCAGCCCCTGCCACACCTTTCAAAAAATTTCTGGTTTGAGGAGTTCAAATATCAATCCTAACTTCCATCTTTGCCCAAACCATTAAATCATGCCTAGAAACTTGATTGAGATCCTCTATTGAAATGTCATCTTCCTCTAGATTGGTAGGGTAACCATCTCCCCTGAGATTGGTCTTTCTCCACTTTGTTCTGCCATGGCGTCGTCAAAACTAGTTGAACTCTGCAACCTAGGGCCTCCATTGCCCGATCTAGTTGATTGTTGCTCCATTTCCTCCCTTGGAGTAGTTATTGCATTCATATAGAAGAAAATTAATCTTTACAACTATGTAAAGAGGACCATCAAGTGCTCTAATAGTCTCACTAGGATCAAATGTTATACAAAGGTCAGGTTTTTGCTTTGGTTTAGGTTTAGATTTGGATTGATCAATAAGGTTGAAAACATTATTGGCTTTAGCACACCCAGTTTTATAGGTCACGGCTTTAGGAGAATCAACAACATGGGTATATTAAGAAGGAATAGAATCAATGGTATTGGTTGAATGAGAAGGTAAATGTTTGGTATATATTTGCAAGTTTTGGTTGGGAAGGGAGATGGATTTTTTCCTTGATCCTTATCACCCTAAATAGATATAACATTAGAATCAATGAGATCTTGAACAATAGTTTTGAAATAGAAATACTTATTAGTATCATGACTAGGTTGGCGATGATATTGAAAAAACACTTTGGGATCAAATTTTTTGTTGTTTGTTTGGAATAATCAAGTGGCTTAATGCGAGGAAGTGTTAAGACATTAGTATTAATAAAATTCAACATCACGTTATGCAAAGATTCACAAAGAGGTGTAAATTTACAAGAAGGTTTAAAATAAGATGACAAAGCAGCCACACCTTTGGATATTGCTACCACTTGCAGATCAATTTGTTGTTTGATACATTATTGATCTTGATGAAGATTTCTAGTTTTTGAAACTTCTGAAAAGGTTAGGATGTGGTATCACTCTTATCAACTAGGTCCATTGGAGTTGTTATTTCAAATTGAATCACTTGAAGCTGATAATTATGAAGCACTACACATAATTGAGTAAAAGAGGAGAATTCAGAAAGCAATATCTTATTCCTAATGTCTTTTTGTAATTAGCAACAAAATTGCATTGATGTCAACATCAGACATGTGATAAGAAATCTGAGCATGCAAATGCTTAAATCTACTAATGAAATCAGTCACTTTTTCTTTAAAACCTTGTTTACAATGCATTAAATTAGTCAAATAAATCTTCAAACCAATATTATTTTGAAATTTTTGGATGAAAGTATTAGCAACTTTTTGGAAGGAGTCAATGAAATACAGAGGTAAAGAATAATACCATTGCAAGACCTTATCTTGAAAGGTTCTAGTAAATAGCTTAGCCATGAACCTATGATCATGATAAAAGTCACTACATAATGTATGAAAGGTTTTAACATGGGTAAAGGGATCATCTTTACCATTATAAGTCTCCAAGTGGCATGTTTCCATGTATTGAGGAATAATGGCACAGATGATGTCCAAGGCAAAAGAGCTAGCAATTTCACAAGTAGGAATGTTGAATTTGGATTGATTCATAGAGGCAATTTGTTGTTGCAAGGATGAAATAGTTTGAGAAAGGCTACTGATAGTGGGATCGATTGAGAGATTGGTATGAGACATATGCGAAATCTTGGGACCATTATGGAAAATAAAACAAACAATGGAATAGGAAAATGGAACATTGTTGTAGGTAGGCATGGATGAAGGTTGTGGAACACATATAACACTTGAAGGAGGAGGGACAATAGGATTAGGAATGCTTCCAAGGCTAACATAAATAGTATTGGTATTTGAAATGGATGTAATCATGAGAGGTGGAACATAGGTATAAACACTAGGTAAAGAGGTAGGAATGAGAAGTGGTGTCTCAACACTAACGAGAGGTTGAGCTAAACCTAAATCTTGAGCATAATCCTTAAGAGGTTTAATATTACTATAAAAAAGATGGAAAATAGTGCATATGAATTTAATACCATGTTCATCATTATGAATCACCTTCCTTAAACCTTCTATTGAGGAAATATATTTTGAATTAGAATTCTCCCGACTTAACCATTGTTCAAAATTTTCAAAGTCATGGCAAAGATTTTGCACTTGGGTAGGAGGAATTATTAAAGATTCATCTTCATCATGAGAAGAGTGGGAAGAAGGATCCTCAACCATAGTAGGAATTTCATTAGTAGGCATGCATGTCTCATTAAGATTCCTAGGAAATAAAGAGGACTCAAGATCAAAGGGACCCATAAGTCCGCAACTTCTAACTAGAATGATATAGGTAGGACTCAAGGTTATAATGCTCATGCACAAGAGAATAAAGAAAATATAGAAAGATAGATCCATTAATTAAAATAATGAAATTTGATAATGATATGCACACATTCATTAAATTTAGGCATTATTAATTGAATTGCTCATAAAATATAATGAATAACACATCTAACTATGAAATGAAAAGTGGGAATCCAATCCACATAGAGGGGATCTAACAAAAAAATGGAAATGTCATGTGTAGGGTTCACCAAAACGTATAAAAGAAAAAGTGGGGGTATGTAAGGGACTTGTCCACCATTTCCTAAAGAATAATTGGAAGGAAGATGACCCAATAGGCTCAAGTAGGACTTAAGTGCTAAGTGAGTGCAATAATCTTGCATTGTTAATGATTAGGATGAGATGAATTTAGGGAAAGGGATTTATTGATGCAAGATAAATGACTAAATAAGAAAAAAATAAGTTGTTTCAAGAAAATGCAGACTGACAGAAACATACAAATAGTTGTAGAGATCTAAAATGGAATCTTGAGAACTATATTGACCTGTAAATTGAGTCTAAAGTTGTTATGACAAGAACATAACACCCTAGGAATTTTGTTTGTAGGAACAAGAAGCCCAGGGTGTTCTGTTCCCAAGAATTTTGCCTAGAATTTTGACTGACAGTCCCACAGATCCCAATATTTTTGAAAAAGTTCACAACTGCACCACCTGCACCTGCACATAGAAAAATTGGAAAAATATTGTGGAAAGGGGTTTGCCTTGGTCAAAACCATGTATAGTAATAAACCTTGAAAATGAAATAAAATTGCATAAAGGAAAGTAAATAATGAAGGTAAATATTAGATATACCTTTCCACTACCTTCATGAACAGATATTGAGATCACACATATCCATGAAGATACTTGAATATTGCATAGTTGACCTTGGAATGTAGAAAGGAATCAAGGATGCCTTCACAAATGCATGGATCTATGAGTGCCACTCCTAGATCTTCAATGTTTTTATTCTTGATTGAACACTTGTTATGGAACAAGAATGCTTGAGGATGGACAAAGGATTTTCTTGATTGCTTGAGGACTCCTCTAGTTGGTCATCATGGAGATAAGATTTATACAATGGAAAAGATTGTCTTTAAAATGCCTTGGATGCTTGGAGAGATGCTAGATCTTGGATGCTTGCCTTAAAATCTTGAATTCACTTGATCACTTGGTTGCTTGAGTGTATATATTGTATGAAAAATGAGGAGAGATGTGGTGTTTATAAACCTCATCACATATTTTGGGATTCAAAATTAAGTTAGGTTAACCACATGATCTAATTTCCCACCGAAACATCGCAATGGGACTCCAATTCAAATTTGGGCCCGATCCTTAGTGAACAAAATGCTAGAAAGAACTAGAATTTGAATGGGAAGTCACGAAGATAGGGCAAGCACCAGATTGGGGGGAGATGTGCTAGATCAAGCATAACATACATGAAATCTCATAATTGCCAAAATAGGGCCTAACTAAGCATCTAATTATGGGTGCTAACTTTTTAGGACAGTAAAAAATACATATTGAGTGATTACTGTTATGTAGTGGTTCTTAAAGAAAATCATTTTTGGGCATAAATTAATACCTTCAATTATTAAATATGAAGGATAAATCATTTGCATTTAAGGAGGATTCACTCTAATAATTATTTGATTTGAAGCACTAAACGATAATCATTTATTAAGCGTCTACATGTTTGAATATTACTATCCTTAATCATTTTCATGACTATAAAATTGGTCCTATTAAGGGGATTGAAAATGGAGAATATTACCTTCCCAATTTGGTGATCCCCATGTAGTGTTTTAAACATTATTCATACTTCATGGTCAATGAAAGGTAAATAGTTTGATCAATTAAAAGATAGAAATGGTTAGTGTTATAGATAAATTCTATAGGTTACAAGATAGATGGACATGCCTACAAAAATAACATATACCTAAAAGAATAATCACAATAGAAAAACTCCTCTAATTTTGAGTTCAAAGATACATAAATAAAGTCCATTTCTAATCTTAAAACAATAAAAAATAATTGGTAGGGAAATAACTACTAAGGGGCAACACCCATTATATCAAGATTGTAAGAAAATATTGCATTCGTTAAGTGTAAAAAAAGGGAGGGTCCAACTAGGGCCAATCCATCAATTACTAAAACCTTATACATAAAATAGGTGTCCATAGGAGCACCATTGACCCAATCACCTAGGAGGAAAAAAGGGGGGCAATAAACTTGTATTTATCAAAGACCTAGTATATTGGAGCAAGACAAAAAGAGAAACAAAATCATTGGCATCCTCACCATCTTTTACTATAGTCTTTACAATATACTATAGTGTTTTAGTCTTCTGCTAAAAGGACACAAATATTGAGACAAACATCCCAAGACATTTGCCCTTACCAATCTTCAATTTGGTTGAGGCTCTTGACCGTAGTTCAGTTGCGCATCTGAACCCCCATTATTGGACAAGATCTCCTCACCCACTATCAAAGTTGTCTCTTCTTTGATGATCTTGTTTGATGTCAATTCGTCCTCCTCATTTTCATGTCCTTCACTCTGTAGGTAGTTCTTGATCCATCTGTCACCCTCATTGAAAATAAACCTAAAAATATTTTTAGGAAAAGTAATGTTTAAGGTAATTAGAGGGTTTCCTCTCCTCAAACTTTGCTAGCTCTAGAGTAGAAACCAGAGGAAATATCTTTACCTCTCTTCTACGATGATGAACCTCATAATAATCCTAGGGAAGGGAGATCCTTTTCTCCTTTTCCACATTTTTGAGGATGCCCTCGATATCATCCAAAAATACCCCTTTAAAGATCTTTTCATTAATCATCCTCACCCCAACTTTTGGCTCTCTTATTTCTAGAAAGATAGCCAAAAATATCAAGGTTACATCTGTATTGACCCAATATATATGGTAGGCCCACAAGAATTCTTCTTTTGGGATGACTTTGACTGAATGCCCAAACAAGCCATGCCCGGAAGAAATGATGATTTTTAATCTCTTCTTTGGCGCTTCTCCCATAAATGACATCTGCCTCTTCTTAGAAAGGAGTCTGATAGGAGTATCCACCTGGTAAGTCATGTTTATGAAACTTGGGGTCCCTTAGAAAATACAGGATCTAGGTGCATTAATATATCTCATGATGTCATTGGAGAAGCACATCAACTTATTTATGAGCACCTTTATGTTGTCTATTATTGTAGAGATTCATCTTCTTCACAATGATATAGATCCCAGGTTGTTATTGAAGTGGAGACACTCTTTAGTTGTCATTTGAAACACTTCTATGATTTAATGGACAACATCCACATGACCCATAAGGGGGTTGTAATAGTTGCAAAAGGATCTCAAGAGAAGTCTTCATATCGATGCTCTTGTCAAATCTCCTAGTTGTGGCTATGAATTTTAGTTAGAAGAAGAATCCAAGTAGGTGATGTTCTAGGAAGGGTGATTATTGTCATAAATGTATGTGTATGTTGAGTGGTGAGGGGTGGCTTATGGAATTCACCTAGCTTCCCTTGTTTTTTTGTGACTTTGACTATGGCATAAGGTTGGCCATAGTAATTTTTTGTCTTGTATAGTTATAAATTATGTTGGTTTTTATGAATGGTCATGGGTATGTTTTTTAATAACTCAATGTGCTCTATGGATGTTCATCTCTAGACTATGGAGAGCTTATATATATACTGTATTATTCTTAGTTTTTTATATTTGTTTCTCTAATAACATGGATTCATTAGTTGTAGGGGTCTAGTTTGATGTTAAGGAGCAACCAAATGATGAATTGATTTGATGAAAAGACAACATTTTTAAAATATTAAAACATCCCACACATCCGTGAATATTTTTTTAGGAATTAGGTGAATTCATTGACCACCTAAATTCAAACTTCAATTTTCTTTGTTTATACCCTAAATACCTTATATTTATCTTTGTTTCTACAATAATATAGATTCATAAGTGGTAGAGGTCTAGTTTGATATTGAGTAGTAACTTAATGATAAATTTACTAAATCAAAAGACAATATATTTTTTAAATCTCAAAAAATTTGTATAATTTTTTTAATAGATTAGCTAAATCTATTGACCACCTAAACTAAAACTTTTTTTTAAATTTTTTTTAAGAGTAATCTTCTAAATACCCCACACATATAACCTACAAATTAAAAAATAGTGTGAAGCCAATCACTATTGAATAGTTTAAAAGATGAAAGAGACATTCATGAAGTTAAAATTAGAAAATTGGTATTGAGCATGGTTACCATCTTCTTAGTATCCTCTAAGTTAAAGTTAGAAAATTGGTACTGAGCATGGTTACCATCTTCTTAGTATCCTCTGAGTTGCGGAATTGGCGAGTCATCATTTAGCATTTTTAGATTGTTTATTTCCACACACTCATTCAAATAAATTAGGCAAACACAAAGACTTAAACTAATCCTTTTGAGGGGCCACGTCAGCAGTTTGGCTAAAGCACACCTCGCTCTCCAATCCAGTCAGCAAGCAGCAGGAAACTGATTGGCCAAAAGCACCTCACCCCTCATCTTATCTCTTTACCTTCACCTCCCATATCCACCCATTTGGGCATTTGCTCTGCATGGTTCTCCCCACAATACCATTTGAAATTCCAATCTGTTCTGAATCAAATGGCCTGTGCAACAGCAGCCCTCTCCCTCACACCCTCCCTCAGAGCCCACAGTCCCAAATTAGGGCAGCCTCCTTGCAAACTATGCTCTCCCACTTTCATTGCCTCAAAAAGGAGCAGAATTGTACTTAATTCTTCTTCCTCCTCCTCCTCCTCCTCTTCATCATCAGCATCATCATCACAGGGGAAGAAGAAAAACAAGGAGGTTATTTCAGTTGCAGGGTTGACATCTTTGGCTCTTACAGCAGCAACAGTGATTCCAGAGATAGCAGTTGCAGCAGGACCTGGTGTATCTCCTTCTCTCAAGAACTTTCTGCTGAGCATAGTGGCTGGAGGTGTGGTTGTAGCTATTATTGGCATTGCTGTTGTTGGGGTCTCTAACTTTGATCCTGTTAAGAGGGGTTAGATGAATGTGCTTTTATGAAGTAAGTTTCTCTATAGATTTAGATTGTGGGTTTCTGGGGTTTTTTCATTCAGAGTGAAGTATGTAATATATTAGTAGTAGTCTTAAATGTGCTATGAGGAGCAGCAGGAACAGGAATTCCATAACTGTACTTGATTTTATTTCTTTGAGGTAATGTGTTAAATGCAATGCAATGAGCTCGTTTTGAAATATGCCCTAGTAATTCATCTTCTGATTGTTTTGGCAAATCTATAGTTGTATTATATGTTATTTGTATTGGATGAAAAGGTCATTTGACTGTGTTTTCTCAAATTGTTGCAGTAATTTAAAGCTGTATGTTCCAAAAACTGTCTTAACGGAGTTGGATTTGGAATCTTTAATGATTATTGCCTTTGGAAGATGGAATTTTTCAGAGATTGACCTTTGTTTAAAAGTTTATTTGGATCATAATCACTTGTCATTTCTGAAGTTTATCTGGTCTGATTCAGGTGGAATATCATTTTTTTTTGGACCTTAGTCTATATATTAGATGGAATATTTATAAATATATATGGTATTTCTATCAAGATGCAATTGTGTAAGTTTTGAGTCAAATTTATTGATTTGTATTTCATAAGCAATAGTTCACATGAACTCATCTATAATAAGAATAAATATTCAGATTAAGAGTTAATGCTCATCACATCTAAATGATGTTCATAAGAATTAAACAACTAAACCTTTTGAAAGGTCAACTAACCAAATACTATTTAAACTCAAATACTTAGCTTGCTACTCTGTTTATCATATATTTATAGATTTATTCAAATTGAATTATAAAGAAATCTTAAATTTCTATTAAAAAAATATATTTTTTAAAATATAATTTATTAAAAGAGACTATCCAAAAACTAGATTTCATTATAATTATTTTTCATTTTAATAGTAATATATGATCCAAAAGTTTAATTACTAAACTTTTCTATTGAAATGGTACCTTATTGCATAAACTTACTAAACTTATTAAAATATGCTTTTTCAAAAATTACTAAACTTTTCTATTGAAAACTTTAAACTAAATCATTTTTCTTTTCCCTCATGATTTCTCTTCTCAAATCTACCTAGTACATCCTTCTCCTCTCATTCACAGTTTTCCAATGCATTTTTATTGAGTGCGACTTCCACAAAGAAGTAGTGCAGCTGGATTGCTTTGTTTTCAACAGTTGCTTTGATCATAACAATGTGGATAGCACTGATTATTAAAAAAAAAAGTGGATAGTTTGAATTAATTGAATGGAGGAGTTTAGAATAATTGTTATTGAACAATTAAAAAGGAATTGATTGGTGAATTTCAGATTTCCGGGAGAGGATTTAGTAGTTGAGGATATTTTAGTTGTGATAGTATTTGTTGATATTCAATATTTTTAATAGTATAGCATTAGTAGTTGTGACATTATGTAATGAAATAACTTGCAAAATAGAAAGATATAATATGAAATATGTTTTAATTACTTGATAATAATATGCCACTTTGAGGAAGCAACCTCCTAATCTATTTCAAGAGGGTCACCTCAAATAATATTTAATAAGAATTCAATAGTAAATATGTTGAAATAAAGCACACGATCTCCTATATATACCCTCTTATGACTATATATATATATGGCCGACCTAAATATGAGTATATAAGTGTATGCTTGACCCAAATAACTAAATAACAATGTACTAATGATATTATGGCTCAATTAAGAGTTAAGATAGTCATAAGTTGACTACTCACAACCATATGTACGTATACTCGAAGATTAATGGCACAATGTGCCCCCTTCTTTAGAGAAGCATTGTCCTCAATGCTAACTAAGTGAGGGTTCTTCTGAATAAACTCTTCACCTTCCAATGTGGCATCTTCAACTAGTAGATTCTTCCATTGAATGAGATATTTTTTGAGTGTTCTAGACCTTAGCTTCTTTGTATGTGTCTAGAAAATGAATTTTGGTTCTAATATGATCCTTCTTCATCGAGCTCTAGTAATATTGTCTATGTAGGTATGTTGTTTCCTATTACTTTTTTCAAACAAGAAACATGAACAATCGAATGTATCTTTGTTGATGGTGGCAATTCCATCTTGTAGGCAACATTGCACATATTTTGCATGATCTGGTATGGACCATCGTATTTTGGTGATAACTTATTATTTGTGATATTGCTATCATGATTCAACTATGTAGTTTTTTTAGTCAAACATATTGACCCATGTTTCATGAATAGTGGTTCACACAAACCCATCTCTCATGAGAATGAATGGAACACTTAGCACTCATTGCATCTAGGTGATGCTCACAAAGGTGAAGCATCGAGACTTCTCGGGAGGTCACCCATCCCAGTTCTACTCCAGATCGAGCCCACTTAACTACGAAGTTTCCTCCATGGTTAAACCCACTCTTCTTGCAACCCCATTTGCTTATAAGGCTACAATATCAAGAATGCCCAATCTCCTACTTCAAAGCTTATTTCACAACAATGTTGATTTGTTTGCTACTTCATTCAATTTTTGTGTCATGGATAAGTTCTCCTTGAGTCCTAAAAGTATTTTTTGTTGATGAAGTAAGTGGTCCTCCATAGCTTGAAACTTTGGTAGAACTTGCAATGATGATGTGAGGGAAGCAAGGTGATATCCCTATAGTGTCATAGAAGGAGATATTTTTATGAGCTATGGAAGGAATAATTATATCACCATTCTGCTAGAGGTAGCCAATCTACCCATTGTGATTGCTTATATGAAATGAAGCAACATAGATATCCTTCCAAACATTTATTAATAACCTTAGTTTTCCCATCAGATTGAGGATGATATGTAGAACTATGAGCTAATTGAGTTCCTAAACATGAAAATAAATTTGTCCAAAAGTAACTCATAAAGATAGGATCACAGTCACTAAAAACAACCTTTGGTGTACCGTGTATCTTTTGTATATTCTCCAAAAATGCCTTTGCCATTATAATTGTTGTAACAGGATGTTAAAGTTCAATTAAATGAGCATATCTAGTGAGGTGATCTTCCATGGTCATAATGTCATCTTTACCTTTAGATATTGGAAGGCATGTAATGAAATCCATAGGGACCTCTTCCCAAGGCTAGCTAGGAATTGCTAAGGGCTACAAGAAACTTGATGTCTAAATTTTCCCTCCTTTATTTCTTTGAAAAACCAAATATTTAGCCATAAAGTTTTCAACATTCCCTGCCAAAAGAAGTCTTTCTTGACTCGATGAAATATCTTCAAAAATATCAAATGATCACCTATTAGAGACTCATGAATTTCTACAAGAATATTTTGTTTGAGAGCAGAGTTCTTGCATAAGTAAAATCATTCTTTATACCACAAAGAATCCTCCTTCCAACAAAACTTATCTAAACTACTTAGAAAACTTTGTTTCTATTGAATGAGATTGATATAAGCAACATCATTTTTTCACTCATATTTAGTTTATTCTACCTAATTTGCTTGCAATATTGAAATGACACACAATAAAGCTTCATATTTTTCATCTTTCCTAGATAATGCATCTGCTACAATATTTTATTTTCCTTTCTTGTATATGATCTCAAAGTCATATCCCAATATATTAGTCACCCATTTTTGTTGCTCCTTAGAAGATAATATTTATTCCAAAAAATATTTTTAATTCTATTATGATCTATCTTAACTTTGAAGTGTCTTCCCATTAGATAGCCTCCATTTTTTGATTGCGTGAAGAATAACTAACATCTCCTTCTCATAATATGCTTGATTTGATTCCTACCCTTTGATTGGTGACTTTAAAAAGTAATGGCCCACCCTCTTGCATGAAAAATACTCAAATACTATTACGTAAAGCATCACATTCTACAATACAATCATTGGTGAAGTCTGGATTAGCAAGAACTAGAGTAGTGTATATAGTCTCCTTCAATCTCTCAAATGCTACATTAGCTAACTCATTCCATTGAAATAAATCTTTCTTTAATAGAGTGGTGATTGGTGCTTCTATACGACCATAGTTCTTCGCAATTATTCTATAGTACTCAATTCGCCCCTAAAAAACCTCTTAATTTCTTAATGATTTTTGGTATAGACCAATCCACAATAGCCCTAATTTTGTTATGATCCACCTTTACTCCATGTGAAACTATGTGTCCCAAGTACTCCACCTCCTTGAGACTAAAATCACACTTGGAAGACTTAGCATAAAGCTCGTTATCCTAAATAACTTGTACTAGATTAATATGATGTAATTTTTCCTCCCATGTCTTGCTATAAATTAATATATCATCAAAGAACAATAATACAAACTTCCTCAAAAACTTCTTGAAGATGGAGTTAATCAAACTTTGAAATGTAGATGGTGCATTATTTATACCAAAAGGCATCACCAAAAACTCATAATGACCCTCATAAGTCCTAAATTCTATCTTGGGAATATCTTCTTCTTTAATATGAATTTGGTGGTAAGTTCATCTAAAATTTAACTTTGTAAAAAACTTATCTCCATTCAATTCATCTAATAAATCATCACTGACTGGAATAGGAAACTTATATTTGATAGTGTACATGTTGTGCGCTCTATTGTTTGGGCACATACACCATGTATCATTCTCTTTATGCACCATTACAATAGGTGAGGAGTACGTAGTTTGGCTATGTTGTATAATTCCTACTTCTAACATCTTTTGAATAATATTTTTAATTTCACTATTTTATATATATGGGTACCTATAAGGCCTAATGTTGGGCAGTTAGCTTCCAAGAACTAGTTGTATTGCATGGTCATGACCCCTTTTATGAGGAAGTCCTTTAGGGGCATTTGATTTGTAGGCTTCCAATGAACATAATTGGGCCACAAATCGAACAACTTCTTTAGCAATTTTTGCATTTGACAAGAGCTCACCATATGAAGGGATTATGCACACAACCCTCCTAGTTCCACTATTTATTCTTCTAATTTAAATCTCATGAATATTTATTTAAATTTAATCTCAATTATTCCCAAGGTATTAAGCCATTGTACTCCCAAAACAACATATGTTTCTCCCCATCAAAAAAAAATTGTGGAGATGCTCCTATCTACGGATGTTGCTAGGGCTTCTCTCGCGTCTGTTCATGGCTCTCAATCTGAGATGGTCATGCGGGCTTCTCCTACGGCTATGTTTCCTAGCACTTTGTCGGTGGATGCTGAGACTAGGGCATCATCTCTTGGGTGCTTGCATCTTCCCTCTTCCGCCGTGCCCGGTGCTATGGACTCGGTTGCCCAGCTTGATGACGCCTTCCCCATTTTGGATGTGCTTCCGGCCTCTTCTGTCGTTAGTCCTTCCCTTGATTCTTTAGATGCTTTGGATGGGTCTGAGGTGGTGTCATTGACTGCAATATAAGGAAAGGGCCTAGGTTTGAAGGGGTCTCTTCCTTCCTGCCCAAACACTTTTCAAAATCCAATGTCCAAAGGTGATCAGGGTAAAGCTTATGTTCTTGCTAAGGGGATTGCCCCTATGGGTGTGGCTTCGATTCCTACTGTCTCTCTACCCCTTTCTTCTATGAATGCCCCTAATGTCAAAGCTTCTTCCTAGTCGATGTCTGATGCTTCGGCTCACGGACTGGTGGGATCTTATGCTAAAGCTGTTTCTATGGCTAAGGCTGGGGTTTGGGGCTCCTCCCATGGGGTGCCTTCTTCTGTGCTGATTTCTGCCCCTGGATCTCTCTCCGTCAAGCTCTTTGATGTCGTTGAAGGTGAGCTAGAGACTTACTCTAAGATCTTTTCGGGTCTAGCTCTGATATGCCGGTTTCAGGGGTTTTGGCCAACTTTGTCCCAACTTCACGACTAGATCTCCCAAAAATGGGAACCAATACTTTCAGATAATGTTCATAACTTCCCTTTAGCTAAAGGTTTTTTTGTAGCTAAATTTAAAAATACTAAGGATAGATAAAAAAATTTATGTGAGAACTTCTTTAGCTGGGTGGAGGATAAATTATTGATTATGGTAAAACCATGGCACCCGGATTTTGATCCCTCATCTGAAGTTTTCAATAGCATGCCAATATGAGTGAGGCTTCCCAATCTTCCTCTTCATCTCTGGCAATGTGTTGTCCTGGAGGAGGTGGGGGAGGCTTTGGGAGATTTTTTTATTATTGATGATGATTATGCCAACATGTTCCACTCTACCTTTGCCCGCATACTGGTAGATATAGATATTTCTCAGGGTCTTCCCACTAAAATTAAAATTGAGTCATCTAAAGGTTCTTGGTTGCAATAGTTGGATTATGAGGGTATCCCTTTTAGATGCAGAAAATGTTACAAAATAGGTCATCATGCTTCAAAATGCAGTTCTGACTTCAAAATGAAGAAAGTCCCTCATACTTGATGGAAGGATGCCTCTACCAAACACTACACAGTTCTCAAAAGCTCTCCCGATTCTTCGAAGGAAATGGATATTCCTAGTTCTTTTGTTGGTGGTTCTTTGGCCGGTGTTCCTGCCAACCCTACTGGGGTGGTTGTGGAAAATTTTGTTTCTAGCTCTCTTGCTAGGAGTATTTCTAGCCCTATCTCTGTTGCGGTTCCTACCAGCTCTGCTCCGCAGGGACCCATTTCTAGCTCTCTTGTTGGGAGTATTTCTAGCCCTATCTTTGCTGCAGTTCCTGCCAGCTCTGCTTCGCAAGGACCCAACTCTCCTTTGTTGATGGATCCTAGTATTTCTGTTGGTGGTTCAGTGGATGTTTTTTCTACCAACCCTGTTGGTGAGATTAATATTGTGGGTTTTGGTGCTTCTGATTCACATGTTGGAAGTATTGCAAACCATGTTTCTGAGGTTGTTTTTCCTTCCAGCTTTGCTAGCTTGATGACTGCTACTGGAAATGGTGTTGTTCCTCTTGTTGGGGGTTGTTCGAATCTGAAGCTGGGGGTTGTCTCCCTAAATTCGGTGTGCTGGCAGAAGGAGGCAGCGAAAGTTGAAGATGGATGGATAACTGTTAAAGGGAAACATTCAAAGAAATCTTCCTCCTTGTTTGATATGACTCTCCATTCTCATAAAAAGGGGACCTAGCCTTGTTGCTTTCCTCTTTGGACTGCGGTTTTCGTTGATTATTCTTTTGTAGTGTTCTCATTTTGATGTTTGGGTGTCCTTCCATTAATTGGATGGACTAATTCTTGAGGCATCTAGGCCTAGATTTGGCTGGACTATTGTACTTTTGGAACTCCAGTAGTTTTATCCTAAGTTTCGGTATTGTAAAGGGTTTCGGGGCCCCTTCAAAACCTGTTTTTACCTTATTCAAAAATATATGTTTCTCCCATGGAGATAGCATACTTTGTTGTCATTAAGGCATTTTACCTTGGTTAATTCACACCTAGGTCCTAATTAAACTTTATTTAAGCTTACTTAGGAAATTTTATAGGAATATTTGGAGCATTTCCACTTTATGTGGACTTATCATATTATTATTTCACAATATCCACTTATAGTGGATAGAATTTTCCACTTTGAAACGTGATCAACCTTTTGTGGAGAGAGAGCTTTTCATGTAATGAGAAAGTGAAATTTGTCATTGTATCACTTGCTCCTTTGTACTCACCTTGGCTATATTACCAAAGGGTCTCTTATGCAATATTCATTCAAGTTGATCCTAGTTGAGTCATTCCAATTCTTGCATTGCATTCTTGATAAGAATACACTTTATTCTTATCATATTCATTCTCTCTTGTTATTGTGCTTTCCATTTGGCTTCTAGATCTTGGGTGGCTACCTTCTTATCAAAATCTTACATGTTATCAAAGCCCATAAAGTGCCATTGATTTTCCATTGGAGATATTTTAGTTGATTTTGGGGGTTCCTCTTTATGTCTTTATAATACATGACAAAATTGGAGCTTGCTAGTACAAATCAAAGGCTGGCATCACATTGAGGAGTTCCAAAACCCTCAACATCAACTTTTCTTTCATCCAACACCAGAGGCCAAATCTATAGTCATTTGTGTTGCACGTTTGAATAGAATGAGAATTTGGATGAGGTATTGATGTTTTCATTGATGTTAACATATTTTTGTTGTCATTGGTGATTGGTTGTTGCAAATGTACTTTGTTAATATTATTTAGAACAACAAAGAGGGGGGTGAATCAATTGTTCTCAGGTCCAATGTACCAATTAAACTTTTAAACACTTCAACAATCTCAGATCTAATCACCAACATAACTTGGTCTCTAAAGAATATATATACCAGAAACATATAACATGTAGTCCACTGTCCAAAAATAATTAACTTGCAGAATATAGAAACATTCACACAAGTATAACACCAGGATTTATAGTGGAAATCCAATTTGGGAAAAACCACTTTGTAACATGTTACTGATATTTTCACTCTTCTGAAGTGAGCTCTGTGAAAAGCCAACCTTGTTAAAGGTTTACAAACACACTGCTAGGTGTGACCTATAATACCCCAAAAATGGGCTATAGGTTCATTAACTTCCTATATTGACACATCGAACGAAATCAACATCAAAGTCCTAACCTAAGGCACATTTGAACATCATCGAATCCTAATTGATTATCATAAATTCTGCATCAGGGAATATTCCTAGTAATATTCGTAATTTATCTTAATTATCTTTAATTGAATGATTATTTGGCGATAAATCCAATTTATCCTAAAGTTTGATTAATTGAATATTCTAAATATTTAATTAATTAGATTTAATTTTGCCACTTAATTATTTAATTGAAGTTAATTCTATTTATTCATAAAATGGTATTATTTAATTTTGACAATAAATCTAAAATCCTATGAATATTTGATTAAATTCTTATTTAATTAATTAAAGCAAGTTGTCAATTTTTAATAATATTATTTTTGAATAAAAGTTTGAAAAATAATTGATTAACCCATAAATCAATTATTTTATTTTTCAAAATCAGTTAAGTTGGAAATAAATCACTTTATTATTAAATTAATTCATAAATAAAACATGCACAATCAAGAAAAGCAGACAACTATCAATTATCAATTAAAACTAAACTCTATTTTGAGTTGAACTCTGCTTTTGCATGTTTTTGTGAGTTAATTGTCCTTTATTTAAAAATAACTCAAAAATCAACCTGAGTTATTTGAGTGATTTATGGCTTTTTTTCCATGCATCCTCCAAAGCCCTAGATTTCTATAAAATTAAGGTCTCAGCTCTTCACAAATCATCTCATGAATTTGCAAACTTACTCTGCAGGAATCATAGCATATCAAATTTGAAGAATTTGAACGATTGAAGCTTAAAGAATCATCTTGGGAATTCAAGTTTGTGAGATCATCATTATTTTACATAGCATTGCATATCATATTAGAATTTCATTTCTAGATTAGTATATCATATCAGTTTTTACATATCATAGATTTCATATTGTTTTTCATCACAATTGCATCTAAAAATTAAAAAAAGATAGATTAATTGCATTCATTACATATCTAGATTTTGTATTCAAATCCTTCATTTAGGTGTCGTCAAGGTCACTGATCTCGATTACAATATGAGAACATCATACTCACACCTATTAGAAGGCAGTAAATCGCCTGGTTAGTTTAGCTTTCAATTCATTGCAACTTTCATTTTTGCTAACCTCTAATGTTTTACTGAAGTGTTGTGTCTACAGATCAGGTACAAAATTCACACACACATGATCCTGTTAAAGGATTTAAACACTCTGTCAAAAGTGACATGGTTAAAGGATTTAAGTACATTCCATTAGAATGCCACCTTGATTAAAGATTTAAACAATGACTATTAGGTAAACCTTGATTAAAGGGTTTAAATTGATACAATGGTTAGAAAGTAGCAGTAGTTTCTGATCTGAAAAACATACAACTCACTTTGCAAATAACAGATCCAATTCGCACATATATGTTGATTTATTGACTGAGTTCCATTTCCATCTCCATCTCTGATCTACTCGAAATTCACTTCAAGAAATCACAACTCTGATCAACTCTTTCACCTTGAGCCTTCCACTTAGACTTATCAGTCAATAACATCAACACTTTCAACATACTTTGTAACCTCACACTTAGGTTTTCCTATATACCTCTTTAGATAGGTAGATCCATCTTTTGATACTTAATCTCCTCTGTAGATCTTAGGTTAGGTTAGATTCATCAAATCCTTCCAACATTTAAGTTCTTCATCCTTCCTTCTAGATACATCTTGAAGCTTCTCATTGAATCCATAATAAAATGATTTACCATGCATTAAATTCTCCATACAATCAATTAATAAATTCAACACGATTTACATAACCCAAGAATTCAACTATGTTGGTTGGGAATCTAAATTCTTTCTCCAAATGTAAATTACTGACACTCGGTCAATATCATGTTCTTCTCCTCGGTCATCACTGCATAACTTGGTCATCTCTACAAACTGTCTTCCTCGGCTAACATGTCTTGCTCGACAATTTCCTGTCGCTCGACATAAACTGATGTTCGGTCAACACTAAATTTACTCGGCATATACTAGCACTCGGTCAACACTAACATCACTTAGCTTAAACTAGATTTCTTCACTTTTTCTCGGTTAAGCCCACTTCTTCATTCTTTCTTCTTACTTAGATAAACAATACATTATCTTATCAATGTGCCAAATAATCAAGTACTCATGATTGAAGTATCAAATAACTCAACCTTTCCCTAGGTTCTCTTGTTATCTCCCTTTCCCTAATCCTTTTCATAAATCAATAGATATAGTACTTTCTTAGATAGCAACTATCATCAATCAATAGATATAGTACTTTCTTAGATAGCAACTATCTTACCAGTTAAGGTTTGACATCAATGACAATACAATAATTGTTTCAATTGCAGTTTCCAATAGTTCTTGAGATTTTTATGCAGTGATGTTGAGATATATGATTCACATTTATTCTATATTAAAAATATACTGATGCGGTTTGGATATGTTGTTAAGTAGTGCTTGCAAGTATTATATTCAAGTCTTTGTGCTTTAAATCATAGTTCTGAATAACTGATTTTTATCTAAGTGCAAATACTTTTTGATAGAGTTTCTTATGTGAAATACATGCACCGCATTTTTCTACATGTTGACTTGTAGCTATCAAGGATTTGGTATTTCACTTATGATGTTCTAATCATCATTCAATTTAGTTGGCACAAGTTTTTGTGTTTTGGAGGCATGGTTTTAGAGTCCAATGGTGTTTACTCTAGGTGTATCTGACCTCGAGTATTTACAATTTCATATGAATGCTTTGGTGAATGCAAAATGAATAGTAATGTGTATGATGTATATTTTGGTCCTAATTAAGATGTTTTGTGGTTCACTTTTCATTCATTTCCACCACATTAACGTTTTGGTGCCGACCTAATTTGAATTATGTTTAATTAAGGGGCTTAGTCATTTTTTAGATATTTTATTAGCATTAGGATGGTATAAGTAAAGGAATATTTTTTTAATGGAGTGTGTGCATGTGTGTGTGTGTGTGTGTGTGTGTGTGTGTGTGTGTGTGTGTGTGTGTGTGAGAGAGAGAGAGAGAGAGAGAGAGTGCATGCTCAAATGCGATGAGGATTTGTGAAAGATAATCTATCTCCTTGTAAGTGAGAAAAATGTATTCAAGATATTTCAGTCAAGTTCAAGATCTGAATCAGTGGTAGATCTTTTCTCTTTTATTCTTCTTAATCTGGTTCGTGATTGCTTTGGCAATGGGCCTTCTTCTAGGTAGTGAGCCTTCTGGCACTGAACCTTTCTAGAGAGACCACTCTTTGTAAAAATATCCTTAACCAATGTCACTATAACAAGTATTCGTATATTTGAGAATTAATATTCTCTATGGTTTTTTCATTAACATGGGTTTGCACGTAAATTTGGTGTTTCCTTGTGCATGGTAGCTTTTGTTTTTGCATTTTCCATTCATGTTTATATTATTCTATGATTTATAGCTTACGATAAGATTTTTTAGATATGATTCAAGGAAATATTTATAAGTTTTATAGACAAGTTATTCTTCCCATGTCTCTCAATTTCCCTATGCATTTAACAATTTGAAGTTTGGAGGTGCACCAATAATTTAGACATCATAAAACGCAAAAGATTTTCAAACAATGATATGTTAGTCATATAGACTCCTTATTTGGAGATTTTTGTATTTGGGGTAGAATTTCATGCTCTTCACATTAGCGTAGGTGGTTTCTAATTTAAGTGTCTTAATTTTTCCAAAAATTGCATAATCCCATTTTTGCAACTTCCAAGGCCTTATTCATGTTTATATGGACTCCTTTTCAGATGCAATTGTTTTTGGAAGTACATGATTTTTTCTATGTTTTATAGTAGTGCTATCAGTTTATAGTAATTGTGACTAGAAATTTTACTTTTAGAATTTGGCTTATTTTTATAATTGTAATGCATAGACCTTAGTTTGGTCTTTTACAATAGTGATCTAATTCTAATTGTGGCAATTGTAGTCACTGAAATAGAAAGTCCAAAAAAGAAAAAGAAAAAAATAATAATTTTTTCTTTATTATTGAATACAATTTTTTAGTAATAAATTATTTTTAAGAACTTTTTTAGAAGTTTTTTAAAATAATTTTTGAATAAATAAGCAAAATTGGGAAATAGATATTTTTGTCCACCTATCATACTTGTAATGCAACATCCTCCAATCAAATAGCTAAGGGGGCTAGTTGTCCTCTATTTTCCCTTTGCATCATTCCAATCAAACGCATCTTCTGCTATCTTCTTCAAGACATCCTTGGTGGCATCATCATCAGTTTCCAGATTTACATTATTATATCATGTTGTATTCTCTTGCATGAGCTATGTTCTACACACACTAATATAAAGTGTCATTCTTCTTTGCACCTTTTCATTGATGACACTTTTTATACTCGGTGCATTAGTCAAAACAAAAGGCATTACTAACCACTCATATAATCCTTCATTCATCTTAAATGTAGTCTTTCATTCGTCACCTTCTCTGATTTTGATCTGATGATACCCACTCTTCCAATCTATCTTTGTGAAATACCTATTTTCATTCAAACAATCCATTATGTCATCCATCTGGGGTAAATTAAACCGATACTTGTTTATGATATGGTTTATAGCTTGTGAATCGGTACACATCCTCCACTGTCCATCCTTCTTTGGTGCCAACACTACTGGAACTGCACAAGTACTTGTAGACATTTAAAAATGGCCTATTGCTCTAACGCAATAACATTACTAACATTCCTCTTAAATTAATAAATAATATTTATTATATAATTAATCGTGTCATTCTACCATATTCTAAGATCAAAATCATCATTTCTCCCTAATTCTATAATTAAGTGATTTTAATTAATTACTTTAATTATTGTACTTCTAAACAATTAATCCATCATCTATTCATCTATAATATAATTAAATAAATAACCTTATTTAATTATAAACTATCTTATAATTATTAATTAAATAAGAAAATTTAATTAATATTCCCTCTCCTAATTATTGCATTTATTTGATAATTAAATCAAATTCTATCTCATGATTTAATAAATGATATTTATTTAATTAAACTAATTATTCCCCTCTCATGATTAAATAAATTATATTAATTTAATTACAACTAACAATTCCTCTCATAAATAAATAATTATTTATTTATTTATAAAATATCTCCACATGTACAAATAAATAATATTTTATTTATTTAAATCATAATTATCCTCCTAAATCCTAACTCACACTCACTTTGAGTTATCTTTCAATCAGAGCTCTTAACTCCACAATTCTCTCTCCTAACTATTCAATCTAGTTTGTTTATTCCTCCCTCAACAATCAATTAAGTCTTCCATCAATTTAGTCTTCTAATCTATGCAATCAGTTGACTCATCCATGCAATTAGTTAACTCACTAGTCCATTATGTTAACTCGCCAGTCCATTCAAGTCATCTCTCCAATCTATTTGCTAACAATTCAATCAATTCTGTTAAGATAAGCAATCAACTCAGTTGAACTCTCACTCACTCTGAGTTCAACTCCTCAATCACAGTCAATCAGCTCTTCAATCATGGATTCTTGGTTGAAACCCCTAAAATCTTATAAATAGAGAGCCAAACCTTTGATTTTGGTAACCACAATTACTTTGAATTCTTATGCTGGCATGATCTTGAGCTTGACCACTAATTTTATTGTAGGGAATACAACAGGATGACATGTGATATTAGGTTGGAGACATGATAGATGGTGGAGCATGGTCTCTACACATGGCGTTGAATTGCCAATTTTTCACCATGGTTCTTGTCCAAGGCACCACCGAAGTGGTTTTCACCATAGGACAAATTTATTTGTGTTGTATTTCTATTTTTGTGTTACCAAAGATGTCTGATTGCCAAATTTTTACTTTGGTAACCTTCTTTTTTTTTGGACTACTCCAAGAGCTATGCATAGAACTTGTGCAGATGCAAGCTTTTGATGGATTCTGGTAGAGGCTCTCCCTCTAATGTAGATATCTGATATTCTCCATACCCATATAATGTAGTGATGATGTAGGAACCCAACTAGTTTGCTTCAAACTTTCCTAGTTTTTTCGTTCAGCTTGGTTTTTTTAATTTTCCATTAGAACCAAGTCACCCACTTCAAAAGACTGTGGTATGACCTTGTTGAAACTTCTCCTAATACGGTGCTGATACACTTTCAAGTGTGTTAGTGCATTTTGTCTTTTTTCATCTAGCAACTCTAGCTCTTGTAGTCATGATACTCGGTATTCCTCATATGAAATTATGTGTTGAAGGGATACTCACAGTGAAGGGAGCTCAACCTCTATTGGAAAGATAGCTTCGGTATCATACACTAGTGAATATGGAGTGGCTCCTATGGGGGTACAAAAACTAGTGCGGTGTGCCCATAAGGCAGGGTTGAGTTGGAGGTTTCAATCCTGACCAACATCATTGACCATCTTTTCAAGATTTTTATGATTATTTTATTTGTAGCCTCAGCCTAGTTGTTACGTTAGGGGAAGTAGCGTGAAGAATAGCTATGATGGATGTAGAATTTGGCACAAAGCTCTTTCATTTGTTTATTCTTAAAAGGGGAACCATGATCGGTGATAATGGTTTTTCAAACTCAGTATCGATTTATGATATAATTTAAGAGGAACTTAGAAATTTATTTTCCGGTAGTATAGGTCATTGGGATTGCTTTGACCCACTTCATAAAATATTCAATGGTTGTGATTATGTACTTATGACCGTCAGAGGATAATGGGTGGATCTTGCCAATGAGGTCAAACCCCCACTGCAAGAAAGGCCATGGTGAAGTAAGTGGTTGCAACTCCTGAGTTGGTGCATGAATGAGGTTCTCATGAATCTGACACTTTTTACATTTCTTAACAAATGAGCAAGCATCTTTTTCCATAGTGAGCCAATAATACAAAATTCTGAGAAGTTTCTTTGCTAAGGTCAAGCCACTAGAGTGGGCACCACAAATGCCCTCATGTACTTCTAATATTACTAATTGTGATTCTTTTGAGTTGAGACATCATAAGAGTGTACCATCCAGACTTTGTTTATAGAGTGTATTGGCAATGATGGTGTAATGGGAGGCTTGCCTTATTAAGGACTTCTTTTGGTTACAAGATAATTCTAGAGGGATATTTTGGCTAATGAGATAGTCATAAATGTCTTGGTACCAAGGGGAATTAGGACCAACAGTTTCACACACAACTTCAGACTTTGGGACCTCGAATGCAAGGACCATAAGTTGTTCTACCATAAACTCACATTGTGTCACCTCAGGTGACATGTCCAGCATAGAGCCTACAGTAGCCATAGCATATGATGCCTTTTTTCTTATCCTAGGGATTTGTTTGAGTGTTATCTGCTCAAAGTGTACCTTGAGGTCTTTTGCCATAGCCTTGTACGAAATCAATTTATCATCTTTGGTGTCGTAGTTATCATTGATCTTACTGATAATTAGTTGAGAATTTCCATAGACCTGAAGTTTTTGAATATCCCACTGGATAACTATTTTTAGCCCAATGAGAAATGCTTCATATTCTGCTATATTGTTGGTGCAATCAAACCATATCCTGTAAGATCTAGGAATAGAATCTCCTTGAGGAGTTATGAAAACTATGTCAGCTCCTGATCCTTTTTGTGTATGGGGGCCATCAAAATACAACTTCCACTGTTTTGTCACTTCTATAGTAAATATCCCTTCATCAAGGAATTCTATCAACATCGGATGAGCATACGGTAGAGTGCATCTACCAATTGGTCTTCAATTCCTTGGCCTTTGATTGCTTTTATATCAACATAGTCTATGTCAAACTCACTTAGTATCATGACCCATTTGGAAAGGTGCCCTGTCAAAGTTTCTTTGTTGACTATATATTTTAATGGGTCAATCTTGGCAATGAGGATTGTCTTGTGGCTCAACATATAATTTCTAAGTTTTTGTGAGGCAAAAACTACAACCAAATGTGCTCTTTCAATAATAGTGTAATTCAATTCATAAGCCACAAGTGTATGACTGATATAGTATATGGCCCTTTCTTTTCCTTTTGAGTCATTTTGTGCCAGTAATGCCCTGAGTGAGTGTTATGTTGCTGATATATACAATACTAAGGGTTGATTTGGAATTGGTGCTACTAAGAGTGGTGTTGATAGTAGGTAATTTTTTAGTATTTGGAAGGCCTCTTGACAATTCTCGGTCCATTCAAATTTTATGTCTTTATGCAATAGGTGCTAGAATGGGTGGCATTTGTCTGCTAGTTGTGATATAAACCTTCTTACTGATTGTAACCCACCCTTTAAGCTTCTCAAGTTCTTCATATTTGTTGGGGGAGGCATTGCAATTATAGCTTGAACCTTTTTAGGTTCAATCTCTATTCCACTATGGGAGATAATAAATCCCAACAAATTTCCTGATGTGACTCCAAAGACACATTTCTTTAGGTTTAGCCAGACTTTATACTCTTCAATTCTATCAAATATTGAAGCTAATATTGATAAGTGTAAATTTCTCTCTAGGGACTTTGCTAATATATCATCAACATAATCTTCCATGGTGATGTGCATCATGTCATGAAAGATAGTCATCATTGCCCTCTGATATGTAGCTCCAACATTTTTTATCCCAAATGGTATGACACACCAATAATAGGTGGCCCAAGCACAAGTGAAAGTCATTTTGTGTTGATCTTCAGGTGCAATTTTAATTTGGTTGTATCCAGAGAAACCATCCATTAGTGATAGAATCTTATATCTAGAAGTGATATCTACTATCATGTCAATATTTGGTAAGGTAAAGTCATCCTTTGAACATGCCAAATTCAAGTCTCAGAATTCAGTGCAGATTCTAATGGTGTCACTTGATTTTTCCACTAGTACTAGATTTGAGATCCAATCGGCATAGTCTATTCTTTAGTTCTACTTTGACTAATAATGCAATCTTGGGATGCATCTTGTAGAGTTTTTGTTTGTATGGCTTTGCCCCCGGCTTTAGTGAAAAATGGTGAAGTACTAACTCGGGATCTAATCTAGGCATGTCTGAATATGACCATGCAAAGTTGGTCTTTGAAGAAATAGATGAATTTCTTTTTTTCTTCTTCTATTAATGACTCTGCCAAGTGTATCAATCTTTGTGTTTTTGTAGTGCCAATATTTATTGTCTGATTTTTCTCTGCTAGAAGAGGTGATCACTCTTTATTAATGGGAAGTATATCAATCTCTCCATCCTTGGGTGCCTTAGAGAGGTTTTCACCCTCAGATACATCTTTTTTCTTTACTATTTTACGACAAGTGAATGCCTTTTGGTTTTCACCCAAGAGCCTTATGTTCTCTTTTTCAATTTGTTGACTAGAGGATTGATATAACTCCCCAAAGTATGTTGTTCTATCTATTTTAATTATGAAACCTACCTTGTGGTCCCCCATAGGTATTCTTTTTCTTAACCCAAAGAATTCAGCAATAGCTCCATCATTCTCAAAGACGTCTATGGTTGGTGGATTTTTTTGTTCCCAATCTATAAGGTTAGGGTAAACCAAGGCTATGTTATCCTTGGTTAGGAAGGAAGAGATGGGAAGTTTTGTTATGGTATTGATAAATGAATCATTTATTGATTCATGGGTTTTAGATGAGGATGAGGAAGAAGGCTCTGATCTATTCCAAAATTGTGAAATCCATGCTTTTTTATCTGTAGGTTTATCGTATAAGGATAGTTGAGAGATGGATTTTTCAAGATGAAGGGTATCTGTAGTACATGGGGAATCCCACTCATAATCATTAGAGTCTATGTCTAAATGGGACTCCTCAAATGTCTCAACTTCATTGTAAACACAAGCATTAATATCACTAGGTATCGAGATATTTGAGATGCCCCCAACAAGTGGTCTATAACCTAAACCTTGATGCCTTGGGTTTTGAGTAGGAGCTATTGGCTCCACTATTCCTTGCTCTTTCTTTCCTAGGCTTGAATGTCCATTGTATCCTTGCTTTTGGATTATAGTATATCCCCTTCCATATTAATGTACATGGATTATGTACTCTGGAGGTTCTTCATCTATATATAACTAGGAGGATATATTGTCTTCAATGATCTCTTCATGTATATCTCCCCATCTTACAAAAATCATGGGTGGATAGACAATTGTTAGTTTTTGCTTCCTCTCTAGAAGTTTCCTTGGTTTTCCATGTGACCTGGGTGAGATAGGTAACTTGCCTACACAAAAGAAGTCTACATAGGTGTGTTATCCACATCCATTTTCTTGTACTTGTATTTTAGTTATGATAAGGGTTCTTCTATTGATTTTTCTAGACTTGTAGGGTCTATTCTATGAGAAGAAGAGACAGTCGACACCTCTTGATTGTTGGGTACCTGATTTGAAATAGCTCCTCTAAGATTGGTGCAATATAGAAAAGGGTCTCTGTCACCAGGCATGGTGATTTCAATTCCATTATGAGGGAATTTCAAATAGTGATGACATGTAGATGGTACTTCCTACATGGAATGGATCCATGGTCTCCCTAGGAGCATGTTATAACCTAGCTCTAGATCTAGCACTTGGAATACAGTGTCTTGTGTTGCTAGACCCAATCTGATTGGGAGACTTATGATGCCCTGGGAAGGATGTAATTCATCATAATAGGCTCTTATTATGATCTTCTTGGTGATATCTACACAACTCTTAGAATAGCCCAATGCTTGTATCAATTTTAGGGTACATATATTCAGACCTTCTCTTCCATCTATCAAGACTCGTCTAATTTTGTGAAGGTGGATGAAAACTTCTAGGTGTAAAGGATCATTGTGAGATGGTTTATGTGCTAGAAGATATGGTTTGTGTGCTGGAAGATCTTTTTCAGTGAAGACCACATGATGTGGAGTGGATAGATACCCTACCATGGCTTGAAACTCATCAATTTCTAGATCTTTTGGGATATTTGACTGTTGTAGGCTTGTGTCTAAGACTGCTTTATGGTCAGGCAAGATACAAAGTAGTTCATAGATAGAGATTTGTGCTGGAGTCTTTTTTAGATGATCTAGAAGATTGTACTGACATGATGGTGGAATAGATGACTTACTAGGTATAACAACTTTCTGTGTGGCTTCTTATACTATTATTTTGGTACGACATGTGGTAACAACACAACTTGTTTATGGACCTTGGATGGTGATGGTTTTTATGGTTAAATTTGGATCTGGCTTAGTGTAAGTAAGGTTTTCTTGGTTGTTTGTTCCTAAGCTAGAGGCCTTACCTTTGTCATGATTCATCAATGGGGTTTGGAAAACCTTATGGTCTTGGTTGGTGGTTCCAGATTTTATGACCACTTTGATCTCACCACGGTCGATAAAATCTTGGACAATGTGTGTTAGTTGCATATAACCACACTAATGCATTTGGGGGCATTTTGCGATGGCTATGTGTCGCAATTGCGACGGATATGTGTCGCAATAGCAACACCCATAGATGTTGCTATTTTTTAGTCACAAATTGCGACGTCTATGAGTAGCCGTCGCAATTGTGGCACCCTCACATCGCAATGTCGCTAAGATTTGTTAGCGGCATGGGCGTCGCCCCCCCATCGCATGGCTTCGGAGGGCCGTCGCAATTGCGACGGGCCTCCCAAGCAATTGCGACGGGCACCTGCATCGCATTACAACGGGCTCCCGTTGTAATTGCGACGCCCGTGGGTGGATACAAAAAAATAAATTATTTAATACATTGCTAATGAACCACATTAATGCTTTTTTCTTTCAACAAATGAGGACAGCCACTGTAAAGACAACATGATAATGTACACTCACTGTAAGGATAGTCACAAATGAGGACATCTCACAGTGACTGTCCCTTGTGTAATTGCCACTTGAATGTATTGCTATTCAGCCACATTAATGCTTTTATTCTTCAACAAATGAGGATAGTCACTCTAAAGACAACATGATAATGTACACTCACAGTGAGTGTACATTATCATGTTGTCTTTACAGTGACTATCCTCATTTGTTGAAGAAGAAAAGCATTAATGTGGCTGAATAGGAGTACATTCAAGTGGCAATTACACTAGGGACAGTCACTTTGAGATGTCCTCATTTGTGACTGTCCTTACAGTGAGTGTACATTATCATGTTGTCTTTACAGTGAGTGTACATTATCATGTTGTCTTTACAGTGTCAATATATGCATTATTACTTAAACTGAAGAGTACTCTAAATAATATGTCATTGTGGAGTTCTGATTGCTTCCAATTTGATATACGCTTGTTCTACTTATGTATCCAGCATCATGTAAGAAAATTTGATGCTTTTAAAATAGATTCATTTAGCCATGAAATGCATGTGCATGTTACATACAAGATTCCAAGGCCCAAAACTAATTACTCATTGTAATTCATGTACAGAATGATAATCAACCACAACGAGGCATGCGTAGGCACTGCTTAGATTTTGAGGCATCAGAAGCTCGTAGAAGAAACTTGACCAATGGCTCATGGAATGCAACAAACTTATTGCCTAAAACAGGAGCATTGGTAACCATAGATGATGGTTCTGAAAAGAACACTTCACCATCAATGTCACGTGAGGGAACTGCAATTTCTGATGGCAAGCAACTTGTAGTATATAAGAGAGATGTAGGTACAGATGCTGGGAGAAGTTCCCAATCTTTATCTGTTGGACAGTTTTCATCTACAAAATAGATTATAAAAACATGAAAATATATCAGAGATGTTTGATATTGATACAAAACAACACAGATTCATTTCTTCGTACACCTGTATATCATAAAAATCCTTGCACACTTTGAAAATTTGTATTGCCTTTTACTTACTCAAAAGTAATTTACATAAAGCAATCATTTGATTAACATGGATCCTAATATTCACAAGTACATGGTCATGTGCTCCATCGTAGCATCTTATAGATTTAGATCTGTTCTCTGAAAAATTTCAATGTTTTGTTTACAATCCACAAAAGAAATATTTTCCCTCGTCTACTTAATCCTAAACAAAAGGCCATATAGCAATATAGATAGAACTATATAATAGAAACCATAAACAATGGTAACCTTAGCAGCAACAAGAAATTGTTGCAAAAACTTTACCTTATCATACCCAGATTGTTGCTTTGCCTGGAGGAGGGAAATTTGATCAGTAAAATTGACACAGAGTATGCTGTCTCCATTGTCATGCTGAATAACAAAACACCAACTTTAATGGGCATGTACTGTCCCTTGTGTAGTTGCCACTTGAATGCATTGCTATTGAACCACATTAATGCTTTTTTCCTTCAACAAATGAGGACAGTCACTGTAAAGACAACATGATAATGTACACTCACTGTAAGGATAGTCACAAATGAGGAAATCTCAGAGTGATTATCCCTTGTGTAATTGCCGTTTGAATACATTGCTATTGAACCACATTAATGCTTTTTTCCTTCAACAAATGAGGACAGTCACTGTAAAGACAACATGATAATGTACACTCACTGTAAGGATAGTCACAAATGAGGAAATCTCAGAGTGACTATCCCTTGTGTAATTGCCGCTTGAATACATTGCTAATGAACCACATTAATGCTTTTTTCCTTCAACAAATGAGGACAGTCACTATAAAGACAACATGATAATGTACACTCACTGTAAGGATAGTCACAAATGAGGACATCTCACAGTGACTGTCCCTTGTGTAATTGCCACTTGAATGTATTGCTATTTAGCCACATTAATGCTTTTCTTCTTCAACAAATGAGGATAGTCACTCTAAAGACAACATGATAATGTACACGAGCTGTAAGTGTACATTATCATGTTGTCTTTACAGTGACTGTCCTCCTTCAAGTGGAAATTACACAAGGGACAGTCACTGTAAAGGCAACATGATAATGTAGAGAAACGTTGTCATTTGTATTTTCAACAGTGCCGAGAGAGATTCCCTCCGTGAAATCACAGCTACAATTTCTGAGTACGTTGGGTTTATTTTTCTTTTGTCATTATTATGTAATCTGGTATTCAGCTGTTACAGAGCTAAAATACCCAGAAATGAGGACATATCTGTGTTGAATTTATTGTTAGCGGCTTTGGTTATTTAGAAGTTTAATTTTATTTGTTCATCTTTCAAGCACAAACATTTTGTGGACCGTAACATCTTCATTGTTTCAGGTATGCAATGAAACAGCCCTAACTTGCAACTACCTTCACAGTACTTGTGTACATTATCATGTTGTCTTTACAGTGACTGTCCTCATTCAAGTGGCAATTACACAAGGGACAGTCACTGTGAGATGTCCTCATTTGTGACAAGGACAGTCACACATGAGGACATCTCACAGTGACTGTCCCTTGTGTAATTGCCACTTGAATGTATTGCTATTCAACCACATTTATGGGCCCGTTTGGACCACAGCACAGAATAGCATCTACAGAGAAGAATATCCCAGGTGTAACAAGTTGTAAGAATATACCAACAATTCTAAGAAGTTCCCTAGCACATAGTAGCATCTACAGAGAAGAATATACAACATGAGGACAGCCACTGTAAAGACAACATGATAATGTACACTCATTGTATGTGTACATTATCATGTTGTCTTTACAGTGACTGTCCTCATTCAAGTGGAAATTACACAAGGGACAGTCACTGTGAGATGTCCTCATTTGTGACAAGGACAGTCACACATGAGGACATCTCACAGTGACTGTCCCTTGTGTAATTGCCACTTGAATGTATTGCTATTCAACCACATTTATGGGCCCGTTTGGACCGCGGCACATAGTAGCATCTACAGAGAAGAATATCCCAGGTGTAACAAGTTGTAAGAATATACCAACAGTTCTAAGAAGTTCCCTAGCACATAGTAGCATCTACAGAGAAGAATATGGGTCAACGAGGTTGACTTCAAAGCCATGCAATCTAATGGTAATAGTAATATCATAATTTGACATACTATCAGAAATACTTCCTAAATAGACTATTCAATCTTATAAGAGATGGATTCATGAGAACTATTATTTATGAAATATGAGTCAATGACTTTAATTAAAAAAATTACACAATCTAATTCTTGTAAAAATATCAAAATTTGACACATTGAAAATACCTTCCAAAAGTATCGTTAATTGATTAATATGAATCACTACTCATGAAATATAATTTTATAAACCTAATCTAAAAACTACACAATAAAAATCTTAATAGCAATATTGTAAGAAACTATTCCCAAAAGCAAGCCTAACAAAATTTGATGAAAATAATTTTTGTTTCACTCAACTTTGACATTCACAACTTCCTCTTTTATTATAATAAGAAAAAAAATGTCTTTTTAGATATACCTCATGAACCATACTCGAATAATCTATCATTTTTCTTCTCAAAAACATATTTGCAGAGCCTGCTTCTTTTACTTGTTTGTACTTTTATCTCTCTGATGGAAAGGGTTCCTTCAGGACACATTTTTCCAAGTTCACTGCTTGAGATATTTGAGGAGGGTTCCCCTGCTTGAGTATCCATCCAACCCATATTCGAGTAGTTCTACAATTGCACAGTCTAAATTAATAATACTGACAATTGAATGACGAATGATGATACATAGAATTGATATAAACTAATCCTAAAAACACTAAAACATTATTAATATATTTATATTTCATAAATAAAATTGATATAAAAGATCTGGAAAGATACATTAAAAAATAGAAAAACAGTAATTTATAATAGAAGGAAACTTAAATTGCTATTTAAAAAAAAACAAGAGTCTTAAATCTTATCATTTTGTTTCATTATCATCCATAAGTACACACCTCTAGCATAATAATTATATTTTACCACCCATAAAATGAAAAAAAGATTTTCACAAGAGAAATTGAAGCTAGATTATAAAAATGAACCATCTTATTGGAAACTGGAACTGTTATCATACCCAAAAGGACTACAAAATTTTACCTTATCATACCCAGATTGTTGCTTTGCCTGGCGGAGGGAAATTTGATCAGTAAAATTGACACAGAGTATGTTGTCTCCATTGTCATGCTGGATAACAAAACACCAACTTTAATGGGCATGTACTGTCCCTTGTGTAATTGCCACTTGAATGCATTGCTATTTGATGCAGGGGCATCCCTAATGCAAGCCAAAGACACCATGATTGAAGGAAGTTGCCATGAAGCCAAGGAGTCAAATCCTATCAATTGGAACATAAGATTTTCACCTTGGAGCTTTGAAGGATTGACTGGTGAAAGGTCCTTTTGATTGACAAATCAGAGTCTTTTTGAATGACAAATCAGAGTCTTTTTGAATGACAATAAATTAGAATAGGAGTTTTAGATGTTTTCTTGGTTTGTAATAAATATTAAGGATTGATTTTATCTCCTTATAAACATCCACTTGTTGGACACAAGACCCCTTGGTGACTTATAAACCTTGGGCATCTTTTGAGTCCTTGGATGAAATGAGCATAGTAAGTGTTTATTAGGTGTCTTTTAGATGTTGTTAAGAAGTTTTAAGGTCCAAAATAACTTTAATAAGGTTCCTAAAGTTTCACAACACATTTTTAACCTTCTCGGCAAAGTTGTTTGCAAAGTTGTAATGCAACTTTAAAAGTTGCTTAGCAAAGTTGACATTTGTTGGATAAACTGTTCTAACCACCTAGATGGTTGAACCAACGTTTGGAGAGCCTATTTTAGGCTTCAAATGGTCAAAGACAGATAGAGAACCAGTATTGTAATCATTTTGCTTTCATAAAAAATAAAAATAACCCTGTTTTAGTGCATTTCTGGTGAAAAATGAACTTTGTACGACTGTACAGATGGTTGAGTCATTTTGGTGTCTTGAAGTGGGTTGGGACATAAATCCAAGTTTCTTGCTGACTACTCTGCATCACTATTGAACCACATTAATGCTTTTTTCCTTCAACAAATGAGGACAGTCACTGTAAAGACAACATGATAATGTACACTCACTGTAAGGATAGTCACAAATGAGGAAATCTCAGAGTGATTATCCCTTGTGTAATTGCCGCTTGAATACATTGCTATTGAACCACATTAATGCTTTTTTCCTTCAAGTGGCAATTACACAAGGGACAGTCACTGTGAGATGTCCTCACAAGGACAGTCACACATGAGGACATCTCACAGTGACTGTCCCTTGTGTAATTGCCACTTGAATGTATTGCTATTCAACCACATTTATGGGCCTGTTTGGACCACGACACACAATAGCATCTACAGAGAAGAATATCCCAGGTGTAACAAGTTGTAAGAATATACCAACAATTCTAAGAAGTTCCCTAGCACATAGTAGCATCTACAGAGAAGAATATACAACATGAGGGCAGCCACTGTAAAGACAACATGATAATGTACACTCATTGTATGTGTACATTATCATGTTGTCTTTACAGTGACTGTCCTCATTCAAGTGGCAATTACAGAAGGGACAGTCATTGTGAGATGTCCTCATTTGTGACAAGGATAGTCACACATGAGGACATCTCACAGTGATCGATTGTCCCTTGTGTAATTGCCACTTGAATGTATTGCTATTGAACCACATTAATGCTTTTCTTCTTCAACAAATGAGGACAGTCACTCTAAAGACAACATGATAATGTACACTCACTGTAAGGACAGTCACAAATGAGGACATCTCACAGTGATGTCCCTTGTGTGATTGCCACTTGAATGTATTGCTATTCAGCCACATTAATGCTTTTCTTCTTCAACAAATGAGGATAGTCACTCTAAAGACAACATGATAATGTACACTCACTGTAAGTGTACATTATCATGTTGTCTTTACAGTGACTGTCCTCCTTCAAGTGGCAATTACACAAGGGATTTGTGTTTTCATTTGTGTTTTCAACAGCGCCGTAACCGTCCGCGAAATCACATCGGGATATAAGGGCAAAACAAACAAGAACATTGTCATTTGTATTTTCAACAGCGCTGAGAGAGATAAACAAACTTAAAACTCAGACTTAAGAAAGATGAAGGCAATGCTTCAAAAGGCCGATGCCCTAAACACGGGAAAACATAATACCACCATTAAACGATGCCTTAGTCACCGTATCAATGCTGCCAGCTCCGTACCAGTATGCTGACTGCTCACTTTCATCCTGTGATAAAGGTAACTTCATTAATCATACTTGAAATGGCAGCATACGAACTAAAGCTGATGAACATTTATAAACTAAAAGTTTAAAACTACAGATTACAAATGTAGTAGTTTCATACGAAAAGAACTTGATGTCTGAAATTTACCATTAGAAGTATCCAAAGGAATACCACAGTACTGTTGAACTTGGAGAATCGGAGATGATCTACACAGCAAGGTTCAACAGCTGTAAGGACTGTTACACCATCTTTAGCATTTGAATACATTTTCTCCTTGGCTTCTGGTGGATCCTCAAAGACCCCCAATGATGTTTTCCCTACAATTATCAATTGTTTGTCAGTATGAGATATTAATAAATAAACATTAATCACAATATTAGGCAAACAATGTTCTTGATGTCTGAATCTAAATCACAGAAAGCTCTAATAAAGCAGTTCTCAGTTTCACATTAAACTAAGTTTCAATTTCAAATGGTTATAATAATTTTTGCAAGTTATAAGTAGCTGGTTACAGTATATGACATAAAAAGAAAAAAAATCATTTCTATTCTTTTCTTCTTTTTCTCTTTCAACGAAGCTTTTGCACCACACAAATGCATACCAAGAATTTCTTAGGAGGTTTCAAGACCATTGCATACCAAACTTCTTCTCTGTAGATGCTATTGTGTGTCGTGGTCCAAACGGGCCCATAAATGTGGTTGAATAACAATACATTCAAGTGGAAATTACATAAGGGACAGTGACTGTGAGATGTCCTCATGTGTGACTGTCCTTGTCACAAATGAGGACATCTCACAGTGACTGTCCCTTGTGTAATTGCCACTTGAATGAGGATAGTCACTGTAAAGACAACATGATAATGTACACATACAATGAGTGTACA
The DNA here is from genome assembly GCA_027943335.1 of Chamaecyparis obtusa. Taxonomy (NCBI): domain Eukaryota; kingdom Viridiplantae; phylum Streptophyta; class Pinopsida; order Cupressales; family Cupressaceae; genus Chamaecyparis; species Chamaecyparis obtusa. The sequence goes on along the minus strand of BSBK01008409.1, from coordinate 125,153 downwards.
TTATCATGTTGTCTTTACAGTGACTGCCCTCATTCGAGGAAGAAACTTCTGACAAATACCTATTTGCTGGTACCTGCAAATGGGAGAGATCTTAGAAGACATCAATCTTACTATTGATAAGTGTATTAAATAGACTTTCTATAAGGTGTATTGACTTATACTTGTCGATCCATGAGACTGTGCGGGATGCTCTTGAAAGGGGTTAAATTTCCTGCAAATGTAATTCAATTATCATGAGTATAATCACATCATAATCATAATCACATCCATCATAAGCATCACATAAAAATTAAAAACATTAAAACGTACACATTATAACACTTAAATCAGGCTCACATTACACATTATAACACATTATAACACGTACACATTATAACACATTAGCAGTATTCTATTTGTAGTTGAAACTTGTAGCTTTTAAATAGATAATGAATAAACTATGTAACCATTTAAGACAAATATATTTCTATCAAGAAATGAATATTAAATACATTAAGGATTGATGGCATACCTTTAAATTTCATCATCATCATCCTCATCATCATCATCATCATCATCATCATCCTCGTCATCATCGTCATCATCATCGTCGTCGTCGTCATCATTATCGTCATCATCAACATCATCATCATCAACATCAACATCATCTTCATCATCATCATCAGTAGCAGCATCATCGTCATCATCTTCTTCTTCTTCTTCATGAAAATTTGTCTTAGGAACATCATCCAATAATTGTCGATCATGATCATCATCTACATCATCTTCTACTTCTTCCGTATCTTCTTCTTCCATCGCATTATACTTTATCGGCCTTCCTCTCGGTTCATGTCTAACAACAAATGACCAACCCGGTTTATGTGAAACCTCTGAGTAAAATACCTGCTCACATTGGCTTGGAAGAACATAGGGCTCATCCCCAACTGGCTCAAACGACCTTGTATTAACCATTGTAAATCCATTATCATGTTCAATAACAGTTCTATTAGGATCATTTGGATTAAGTCGTAGCCTGTACCATTTGACAATGAAGAGTACTAATTTGAAGGAACTAAAGTCGCACTCAAGTATATCATCCAAAATGCCATAGTATTGATTTTTAGACTCTTGAGGATCTAAGTCATTTCTAGATGAAATATTAGTCACTTGAAAGACTGCAGTTATTCCAGAATCACAAGTTTTCTTCGTGTCATCCAACACTTTGACGCGAAATTTTTGACCATTACAGAACATACCCTTGTGGTGTTTAACCTGCAATAATATGTGAAACATTTCAAAATTATTATATCGTGAGTTGATAAACATACGGGTGATTAATAATTTTGTACGTACCTGGAAATCTCTTAAACCATATGCTAAATCTATTTCCCTTTGCGTAACATTAGAATCTCCATTACGATGAGCTTCTTTAACCAATGAAGATACACCTTCCCATGTTAATGTGTGACCAGAATGTTGACATCGTTCAATCCATACCATCATCCAATTAAGATTGTTTGCAATATACAAATGTAGTGCATCCCACTCTCGAGCAACTGTACAAAAAAAAAATAGACGACTTACAACCGATTTATTTTGAAGATTAAGAAATAATTTATTACAATAACATCTTATAATTTATTACCTGTCACTTTTCTCAATCTACCTTTCCCCATCAAGTACTCCCCTTTGAATTTTTTAAAAGGGTCGAGATCCCAAATGCGATCTACATGGATATTTGAAGCAAACTTAGGTAGATATTCAGTAATGTACACCATAGTCTGGTATACCATGTATCCCTCTACCATAGAACCCTCAGGATGTGCTCTTTGTCGAACCAAAGCCTTCAAAGATTTCAAGTGCCTCTCAACCATCCACATTGACCTAGTGTGTGCAGGTCCACACAATTCAATCTCCTCAACTTGGTGTATGAGGTAGTGTTCTTGTGCATTAAAAAAAGTTGGAGGTAGACACTTTTGCATTTCACACAGTAAATGAGGAATTCTTCTCTTCCAATAGTTTATATCTTCTTTATGGATTTCTTTAGATGACAACCACCTACATTAAGAGATTCAAGTCACAAAAAATATATAAATACGAGACTTTACAAAATAATATACAATAGATTACATAGCAAGAAAAATAAATCGCGAATATAATAAATATATACAACAAATTGAACAGATATTACTGCTTACCTCATGTATTTTCCAAGATTATATATCACTTGTTTGATGTTATTGTTGAAGTGCTCTGGGAGAGATAGAGGTAGCACATACTGTAGTAATTATAAACCAATCATTTCATTATTTTCTAACATAACATAATGAATAGTACACGTAGTTTATGAATATATTGTAAATACAGAAGAACATAACTTACCTTGATGAAAGTATGCCAATCATGCGTTTTGAGCCCTGGCCCAAATTCACTTTTCTTTGATATGAGATTGCTTATGTTCCCAGCAAATCCGGTGGGAAATCAAATTTTTCGTATGACTTCTTTTATGGCATCACTTTGCTGCTCCGTTAATAACCAAGGAAGGGCACTTATATTAATCTGATCTCTATTGCTATTTGAGTGAATGAAATTTTTTAGTGCATGATTGGATTCATGAATGTCATTACAAATTTTGACAATTTTTTCTTTGTCACGCCTTCCATCCAGTATTTTCCACAATGTCTCTGTTATATTCTTTCCAACATGCATAAGATCAAACAAATGCACAATTTGTAGGTCCTCGTAGTAGGGAAACCTACTAAATTGTCTGGGATAGCTTTTTAGTCCCTTTGGAAGGTTTTCAGTAGTGCCTTGACGACCTTCACAATCATCAATTACATAATTAGTAAACAAAAATCACAATAGAAATATATAAATTACAAACATAAACCATTAAGTGGAATGACATTACCTCGACGATTAATTCTATTATATTCCAACTTCCATAGGCGAGGTGTCATTCTTCGTGGCTTTGATGTAGTCTCTTCTTTCCCATTGAAAAGATGTTTTTCCATACTTCGATACTTATGATTCCTGTGGAGGAAGTGTTTGTACTCATCAAACACATGCTTTCCTAAACTTTTTGAATGACGAGATTTCATCTTTGGACCACAAACTGGACATGCAAATTTTCCCTTTGTTTGAAGACCTACAAGATAATGATATAATTGGATTATTAAATATGTTGATTTTTATAATTAGAATTATCATGCGCAACTTGAATTCACTATAACATACCACAAAAATGTGTTAGCCCTGGGGCATCATGTATTGTCCATACAAGTATTGCATGGAATTGAAATTGTCTTTGTCTTATTGGTCTAGACACGTCATACATAGTGACACCGTTCCATAACTCCACCAACTCGTCAATAAGAGGCTCAATATATACATTCATATCTTTAACTTGATATTTACCTACTTGAATGAACAGTAACATTACATAATTATTGTGACCATTTTATTGTAAGATTTGTAAGTACATGTAAATTAATAACTATCAAATGATAAAATACCTGGAACAATCATTGCCAACATAATGTGCTCCCTCTTTATTGACATCCACGGAGGAATGTTATTGTTGATAACAAAAATAGGCCACGCCGAGCAAACAGATCTCATCTCTCCAAATGGATTGACACCATCCGCTGCCAATGAAAGCCTGAGATTACGAGGTTCTTCTTTGAAGTGTTGCCACTTTTCCTCTATGTGCATAAATGCCGAACCATCCGCAGGGATTCGAATAATGTCATCTCAACTTCTATTGCGTGCATGGTAATCTATAAATTGTGCCAAGCTAGTACACCTGAATAATTGTCGCATCCGTGGAATAATGGGGATGTAACGAAGAACCTTGTGAGGCACCTTTTTTGTTATTCGATCTGTTCGATATCTACTCGTATGACATATAGGGCATTGTGTTGCAAATTCATGTTCTTTATAATATATAATATGATCATTGGGACAAGCATGTATTGCTTGATACTCCATTCCAATATCTTTCATAATAGCAGATAATTCTCGATATGAGCGAGGTAGAATATTTGATGGTGGTAACAAAAACTCGCCTATCAATCTACAGCAAAAAATATAAGTTGTTAATATAAACAATATTAGTGGTACATTATTCACCCTTTGTTAACTATAAAGACATATATGACATACCTTAACATACGTGACATTGTTATGTTGGATAAACCATTCATAACCTTCAAGTTCAACAACAACAATACAGCAGAGAGAAGAGTTGTTTGGGAGTCTTTGTATAGGGGCTCGTATGCCTTCTCAAGTAGAGGTACATCGAGGCTATCATCATCATCATGATCAGATCCGCTTGGACTAAATGTGTCATGGATCAATGTATTTATACCATCATCTTCAATTGTGTTTTCTGGCACATGATCGTCATCTTCCATGGGATCATTATCTTCACCTTGGATATTCGCACCCCCATGTTCCTCCATATCATGTACTTCCCTGGGGAGATCAACCTATATAAAATTGATTAACATAAATAAACCATGATCTTCAACTCATCATCAAGTGATTTCATATGTATATAAATTGTTAAAATGATATAATGAACAACTTACCAGTGGATGATAGTCATGCCCCCTTCAATGTGACCATTCTCCCTACAATGTCTCTTAACTGTTTTGATTAGCAGTCTTCTACGGTTTAAGCCCTTACAAATTTTGCAGGGACAATAACATTTTCCATCACCTTTTCTTTTCAGGTTAGACCACAATATAGCGATTGTCTCCCTATTTTGTTCTTCACTTATATTATCTGACATGATCGTTCTTCGCAGGAAGCAAAAATTGGGCTATGAAAACTTCGGTCTACAACTTTCAGTGACTAAGCAAAATTATCAAAAGTACACAAATCTTCTTAGACCTAGTTAAATCCTTTAATATTTTAATAGTCTAGTTAAAATATACATTAGATTAAAAAATATACAATTTTCATGCCTGAGCGCGCGGCTACGACTAGTGCAATGGTCTTCTTGCTTAGCTCTAGAAGCTCTCTAGCAATCAAAACATATAAGCTACAAGGCCTAACAGCAATTTCAAAACATATAAGCTACAAGGCAAGACATATTACATGACATGGCAAAAGGATTAAAATATACATTAGATTAAAATATATACAATTTTCAAACCTGAGCGCGCGGCTATAACTCGTGCAATGGTCTTCTTGCTTAGCTCTAGAAGCTCTCCAGCAATCAAAACATATAAGCTATTAGAATTCATTAACTTTCTGTAATTGGAAAACTCTATTTGATATTAGACCGTAAACTACTACTATTCTCTCCATAAGAACTAAGTACAAAATTCTTTCAAGTTCACATCCATGATTCCCTTTAGATTAAAATATACAGCAAAAATAAGCTAAAATTCTAGTTAAAATATACATTAGATTAAAAAATATACAATTTTCAAACCTGAGAGCGCGGCTATAACTCGTGCAATGGTCTTCTTTCTTAGCTTTAGAAGCTCTCTAGCAATCAAAACATATAAGCTACAAGGCCTAATAGCAATTTCAAAACAAGGGTCATCAAAAGAACCAAAAACAATGTGTGCAAACAATACCTTATGAAGTGGTATAGACAATTAGAAGATGCTACTATGTGCTAGGGAACTTCTTAGAACTGTTGGTATATTCTTACAACTTGTTACACCTGGGATATTCTTCTCTGTAGATGCTACTGTGTGCCGTGGTCCAAACGGGCCCATAAATGTGGTTGAATAGCAATACATTCAAGTGGCAATTACACAAGGGACAGTCACTGTGAGATATCCTCATGTGTGACTGTCCTTGTCACAAATGAGGACATCTCACAGTGACTGTCCCTTGTGTAATTGCCACTTGAATGAGGTCAGTCACTGTAAAGACAACATGATAATGTACACATACAATGAGTGTACATTATCATGTTGTCTTTACAGTGGCTGCCCTCATGTTGTATATTCTTCTCTGTAGATGCTACTACGTGCTAGGGAACTTCTTAGAACTGTTGGTATATTCTTACAACTTGTTACACCTAGGATATTCTTCTCTGTAGATGCTACTGTGTGTCGTGGTCCAAATGGGCCCATAAATGTGGTTGAATAGCAATACATTCAAGTGGCAATTACACAAGGGACAGTCACTGTGAGATGTCCTCATGTGTGACTGTCCTTGTCACAAATGAGGACATCTCACAGTGACTGTCCCTTGTGTAATTGCCACTTGAATGAGGAACAAAGCCGCTAACAATAAATTCAACACAGATATGTCCTCATTTCTGGGTATTTTAGCTCTCTAATAGCTGAATACCAGATTAAATAATAATGACAAAAGAAAAATAAACCCAACGTACTCAGAAATTGTAGCTGTGATTTTGCGGAGGGAATCTCTCTCGGCGCTGTTGAAAACACAAATGACAACCCGCTTGATTTTGCGGAGGGAATCTCTCTCGGTGCTGTTCAAAACACAAATGACAACCCGCTTTTTTTAAAACACAAATGATAACCCGCTTGATTTCGCGGAGGGAATCTCTCTCAGCGCTGTTGAAAACACAAATGACAACGTTCCTCTACATTATCATGTTGTCTTTACAGTGACTGTCCCTTGTGTAATTGCTGTGTGTGTGAAAATTATACCTGATCTGTAGACACAACACTCAGTAAAACATTAGAGGTTAGCTATAATCAAAATCGTGCAAAATTGAAAGCTATCTAACCAAGCGATTTACTGCCTTCTAATAGGTGCGAGATTAATGTTCTCAGATTGTAATCGAGATCAGTGACCTAGACGACACCTAAATGAAGGATTTGAATGCAAAAGATGGATATGAAATTGAATGCAATTAATCTATATTTTTGATATTTTCTATGCAATAAGAATGAAAACTTGATATGAATCTATGCTAATATGAAAAACTTGATATGAAATGAATGCTAAATGATCTAACAATGAAGATTCTAACAATGATATGAAAACTATGAATGCAAAAATAAGATTGATCTCACAAAGATGTCGATTCACAAGAGCTTTAATTCTTCAATTCCAATTCTCCAGCGTGATTGTGCAAAATATGAGATGATTTGTGAAGAGCTGAAGCCTTAATTTATAGAAATCCAGGGCTTGGGAGGTGCATGGATAAAAGCCATAAATCACTCAAATTAACTCATCTTGATTTTTGAGTTATCTGATCATAAAAGATAGTTAATTCTCAAAATCATGCAAAAACAGCTTTTTAACTCAAATTAGAGTTTAGATCAGCTTTTTGAACTCCAAAAGGATGTTGAGTTTCAAAAAGTCAATAACTTGCATTGATTTTCTGATTTGGAGTTTAACTGTTTCTTTTGAATATGCATAATAATTAAGAATTAAATAAATAAATAATGTGATTTATCCTCAACTCAACTGATTTTTGAAAGTAAATAATTAATTTATGGGTTAATTAACTATTTATTCAAACTTTTATTAAAAATTATATTATTAAATAATGACAACATGCTTTAATTAATTAAATAAGAATTTAATCAATTAAAGATAGGAATTTTGATTTATTGTCAAAATTAAATAATACAATTAATAATAGATAGAATTAAATTTAATTACATAATTAAGTGGCAAATATTAAATCTAATTAATTAAATATGAAAATATTCAATTAATCAAACTTTAGGATAAATGTGATTTATTGCCAAATAATTATAAAATTAAAGATAATTAAGATAATTAGGAATATTACTAGGAATATTCCCCGATGCAAAATTTAAGATAATCAATTATGATTTGATGATGTTAGATGTGCCTTAGGTTAGGACTTTGATGTCAATTTTGTTCGATTTGTCGATGTAGGAGGTTAATGAACTTATAGCCCATTTTTGGGGTATTACATTTTGCCCCTCTTTGAATTACTGTGCGAAGCGCAGTGGTTCAAAGATAGTCTGTGTTTGATAGAGATATGAAACTGATGTTTGAGATTGATAATTGATATGAGATAAAAGCTGATTGATATTGAATTGAGATGGAGATAATAGGTCTTGAATGACCAAAGATAATGTTCACTGTAGAAGCAAATGAACCTATGATTGCGAAAAAGTGTCAAAATGCCTGATTCTGAACCTTAGGATTGATAAGAAGTGAGTGACCCGTTCTAGACTCGATTGTCTTAGCAGAACTAGCAGGTATCACATCCGAATCCTTTAGTTGCCGAAGAACCAAGGAAATAACACTATAATCTGATGGTTGCAAAAACTGACACAGATTACAAGATTAAGAGAATACCAGATTGATATGGATCGATGAATCTGATATGCCCCAAGTGATGATAGATTTGCCCCGAGCGATGAGGACTTTTGATGAATCAGTAACTAGACGTGATTGTTTGTCTTGATCACTGATGAAAGATATTGATAGACTTGATCGATAGAATTTGATTTACAGACTTTGAATGATGTGCAATACCATGCCCCCTTCGGGATTAAAATTGAAATCTAACAAGAAAAGTCAACGTTGATAGTTTAGAAGCATGTTAATTGATTTGAGAAGTGGTTAAACACGTCTGAGAACACATTCTACATCATTGGAAGGTCCCAAAAGACCAAGTTTGACTAGGTTTGACCATGAGTTGACCATGGTTGACCAAGTTGAAATTTTGATAGTTTGATGTAAGATAATTAGTTAAGTTGAATACTAGATTTCTGTGATGATTGAAGGTCGAATATGCAAGTAGTTAATAATATGAATGATCTCAGATTTGAATTTTGATCCCGAAAAAGGATTCTACTTGCTATTTCATTGGAGGAACCTTTGTGTGAGATTCAGCTCTTGTTAGACTTGAAGATGCGATTTGAAAAATCATTTAAGCATTGAAGTTCGTTTAATCATTGTGAGATCATGTAAACATGCAAAATGCAATGAGACATGCAAAATGAAATGCAACCTAAGACCTAGGACCTAGTCACTGATCATGTGTCGATTTGTTATCATCATTGAACTTTTAGGTAACCGGATAAATCAATACAATGCCCACTAGCCATGAAACCATAGACATATGAATATCGATTTGTATGCGCAAGAATCAATACAACACCCACTGGACAACAACCATGGATATATGAATATTGACTTTATTTTCAAAATGTTGGATTAAATATAAGCATCAAGGCACAAATGCCAGGATGACCTGAATATCATGTCCATTTTGATATAGCAATTTGTACAAGCATCAAAACATAAACGTCGTGATGACCTGAATACGCCTTGCATTGCAAACACATCAAACAGTCAAGAGATCATTCTAAATCCAATGTGAATTACCCGTAGTGACCCTTTATCGTTCACATCCTTAGGCAAGATTGCGTTCCACAGTAGGAGAAAGAAATTACTCAAAAAGACAATAGTTAGATCAAACTTCCTTGAATTTTTTGGGTATCAATGGTCGAGGTACGCATGGCCATCCAATTCGAGATAGAGGCTCTTACAGTCAGACACCATTTCAATCCAAAATTTCCAAAGCTGTTAGATTTTCACATACAAGCAGAAGACAAAGAAAAGATTATGCCCCCAGTCATCACTCTCTAAATCCTGTAAAGGATATCATTGAAGAGCTCGAAGGGACATAATATGCAAAAATCTCAATGCGAATCAGTAAGCATACAAGGAGATAAAAGCATGAAAAGCACAGATTGTTTTCAGTTGAGTTTTGATGTTTGATTGTTGTTGATGCAAAATCCTTTCTGGAGACGAGACTGACTGACTGACTCAACTTGAAGCTTCAAAGGACTCTGAGTGGATATGACACGTCTAAGATACATGGGAGACCATAGGATATGACATTGATTGCCCCCAAGTGTGAACATTGATAGGATGCAAACGCTTGAGCTGGTTGGTGTACAGGCCGACTTATTGAAAACTGGAAATGCAGGAACAAACCGGGAGATATGTACAAACTAAAGCAAGACTGAAAGCTGGGAAAGACCAAGATTGTGCTGATAGATGGAGCATTTTGGAACAAGTGGTGCCCGTTTGCCGAGTTTTCACCATCTTGGTAGAGATTCTATTTTTGCTACCGAGGTGCCTGTTTCCAGGTTTTCACCAAGGCACCTATTTTTTTTTTATTTTTTTTTTTTCAATTTTTTTGTACTTTTGATATTTTTTGATTTTTTTTGTGAATCATCAAGGTGCCTATTGCTAGGTTTTCACCAAGATGTTCATTTTTTTAGGACTTTTTCTGATTTTTAAGATTTTTTTCAGGACATTTACTAAGCACTGAATGCCTTAGGCGTAGAATTTCTTCAGATGGAGAACGTTGATTGGTTCTCGGAGCTGTTCTCCTTCAGTCGTTGAGAGTTGATAGGCACCAGAGCCAAAAGTAGTAGTGATTACAAAGGGACCCAGCTAGTTGGGTTCGAACTTCCCCTTGCGTTCTCGATGTGATTGATTTTTAGGATTTTCTCTCAACACTAGATCGCCAACCTGAAATTCTCTATGTCTGACTTTCTTGTTGTAGCCTCTAGACATTCTTTTCTGATACACTCTAAGATGATCATACGCTGCTTGTCTGCGCTCATCTAGTAGTTCAAGTTCTTGTAACCTCGACACTCTGTAGTCTTCATCAGTGACAAGTCCATTCATTTTGATTCTGAGTGATGGGATTTCAACCTCAATAGGCAATACCGCTTCAGATCCATAAACTAAAGCGAAAGGTGTAGCCCCTGTAGGCGTTCTGATACTAGTTCTGTATGCCCAGAGAGCTGGATTGATCATCAGATGCCAGTCTCTTCCTGTTTTATTCACTGTTCTGTGCAAGATCTTTAGGAGATTTTTGTTTGAAGCCTCAGCTTGTCCGTTCCCTTGAGGATAGTAGATAGATGACCAATGTTGAGTAATTTTGAACTTGGCACATAAGTCATCTAGGTCCTTGTTTTTGAATTGTCCCCCGTTATCTGTGATTATAGAGTGAGGGATCCCATATCTGCAAATGATGTAATTCAGGATGAACATAGAGATCTGTTTCCCCGTTGCTTGTGTTAGAGGAACTGCTTCTACCCATTTTGTAAAATAATCTGTAGCTGTGATTATATGGGTATGTCCATTAGAAGAGTGCGGATGGATAGCACCTATGAGATCAAATGCCCATTGTTGAAAAGGCCATTGTGTAGTAAAAGGAATCAGATCTCTCCCTAGAGCATGAATCAAGTTGCCATGTACTTGACACTGTTGACAGTTTTTAGCAAATTTAATAGCTTCTTTTTCCATTTCAGGCCAATAATACGCAGCCCTAATAAGTTTTCGAGCTAACGTTAACCCGTTCGAGTGTGACCCACATATACCCTCGTGGACTTCCTCTAATGCATGTTGAGACTCTTCTCATTCTAAACATCTAAGCAATGTACCATCTAGACCTCGTTTGTACAGATCATTACCAATGATGACATATCGGGATGCGGATCGGATAAGGTTTCGTTTCTCAAAACGGTTAAAGGACTCAGGGATGATTTGGTCATGGAGATAGGAGAATAGATTTTTGTAGCGAGATGAGTCATAACCTACAATAGTGCAGATCATGTGGGTTTCAGGGGAGTCATATGCAGGATAGGATAGGGCTTCCACCAGGAACTCGTAGCGTAGTTCATGTTCAGGCTGTTGTAAAAGAGTAGATAATGTTGCCATTGCATCAGCAGCCTTATTCTCCATTCTGGGTATTTGCTCAAATGTGATAGAGATGAAGTATTTCTTTAGATCATCGACCATTCTCTTGTAAGGAATGAGCTTTTCATCTTTGGTTTGGTACACATCATTGACCTGGTGGATGACCAGTTGTGAGTCTCCATGAATGTGCATCTCTGTAACTCTCCACTGTATTGCCATTTTCATACCATTGAGAAGTGCCTCATATTCAGCAATATTGTTTGTGCAAGGAAACTTTAATCTGAATGCTTTGGGTATCGAGTATCCTTGAGGAGTAATGAACAATATGCCTGCGCCGGATCCATTCTGTGTGTAGGAGCCATCAAAGAATAATCGCCATGCTCTAGAAGAGAGGTGCATGATAGAGGAATCGGGAAATTCCATTTGCATGGGTGTATCATCAAACAGTGGTGCTTCAGCTAATTGATCAGCAATGACCTGTCCTTTGATAGCTTTTCTTTCAACATATTCAATGTCAAATTCGCTCAAGAGCATGACCCATTTAGCTAGTCTACCTGTGAGGGCAGCTTTGCTTAGGAGATATTTCAGTGGATCAATTTTAGCTACCAAATGAGTAGTATGAGCTAACATGTAGTGTCTCAATTTCTGTGATGCAAAGATCACAGTGAGACAAGCCTTCTCTATCATTGAGTAGTTCTTCTCATAGGCCACTAAAGTTCGGCTGATATAGTAGATGGCTCTTTCTTTCTTGTTCTCATCATGCTGTGCTAGCAATGCCCCCAGTGATGTATCTGTTGCGGAGACATATAATATTAATGGCTTCCCATGAATAGGAGGCATCAATATAGGTGGATTTGATAGATACTTCTTGATATGTTTAAAGTTGTTCTCGCATTCTTCATTCCATGCAAAGGTCACACCTTTATGTAATGTTTTTGTAAAACGCTGTGAGATGTCCGCTAGCTGTGATATGAATCTTCTGATAGATTGAACTCTGCCTTGCAACGTCCTCATTTGACTGATATTTGTGGGAGGTTGCATCTCTATTATAGCCTTGACCTTAGCTGGATCAACTTCAATGCCTTTCTTGGAGACGATGTATCCTAGGAGCTTTCCAGAAGTGACTCCAAAAGCACACTTTTTAGGATTTAGTCGAAGACTAAATTTTTCCATTCTGTCGAGGATCATGCTCAAGTCTGTTAGATGTTCAGTTCTAATCATGGATTTTGCCAAGGTATCATCTACGTAATCCTCCATTGTTCTATGCATCATATCATGAAAAATAGATGTCATTGCTCTTTGATATGTAGCTCCAGCATTTTTGAGTCCGAATGGCATAACATTCCAACAGAAAGTTCCCCACGCACATGTGAAAGCTGTTTTCTCTTGATCTTCTGGAGCAATTTTGATTTGGTTGTATCCAGAAAAACCATCCATAAGGGAATACATTTCATAGCCCGCAGTCATGTCCACTATCATATCAATGTTAGGCAGTGGAAAATCATCCTTAGGGCATGCTCTGTTCACGTCTCTAAAGTCCGTGCATACTCTGATTGAACCATCTGGTTTGGAAATAGGTACAATGTTGGAAATCCACTCAGCATAGTCTATGACACGGATGAATCCAGCTTTTAGGAGTTTTTCTAGTTCTGCTTTGACTAAGAGTGCAACATGAGGATGCATCTTTCTCAATTTTTGTTTGATTGGTTTTACTCCGGGAGCAATGGATAGATGGTGCATAATGAGATTGGGATCCAATCCTGGCATATCTGAATATTTCCATGCAAAGTTGATCTTTTTCTCTGATAAGAAGGTAGTGAAGTTTTGTTTCTCTTCGTCTGATAGAGATTGTGCTACATGTACCAATTGTGGTTCCTCTGTTGTACCCAAATTGATGGATTGAGTTGGCTCAATCAGAACTGGAGATCTATCTTGTAAATGACTTGGAAGGACATCAAATATCTCATCCTTAGGTGCCTCAGAGAGGTTTTCACCTTTAGATACGTCTTTTCTTTTTACTTTTGTCGGTTCTGAGACTGCCACAAAGTGGTTTTCACCCTCAGAACTCTTTTTCTTTTTCTTTTTACTCTTGTTTTTCTGACTAAGATATTTGATGTCCGAATCGATCATGCTGACACTCGGTTCACTGATGGAAGTACTCATAGGCTCAACTGCATTGAGGTAGCAGGCAAGGGAATAGTCATTTGGGAAGGTATACATACCATGGTTTGGGTTGGTGGAAGTTTGGTCGATAAGATCAGGGCATTGGATAGTCAAAGTGGGAAAGGCTTGGGATATGGTGTTCATGGATGTGGATATGTCATCATTGGTCCTAACCTAACGCTCAAGTTCAAAGGTGATATTACAGCTCAGAATGTTCAATTCATGAATAGGCTCAACATCATCATAGGAGTCCTCTTTAGCCATAGGTGGATCAGACATGTTAAGTTCATTGTTTCGCTCTAGACCTACGTTGGGTTGAGAGACATATTGGTGAATAACATCAATAGATTTCTCTGTTATAAGCTCATCTTCTTCTGGAATGGCACCCCATTCATAATCATTTGACTCATCTTCTGATTCAGAATCTCTAGGAAATCTTAGAAAGTGCGTGAAATCAGGATGAATACCCCAAGAAGGATTACCCTCAGTCTCTGACTTGAATTCATATTCATGGGAATCAGTGTCAGAATAACTACCCCCTGCTTCTCGATCAGTTTGATTGCCTTCGAGATTGGCTGGTTCTTGTGGTACAACCATCTCTTGCACTACAGTAGGTTCTTGTGTTTCTACTACATTAATTCTTCTGATAGGATCATCTGTATCATCAAGAAGATCTTTGATCTCTTTAGGCAATTTTTCATAGGGGATAAGCTCAGAGCTATCTGAATCATCATCAGAGGGTTCTATTTCTTCTTTCTTAAGAAGGGGTTCTCCTGGTGCAATTTGTTCTATGACATGAGAACAACCACCTTTGAGATGATAGGGTTTCTTCTTAAACCCTATGCCACCAGTATCTTTTTTGGCTCGACCAATATGTGAAATGGGGGTCACAAGACCCTTTCCCCTAATTCCTAGAGGTCCTTGACCAGAATATCCCATCTTGGCTATCAATTTGTTTCCTGGACCATATGAATTAGAAGGGACTGTAGGTGCTATAGATTCACTAGGTTGAACAATTTTAGATTCAGAATCCTCTTTATATAGCCATGCCAGCACAGCTTCATCCTCTTCAAATTCTTGTTTAGATACTTTCTCTACCACAAAATGTCTTTTGTATGCTTCCATAGGTTCCTTAGGTTCTGATTTAGACTGCTTCAAGGATTGGCCATATGACTTAGGTGAGATTGGGAGAGATGTCAGAGACAAGACTGGCTCTATAGTGTATTCTCCCATCCCATTTTCTTTGATATTGATCTCTTTAGCAATGTCATCCATCTTAGATGTGGAAGCCACATTTTGTTGCTTGATGGAAGATTCTCTATTATTGGGAACAAGTTTATCGGCACTTTCCTTCAATGTATTGCAAGTTGTACTCAGATCAGCTGGGATAGTAACCTCCACTCCTTCATAGGGAAATTTCAAGCATTGATGGTATGTTGAAGGAATAGCCTGCATTTCATGTATCCAGGGTCTCCCTAGAAGGATATTGTAAGCCAATGGTAGATCGAGCACCTGACATGTGGTATCTTTGATGACTGGACCCACCCGGATGGGCAAGACAATGGTGCCTTTAGAAGCTCTTTCTTGTTCATCATAGGCTTTTATGGTGATCTTCTTTCGAGGATCAATAGCCATCTCTGAGAATCCCAACTGTGTGATTAAGTTGTAAGAACAAATGTTGAGGCCTGCGCCCCATCTATCAACACACGTTTGACTCGACGGTTCTGGATCAAGACTTCTATGTGCAAGGGCTGATTATGTGGGTGACTTAGGGAGTTGTCATCCTCTTCTGAAAAGGAGATATATTGCGGAGATGTTAGATGACCAACCATAGTTTGGAACCTGTCTAGATCTAAATCATCAGGAACATTAGAGCTGAGCAAAGCTTTGTCTAGGATATCTCGGTGAGCTGGAGAGATTCGAAGTAACTCAAACATAGAGATTTTGGCATTGGTATGCTGGAGTTGTTGTACGATGCTGTAAGATGTAGGTCTGGTATCCTTTGGATTGGAAGATTTCGAGGCAACCTTCTGTTTAGAAGCAGATGTGAGATTGAAAGGTATCTTAGGGACATCAAATGAATTTGGTGTTTGTCCTTTCAGATGTGTCTGAGCTTGTGATCTGGTAACTGCATTAGCTGAGGAATGATTTCTATCTCTTCGTACAATCGTGATGACATTACAGCTCTCAGAGAGGCATGGTTCCACCATATTGATGACAACATCGTTTCCAGGGTAGGCATAGTTGACTTTTGCCCCCATGTTAGGCTGAGAAGTGGAAACTCCCTTGCCATGTTGTGGAAAAGGTTCTGTAAATGCTGTGTGATCATTATTGCTGGTAGGATTATCGATTGTGATGTCCCCTTGATCTATCAAGTCTTGAATGGTATGCTTCAAATGGAAGCATCCATTAGTTCTGTGGCCTTTAGTTCGATGGAAAGCACAAAATTCATTATCTTTCCACCAACATGGTTTTGGATCCGGATCAGGTTTTCGGATTGGTGGTAAAGAGATCATGTTATCAACTATCAGGGTCCTCAGAGCAGATTCCAAAGATTCTCCCAGGGGAGTAAACTTTCATTTATTATCCCATAGTTTGAATGGCTTCTTTGGAGATGGTTCAGCAGATTTTTGCTCTGAAGCTTCAATGGCTTTGGTGGCAAGGGTGAGATTGTAGGCCGGTGCCTTTGATGGGGTGTGGATAGTGTCAACAACACCGTTAGAGACGATACCTTTGTTTCTATTCCAGGTCTTGTTTTTATCTTTTGAGCTAGATCCCGATTCAGACTTGTCCTTTTGAAGTGTGATTTCTCCTTTCTTGACAAGTACTTTCTCAATCTTGATTGCATTATCCACCATTTTATCAAAAGATACATGATCTTGCATTTGCAATGGATAGTTGAGCTCTGGAACAAGGTTATTGATAAAGATTTCAAGTTTCTCCATTTCGGGAATTGGTCTAGCATATAAAGAAAACTTCTTTCGCCACCTCTTGAGAAAAGTTAGGAATGATTCCCCTGGATATTGCTTGAGGTTACAGATATCGATCATGGTAATCGGATGTTGAATATTGTAGGAATATTGTTGATAAAACAATTTAATCAATTCCTCAAAAGTTTTGATCGTAGAAGGTAATCTTGAAAACCACTGAATGGATGCTCCTCCCAAGGATCTAGGAAAAAGATGCATTAGATAAGTCGGTTCATGCATGAATTCCATGGATTGTGTACAGAACTCTCTGACATGATCTTGAGGATCAGAGTGCTCGTCATATTTGTCATACTTTGGTATCTCCACTCTTTTTGGGAATGGAGGCATATACAAGTCTTTGTCAAAAGGGAAAGGACAAAGGGCCTCCATGGAGAATTCCTTGGGTTCCTTCTCTTTCTCAATTTTATTCATTTTGACCTGCATAGCGTGCAGCTGGTTCATTATGGCCGTCATCGGAGTTTCTTCCTCATGTGTGATGATATCTTCGACATTGAAGTGAGGAGGAAGTTTAGCTCCTTCTTGGGATAATTGCAAAAAGTATGCCTCTCTATCCATTTTCAAGAAATGCCTCATCATTCTTTTGAATTCATCGTCATTCTGACACCGATGGATTTCAGAGGGTGTAGGGTCTTGGTCGGCATTATGTTGAGAGTGGTGTCCCTGGGATCCTCCTCCTAGAGAACCATGGTTTGTCCCTGCTTGAGACATGGTAGGAGTTTTTGGGCTCCCTGGAATAGATTGAGGAAGAGTTTGTTGATTACCTCTGTGCGTTGATAGAGGAGGTCTGTAACCAATTTTCAATCGAAATTTACCGAGACCGTCGTCTTCGTAGATACCTGACTTGATGAGTTGTTCAAGAGTTGGACCCGGGGTATTGGTCAAAAGTAAGTTTTGAGATGTTTCTTCTGATTTCTTGTGTGAAGAAGCTCTGGTCTCCACCATTAACTTTGAATGAAACAGAAGAAAAGGATGAAGACAACTGAAGAACAATTTGATTTGAGAAAATTGGATGACGCAACCTTGTCAAGATTATGATAGTTTTGAAGATCTGATGAGATGTGGGTGAAGGAAACTGTGCCCTGGATGCATGGGATAGATCGCCCAAAAGATAGCGGACACGAGTTCTCAACACTTAGTTTGTTTTTGAAGATTGATTGATTGAAGATTGATAGTTATGACAAGGTTTTGACACGAGATAAAAAGGACTCAAATTGATCAAACAGAAGACTAGATCGGATTCAAAAGATCAAACTCAGAAAATGGTAGAATGCTCAATAGCTACTGCTCTGTTCCTGACACAATGATATTTTTGACAGATTCTGGAACTAGGCTGGAAACATTGGATATCTTGCAATTTGACAATTTCTGACAACTTTCTCAAATTTTTCCAAACGACACTCTGCAGACTCGTACGACACTGGGTAGTCTATGAAATGATAGTTGCTAAACTCATACGACAGTTGGGTAATACTGAAATGACACTTGACAAAACTCGTACAACTTTTGACTTCTTGAAATGACTTTTGACTCCAGAAAGAACTTTACGTCAATTTTTGCAAAGTTTAAGATTTTCAGTTTTGGATTGTTTGCAAATTGTACTATCCAGATTTTGAAGGTTATACCAGATTTGATCATTTTTAATAGCCAAGTAGATAAATAAGCACGCAGAACAGCAAGCAAGTGATTCCAAGCACGTCTGAAAATAATGAACAAGGGCAAAAGCAACCTTGCGCATGAACAATCAAGTGACCAAATTGTGCTAATCCCTGAGAGTACTAATTGTGTATGTTCTGAAAAGTTTTGCAATAACACACATATACCTGAGAATGAAAAATTGGCCTCTCTAAGGTTTTTAGTAATGGTTTGACTCTGCAACTTTTATGATTCAAAGGGGTGAACTCCAATCCCGGCGCACCAGGGTTTTGACACAGTCCGAGAACTTAATCTTCAAGAGCTGCTAGGGAGATCTGACAACCCAACAATGAACCATACCCGTGGAGATTTCTTCCACAAGGACATTTATATAGCGGTTGTCACTACCATGGCGAAAATGGCTATTACCGCTTGAGGTTCCGTCAATGCAGTTTTCCCTGTGAAGGGATTGTCCGCTACGGTTAACCCTCTCTAAAGATGACTCACAATAGTATACCACAAGGGGACTTGGCTCCAGATTCAAGGTTTTGACACCTCTTCACTTTTAACCCAAACAAAGCAAGCAGATTAATCCGACACGCTAAGACAAAGTTTTGTTCCACCAAGGTCTGTGATATCAACTCCACATGATCTATCAACCTCTCCGGGGAGAGAATGTATCAATCAATAAGAGAAGACGCACTAACCAATTTTGATTCACCAAAGCTTGTGATATCAACCCCACATGATCTATCAACCTCTCCGGAGAGAGAATGTGTCGATCAATAAGAGAAGACTCACTAACTAAGTTGAATGTGAAATGCCCTAAGTATCCTCCCTACCTACAAGGATTCTATCGTCAAGAAGGATTTCGCTAGGAATCCAATCTCTCAAGAATCACAAATAGTGTTCATAGGGCCTAATTACTATGTGAGCACAGATGTATGTTCCGAAAGCAAATCTACCAAAAGCATCCAAAAAGTAGAAAGAGGAACACTTAACGTTTAAAGAGAATATGAGATGAGTCCACAAGGTGGAACACTTAACACCTCACACAAGCTAAAAATGAGTCCACAACTTAGAAAACAAGGGAGTTCCTAAAAGCACAAAAGGGTTGCCAAGTGGAACATTTAACGCTTCTGTCCTGTTGACCCCTCCCCTTTATGGCGCTGAGATTGCAACCACGGGGCGGAAATGAGGGCCTGGCGGATTAGCGAGTCCAATAACCCAAGATAGCAATCAAGATCAATCACAAGTATTCTAAGACTACTTAATGAATCCTTAAGGGTTCACAACCTAGTATCAATTATGCAAGTGTGTAGAAATAGATCAAAAGCATGAAAAGATGCACACAAGCTTGACACATAAGAGATTTATTTTAAGTCCCAAATCAAAATATTATTAGATGAAGGAGAATACCTGGGATCCTTGCAACGCGCTTAGTAGATTTTACTTGATTTTTAGCAATTTTTGTTGAGCTTTTCCATGCAAGCAAGTGACGAACTCTCCAACAAGCAAATAAGCAAACAAGATATGCAAAATATATTCAACTTATGAAAACCATAGGGTTAGCTCTAAAAATCAATTATTATCAGTAATAATAACCAGCAATCAACCCAAATGACAACTCATATCATTCATTGAACCATGTAAAAAAAATAAGTGCATACCCATCACAAAACTTTATTTTTTTTTTGCTGCATTTGACCTAGTCAACAAGATCTAATTTTTTTGATATGATTTTAGCCACAAAAATAGAAATTCAGAATAGAGACCCCTGCTAAAAAATAGAGAGCTTTCCAAAAATGCAAAAATTTTAGAAAAACCTCTTCATTTGTGCCCTAGAGACCCATTTTATCAATACAGACCATTTTTTGTAAATTTACTATTTGAGCTATGATATCATGTCCAAATTTAAAACACAAAGAATGGACCCCCTGTAGAATTTAAAGAGCTTTCCGAAAATATAAAAATTTTCAAAAAATATACTGATTTACGTCAGATATTAATTTTTTCCGGAATTTCAAGAAAAAATTATTAAAAATTCAAAACATCTCAAAAAATTCTAAATTTTTTACTGTAGCTTCCATGACATGTCACCAACTTGAAAAAAAAATTTCAGATCAAAATTCCAAGCCGTTTGGGAGATAAAATTAAATCTTTGAAACTTTGGGGTTTTAGCTCCCAAAAAAATCAAAACCAGCATGCAAAGGTGGGTTGCCCCATGGTGGGCACCAGAAATGTGTGTGTGAAAATTATACCTGATCTGTAGACACAACACTCAGTAAAACATTAGAGGTTAGCTATAATCAAAATCGTGCAAAATTGAAAGCTATCTAACCAAGCGATTTACTGCCTTCTAATAGGTGCGAGATTAATGTTCTCAGATTGTAATCGAGATCAGTGACCTAGACGACACCTAAATGAAGGATTTGAATGCAAAAGATGGATATGAAATTGAATGCAATTAATCTATATTTTTGATATTTTCTATGCAATAAGAATGAAAACTTGATATGAATCTATGCTAATATGAAAAACTTGATATGAAATGAATGCTAAATGATCTAACAATGAAGATTCTAACAATGATATGAAAACTATGAATGCAAAAATAAGATTGATCTCACAAAGATGTCGATTCACAAGAGCTTTGATTCTTCAATTCCAATTCTCCAGCGTGATTGTGCAAAATATGAGATGATTTGTGAAGAGCTGAAGCCTTAATTTATAGAAATCCAGGGCTTGGGAGGTGCATGGATAAAAGCCATAAATCACTCAAATTAACTCATCTTGATTTTTGAGTTATCTGATCATAAAAGATAGTTAATTCTCAAAATCATGCAAAAACAGCTTTTTAACTCAAATTAGAGTTTAGATCAGCTTTTTGAACTCCAAAAGGATGTTGAGTTTCAAAAAGTCAATAACTTGCATTGATTTTCTGATTTGGAGTTTAACTGTTTCTTTTGAATATGCATAATAATTAAGAATTAAATAAATAAATAATGTGATTTATCCTCAACTCAACTGATTTTTGAAAGTAAATAATTAATTTATGGGTTAATTAACTATTTATTCAAACTTTTATTAAAAATTATATTATTAAATAATGACAACATGCTTTAATTAATTAAATAAGAATTTAATCAATTAAAGATAGGAATTTTGATTTATTGTCAAAATTAAATAATACAATTAATAATAGATAGAATTAAATTTAATTACATAATTAAGTGGCAAATATTAAATCTAATTAATTAAATATGAAAATATTCAATTAATCAAACTTTAGGATAAATGTGATTTATTGCCAAATAATTATAAAATTAAAGATAATTAAGATAATTAGGAATATTACTAGGAATATTCCCCGATGCAAAATTTAAGATAATCAATTATGATTTGATGATGTTAGATGTGCCTTAGGTTAGGACTTTGATGTCGATTTTGTTCGATTTGTCGATGTAGGAGGTTAATGAACTTATAGCCCATTTTTGGGGTATTACAATTGCCACTTGAAGGAGGACAGTCACTGTAAAGACAACATGATAATGTACACTTACAGAATGAGGACAGTCACTCTAAAGACAACATGATAATGTACACTCACTGTAAGGACAGTCACAAATGAGGACATCTCACAGTGACTGTCCCTTGTGTAATTGCCACTTGAATGTATTGCTATTCAGCCACATTAATGCTTTTCTTCTTCAACAAATGAGCATAGTCACTCTAAAGACAACATGATAATGTACACTTACTGTGAGTGTACATTATCATGTTGTCTTTAGAGTGACTATCCTCATTTGTTTGAACTAACACATACATGAGTTAGAAGGATTTCTTTCATCCATTCTAAACCATTTTGAATGAGTTTACTTTGATTTTGCTGTAACATAGAAGGCCTAATATTCATGGGATGACAATAACTAACTTGTATTATGAAGTACTGACATTGCATAGGCAAAGTTTTGTGGAAAACAGTGTGATCACAGGATAAACTGTGGGAAATTACCTTGAGTTGAATGCTAATGTATAGCAGTGAGTGATCTATCCAAGCAAGGGTGGATTGTTATAATGTGGAACATTGTATAATGTTTGTGAGATGGTGAATCATCCACTAATTTGGATTTGAAGGGTGTAGAATCGGGTGATTGAGAATGCCCTAGTTAAGAAGGGTTTAGAGCCAAGAATTGTGGGTTTGGGTGTTGCAGAGCCCTAGAGGCTAATTCCCTTTGGAATTGTTTGTTTCAAAGTGTAAGAAGACACTGTCCAGGGATTAGGAAGTGTTAGGTGGAATTTATCATATACTTCCTTTGAAATTTGGGTCATTTTTATACATTAAAACCAGAGGTACAGTCATAGAACAGGGTAGGGAAATTCACCAAAAAGTAATTGAAGATGGGTATTTATCAAATATAGTGGTGGTGACTACCCTGATGGACATGTATATAAAATGTGGAAGCATACAAAAGGCACGCGATTTGTTTGCAGAAACAACTGAAGCAAGGCACGTGAAAGTCTCAGAATCTTGAATCCAAGTCAGTGAAAGCTTTGAAAACCAAATGCATCCTATTAAGTATTGTGGGGAAGCATTCTAAATAACCAAAGCCGCTAACAATAAATTCAACACAGATATGTCCTCATTTCTGGGTATTTTAGCTCTCTAACAGCTGAATACCAGATTAAATAATAATGACAAAAGAAAAATAAACCCAATGTACTCAGAAATTGTAGCTGTGATTTTGCGGAGGGAATCTCTCTCGGCGCTATTGAAAACAAAAATGACAACCCGCTTGATTTCGCGGAGGGAATCTCTCTCGGTGCTGTTCAAAACACAAATGACAACCCGCTTTGTTCAAAACACAAATGATAACCCGCTTGATTTCACGGAGGGAATCTCTCTCGGCGCTGTTGAAAACATAAATGACAACGTTCCTTTTTTTTTTTGCACTTATATCCCGACCAACATAAGGTCCATTTGTAATACAACATGATAATGTACACTTATAGTGAGTGTACATTATCATGTTGTCCTTAGAGTGACTATCCTCATTTGTTGAAGAAGAAAAGCATTAATGTGGTTCAATAGCAATACATTCAAGTGGCAATTACACAAGGGACAGTCACTATGAGATGTCCTCATTTGTGACTGTCCTTACAGTGAGTGTACATTATCATGGTGTCTTTAGAGTGACTGTCCTCATTTGTTGAAGAAGAAAAGCATTAATGTGGTTCAATAGCAATACATTCAAGTGGCAATTACACAAGGGACAATCACTGTGAGATGTCCTCATGTGTGACTGTCCTTGTCACAAATGAGGACATCTCACAATGACTGTCCCTTGTGTAATTCAAGTGGCAATTACACAAGGGACAGTCACTGTGAGATGTCCTCATTTGTGACTGTCCTTACAATGAGTGTACATTATCATGTTGTCTTTAGAGTGACTGTCCTCATTTGTTGAAGAAGAAAAGCATTAATGTGGTTCAATAGCAATACATTCAAGTGGCAATTACACAAGGGACAATGTCATGAGCCGTGACATATTGAACTTAGTATAATAATAAAATGATTAGATGATATATAATAATCTATTATTAACGGTATATAACAATAATATATAATTATTATCAAAAGATAATAATAATATATAGTTAGCATAATAAGTAATATGTTAATTAAATAATATTAAAATATTAATAAATAATATAATTATGATTATAATTATAATATAAATTAATAATAAATAATTATTAATAAATTATATATATTATATTATAATAATATATTAAGTAATAATATTAAATCAATTATTGATATAATAATTTTAATATATAAATAATATTAATAAACCTCTCAATATAAAACAATATGTTATCACTATAATAATATTTATTATAATATTATTAATATTACTAACATCATTAATTATAATATTTAATAATAACAATAACATTAATAATAATAATAATAATAATAACGTTTAAAGCAATATCGAATATCTGTAATCGATATACATCTACATTAAACATCTACATTATCTATCACGATGAGGAATGAAGAAGTGATACAACAATCACTAGTCATTACACATCGATACCATGAGAGGATGATTAATGAACCAAATACTATGAAGTCAAGATCAACATGATATGAATAAGGGATAGGTCGCTATGTGTTTCAGAAGATGTATTGATAAGCAAGAAGGATAACCATTCATATATTATAAATAATCATTAATTGCACAAGTTTAGACAATGACATATCCGATAAAGCAATATCAAACATGAAGACCCGCTAGCAAATATGCACCATCACTTCCTATGTTATCATGACAATAACATAAACTAGATTGAATTCTACTATCTATATCAATAGACACCACATAGGAGGATATTGACTAAAGGATTGAAAGATTATCGATTGTCTGAGATAAACCACATCTTGTAGAAACACAAAAGCATCAGTGATTATATCACAAGCTATTGATGAATGAGGCATCAGTCATGGATAATAAGTACAATGTATCCTTAAGTATTAACAGGAATGGAAGTCAATTTGAAGATCAAACTCCATTACCAGCAATCAACCAATAAATGGACAATTATCAGAAAATGATATCGACTTATATCAAAGTAGAAAGATTGGATATAATCATAACAATATGGGATAAGGCAAGAGTTAATATCGATTGACTAAATACTAATGATAGTTAGACCAAACTAATACAAACACAATGGATGTTAACTACTGGTTGCACTACCAATTAGGGAAGATTACCTTCATAAAAAGATTTGATATTGAGTCAATCTGGGAGTTATCTATGATCAAAAAATAATGAAATAATATTATATGAACTATCGGATTATGGAAAGGTGTGATTAACAAAGGGACATGGAGGAAGAAACAAGACACGTCTCATTCATAGCATCTGTTCATTTGTTAAAGACAATATAAGAATGCATTCTCGTCAGTCACTCAAGGCATCATTAGAACTTTATTTACTTATCCATATTTGGATATACTCAATAGAGCATCTGCCTTTGGCAGTTTGGTTTCAAGTTTATCATTGCAGATCAGAGACAACACCATGATTGCACAGATAGAAAGGATAGTGAGAAATAGCATCAATATTTGAAGTTGCAAGCATATAATTCAGAATCTGAAATAGCAACATATCACTCATAGCGATATTACACATTTGCATAATTACATCATCATATCAGACACAGCAAATACATTGCTGTAAGCAATACTTATTGATTGTATATCGATATTGTTTATATCAGACATAGCATCATTATACTATCACTATAAGTGATAGGAAACATCATATTCATAGCATATTTCATATCATTATATCCGACAGTGCTATTAAACATATTGGTATCAATATCATCTTGCACACATATTGTGATTGAATCTGAAATAGCGGTTGATATCTTAAGTAACCTCCATTACTTAGTTTAATTGTAAGTATCTGATAGAGTAAGTCTGAGAAGTGGAGTAATTGTTCCTATTTTCCAAGTTAGCCAAAAAGGGGACATTACAGACAATCACTGTGAGATGTCCTCATGTGTGACTGTCCTTGTCACAAATGAGGACATCTCACAATGACTGTCCCTTGTGTAATTCAAGCGGCAATTACACAAGGGACAGTCACTGTGAGATGTCCTCATTTGTGACTGTCCTTACAGTGAGTGTACATTATCATGTTGTCTTTAGAGTGACTGTCCTCATTTGTTGAAGAAGAAAAGCATTAATGTGGTTCAATAGCAATACATTCAAGTGACAATTACACAAGGGACAATCACTGTGAGATGTCCTCATGTGTGACTATCCTTGTCACAAATGAGGACATCTCACAATGACTGTCCCTTATGTAATTCAAGCGGAAATTACACAAGGGACAGTCACTATGAGATGTCCTCATTTGTGACTATCCTTACAGTGAGTGTACATTATCATGTTGTCTTTAGAGTGACTTTCCTCATTTGTTGAAGAAGAAAAGCATTAATGTGGTTCAATAGCAATACATTCAAGTGGAAATTACACAAGGGACAATCACTATGAGATGTCCTCATGTGTGACTGTCCTTGTCACAAATGAGGACATCTCACAATGACTGTCCCTTGTGTAATTCAAGCAGCAATTACACAAGGGACAGTCACTGTGAGATGTCCTCATTTGTGACTATCCTTACAGTGAGTGTACATTATCATGTTGTCTTTAGAGTGACTGTCCTCATTTGTTGAAGAAGAAAAGCATTAATGTGGTTCAATAGCAATACATTCAAGCGGCAATTACACAAGGGACAGTCACTGTGAGATGTCCTCATTTGTGACTGTCCTTACAGTGAGTGTACATTATCATGTTGTCTTTAGAGTGACTGTCCTCATTTGTTGAAGAAGAAAAGCATTAATGTGGTTCAATAGAAATACATTCAAGTGGAAATTACACAAGGGACAATCGATCACTGTGAGATGTCCTCATGTGTGACCTTTGTGAAGGCAAGTGCCAATTTGTACCCAAGTTACCAATATTGTGGCAAAAGTGGGAATGAAGCATTTAGGGGTCAAATTGGGCAAAGAAGTGTAGAAGTGGCCTATGTGAGGTCTAAATAGCCTAACTAAGTCATGGTTAGGGTCTTATGGTGTTTGAACAATAAGTTTTGAACCAAAATCCCAAAGGTTGTAACAAGTTGTCAATGTTGTCATTCACAACATTGACAACATTTGTGCAAGGGAGCATTTTCGAGTAAGATGGTTATGTAACTATATGAAACCATTGAATTAGGCATCAGATCAACTATAAGAGGCCTCCATCGATCTGTGCAAAAGGTTGGGGGGAAAAACATTTGGAATTAAGAAGATTTGTAGAGTAACACGGTTTTAGTGAATTCTTGAGTTTTTTTGTTTCTTTGTTTTCAGTTGATTAATGGATTAGATAGCTCGCAGTGTCTATTGGAAAAGTTAGTACAAGTTGTTTTTTTATTCTGTGTTGTGTTTTTTTTGAGTTTTGAAGCATTCCAACTAGTTTGTTAATTCTTTTGTTAAGTACCCTATCATTGGTTTGAACCAGGCAGGTTGAACAAATGGAGTCTTAGCTCATCATTCCATTGTCAATTTTGTACGGGCTCTTGGAATGGGTGAGGAGACTCCATGTACTATATGTTTGGAAGGAGGGGCCCTGGGAAGCTCATTTTCTATGTTTGCAATGATGTCCTAGGTGAGTCAGTTGAGCACAGTTAGGGATGACAAATCATTACAAGAAGATTACAACAAGTTGAATGCATTGGTTGCTTCAACTAAAATCTCATGGAGAGGTAGACACACATCTAAAGAAGCCCCAAGTCAAATTAGAAGATTGGGTGAGTTTCTTTGGCTGCTAAGAAAACAAACTCTTAGTCAGACTGTCCAAGTTGTGTCAAAATACTTGTTTTCAGGCATGGCTGTAGCAGTTGGTGTACAAAAAATCTAGGAGGAGAAGACCTTAGATATCTTGGAGTTCTCAATAAAGGGCATCTGAATCCTAAGCCCTTTAGGTGGCTTAATATAAACAAAAAGGCTTGACAAAGGCCTAATTGCTAGCAGCCTATTTTTGGGTGCAATTGGCATGGTTTGATGAACCGGATTGAAGTACTGATGAAAAGTATAGGTGAAGGAGTAATATTGAAACCAATAGAGGTCCTAGTGGCCAGCCTCTCCATGGAGTAAAGTTCTAGTTGAATGTGTTTCAATTTGTGAAGACAAGACTAGGAGTGTCCTAGTAGCTAGATTGGTATTGAGCAGAGTTTGTTGTATTTCTTGTTGGTGTGCACTAGTTGAAGGAGTGGGATCTTGGGTAGAGATACCTAAAGAGTGTAGGGATAGTTAAGTACCCTATCAAGTCAAAACATTGGCCTAAAGAGACCCTAGTGAAGGATAGGGAGTGAGCAAGACAAAGTGTTACATCAATTAACAAGATCATTTTTTGGTAATTGTGTACATTATCATGTTGTCTTTACAGTGACTGTCCTCATTTGTTGAAGAAGAAAAGCATTAATGTGGTTCAATAGCAATACATTCAAGTCGAAATTACACAAGGGAATATCACTATGAGATGTCCTAAGTGTGACTGTCCTTGTCACAAATGAGGACATCTCACAGTGACTGTCCCTTGTGTAATTGCCACTTGAATGAGGACAGTCATTGTAAAGACAACATGATAATGTACACAAGTACCGTGAAGGTAGTCGCAAGTTAGGGCTGTTTCATTGCATACCCGAAACAATGAAGACATTACAGTCCACAAAATGTTTGTGCTTGAAAGATGAACAAATAAAATTAAACTTCTAAATAACCAAAGCCGCTAACAATAAATTCAACACAGATATGTCCTCATTTCTGGGTATTTTAGCTCTCTAACTGCTGAATACCAGATTACATAATAATGACAAAAGAAAAATAAACCCAACGTACTCAGAAATTGTAGCTGTGATTTCACAGAGGGAATCTCTCTCGGCGCTGTTGAAAACACAAATGACAACGTTCTTGTTTTTTTTGCCCTTATATCCCGATGTGATTTAGCGGAGGGTTACGATGCTGTTGAAAACACAAATGATAACGTTCCTTCTTTTTTTTGCCCTTATATCCTGACAACATTGCAATTGCAAGTTAGGGTTGTTTCACTGCATACCCGAAACAATGAAGACGTTACGGTCCACAAAACATTTGTGCTTGAAAGATGAACAAATAAAATTAAACTTCTAAATAACCAAAGCCGCTAACAATAAATTCAACATAGATATGTCCTCATTTCTGGGTATTTTAGCTCTCTAACAGCTGAATACCAGATTACATAATAATGACAAGAAAAATAAACCCAACGTACTCAGAAATTGTAGCTGTGATTTCGCGGAGGGTTACGGTGCTGTTGAAAACACAAATGACAACGTTCTTGTTTTTTTTGCCCTTATATCCCGATGTGATTTCGCGGAGGGTTACGGCGCTGTTGAAAACACAAATGACAACGTTCTTGTTTTTTTTGCCCTTATATCCTGATGTGATTTCGCAGAGGGTTACGGCACTGTTGAAAACACAAATGACAACGTTCCTTTTTTTTTTGTCCTTATATCCCGACAACGTCGCAATGGCGACGTTGCCAAATGTATTGTCATCGCAATTGCGACGGTGTCGGGCTATATTTGAAAAAAAAAAAAAAAAAGCCAAAACTGCATGACATTTGCCTGTCGTCGCAATTTCACCCCAAATGTATTAGTGCCAGATGTCTTATGTCCCTTTGTTCTATGATAGTCGCAATACCCATGGTCATCCCACCATGTTAGTTTTCCAGAACCTTCATAGCACCTACTTGTCTTGTCTCAGGCAAAGTGATTGAGTGTGACTGTATCAATTTCTTCAAGATTATCTCAAGAGGTTCTGCAAGAGGTGTAAAATCTCATCGAGGAGTGGGGTTCCTTCTTGTATAACTTTGTTAGGTAGTAGTATATGCTTGTTCTATATTTTTCCTCAGAGTCGTGTTGTTAACATTGTGGGTTGTTGGTTGGTTATTTTGGATTGGTGTTGGTGCTTGTACACGTAGCACTATTTGTGGCATTTTAGAATTGACAACCCTGTCATTTGTCACATTCTTATTTTTGGACCAGTATTTAGTTTTGTCATAAGGTACTGGAGTAGTGGTCTCTTTTTTTATGATTCCCTTCAAGGTGAGGGATCTTTCTTCTTTTAGCCCTTTCTTGGCTAGTTCTTCAAAGGTCTCAATGCACTGGGAGTTAAGTTCACACATTAGGTCTAGCTGACAATTTTCAATGAACATGTGGATCTTTTCTTTAATTATAACATGGAAGGATGCCTTGGAGGAAACATTTATCCAATGTTGTAGGAAAGGGGCAAAGCTCTCTCCATTCTTTTTCTTGGTGGTGCAAAGATCCATCAATGTTACTTCCATGATAATATTGTATGAGTAGTGTGATATAAATTTTTTTGCTAGTTCATTCCATGTCCTTATCCCAGGAGAGAGTCTAGAAAACCAATCCATGGATGTACCACTAAGACTACATGGAAAGAGTCTCATAAGATATGTGTCATTGTGAGCAACTTACATGCAACCTGTAAAAAACTCCCTTATGTGATCGCAGGGATCACCCTTTTCCTTGTACCTATCGAACTTAGGTGTGATAAAATTGGTTGGAAAAGGTGGCATATGCAGTGTCTTGTCAAAAGGCTAAGGACTAAGGTCTGTTGTGGTGTAAGACCTTTTAGAAGTGCATTTTTGTAGATTCATGAACTATTGTTGATGGGTTTGTAACTGCTAAGCAAGTGGATCAGTGGTAGTTGGTGTAGCAGGCAGTGCGTTAGGATCACCAAAAGGGGCTCCACTATTTTGAGATGTTGCAGGTATATACGATAGTGGAAAATGTTGAGATGTTGGGGTGTATTGAGTTGCTTAAATGTACTGAGATATTGGATTATGCTGAGGTACTGGTGTATACTGGGGTGCTGGATTATGTTGAGGTACTGGTATCTGTTGGGGTGCTAGATTATGATGAGGTACTAAAATGTAATGGGATGATGGATTAGGTTGTAATACATATTATGTTGGGGTGCTAGATTGTCTTGAGGCATGGGATTATGCTGGGATGTTGGATTTTGAATGTACTGAGAGGTTTGGTTTGGCTGAGGTACTGTTGTAAGATGGGAAGTGTTAGGCCCACTTTCCATCATATTTTGGATGAAACTAGCAAACATTGTTGAGTAAATTGGATTATTTGGAGGTGCCCCTTGAATGATTTGGGGTTGTCCTGAATTGGAAGAGACACCTAGTGGGGCACCACTAGGAAGGTTTGGTTGACGTGCTCCTAGTAGGGGTAGCCCCTACTTTGGTTGGGAAATTGTGTTGGAGGAGCTTGATGCCATTGTTTGTGAAATACTCATAGGATGATTCAAGGACAATATAGATAGTGCTTCTATGGTAGCAAGTGTAGCAAATGTAGATGGAAAACTAGAAAATAAGGGATTGGTGTATTGGATCCCTAAGGTACTGGAAGATGTGGTGACTTGGGAAGCATTTTGCATGGAACTAGTGGATGGGATGACTGAACTAAGTAGTAGGGGTGTCGTTGAGGCTACCCAAGATGGTGGTACATGTATGTCTTCCACTATGGTGGATGTGTCAAACCCAACTGGTAATTTAGCACCTTTTTGTATGAGCATGTGAA
Source organism: Chamaecyparis obtusa (assembly GCA_027943335.1). Classification (NCBI taxonomy): domain Eukaryota; kingdom Viridiplantae; phylum Streptophyta; class Pinopsida; order Cupressales; family Cupressaceae; genus Chamaecyparis; species Chamaecyparis obtusa. The sequence continues at coordinate 93,517 of BSBK01008409.1, read as the reverse complement.
GGTATTTGTTTGGGTTAGCCTCTATCATGGATTCTAAAATTGCTTTCATCTTCTCATCACATAAACCATCATCGATCTCTTCTTTCGTACATTTGGCTTTGATTTATGTGGGGGTTAGTTCACCTAGTGTTTTCTCCTAGCAAAAAAATGTCTTGCGATTTCTATAGTCTAGTGCAAAGGTTCTTGGTGCAAATTTAATTTCTTGATGGAGATCATGGTTGGGGATTTGATTGTACTCCATTGTGTCCTTACTCTTCTTCGATCATGTGTTCAGCATATGCAAGTCTATGATGAATGTAGGACAACTAAGGAAAACAAATTCTAAGACAAATATTAACAAAAATAACAAGGTGTCTGTTCTGAGACTAGTAGATAAAGATAGTGCTGACAATGTCAAGATAAAATGCATGACCACTATAGGAATGTCCTAGGAAAATTGACCCTCAAATTTGAAAAATGACTCTAGGAAGTGTAATACTTTAACCCTAAGAGATGCACGATATGTTTTTGAGATTTTTTATTTTTGTAGACTAATATGATTACTATGCAAAAATGCAAGATTCTAAGATATGTCTATCTAGTTATTTCAATCACAAGGAACCATGATGAATGTTTGTAGGACCAATTATTTGTAGTAGAAATCTTGTAGGTAAAAATCTTGTAGGACCAATTGTTGCAGGACAAATCTTGTAGGACCAATTGTTGTAGGACCAATCTCAACAAACTCAAAATCAGTGTGTAGATGCAAGAATGACTCAAAAAGAAATGATCTGTGTATATTCAACAACTTTTTCAAGCTGCAAGTTTTCACAAAGTCAATCACAACGGAAGTAGTATACAAGCAGTTTAATCTAAGATCAATTTTGGATTCACCTAAAATATTACAGGCCCATTGCTTGGGTGTTTGTCAGCTCACACAGCATAAGTGCCACACAACTAGAGCTAAAAAAGCCCTTGAAGGTGCATGTTCTATCACCTTTTCTAGGTATTGTTGTTGTGTTAGCGAAGATCTCTTTTGCAACACAATATCCTTGGGACATATATGATGGGAATCTTAGGGGGAGATTCTTTTTCAACCTCCCCTTACACTATAATAAGACAAATGTTCAAAGGTAAACCAGGTGGCCTTTAATTAACAGGTTGTAGTAGGTTATGTGGGTTCTCCCCAATCGGTTTGTACGTGTGTGACTCACTTAAGAGCCTAGTTGACCATGTTGGCTGCTTAGGGATACTTCACCCGGTCTAGACCATCATCAACACACCTCACTCGAGCTTGAGGAGATAAGACCAAAGTTTTCTCAGAGTCTTATTTATATACCGACCAGAAGTATTTTTCGTTTGAGATCGTTCTTTGTAATGGGTTAAGTGAACCCTCCAAACAGGCCTCTCTAAAAAAATAAAATGGTTGATAATCTAATAGATTGTGCAAGTGCCCCAAGAACTTCAAACATCGGGTTAATCGTATTAAGCACCAATAGACAAATGTGAACTAAGCTATCATCCATACAAGCACATGAGTTCAATTTTAAGCCCAAACCAAATGAGTATTGTTTTGTCCAATTTTAGATGCACCAAAGTTCAAATGTATTTTGCCTTGTTTGATTATATTGCACCAATCTCAAATGTTCTTTGCCTTGTTTAATTTTTAACCACCATGTCAATTTTAAGCATCAAAATGAGATATGGAATGTGAAGTTTGAGCATGCATTGTTTGTTTTAAAGCACCAAAATGAAAGATGAATTGATTTTAGATTAACAAGATTAAAACATGCTTCCAAGCCACATGCTAAAAAAAACAAAAGTTAGTACCCAAATGAAAACCTTCTTCTTTGATTTTATACCTCCAAAGTGTTGATTTGTTGTGCCTTAGCTTGTATCATGTTGTGTTTTATCTTTCTTTCTCTTCTTCTCTACTCAACAGGCTCCTGAATCTTGACTTTTTTTTGTTTTTGTGCTTTTGATGGTCAAGTACATCACATCAAGTATGTATTTTCAACAATTAAAATGCATCATTTTACAATAGAGAATGAGATTTAAATGGAAGATAAGGAAATCTTATTTTATAGTTTTGAAATAATGTTTTCCATAAAATGATCATCACCTGCACCTGCACACAAAAAGGAAAGTTTTCAAAGATCTATATAAATATGTATATATATATATTTTTTCAAAAATATTCTCATCAAAATTAAAATCACAGAGAATAGACCCCCTGTAAAATTTCAAGAGATTTCCAAAAACGTAAAATTTTCAAAAAAAATATGTTGACTTGTGCCCATAAATATTTTTTATGAAATATCATAAAAAAAATTAAAAATTGAAAAAAAAATCTGAAATTTTTACTGTAGCTTTCTTATGTCAAAATAAACCTGCAAAAAAATGTCAAACCATAATTCTTTATTTTTTGCTCTCAGGACTCATTTATCATAACAGACCATTTTTAATAGATCTACCTTGTTTAAAAATATTTCCCAACAAAAATTAAATCACAGAGAATAGACCCCCATTAGAATTTCAAGAGATTTCCAAAAATATAAAATTTGCAAAGAAATATGTTGATTTGTGCCCAAATTTGATTTTTTATGAAAAATCTTTAAAAAATTATTAAAAAAATAAAAAAATTTCAAATTTTTACTGTAGCCTCTATATCAGCACCAACCTGCAAAAAAAAATCATAAAAAAGTTCCAAGTGGTTTGAAAGATATGACCAAATTTCACGTCGGGTTCACCAATTGTAATCGGGTAATAATAGGATCAATAGAAACCTGCAATAACATATAAAATCTCAACCACAAAGAGATTGTTAGAGCAATTAGTATTCCCAATATTCAAGAAAGGAGGCAAGACAAATAATAAGCATAATCAATCAAATATTATGAAATCAATCAAATATTATGAAATCAATTCAAAATATGAATATGCAAACCATAAAATCCTTCCTTGGTGTTCTCCTTCTCATGCAATGTGGGCTCTCAGAATTGAGCTCAAGATCGTGCCAGCATAAGAATTCAAAGCAATTGTGGTTACCAAAATCAAAGGTTTGACTCTCTATTTATAAGATTTTAGGAGTTTCAACCAAGAATCCATGACTGAAGAGCTGATTGGCTATGATTGAGGAGTTGAACTTAGAGTGAGTGAGAGTTCAACTAAGTTGATTGCTTAGCTTAACAGAATTGATTGATTTGTCAGCAAATAGATTGGAGAGATGACTTGAATGGACTGGTGAGTTAACATAATAGACTAGTGAGTTAACTAATTTCATGGATGAGACAACTGATTACATAGATTAGAAGACTGAATTGATGGAAGACTTAACTGATTGTTGAGGGAGGAATTAACAAAGTGGATTGAATAGTTAGGAGAGAGAATTGTGGAGTTAAGAGCTATGATTGAAAAGCTAACTCAAAGTGAGTGTGAGTTAGGATTTAGGAGAATAATTGTGATTTAAATAAATAAAACATTATTTATTTGCACATGTGGAGATATTTTATAAATAAATAAATAATTATTTATTTATGAGAGGAATTGATAGTTGTAATTAAATAAATATGATTTAATTTAATCATGAGAGGGGAATAATTAGTTTAATTAAATATATATCATTTATTTAATCATGAGATAGAATTTGATTTAATTATCACATAAATACAATAATTAGGAGGGGGAATATTAATTAAATTTGGTTATTTAATTAATAATTATAAGATAGGGTATAATTAAATAAGGTTATTTATTTAATTATATTATAGATGGATAGATTATGAATTAATTGTTTAGAAGTACAATAATTAAAGTAATTAATTAAAATCACTTAATTATAGAATTAGGGAGAAATGATGATTTTGATCTTAGAATATGGTAGAATGACATGATTAATTAAATAATAAAGATTATTTAATAATTTAATAGGAATGTTAGTAATGTTATTGTGTTAGAGCAATAGGCCATTTTTAAATGTCTACAATACTCAAACTTTCTCAGATCAATCCCTTCTTCAACAAATCTTGTACTTGTCTATTCATCTCTTCATTTTTTGTCGGTGTCAACTAGTGTATTGCATTATTCAAAAAACTAGCTCTAGGAATCAGGTCTATGTAATGACCGATACTTCTCATAGGAGGTAATCCATCAAGTTATTTATCTAAAATGATGTCTTCATACTATGTTAGTTACTCCTTTATTTCTTCTAAGTGTTCTCCTTTCGGTTCCAGATCTTCAACCTTATTAGGGACTATAGAAAAACACACTTTCTCATGTTTCATTCCATTTAAGAACTTTCTCCCATCTACCAAATAGATTCTAGCACTGGTACATACTTCACTCTTAAGATGTTCTTCCAAGGGCAACAAATTTTGCTTCATACCATTTGCAATAATAGTATACACATTCTTCCTACCATCATGCACATCTTATTGATCATATTGCCAAGGTCTACCTAGCAAGATATGACACACATTTATAGGCATAATATCAAACAATACTTCATCATAGCAATTCCCAATTTTTTATTTGACTAAGTGATGTAGCACAGCACACTCTGTTAACAATAAATTCAATCACAAGATAAATAACACAGATTTGAAACCTTCAATATTTTCTCGTTCATCACTAACTGCCTCTACAATTCACTGCAAACTCTTAAGTAACCAAAAAACTAGAAAAAACAAGAAATTCAAAAATTACCCTTTTTGGCAAAAATTTTCCACAGGTGTTTTTTGCCATTTTTGGTAATTTTTGAAACAACACCTAAAAAGCTCAAATTTTCTCTAAATATGCCCTCGACTAAGTTAGAATGAATTGCCAACTAATATCCGAGATTAGAAACATATCTCTGGATTGATTACAAAACATAACTTTCTAAAAACTAGAGAAAAAACACTAAAAGCTGATTTCGGAGCCCAGGATGAAACTTTTAGCTCCCAAAAATGTGTTAAAATGGACCCCAATCAATTTGAGATCATTGGCAAAACAAATGCCACCACCTGAGGCACGCACCCGAAAAATTTCAGCAAAAACCCAGACCTGAGTCAAAAGTTATGACCTCCAGAAGTTTTTGTATAAGATTTTGACCTACGGAGGGCCCTACATCACTAAGCATTGCTCGCTAACCAGTACCTTGTGATCATCTTGTATCCATGCTATCTAGTATGGCTTCGTGTGTTCCAATCTCTACAACTTCAATTTACTCACCATCTCCTCGTAGGCTAGGTTATCTGAGATGCCACTATCTATGATAACTTTACAAACCTTACCTTCCACTTTTCATCTTTTCCAGAATAGATTCTTCCTCTATAAGGGCTCCTTATCCAATTCATCTTGACATAGGGTTCTTTTCATTATCAGGGTTTCTCCAACTTCTACTTGATTTTGCTTCACGGATACCAATCTGGTAGATTCTTCTTCCACAAAGATTGGTCTTCTGCTATTTTATGCTTTTTTATCGTAATTTCCTTGCTTTCATTCAAAAGATTGGTGACTTTCTTCTCCACACTTGAAACAAATTCCCTTAAACATTTTCCTATCATCTCTCCTCTGACTTGCATTTCGGTATCCACCCTATCCTTCATTTCTGTATTAATTTCTCTCATTACTCTAGAAGGAATTATCCTCCTTATCTTTTGCTTTACCTTTATTCAGATCCAGAAAATATTTGTCACCTCTTCCTCTCTAAAATCTTCCACCTCTTATGCTCTAAAATCTTCCACCTCTTCCTCTCTACCTATGTTCATGTCTTTTGTTCAATTTATTCTCACTTTCAAAGTGTGTTGATATGCTTCTTCAACACTACACATCCTAATCAAACTAATCTCATCTTGTATAGACATCCTCAAACTATTCAGATATAGATCTGTCAACTTGCTTGCCAAAATCATCAGCATGTCTAGATCTGATGTCCAACTAATATAACTCTTCAGTGTACTCCTTCACACTTGAATCCTTTTATATCATATTCTGAAACTTCTAAAATAAATTAACCTGATAATCTTCTGGCAAAAACTTAGCCTTCAACTTAGTCGCCATATTATCCCAATATTTGATCTTCTCTTTACCTCTTCTCTATCGATCTATATGCAAGTGTTCCCACCATAATGATGCATGTCCTTTTAACTTTTTGCAAGAATATTTCACCTTCTTGTCTTTACTTATACCTTAAAAATCAAAGTATTTATACATATCAATAATCCAATCAATCAAATCATCGACATCAAGCTTACTAAAGTAATCTAGTGGATTGAAATGGGGTCCCTTGTTCACACTTGTCAAGGCTCTCAAGAGTCTCTCGTCTCCCTTATCAAGTTCCAGTTGATTTTCTAATGGTATTTCATATTCATCATCACTCACATCTTCAACCTCTTCTTTGAGTCGTTTCAAAAACTTCTAATCTAGTTGCAATATGTCTCAACATATCCATCGCAACAGGATCTACATCTCTCCTTGCTCTATCTCTAGTATTTCTTTTTGTTGTCTCGCAACCAATCCTCTACAACTACAGGTCATATCCAAAATTTTGCCACCCCAAAACAAAATATGATAGGACTTCATGATCCTCGATCCAAAAACCTTCGCTTTGATACCACCTGACATATTCATAGCAGGAGAATTCTGGTAGAAATAGTCCAGGTCATGTAGCTAGAGTTCACATAGCAAAAACTAACAAGGAATAGAGAGAAATGCAAAATCGATATTTATTGTATTATCATAAATATGTACATTGGACCAACAACATGTTGGTTAGTAGATTCGGCACACAGAGCTAATTACAAAATATGAAAGATCAAATTCTTCTAACTGCTAAAAGCTATCCAACAAAGGAACAAACACTCCAATTATATACAAGCTTGTAAGCCACAAGCCGGGTAGAAAAAGAACTCATTTTCTAGGAGGGAAAACATAGCGTTCTCAAAAATAGGACGGGACCTAAATCATGAAACTCCTCCTAAAATATCCAAATGAAGCATGGTCACACAAGGAGGTCAGCCACAATAGAGGATCATCGAACACTACACCAAACAAATTTGAAAGTCACAGAAAGGGATCACGAGACATGTTGGTGAATCCAACTCGGTGTTACAATTCAAACTACTCCTAAAGAACCAATAGCACTAAAAGTAATAACTTGTCGGTAATAGGATCAATGTATCAATTACTCAAGAATAAGGTCCAAGAACTCATCCACTAGCTGAAACAAAATCCAAAACAAAAAATAAAAATAGGAAAATAAAAAGCCAATGTTTTTGGTTGATGTGGGATTTCCAAGAACCATGGATGCTCCTGCATCACCTCTTTTAATATAACTCATCTAGAGTGATCCTCTCTCATTAGTAAGTTGTTTATTGAATGAAATCACCCATTCCTTTCTAGATTTTCTTTGTCCATCTCTTTTGAAATATCTACTATTGCTTCCTTATATCTCCCTCTTCAAATGAATGGTGTCCATGTTTTCCCTCAAAATCTACTTGAAATCTTTTGAAAGTTGTTCAAACCTGAATATTGGTTGTTGATTATTGTTTTAGCATTTATTTTTTGCATGGTATCTACCACTCATAATGAAAACAACTATAGTTCACTTCTAATCCTTCATACAAATTGTTGTTTCTTCCTGAAAAATGTGAATCTCTTTGGCGATCATTAATCTTTGGGGAGAAACTAGGGCTCGCCATCCTTCACCACTCTTCTTTGGACTTAATTTAGGCTTGGAGTTGAAAACTTTTAACAAAAAGGAAACTTGATATTCCCTCCAAAAAGAAGAATGTGTGACTTTTCTCTTTGAAGTTCATGACAATGTATTTTCATAAGGAAAACAAAGCACATTGACATCTAAAAAACTTGGGATAAATAATAAGGACCCTTTTGACATATTTAAATGCATTTTTAGGATCTAAAGGCATGCATGGAGTTTCCCTTAAAATGCAAAACTTATAATAATCCTAGGAAAAAAAAAGAAGACTATTTAATATATAACCCAACATATGAACTTGGTCTATGAAAGATAACCGTCTAAAAATAAAACAAAATGTAAATGAAATTGACAAGTTTAAGTGGGTAACAGTTAATTCAATATTAGTCTCCCATGGATTATGGGTATTTTTTGTGTATATCTCTGATTTTTTGGGTGGCTCTACTTTGGTTTCCTTGGTGTTGTGCTCTTGCAGTTTGGAAAATTCTACCCTTTTTGCTAACAAGATGGAGGATGAAAGTTGTAGGGTTGAGCCCTCTAACTAAGACAAATGGAGAAATGACATTAAGAAATGGGATAAAATTAAGGAGATGGTATGACATAGTACTTGGAGTGACTCCATGGTGTTGACCCTCAGGCAATCGATGACTTTTTTGTTGGTTGGAATGACAAAAGACTCAATGTGTTCAACATGGACTTGGTGATTAGTGAGGACCTAATTGTTCAAATAACTAGCCTTCCCACCTACAGTGAGAAACATTTTAGAGATTGTAAATCCTTTTCTAATGCTTTGAATAGGTTTTTAGGAAGGGGAGTGCGACAAGTTGGTTTGGACCAGTTCTAGTGGCTACAACTGAGGTTCTATCAAGCCTTGTTGGGTAAAAATTGTTGAGGTAATTATGTAATATTATAACTTGGATAGATGTTTTACTAGCTTGTTTAGTCACCATTTTATTCTATTGAATTGATTTTTTCATAAAAAAAAGGGTGTCCTTTCCATTTTATTTGATGTCCTCCCTTGAGTCAAGGATTGAGGATCATCTCAAAAAATCCAATTCTCTATTTTGCATGAGGGACTGATTTTTCTTATCATGTAACATGTTCAATCTCTATCTATTCCAAGTATTCCTTAAAAGGTTAAACCTAGGCATAAGCATTATAAAACTATCCATGTTTACTACACTAATATGCTTATGGATCCAGAGGATAAATGATTTGGAGATGAAGAGGAACTATTTTTGGGGGAGGAGGAGGATTATGCCCCCACTTCACCCAAGAAACCTACTAGAAAGAAGCCCTAACAAGCTCAGTCTAGTGGCTCCTTTTCTTAAGAGCATACTTCTTTGGCTAAAAATAGAAGAAACCCCCCTTTTATAGTTAAAATGGTCATAAGGAGAATGTGTAGGGAAAGGAAAAGTTTTGATGGTGGAAGAAGAGTTTGGGAAAATGTGAGGATTGATGATGAAGGTGAGGAGGAGATATGAGTGGATGAGATCAATTCCTCTTTGCAACAAGGCCATGGGGAAGGTAAGCCAACTAAAGAGTGGGTGGGTGAGGAGGAAAATGATATGTTAGAGAAAAGTGGCGATCAGACTAAGGATATAAATGGTCAAATTCAAAATGGGGCTTTAGGGTAGGCTAAGCTCTCTACCTAGTTTTTCTCAAAGTTTAATGGTGTTCATAAAAAATTGTAAGATAATTTTTAAAATATATTAGAAAAGGTCTAATCTAGGGAGGGAACTTATAGGGAGAGGGAGGAAAATTCAAAAAAATTATCCAATCTGAAAAAAATGGACATGAATGTTATGGTTCTTAGGAATAAATTTTAAGCTAAGATAACAAAGTTGGACGACATCATCAACAATGTCAGTTGTAAGCTAGAAACAATGGTGAAAGTTAGTCATTCCTTCATGATTGACAGTACAAAGGGGCTTAAAGTCCTTAATTATAAAGTGAAGATCCTAAAGATGTCGACTCGGATCAAAGGAGGCTCTACCAGAGGAGGTAGCAATGTGCATCGGGGAAAGAGTTTGAAGGACAATTTGGATTCTCTAGAAGTGGTGTAGGAAGGGAGTTATGCCTCTTCTTTGAAGCTTGGTTCTTCTACTATAACTTGGAGCCACTCTAAGCAAAGAGAAAAATTATAAGGTCATAAGGGAGGTTATTCACCTCCCTGGCAAACTTATTAACAAAGGCTTGAAGGCAACTTGTATTCTGGACGAACACCGATAGTAACAAGTTGAGACCATGGGAGCTAACCACTTTGTAGTTGGGTGGTAAAAGCACCTGGACCACACTCCCATCTCGAGTACAGTAGATGGAAAGTTGTCTGACGGCTAAAGGAGATAGGGAATTATACATAGTATGTGTTCTTATTCATGTATTCATATTTTGACCATATGGTCTACTTGTATCAAATTTTGTTATTTGTACTTATTCTTGATGTACTTATATAGATGTATTCGATGAGAAGGTCAACATCTCTTTCTAGGTGTTTACATTTTTAATTTGACAAGTTGGTCAATTTTTTAAGTGTTCATGATGTAACCTTTCTTATTTGGTAACTTGAAATATGGAATGAATATAAATGCAAAAATTTGTTTTGACTTGTCATCATGTTTATGCGACTTTTTTGTTTATCTCTATTACTAATCCTATATGGAATGATTAAAAAAGTTAGTCCTTATATCAATTGCTCTTTGCAACAAGGTCATGGGGAGGATGATCCAACTAAAGGGTGGGTGGGTGAGGAGGGAAATGATATGTCAGAGCAAAATGGGGATCAGACTGAGGATATAAATGGTCAAATTCAAAATGGGGCTTTAGGGCAGGGCAGGCTCTATACTTGGTTTCTCTCAAAGTTTAGTGGTGTTCATGAAAATTTGTAGGGTTTTCAAAATAGAGTGGACAAGGTCAAATCTAGGGAGGGAACTGATAGGGAGAAAGACAATTCAATAAAATTATCCATTCTAAAAATAATGTCTATAGATGTTAAAGTCCTTGGGAATGACTATGAAGCTAGGGTAACAAAATCAAAGGGCATCGTCAACAATGTCAGCTATAAGCTAGAAACAATGGTGAAAGTTAGTCATTCCTCCCTGCTAGATAGTATAGAAGGGCTTAAAGTCCCTAATGATGCAATGAAGATTCTAAAGATGCCTACTTATATCAAAGGAGGCTCTACCAGAGGAGGTAGCAATGTGCATTAGGGAAAGGGTTTGAAGGACAATGTGGATTCTCTAGAAGTGGTGAAGGAAGGGAGTTATGCCTCTTCTCTGAAGCTCGGTCCTTCTACTATAACTTGGAGCCACTCTAAGCAAGGGGTACAGATTAGTCCAAGATCATAAGGAAGGTTATTGACCTCCATGGCCAACTTATTAACAAAGACTTGAAGGCAATTTGTATTTTGAAGGAACGACAGTAGTTCTCTTTTCTCTACTATGTTCTTGGTAGTTTTTTTGGTAGATTTCTTTTAGGTAACATTTTGATGTAAAAGATTCCAGGGTCTCTTAAGAACCTGCTTTAGTTTTCATCAAAAATATAATATTTGATAAGTTTGTTCACCACGACTAATGAAGTGGTTGACAATGAATAAATTTAAATTTTAAAAAGGTGGGATTTATATTTAAAATTACAAAACTAACATAGATCAAGTTTGCACTTCAAATTTGATCCAAATTGATAATAAAAAAAATGATTTTTTTTTTTTAAAGAGTCTTGGAAAATTAGGAATACAAAACTTGGAGATTGGTGATAAAGGTCAAGGTTGTCATGAGCCAAATTCATATAACATTATGCCATGTGTATACAAGCTACTTATTACATTTATGAAATTGTAATCAAAGCATACCCAAAATACAAGGACAAATTACATTAGTGTGTAATTTTCACCATTAAAGATATTTATGAGGAAAAATAACAACTCTTAGTTAAATATAATAATAATTAAAAGTAAATAAAGAACGATATGGTTTATTGTTGAGATTCATAATTGATATTACAATTAATATGAAAATAAATATCATAAGTAAATAAATAAAGTTTATAAATAAAGTGAGCATCATTTTAGAGATCTATTCTGGGATCAAAATAGAAAGGTACAAAATTACTAGAAAATGTACAAAATACAGAGAAGTTAAGCAACACTAGACTCAAAGTTGAATACAGATACTAAATTAAAACTAAAATCTTTTTTTTAATTTTTGTCTTAAATTTGAATAGTGTCTATTTTTAACAATATAAGTTAAAGATTTTAAGAATTATTAGATTTCTACTATTCATAAGTTGTTATATTAGTTTCTAGATTTGATTGTGTAAGGTTTTTTAATAATCAAAGTTTTAGATCATTATAAAAGAAATACACAATCACTAAATGACATTAATTATATAATGTGAAACTAATAGAGCGATCTAAATCATCTTATTTCCTTTTGAATGAAGTATGAAACGGTTTCAAAGTGCAATAAAAATATAAAGGATTCGATGGAGTTTCTACGGCGTTTGCAAAGATTTATTCTGTTGTGGCTCGCCAAAAATGGCCAAGCTCTGGATCCAACAAAATGGTATTATAAATGCTATGAAATGCATTAGAACGCCTAAATAGCTGGATGATTTGATTTTGATAATTTACACTTCGAGAGATATCTTCATATTTACATTTTCTACGAAAAATATTTTACATCTCAGTGAAGCAAAAGACTCGCCCACCGTGGGGCTCGAACCCACGACCACAAGGTTAAGAGCCTTGCGCTCTACCAACTGAGCTAGACGGGCGTGATATTGTTAAAACTTAATACAAAGTTTAAGTTTCAAATGATGTACTTTTGCGACAGATATACATAAATCGTCATTTGTATATAGTTTAGTACCATAGTGGCGTTAGAGCAGCATAAAGAAATGATACGATGAATTTCGTCATTTCATAGCTGTACTCAGTACCTATATGGGAGAGTCAAATATAATAGAATTTAACGTTTATCTGGGAGACATATAACTTCATTACAAGTGAGACAAATATCTTGTGGGAGACAAACTAACTTTGTTGCAAGTGAGACAAATATCTTATCTCTACAACTTGTGATTTCTCTATGGGCCCGTTTGGTTGCACTCCATAACTAGGTTATGCCGCCCATAATCTGGTTATGGGGTGCAATTTCCTGTTTGGATACCTTTTTTGAAAATGGGAATGTGGATTTGCATGACCCCATTTCGCCGAAAACGTGGATTTCGTAATTCTACCTCAGGAGGTGGAATGACTTTCGAATCCACGGTTTTGTGCTCAAATAAACCCATTTTAATCTTCCCGTCGGGTCCGGGCAACTCCACGTCTGTCTGCAGTCTGCTCTGAATATCGCTGAACCTTCAATCACGTGGAACATATTGATCAGCATTCCCGATCCTTTGCCAATCTCCTGGAAACGCTGATAAGAAAAACGCACAATATACAAAGCTATTTTATGCAGCGTAATAAGAACTCATGGGGATGATTTGCCCATGGCAAATGCTACCAGTGAATGTCACGGGGAGGCCACACTAGAAGAAAGTGGTAGCAGCGTGCGTATGCAATCCTCTGCACCCACACACTTTGCAACAGCGCACGTTGAACAGCTCCGTGCTCAATTGCACAGGTTTGAGATATCTGTCTTTGTTTAATAACTCTCTGAGTGGGGTGATTCCGTCGGAGGTTGGAATGAAGCTTTCCAAGCTGGAGTCCCTGGTTCTGGCCAAAAATAACCTCAGTGGGGAGAGAAAGCAAGTGATTGATGATATCCCCAAAATGCTACCGGGATTTGAACCAAACAGAGATTTTATGCATAACCAGGGTTTGGACAACCAAGGTTATGCATAACTAGGATATGCTGCGTAACCAGGGTATTTTTAATTCCCCAACCAAATGGGCCCTATAAGATGACTTGTTAGTGTTATTACATCAAAATATGTTCATTGAGATAGACAAAAAATTAGATTGGAAATGGTGTGGATGCAATAATTTAATCAATACAATAATAAATTAAATACAAATATCTAAAATAAAAAATTAAGATTTTAAAAATCAAAATATCAAATTACCATTCAACACCTATTAGATAAATTTACCTTAAATTGTTGGCGATTTTGACTCCTTGGCGACAAACTTTTTATGAAAATCAAATAAAACAATGTAATTATTGGCCAAATGATAAAACTTTACCACTAAAGACATCAATGCCTAACACAAAGGCCTGTATTATTACCTTTTTAGAATTAATGTATTGAAACAAACACCACAAATTACATTACCCTTCTCTTAACCCTTGTGAACCCTTAGTACCACTAAATACTAAGGCAATGCAGTTAGTTGATAAGTGACAACCCACTGAAAACATTTGACTTTCATATTGCAAAAATTGTAACTTACAACTCACCCTTACTTTAGATGACTCCAAACTTTACAACATTACCAATTGTAGCCATTACAAAGGAGTGCATGGATAACATCATTATTAATACTACCTTCTCTACTACTAGAACTTCTCATTCAAACTTATTATTAATTTGTCAAAAATAGCTATAAACTAACTATATACAAAATCAACATATAAGTTAATCATATACAAAATCAACATAAAAAAATTTACTAACAAAACCAACTTAAATTATAAACCATTGTACATCATAGAAACTCAATTTTACATTTTTATTAAAATATACTCCATTCAAAAAGAAAAAACTTAGCCAAACATCAGCATCCAACATTTAAGAGAGATCCCCTTGAATTCTCCAATTGTTTATGGACATTACTAATAAATAAATCTTTATGATAGGGGAGAGAATTCTCCAATTGTTTATGAACATTACAAATAAATAAATCTTTGTAGAGAAGAATATAAGTGAAACAATTACAATTTAAATTAAATTTATATATTAAAATGAAAATAATTTGTTCTTTTTTCATATATTATAATCTATAATTAGTGGCATGATTCAAAATTTAAATAATAAAATTTATATTTTAGAAATTAGAGACAAACTGCAATAAACATTGGCTAAACTTCATACAAAATGCACTAAAAACAAATTTCAGATTGCTGAAAACATGCTAGTTTTTTCTCAATGTTTTTATAAATTTACAACAAAAGGATATAGATCTTAAAGAACAAATACTGAAAATACATTTTGTCTTATGCAATAAGACAAATACAATTATAATCCAAAAGAGGTAATTAATGATCTTTTATGCACCAGCCCCACAAAATAATACATGAGTCCATTAACATTTTCCGAGTAGAGACGAAGGAGACAATATGCATGTGACAGAGGCCCACAAAACAATTGATTGCCTAACATGGGCGAAGGGATAACGAAATAATGTGTTATTAAACATCGCTTCACTATCAAGCAGCATACAACCCATTCTTCCGACTTCAATACCATCCTTAACTTCAAAGTAGAAAGGCAACTTTATTTTCCACACTGAATTTTATATTTTATTTTGCAATCCCCTTAAGCTACAACCTTATTTACTTCGAAGTCAAAAAAGTAGGTACTTATTTTTCCAGACAATGGGGGGGATTTTTTCAGATAATGAGTGGGACTTTGTTTGCTAAATACTTAAATGGTGGATATAGTTTGTTTAGCCACCCTATTAATTAATAAGAAATCTATTATTTTTTAATTATTTATTATTTAATTAACTATCAAAAAATATGTTATAGTTTTTTAATTGAATAAAATAATCAAAATTTATAAAATATAAAGTAATTAACAATGATAGATAAAGTTAAATCTTTTTATTTGATTAACAAACATATAGGAAATAACCTACTTTCAATGTTAGATACAATTTATCCTATCATTAATTAATGAATAAGATATCATAATTCTTCAAACTTTTCAAATAATGGGTTCTCTCTCTCATCATCTAATTAATTGGTAAGAGTCAATTAATTGGCCATAGCAATTATAGAAAGTTCACCAAATTTCTCAAACACCATCTTCAATTTATTCAAATAATAACTACAAAACTCACCCTCATTATACATAAAAATTACACAATCATTTTTTCCACTTAACTAATAAATGAGAGTTTATAATCTCATTCTTATTGTTTTATCCAATTAACTAATATCTAAACTCACTTTATTACTCACCCCAATATCTAACGATCATAATGCTAGCTACAAAAATCATCCCATACTACACACCACTTTCTTATAAAAATTGTACTATTATTTCATCCAATTAACTAACTAAAGAGGAGTTCAAAATCTCATTGTTATCATTTAATGCAATTGACAAATAAATAAGAATTCCATAATCGCTATTTTTCACAATTATCTCAATAAAAGAATTATAAATGCATTGACATGAATTTCATCCAATTTCTCACCCCTTTAACTAGTAAGCAAGGGTCTAATCTAATTATTCAATTAACTAAAGAAGCTTACCTACTCTACACCTTTCAATGGAAGCTTACCTAATCTAATTGGATGAAATTACTCTTTTATCTATATAAGTTAATCTAATAATGATAGATAATGGAAACTAATAAATAGATGCTCATCTAATTCTTGTTCATATATACAAAGTTCACTTAATTTTTCATCTAAACTCACATAATTACTCATCGGAAATAAGTAACCAACTCTTCATTCTCGCTTTATCCCTCTCACTTGTAAACAAGGCTACAAATAATCTCATTTAATTTTCTATCAAATAAATTAATAGATAGAATAAGAAAGAGCTAACCAACTCTTCATTCTCACCCTTAAGTGGAATAGTGGTTAATAGATAAGAGCTCATCACATTAAAGATTCAACTCAATTGATCCTTGATACAACTCTATTGATCCTTGATATTATTGTAAAGATTCAAGCCACTTGAATCCGTAAAGTCCCAATAAGAAACCTAATCTAAAACCTAATCTAATCTTATATTTGTAAAATTGATTGTTAATCTTATTGTAAAAAGATTCTTATTGTAAAATTGATTATCCAACCTTATTCTCCTAATTGAAGGCTCAAGAGGCCGATCCAATCTTATTCTCTTACTTAAAAGGCACGTAATTCTTCACTCATTTAGAGGCTCGTGTAATTCCTCACTCCAAATAACTAGTAAAGCCAATTACCCATAAATTTGACCCACCTACCCATTTATCTAGTAAACAAAGGTTGCGAAAAGTATCCACTAATTTCTCATCCAGTTAGTTATACGAGTAACATAGTGGCCCCCCAAACTCATCAGCATCCCTTAATAAAAGCGACCTAATTCTAAATAGAAATTATTCAGTAGTCTAAAAACACTCATCTAATCCTTGATCTAATTGAGTTTCTTAACAAATTAGTAAATAAGCTCTCATAAGTAATACTCATTTTATTGTTCACCCGTACATTCTGTCCTCCTTAAGGAGGACATCTAATCCTTCACCCCACACACAAAAGTTGACCATATGCTTTGCCCATATGATTAGGTAAAGGAGTTATCTTTCACCTGCTTCATTGGCTTTTGCTTATGGGGTGAATAGAGTTATACATATAGACTAGCAAGCATTGACATCCTACTGGAGACATGTTACGGGCATATATTGAAATCCTACCTAAGACATTTTAAAATCATATATTAAGACTAGCAAGCATTGACATCCTGCTGAGGACATCTTACAAGCATGCACTGAAATGAAAGAACAGTTTAAAACCAGCAAACATTAACATCCTAATGAAGATATTTTACAAGCATACATTGAAATCTTACCAAGGACATTTGTTTCCTAATGATCAGACAGTGGTTGATTTGATGCAAGGCTAGTTGTTCCTTGGCAAGATGTGGTGGTGAAAGGACTGTCATAGAAATGTTCCATTCTGTTGAGTTGCTGATGAACAAATTGATAAATTTGAAGGCTTAATCTTTGTTAGATGCTTCATATATTAAGACTAGCAACCATTGACATTCTACTGAAGACATTTTACAAGCATACGTTGAAATCCTATCAAGGGGGCGTTCTAAAACCATATATTAAGACTAGCAAACATTGACATCCGACTGCAGACAAGCATTTGATTGACATCCTACAGAGGACCAGCATTGCCAAACTTTTAGGGATAGCATTTGATTGACACAAGCATACATTGAAATCCTATTGTGGACATTTTAGAACCTATATACTAAAATCCTACAGATGCCATTTTAAATCCGACAATTCACATTGACAGCCAATTAGGACATTTAAAATTTGGCGAGTTCAAAAATTAAACGACTCACATTGACATTCTAATGACGACATTTTAAAATATGGATAACTTAAAAATCAGAGAAATCATTTCCTAAAGGACATAATTGCAAAATGTACAACTCAAAGTATTTTGTTTCATTAAAAAAAGAAGAGGTACAAAATTAGCAGAGGACATATACTGTATTTATGTCTATTTTTAAATGTGGATAACTTAAATATCAAAGAAATCATATCGTACGTATGTAACTTCTAAATGGACTAACTTAAGAGTAATTTGGTTGAGAACAGATAAGATCCAAAAGATCCAAACAAAGAAAACAGATGGATAGATCTAGATCTAAAGAAGAGCTAAGCACTTTCAGATCGCATGGATAGATCTAAAGATATCTGTTTTGGAGCGAAAACGAAGTATAGAATTAAGAGATTTTAAAAAGAGGTAGAAAATTGTCTGATAACATACATTAAAGTTTAAGTCTGTGTATGTTATAAGACAGCCAATTTAAACACTAATCTAAAGAGATATAAACAAATTGCATAAAGAAGAGGTAACAAATTGCAGTCCAAGAACTTGTTTGAAATAGCATGGATAGATCTAGTGAGGATCGGAGCCAAAAACTAGCATTTAAGATCTAATGAAGTAAAATAGATCTAACGAAGAGGAGAAAAAACGATGTTTATAAGACTGCCAATTAAACGCTTCTCTAGAGAGGATCTAAAAGCTCTAAACTATGTGTTTGAAGTCTCTGTTATGAGACAGACAGACGACCAATTTAATCAGAAATCTTAAGTTGCAGACAAAATTGAACAGAGAGATAGATGCAAAGAAGAGAAATAAAAAAATTGTTGTCAGATCTGAAGGTGTAAAATCATTTTGACGAGAATATTGTTTAGAGATGTGAAGAAGAGGTAAAAAATTGTTCTCGGATCTAAAGAGATGTAAAATTGTTTCGAGGAAAAAAAGTTCAGGAAATACATTTAAGACCATGTCAGTTACGAGACTACCAATTTAAAAAATTTAATTGTTTACAGCCAATTTAAAGAGTTTAAAAGTCTTTTAAAAAAACAATGAATAATTATGAGACAGCCAATTTCAACTCTGGTTAGAAATTGCGCTAGGCTTTTATTTCCAGTTCTGTTGTTCTGCTGCTTTCACCATCATGGTGTTTATTAATATCTTCAATTTATTTTGTTCCCATACACTGACATATACACAAAAATAAATAAACAAACTTTACATCATTATTAGTCTTTATTTGTGCGTCCACAAAAACCCCTGATTCTTTTTAATCACTGATAATTATCGATATGCTAATATCGGACTACCACGATTCTTATCACCTACTAATTTTGAATCATTGTCACGATTTGTAAAACAAACTATCGCATCAAAGAGAGATGAAAAGAATCTGCATCGATTGGTGCACCACTTGAGTAAATAATAGCTTTGAAAGACTAAGATTGTTGTAACTTAATTCGTCGCTTCACCTAACAAATAACCATCATTTTTTGAATTATGGCACCCAAATGAGAACAAGTATAAACTCCCAATCATTCATTATCCAAAGTAACATTACAGAAGACGCCATGAACCTAATATTCAGGAAAAGGCCAATATAGAGCCGCAAGATCCAGATCAAAAACAGGACAAAGACTTTACATCGAAGAACCTTAGAACCCATTTCGAAGCATCAAGCAGAGATTAAAGACCCGCCACTAGAAACACAGATGCAAATATTGAAACCCTAGAAACCACCTCATAGCAAAGCAAACCCATACACCCAAACAAAACCTCTACGCTCATCTCCTCCAGCTGCCTTCAGAAGCTCCACCACCACCACCGTAACGCGATCCTCCACCGCCACCGCCACCGTATCCGCCACTTCCACCGCCGCCGCCATAGCGGGATCCGCCAGAAGCACCACCGCCATAGCCACTGCCGCCGCCACCATATCCAGCACTTCCACCGCCTCGGCCACCACCGCCATATCCGCGCTCAGATCTCTCACGACCACCACCGCCGTAGCCGCCACCACCACCACTGCGGTATCCACCGCCTCCGCCACCACCGCCGCCACGGTAGCCTCCACCGCCACCGCCGCCAGTTCTGGACTGGGCTTGATTGACGGTAATATTCCTCCCGTCCAACTCCTTGCCGTTCATGGCTTCGATGGCGTCCATCATCGCCTGCTCATCGCTAAAGGTAACGAAGCCAAATCCACGAGACCTTCCGGTTTCGCGATCGCTTACAATCTGTAAAAATCAAAACGAAAATTATAACACAGTAATAAATATCTTCCAACAGAGCCTCCGAATCCAAAATATGTACAAACGATACCCTAATTTACAAGATCCCGCAATGATTCTCTTCAATATCAGTCACCAATCATATAAACTGCAAAAAAAAGGTCTCCAAATCCAAACACTGTAAAACTAAAACCCTAGTTCATAGGAACCCGCAATGAATCTTCAAAACGGCCTTTAAAAAAAACGCTTAAATTAGATCCTGATTCAACAGAAACGTATTGATTCTCTTCAAGAAAGGTCTCCAAATATAAAATCTCTCCATAATACCGCAAAATACTGTTACAAAACCCTACAACAAAACAACAAATATTTAACTTCAACCTCCATTACCTTAGACTCAAGAACTTCACCGAACGGGCTGAAGGCGTCATGAAGGCTACGGTCATCAGTGGCCCAGGCAAGCCCGCCCACAAAGCAACGGAACTCAATTTCAGCAGAAGCCATTTTCAGATTTCCACCCCACAAAAAAAAATAAAAAAATAATACTATCCGATCCAACAACGATACAAAGACCCCCCGGAACCAGAGAACCAACAGAGAGACGGCAGAAGCCGTCAAAATAGCACAAGAAACCTTCGTTCTACTCCATGGAATTTTATAGCCTCTGCTCTCCCGAACCCTCAACTAACCCCAGCTGCGACCTAATTCTAACCCCGGTCAACCTTAACCACAGTTTTGACACAACCAGAGCGGAGTTGCCGGCCCCGATTCAGTGGATTACACCGCGGATTTTAATTTTATTTCATCTCAGTTTTCCCGCGAGTCTTGATGCCCATGGGAATCATCGAGGCCGTAAAGATCTTCCCAAACTGTTGGAACGCATCCTGGCCGTTGCGGTCTGTACGGCGGCATCGTTATCTGCTTTCGATAAAGGCGCCCGCTCCCACGTGAAGCGCTATTATTAATGAATTATGAATGGGCCTGACTTATATTCCTTTGCTTTGTAATTTTTTATATCAGACTTTTGCTGACGTCATTCTGTCTCCATTGTTTTTTTTACACGGGATTGATCATAAAAAAGGAATGCATCCAATCGACCTTGAAGCGCGGGTCAATTTTATAAAAGATATTTCAGACCTTGATAGCGACATTGGACCCAAGAGATATATGTTTAGTCATTGTTCCAATGTCCACATTAATGCTGAAGTTTTGATAAATTGTCTTTTAGGTAGTATACACATGAAAAAGAAAATTATCATGTTATTTCAAATGTTATAAAAATTAAATACTATTACAAATTTTCATTATTTCTTTTTAAAATTAGATAGTTGGAATCCTTAAAGGTGAACAAACAACTTGCATATCTATTATTTAAGAATTTAACATATTTGTTTTTAAATTTGTAATAGTTTTATTTGTTAATATTGAATTTCTCTTTAAATTAATGTTAATATTGTTTAAAATATATTAAATATATTGATTAGGTGCATATTTGATATTAAAAATTATTTCAATTACATTAAATTAAAAAAATATTTCATTATTTTTTAAATTTAATAAATTTATTATTTTTAAAATTTGATTTTTTTGAATATTTGTTTTAATTGTTTCTATAACAGCATTATAAATATATTAAAAATATCAAATTAACAAAATTTAGATCAAAGACTCATTTCAATTCATTGATTTGAAGATAACATATCCTCATTTCTTTAGAGACTTACAATACTATGAGTGAAATTAAATGTTGTGTATATTTAAAAGAGGGAATATGCAATTAATTATTATATTCAAATATTTTCTTTCTTCAATAAAATAGTAAATATTAATTTTTATAAAAAAATAAATATTTTGTTTAATATTAACATTGTAAAATTACATATATATACAAAATTTTATACATAAAAATAATTCAATGTAAAAATATAATATACAAAAGGAAAGACGAATTGGGGAGTGAGAAAATAACTTTTGATTAGTTTTTTTATATTCCTTTTCTTTTCTTTTTTCCTATTATTATTTACTTTTTCCTAGTATATTTTATAATTTTATTAACTATTATACCTATCTTTCAAGAATCTTTCCAAAATGGTCTGCATATATCATTATAGCATTGTAGAGGTAGCTTTATTTGTTTGTTTGTTTCATTTTATTATTTTAATAAAAATATAATATACAAAAGGAAAGACGGATTGGGGAGTGAGAAAATAACTTTTGATTAGTTATTTTATATTCTTTTTTTATTTTTTTTCCTATTATTATTTACTTTTTTCTATTATATTTTATAATTTTATTAACTATTATACCTATCTTTGAAGAATCTTTCCAAAATGGTCGGCATATATCATTATAGCATTGTAGAGGTAGCTTTATTTATTTGTTTGTTTCATTTTATTATTATAATAAAAATATATATAATATAATTTGACAAATAAAATAGTAAATAATTATACATATAAAAAAAAAGTAAGTAATATTTTAGAACAATTGTTTATTTGAGTTTTTTAGTATGATTTATTTTTTTTTAATTATTTTATTTTTCAATACTGATATATAAAATCATTAAAAAAATGTTGCATCGAAATTATTATAATTGTAATTTTATGAGATATTTTATTTTATTTTACTAATATTTAATATTTATATTAATATTTCACCTTTTGTTGCATAATTATATATAAATTATATTATTCCACATAAATATAGGCAAAGAGAGATAGAGCATTAGAGAGAGAATTATAAGAAATATAAAGGAGAAGAAAAAATAACTTTTGGTTAGTTATTTCACACAACACCTAAGGTGCAATGTTCCTTCATATTTATGTCAGGGTAGTATGTCTTACTCTCTTTTTCTATAAATATTTACCAATATAACAGGAATAATGAATTTGTCCAACTATAGCAATTTGTCAAACAACACATCTCTTTTGTTGGTCCACATTCTTAGAAGAGTTATTATGGATGTTGAAAGCTAAAATAACATCTAATCATTTCTAAATCTGGTCAACAAATTAAACACATTAAGTTTTCCAATTGCAATTATGTAAGATTATTAAATTTATATTATGAATGTATTGAATAGCTAACGACAAGTGAATTTAATGATGAGTTTTTAAACTAAAAAAATAATTTACATTTTATGCTCCTCTTTCACATATCTTCAGCGTACCCATTACACACCAAGGTGCAATTGCTAGTATAGTCACAAGTAATAGGGAAAAGACCCTATTACCAAGAGGGTCCAATAATTGTTATAGTCTTTGCCATAGATACCTCCCAAAAACCTACTTTTTGATAGTTATTTCCTATACAACAAAAAAGCCAAAAAATAATAGCTTGCACACCTAATAGTCGTCCACCATTACAATATTAAGTAAACACTACAAGTGCATGGTTATTGGTACACTTGTGTTTTATTTACACATCAAATTGCACAATGATTGGTGCATTCCATATTTAGTCAACTACATGCATGCACAACTATTGGTGCATAACAACTTTTCATAACACTATCATCTGCACATTCACCCAAAAAGGTATGACATCTTCAAGCATTTAATCCAACTACAAATTGTACCTACATGAACAGTTAATGGTGTAAGGCTCGCCAATTGACATAAAATAAACAATGCAAACACAAAATAAACAACCCCAAAAATATTACGAATTTGAATTCATGAGGCCACTGTATGAACTAAAATTTTAATGCAATTGCTTGTGCATGAATTGGCCGATTCTTTCCCACCACAATTTGAAATTCAATCTGACTACCCATTTCTTCAATGACCAAATTTCTATAAGAAGGATATAGTGCCACATAAAATCCATTGAAAATTCCTTGTCTGACTGTTGGTGGTTTATTCTATGTAGTCTGCATATTCTTTGCTCTTGTTCAGGTTGGAAGACTATCTCAGTTATTTCTCATTTAATCCTTGTTTTGTATGCTTATTGTATGCTTATTCTTTGTTTTTGTATTCTTATTGTATGTTTTTATTGCAAATTTATTGTTATTACTCCTTATTGTAGGTTCAAATTTATTGCAAAACCAAGACAGCATAGTGCAGCCTTAGTTTTGTAATGAATTTAATGAATAAATGTACTACTCACTATAGTTACATGCCTTTAAATTATAAGTTATTTTTCTATGCTTAATGTATGTTTTTATTACAAATTTATTGTTATTACTGCTTATTGTAGGTTCAAATCTATTGCACTATTGCACAACTAAGTCAGCATAGTGCAACCTAGTTTTGTAATGTATTCAATGAATAAATGTACTGCTCACTATAGTTACATGTCTTTAAATTATAAGTTGTTTTTTATGCATGCTTGCTTCGTAGTCTCATTTTTCACAATGTTGACTTAGTTTTGTAATATTTTTAATGAATAAATTACAAAACTAATTCAACATAGTGCACAATTGATTTTCCAATGTATTCAATGAATAAATGTACTTGTCACTATAGTTAAGTTGTTTTTTATGCATGGAAGCTTCATCATCTCAGATTTCACAGTGCTAACTTAGTTTGTAATGTATTCAATGAATACACAGTTATTGACTGTTTAATTTTATAATGTACTCAATGAATACATTACAAAATTAATGTGAATTTAATAACGTACTCATTGAATACATTAATGTACTTAGAGAATTTTATGATGCAGTGTCTTAGTTTTCTAATGTACTCAATGAATACATTACAAAACTAACCCAACATAGTTCTTAGTTTTGTAATGTTTTCAATGAATAACTAAACTGGTCACTATACTTACATGCCTTTTATTTTTTAGTTATTTTTAATGCATGGAAGCATCGTCATCTCAGGTTTCACAGCGTTGACTTAGTTTTGTAATGTTTTTAATGAATACATTACAAAACTATTTGAGCATATGGTTGACCTAGTTTTGTAATGTATTCATTGAATACATTGCAAAAATAACTCACCATACTACTGACTTAGTTTTGTAATGTATTCAATGAATAAATTCTAAGTTGTTTTTAATGCGGACCCACTCACTACGTAGTAAAGGGAGTGAAGGGGTCATTTGAATTAAATCACATTGTCTCTTGTGTTAATCAAAAACCCATCTGATTATACCCCACAAAGGATTAGACTTAACCTCTCCTTACTCCATACCTAATCACCTTAACACATTCGCAGCTCACCGACTACCAAGTAACCGCCAGTGGTTAACCAAATTACTACCCATAGGGAGCCCTAACATGAAGTAGCAAATATCTCACAATTTTTATCATTCAATAAGTGTTTGTAATGATTTTCTTGTGTTGATAGTTGTATGTTTTAATCATTTCACCTTGAAATCATTGCATGTAATGTGATAGAAAGAAACAATTAGAGGAAATGGGAAAGAAATAGTGTACATTGTCGATTTAATCATTACTAGGTATTGTAGTGTGAATGAATCTCGATAATTTCTTTATTTTTTCATTTTAAATGTGAGGTTTTCTTTGGGTTTATCATTATTTTGAATGTATTGTTTCTCTCGGTTTATCATTATTTTTCACATATTGGGTTTATATGGGTTTTAAAAATATGGGGGTTTTTCTATAAATCTCATCTCCCTCGAACGCTTCCTGTCAACCTCATTTCTTTGCATGCGATGAGGGTTTTGACCCACCACTCATTAAATTAATTTTACATTACATGTGTGCATTCTTAATTTGTCATTGATTTGTTTCACACCCTGATTATATGCATTTGGTAAGATTGCATTGACTGCATGCACTCTTTAGTTTCACACTTTCAACTCAATTCGCAAGCCTAGTGTGATTATATGCATTCTTAAGTTGACATTGAAATGTTTGTCACACTCATTACATGGGGGAGGTGTAGCTTACATTATCTGTATCCATTGTTAAGTTGACATTGATTGTATGTGTTTGTCTTATGCATTCTTAAGTTGATAGTTTAATCATTAAACTAGTTTATTCTATTCATTCAATTATTTCTCAATTGGGTTCTACTCCTTTGCCAAGCTTGCATTTATTGTATCTATTCTTCAGTTGACATTGATTGTATGCATTTGACTTATATTCATCTGTTGCTTTTCATTCTTTGGCTAACATTGTCTGTATGCATTTGAAGTTTACATTGATTGAATGAAGTGTTAATGTTTACTCCTATGTGTCCTATGCTCATGAATGTATGTGCACAGCCTCAAACAAAGACACTTCAAGTTAAGTTATAAGCATGGCAGGAAAAAAAAAGACAAGGACACCAAAGAGTGCTCGTTCAAATATAAGAAAGACTTGTGGAGTGCATTTCACTAATACAGAAGTTAATGCAGATGTCAATGTAGACCATGTTCTCGTTGATGGTCCTGCGACAAGTCCACAACAAGTCTTTATTGATGCTCCCATAGTCAATGCAGTATATGTGAATGCAGGAGAAGGAAATGGAGGGGAATTTGCCTCGACTAACATTTCCCATCCAACCCCAATAACTACCCATCTAGCCCCGATAAGATAGTGGACAATTAAGGACATGGATGCAACAATTACTAGTGTTGAAAAAGGCTTGATATCAGTAAGGGGTGAATCCAAGAAGTGGAAGATACCTGCTACCAGTTTGAGGGCCTGGATTATGGGTGCTACTGTCACGAAGAGGAAGGTGCCTAAAATAGTCATAAATGTTGAAGCAATAATCAACAAGCAAACTTTGGGTTAATTAACAATAATAAACAATAATTTTAGAGGATACAATTTTGTAGTGGAAGCATTTATGCAATTTAGAGGATACAATGAAGATTCAATTAACAATTTTGTGAGAAATTACAATGAAACCTATCAAGGGGCAGCAAATAAGCAACCAACAAACCAAGAGCAGCAAGTAAACCATGATGGTTTGGGCATTGATGTTGACTTGCCATTGCCAACACAAGCTTATCAACTAGATTGGTTGTAGGAGGCTGCCACAAACATTGGTTAACCAATTAACTATGCAGATGAGGACATTTCCCTATCAATGCCCTCTCTACCACGTGTTGACTCAACTGACATTATCCACTACTTTGAAAATGCAGAGAATTGGAATCAATTAAATAGTCAGATGTGTGATGATACAAAGCTCCCAAGTGACCATGATGGCAATGTTGACTTTGTGCCATGCATGCTTGTTGACACCAAACAACCTACTAGTTCAACCAATAGATTCCTAGTATTACACGTGCAAAAGATGTAACATTTTGCATGTGGGGAACGTCATGGGGTGCTTCATCTAAGGAGGAATTCACAAATACTAAACTTTGATGACTACATTAATCAACTTCGGGAACAAGAAAAAATTAAGAAGCATCTGGAGGAGAATGCAATATGCAAGGAGAAGATGAGGGAGAGAAAAGCTAAAAGAGAAGCCAATGCGCTAGCGACAAAAATTTTGAGGGCAGAGAGACAACAAAATTGGTTGAGAGATGCTACGGAGAAAGCAAAATGAGCTGAAGAGAAGGCACATAAAAAAGAACATACAAGGAGAGAAAGAGATGAAAACCCAGATGCTCGTAAAAGATGTAGAGGTAACAAGGGCAATACACCTTCCATAGATACAATCATTACACTAAGTACACCTATGGAAGATATAGTAATTCCAGCTGCCCTTGAGATAGTGAGTACACCCAGTACACCTCTTCCCTCCCAGCACCTAGCACTTCTTGGATTGTTCAATATTTTAGCCCTCACATTAGCAAACCTTAATGCTCAACAAGTACAACCCTTTGAACCCTCCCCACATATGGAAACCAATGTTGATCACAACAACACAATACTAGGTCAACTAGTTAATTTGGTTAAGTGCACTCCTACTCAATTCACATCTCCTAGTAGAAGAGGAGGGAGTAGTGGAATTGGTTGCCAAAGTCCTATTCTATTCCCTGATTTTATGGACAACTAATGACAGTTTTTCTAGATGCAAAAATTTGATGGATGTGGCTTACTTAGTTTTGTAATGTATTTAGATAAGTTTTAGTTTTACATCATTAAAGGTGATGAACAAGGTTGAAATCAAATGTTGAAGCCTATGGAAAAGGATTTTAGGGTTATCATATAATTTTTTGGAAATGTTTGATATGAAAAGAAATAATTACCATACGATGTATGATCTTTTTTAATTTTTTATATTATAAGAAACAATTACCAATTTCACATTTCTCATATTTCACGTGTCTGACTTAGTTTTGTAATGTGTTCAATGAATACATTAGAAAACTAACTCAACATTGAATACATTTTCAATTACTACTCAACCTATTTATTGTATGTCGTAAATATCAACTTAACAATGCATATAGTCAATGTCAACTTAACCTATTCTCAATTACAAGAGATATCTACTTGCATTGTGGTCATGGTTTGCTTGCTTCTCATGGTTTATTGTATGTATTACTTAGATGCACACTTAACTCATGGTTTATTGTATGTATCATTTATTATATGTATTACTTTGAAGCAAACTTGTTTGCTGCTCATGGTTTGCTTGCTTGCTTCTCATGGTTAGATTAATACATTACAAAACTAAACTCATCAAAGAGTACTTGTTATAATTTGAATTCAATTTCTACTTGTTTTCTATTTGTGGTTGTTATTGTATCTGTTGGATAGTTTGTTTTCAATTACTAAAGTCAAAGGCATACAGCCAATGTCAACTTAATAATGCATATAGTGTAATGTATGTACCTGAGTATTTTTAATCAATCACAACTTAAGAATGCATATAGTCATTGTTTAAACATAAAGGCATGCAGTCAATTACAACTCAAAAATGCATATAGTCATGTGTCCCTATGGTCATAAAATTAATAACAAATTAAGAATGCATACAGTAAATATGAGCATTATGTAGTGAAGCATGATAGTCTTGAACAAATCTACAAGGATACAACACCTAGAAATATATGTTGTCATCATTAAAAAAATGTGAAATTGAATAAGTATTCAGATTGATTAAGGAATATTTTTCATAATTCTACCATGCATTTCATTAAGCAATGTATTGAAATTACTTGATCTAAATTATCCATATGTTTTTGTTGACAAGACAAGGGATCACCCAACATGATTAGGGAAAAGGTGTTTTATGATAGACACCAAATTGGATATAGACAATACAACCCTAATCTACATTATCATCAATTGGTCAACTATGATCAACAACGCATACATTCAGAGATGCAATTACAAAACATGGTCAAGAACGTGTCATGTTACTGACACATCAGCAAATAATTGATGAAGTTAAAACTTATTTGGTCAACAAGTATGGAAGAAATTGTCTGCCCCTACTCGAAGCTGTTGTCTCTCAGGAATTGACTATAACTATACAAGAAACCACCGTTATAAGTAATCAAGAGGAATGGTTGAACAATCATGCAACAACAATTCAGCATTTGTTTGGGGGACCATTTCCACTTCAATATTATGAATTGCCAAATTATTACATTTTTTATTCATTTTTGTTTAAAGTTATAATTATGTCCACTCAAACTAATGTAATAAATAAATGGTTTGTGAGATGATTTAGTCCATGTAAACCAAATCAATTTTCTGATCTTGAATGGTTGCATGCTTGGACAAGGAAAATTCAAGCAGTATGGATCTTTTCAATGTTTCAATCATATCAAGGATGACATCTTTCACCTAACTCACCTCCTCAGCCAATGTTACATGTTGGAAAAACTATATTCGAAAGAAGAGACACCTCAACCATCACCTGATGCTCTATTGAAGGATTTACATATTGAAGAATGAGACAACACATTCGACATAGAGTAAGGAGAATACAATCCTGAATGTGAATCTCCCTAAAGGTTGTGAACCTATATATTCATGCTATGATTGTAATTGATGATGAATCAAGGATTGTAATTGAAGATGGTTGTATCCTCATATATTTATTTGAGACTATCATTTCATTATTTGAATATTTAAAAAATAATTACAAATAATACTTAAAAATATCACAATAGAGAACACTCCATCAACACTAAATTGACTTACAATAATTAACACTTGCAATTCACTAGTTAAAGATTCAGTACTATTTAAAAACAATTACAATTAACACTTGTAAAAAACAAAATAAAGAACAATTCATCAAGACTAAATTGACTTACATCCATTAACACTTGCTCAAGATTTAGTACTATTAAAAAATAAATGCATTTGAAACATGAAAAACCAATACTAAAGAGCAATGCATCAAAATAAAAACTTAAATAACACAAAATAAAAAATAATCAATCAAATCATGGCCTTAGTAAAGTCAAAAAGACTTTACATGTATGTTGTTGTTGTCTTTTATTTTCAAGGTAACCTTCCAAAGATGCATTGATGGAAGTCACATGTATATTATGACATTAAACAAAATTATATAAACTTGTAAGACCATGATTTCCCAAATAAAAATGGAGTGTTGAAAAACACAATTAAATAACAGTTATATGGCAGTGTTGAGAAACACAATCACATGGAACTTAAATCATCCACAACCCATGCTCAAGTCTTCACTGCCCCACATACCTACAAAATATTGTAACTGGTGGAAGTAACAATCTCATGGAAGTTTATCATTCAAATAGTGCATGCATGGTATTCTTACACATCCATATTTTAGTTTCAGATTTGATATTATCACACATACATATCTATGCATACATACATGTGTACATATCTATACAAACATATGTATACATACTTACGTACATATTCATATATATGCATACATACATACATATCTATGCACATTCATATAGATATGTATGCATACATATCCGTACATACATAAGTACATTTTGTTATTGACTATTTGCATTCTCAAGTTTAAATTGACTGGATACATTCCTAAGTTGAAATTGATTATATGCATTCTCAATTCATCATTGACTGTATGTCTTTATCTTCATACATGGAGTATATGAACTTGTCTTTAAATATTTAAATATGTATAGATTTAAAAGCAATTTAGTACAAAAATATTACATCTCTAAAAGCAATATAGTTACCATGATTAAACACAATTGATTTTATCTTCATACATGTCTTTATCACAAACCATGTTTACCACAAAATCATTTGACTACAAAAACATTACATGATCAAACCAAAACATACAACAATGATGTTCATCTCAAATTTACAACAACATACATATATCACACTTAAATTGGTAGATTTACTAAATATGACCCCTTATAAATCCCACTAAATATAGGCCATCTATACAATTTACTTTCTCCTGCATAATTGACATTTTTAATTTGCACGTGTGAGGCACAGATTAGTGGCATTAAACAACATGAATTTAATTGCATTAGAAATTTGTAGTAAATCTTTGTGAAAGTGTTGTGATACTATTGACCCATGCTTCTCAAATAGAGTGTTGATTGTATCATCATCATTATAAACTATATGGTTCATAAATGTTCTTAATATTGTTCTCATCTCTTTGCATTCCTTAAGCATCGACTTGGGTATAATTCCTACCACATATGCCTCACCACTATACAGGTCATATGACCTGATGGCCTCCTT
This sequence comes from Chamaecyparis obtusa, assembly GCA_027943335.1. Taxonomy (NCBI): domain Eukaryota; kingdom Viridiplantae; phylum Streptophyta; class Pinopsida; order Cupressales; family Cupressaceae; genus Chamaecyparis; species Chamaecyparis obtusa. The sequence continues at coordinate 61,846 of BSBK01008409.1, read as the reverse complement.
TAAAGTATTCCCTTGAAGGTAGAACTCATCAACATAAGTCTATGCAATTAGTCTTAGGTTAGTACTAGACTGCAACAAGTCCATGTACTGTGATGGAAAGATAGATACAAGTTGTGCATGATAAATGCATCTCCTTTCACCTATAATTAGCTCTTCCCCAATGAGTTGAACAATACAATCTTGAACATGGAGACAATGAATGTTTTCAAAAAGTTGCATGGAATAATCCTGAGACAAAATGAAGCCCATAGGTTGTTCCCTTTGCGAAATAGGGATCTGAATACATTAGTTTCTAGGCTTCAAATCCATTGATCAACATAATCGGCTTATATTGTACGTCAAAAAAATGGTGATACACTATTCAGATTAAGACAAGAATTGATGAGTAGACAACAACACTTTTCCTAAACCATAACAATCTATGTTTAAATTGGCAGATGAATATAAGACAAATGAATACAGTCAATGATGACTAAAGAATGGATACAATAAATGCAACATTAGAAAAGGAGTAGAATCAGATTGACAAACAATTGAATGAATACAATCAAGGTGACAAACAATTCAATGAATACATTAGCAGATGTGAGTGGATGACCAAAATTCTCGTCATACACAAAAAAATGAATGTTGTAGGAAGATTTCATGAGAGCAGAAGTTTCCAGAATGGCAAAGAAAAAATGTTTGGTTTTAGGATTCCTGATGTGTAGTAATAGGGTTAGCCACAGGTGGTTAAGTGGCAGTCGGTGAGCTCTAAAAGTGTTTAAGGTGATTAGGTATGGGGTAAGGTGAGGTTAAGTCAGGTCCTTCGCGGGGTATAATTAGATGGGGTTTTGATTAACACAAGGGAACATGTGATTTAATTAAAACCACCCCTTCACTAATTTTGAATCCCACATAGAGGCTCCACATTCCAAACAACTTATAATATAAAGGCATGTAACTATAGTGACCAATACAATTATTCATTGAATACATTACAAAACTAAGGTCACACAATGCTATATTAGTTTTGTAAAGTATTAAATGAATACATTGCAAAACTAAATACATTACAAAACTAAGTTAGACATATGAAATATGAAACTATGAAGCTTCCATGCTTATAAGTATTGCATGTTGTAAACCATGAGCAACAAGTAAACTATGGACACAATGCAAGTAGATATCTTTAGTAATTGAAAATAGATTAACTTGGCATAGACTATATGCATTGTTAATTTGGAATTGGAATCGAAATATAACAAGTGCACAATTCTAAGTTAGTTTTGTAATGTATTCAATGAATACATTACAAAATAAAGTTATACATGTAAAATATGAGACAATGAAGCTTCCATGCTTCTAATTATTGCATACAATAAACATGTTGATTAGTAATTGAAAAGAAAATATCCAATGAATATAATAACAACTAAAAATAGAAAAGAAGTACAAATCGGATTCCAAAAGTAACAAGTACACTATGTTGAGTTTAGTTTTGTAATGTATTCAATGAATACACTACAAAACAAAGTCAAACATGTGAAATATGAGACTATGAAGCTTCCATGGTTCTAAGTATTACATATAGTAAACAGGTTGATTAGTAATTGAAAAGAAACTATCAAATGAATTCAATAACAACTACAAATAAAAAATAAGTAGAAATCGGATTCCAAATATAACAAGTGCACTATGTTGAGTTTAGTTTTGTAATGTATTCAATGAATACATTACAAAACTAAGTCAAACATGTGAAATATGAGACTATGAAGCTTTTATACTTCTAAGTAATGCATACAGTAAACCATGAGCACAACGCAAGTAGATATCTTTGGCAATTGAAAACAAGTTAAGTTGACATAGACTATATGGATTGTTAAGTTGAAACCGAAATCCAAATTGAAAAAGTGCACAATGTTGAGCTAGTTTTGTAATGTATTCGATGAATACATTACAACACTAAGTCAAACATGTGAAATATGAGACTGTAAAGCTTCCATGATTCTAAGTATTTCATAAATTAAATAGGTTGGTTAGTAATTGAAAACAAACTAACCAATAAATATAATAACTATAAATCACCAAATTAATTTGTATATGTAGATCAATTGGCTCAAATCTTACATCGTATGCTGAATAGTTAGCAATAGATTTGAACCTACAATAAGCAATGAAAGAAGTTAATTTGTATGAAAGTAGTTAATTTGTAATAAAATAAAAAAATAAGTATTTAATAAGAGTACAAAAACAAGTAATAAACAAGAAATAAATGAGATAGCCTACCAGCCTAAACAAGAGTAGAGAATATGTAGACTGCAGAGAATAAACCACCAGCGGTCAAACAATGATTTTTTAATGGATTTTACATGGCATAATATCCTTCTTATAGGAATTTGGTCATTGAAGAAGTGGCTAGCTAATTTGAATCAAATGATTGTGGAAAAGAATCAGTCAATTCATGCACAAGCAGTTGCATTAAATTTTTAGTTCGTATGATGGCTTCATGAATTCAAAATTGTAATATTTTGGGGGTTGTTTGTTTTGTGTTTGCATTGTTTATTTGGTCATTGAAAAAGTGGTTGGTCAATTTGAAATTCAAATTATGGTGGGAAAGAATCAGCTTTCTAATGTATTCAATGAATAAATGTATTAAGTAAGTATTCAAATGTTTTCATTGATTACATTATTCATTTAGTACATTACAAATCTAAGTCAACACTCTGAAATTAGAGAATATGAAGCTTCCATGCATTAAAAACAACATATAATTGAAAGACATGTAACTATAGTGACTAGTACATTTATTTATTGAATACATTAAAAAACTTAGGTAATCCATTTGACAAACAAGTCAATGAGAAACTACAAATGCACATAGACAATGTAATATTAGCAAATGAGAGTGGTGGACTGAAACCCTCATTGTAGGTAGAGAAATAGAGTTAGGGGGAAGTGTTCGAGGGACATGAAGTGTCCATAAATTGAAACCCCAGAGAAACCCCCATATTTAAAACCCTGTTAAATCTGTTATGTGCAAATTAATAATAAACCCAGAGAAACAATATGTGTAAAATAATGATTAACCCTGAAAAATCCTCATTTTTTAAATGAAAAAATAAGAAACTGTCGAGATTCATTCAAACTACAACACCCAATAATGATTAAATTGACAATGTACACTATTTCTTTCCCATTTCATCCAATTATTTATTTCTATCACTTTACACACAATGATTTAAAGGGGAAACGATTGAAACATACAACTACCAGTGCAGGAAAATTATTATTGTATACAACAAAATAGTGGTTAAAGAAATACCTAAACTAGTTAAGCACTCAAACAACTAAAATTGTTATAACCTTTAAGATTACACGAAAGAAAGAAAATAAACAAGAGGATGCAAACCATAAACACCCGAAGAGCTTCCTTGATATGTAGTTTTGTCCAATGGGTTGGATGTGTGCTCAATGTAGATGCTCAAGATTCAATAGGTGAGTGAGGATTTTGGCATTATGAGTGTATGAATATGGTTTTTAGCTCTCAAATGGACATTATAACTTTGTTAGAATGGTGGTTGGAAATGAAGGAGGAGGCTCAATTTATAGGCAAGAGGAGGATGAAATGAATGGTCAAGATGCAAACCCGAGGAAGGGTGGAGATGCATTTGAGAGAAAGCATATGGATTGTGCTTTCTCAAATGCTTCTCATTGTGACAAGTGTCACAAGGAGAGAGGTTTGGAAGAATGAGGGAATGTGACCATTTGGGAGATGTGAGAGGAGACAAAGGTATAAGAAGGAGATGAAGTGTGTAAGAGATGTGTAAGAGCATTTAAGGTTGACATGAGGTGAGGGAGTTGGGGGATGTGAGGATGTGACATGAGGGTTGACTTGGGTTGGGTTAGGATTTCTTAATTTATGGATTATGATTGTGCAAATGTTTAGGAAATGATTAGGTTCAGATTAGGAGGCAAGTGGGAGAATTAGGAGGATGTGATGAGAGGAGAGAGAATGAATGTAGGGTTGAATTAGCTAATCATGGGTCATTAGCTAACTAAGAAGGTTTAATATGTGTGAATGGATTGGGTTTAGTTGGAACTAGGGGTTTGGTAGTTGGGATAGGTTAGGTTAGGGGTTAAAGTTAGGAGCCATGTGCTCAAATTGGATTAAATGCATTATTTAATTTCAAGCGGGAGGAAAAAGAGATTTATGAATTAATTTAAATAGATGAATGCATTTATTTAAATTAATAGAGAAAAGAGATTTAATTAATTATCAGACTATGAGTTGCCATTTAGATAATTAATTAATTAAATTAATTAGGGGATGACATAAATTAATTAAATATTAAATATTTAATTAATTAATGTCGTAGGAGATAACTAAATAGGATTACTTAATTATGTAATCAAATTTAGGTGTCTACATTTTGCCCCTCTTCCACATAGTGTTAAAATAACACTATTTTGAATACGTGTTTAAAATAATAGATGACACAATGAATTACCAGGAAATGAGGTTGCCCTAGAATACATAAAAATAAATTTAGATTGGGTGATGCCCCCTCGAGAGGGTGACAGGGAAAGAAAATGGGGTCCAGATGACATTTTGAAAGGAAGAAAGGGTTTGGCGAAACTGGAGGGAAAGGAGAGACAAAGGGTGAAAAGGTGGTGAGATGGGCAAGAAAATGAGGGCGAGAGGGAAAATGGGAAAAATGAGGGTGGTGGGGGGCTATGGGAGGAAACAAAGCGATCATAGGATGCCTTTTATAGGGGCCAAGAGGGCTAGAAAGAAGTTATTTGCACATATATGAGCTTAGTTATTTGTTGATATTATGAGCTCTAATATAGCATAGTTCAATGGCGAGAGGAGGGAAACTGAAGCACAAGGCAGACATCACGAGGAGCGTTTGACAACACTAAGCATGAGACAGATAGGCAGCGTCAAAAAACCCATCTTTGTACTTTATTATTTTGTTTTTATTTTGATTCTTGTGTTGCAAAATTGTGATCCCACAGGCTCGGGATCAACGAGATCACCCTTGGGATCTGCGAGATCGTGATCCCATAAGAAATGCTAGACTTAGGGGGTCAGGGATAGGTGGGGAGATTTTTGGCAAGAACATCATTTTTCTTGGGTTTCTGGTATTTTTTGCGAGAACGCAATCCTACAAAGAATTTTTTGGCGGGATTGCGATCCAGGACCAAAAGATTAAGGGGAGGGAAATTATGTGATCCCACATGGGATCATGGGGGTATGGGAAAGTTGTCACAAGAATGTGTTCTTGCAACAGTATGGGTAGCTTTAGGTTATGTGATCCTGCAGCTGCGGGATCATGAGAATGTTGAGGTTTGCAAGAACATGAGTTAAACCTGCAGGATCACAGGAAAGAGGGTAGAAGGAATTTAGGAGGGGACATGGCATGTGCGTGAATAGTTAGGATTGATAGGCTATAATTTGGTAAGAAAGAAAATTGACATAGCAAAATTAGATTGGTTGCAATGGTTCGTGGACTGACTAACATGTCGGGAGAGGCAAGCCACGGTACTAAGGGTGGTGGAGAAATTCACACCCATCAACTGGGTGCGGGTGGATGTGATTGGCTTGGGATATTTGGCCTAGATGCCTCGTTGGAAGGCATATATGGCGATGGTGACAACACTCTACAAGAGGTGGCACTCTAAGACGATGAGCTTCCATCTCCCGATAGGGGAGATGACTATGACCTTGGAGGATGTCTACAAGATTTTTTGTCTGCCCATCCGGGGGACTGAGGTAATTGCAGGTAATACTACGCAGCAGCAGGCACTAACAACATTGGTGGGGTTTGACGTGGTGTCGATCTTATGTCATGGACAACTGCCACTCTCTCGACATATAGTGGCGGTGTCAGCTGCACACTGAATATATTTTTGCATTTGTGGTCTAGTCTCAGGATATATTACCCCTGACATGAGAGGGACGAGTGTGCCACTAACACTTATCCCTGTAATTGTGAGGATTATGCATGCGGAGGTGCCTGCTACCTGGGGTATGCTCATGATGGCGGAGCTCTATCAGGACTTCCACCAGATAGTCTATCACAGTGGAGAGACATAAGGGAGGAGTATAGGATTTGCTATAGTACTACATGTATGGGGCTGGGAGTACATTGTAGTGCTCAGGCTAGTAGGGAGGTGAGATAGACAGGCAAATTAGCTTGTCGTATATAGTTGGGGGAACCTTTGACATATCATGATGTTGATGATACAGATTATTAGAGGGAGGTGTTGGATGGCATCCGGGATGGTATCACATGGAGACTGTGCATAAGGGTGGGGTCATGACCAGAGGATCAAACACAATTACCTTATGTCATAACCCCCACATATTTAACAGGATGATGGGATTACATCTTTGAGCAGTAAGAGCCATATCGGGTGGCCAGATAATTTGAATTTACTTAGGGAGTACTAGATGCTGAGCACTGGTACCAACACACTACTCGAAATAGGCATTCAGAGTTTGGGGGCCTGATAGACAAGCAGGGGTTGGTGGCTGTGTGGAGGGCCATTCAGGTCATCCATTGGGATTGGGTGGGAGGTGATGCAGATGCAGGTAGCATGATGGAGTATCGTGTCTGGTTTACAAGGCCTCAGGCAGCAGGGAGGACATGGCTACCTCTAGAGGTGGAGAGGATCAGAGCAGTGAAAACCTAGGTGGCTAGGGGGAGAGGACAAGTAGGTGTGGAAACACCCCAAGGGAGGAGAGGAACAACCATTGTAGTATGAGGGAGGTCAGTCCTGAGGAGGGAAAGCACAAGGGAGGAGATGCTATGGATGTGGATGGTAGAGACAAAGGAGGAGGGGGAGAGGATGGAGGAGATGGAGGGGTAGGCAGAGGAGGTGATGGAGGATAGGTACCATAGGGCCCACCACTAGGATTGGTACTAGTAGGTGTCCTAAGAGTTGGATCATCTAAAAGTGGGGAGGAGTGGATTCAGCAGCCCAACTAGCATCCCTATAGACCACCAATGTGATGACGAGCCAGATGATACGCGACGTATAGGGAAAGAGAGATTATCTCATCGCATAATTAGCATAAGCACTTCAAGATGGGTTAGAGATGATAAATGAGCGAGACCAACTGTGGAGGGAGAGAGGTGGACTATAGGTCGAGCGGGATAGGTTATAGGGGGAGAGGGATGGGCTGCAGGCTAAGAGGGACAGATTGTACAGGAGAGAGATTTATTATAATGACAATTAGCCACAACATAGGTTATGAGAGGAGGGAGTGCAGTGAGGGCTTCCCAGGAGGTGTTGAGAGCGTACAGGGAGGTCACATACCTCATAGAGAAGGTGGGATGGTACAGGCTATCTACCATGCTATTGTTCCACAAGATAGGATGAAGCATTACAGGTGGGCCAGTTGGTTGGGGGCCATGGGCATAAGGACTGGGATGGGGGTAGGTTACAGCTAGAGGACAGGGGAGTATCTTTGGGGTTGGGTCGTCATAAAGGATAGGTCAGGAGAGTCACCAAGTCAGTCACACACAGAGCCAGTAACAGTCGATCGGTGGCTGAGTACAGATGGCAGAGGTAGAGAAGTCAGGTGTAGGGATGGATGTGGATGGCAGAGGACGAGACGTGATAGGGCCACCACAAGTACCCACACAAGTGCATGATAGAGGAATAAAAAGCACAGTGGAGAGGCCACAACCTAAGGTGGTGCAAATAGAGATATCAACCACACTACCATAGGATCTGTTACAGGTTGCCCCATCCTCAGACATCGAGATGCAACCTCCCCCAGGAGAGGCAGATAGGTAGTGATATGTTGCATTATTTTTGATATGATGTATTTTATTTTTTAGGGCATTGCCTCAGATATGTATGTTTATTCTTTTGATGGACACTTATGGGACATTCATTGATTGATTCATTGATGTGGATATTCTTTTATTCTTTTGTGGGATATATACATATGATGTTGAGTTGAGGGGATGTGTGGTGTTATGGGCCCATTTTCTATGCAAATGTATAATTTATGATGTATTGACATGTGATACATGATTTGATGGTTTTTTAGATGATTATGATATGTGGTTGACACACTTGTGATGCAGGATGTGTTGTACCCATGCATGCTTCTAGGTAACTATGTGATGTGTGTGCATGATGTAGTTACTGACATTTTGTGGATGCAAGGTGCACATTGTATGCACCCTAAAATGGTCGCCTAGACTTTGGGCCCCCATTCAGCAATTTATCAAATCCCTGAATCAATATTTTCAAAAATCAAACATTTTTCAATTATATCAATTTCTTTGATAAAATCCTATTTTATCATTTTTGATTATTTGTCTTGGGCTAACCATTTTATCCTAAGTTTTTATTTATTTAAAAGGAATTTCCTCCCCTTTTATTAAATAAAAAGCCCCCACTTTTCCTCTTATCCTAAATTGCACAAATAAAGCATTATTCTTATTTTATAAAAAGAAGAAAAACACTTTTTGTCTCATATGGACCCAAAAGTCAACTCTTATTTTCTCATTGGAGGATATTTGTGCACATGGATTGCTCCTCTTTCAAGCTCCACCCTTGATTAAATCTTTTGCCTCTTAATCTCCATGGTCCATTCCTTTTCAATTCCTTTAAAAGGAGAGCTCTCTTCTCATTTTAGGATCCATCTTTTGAATACTAACCTTATGCTGCATGATTGCTTAGAGACTTTGGAGCTTTTTGAAGACATTCTTGCATCTATCTTTCATTTCTTGCATCATAGCTTTCACGACATCTAGCTTAGTTTCTTTTATGCTTTAGATTAGCTCACATAGATTAATTAACAAGGGTTTGTAATACTTTCCTTTCATAGCTTAGCTTGCATTGCATTGCATTCTTATCTTGATTCTTGAGGATATTGGCATTCTTTCTCTTGTCTCTTTGAATCTCCCATTGTGTGGTTTACTAGCAAGGTTGCATGCTTCAATAGCTCTAGTTGAGAGAAATATTCAAAACAATCTTGTGACTCCATGCTTAGGGAGCTCTAGGTCGCTTTCTCAAGGTTTCCCATTCATGGATTCCCTTGGAAGTAATGACTTAGAGAAGTGCACTATTTAGTGTGTACATTTTTGGCACCCACTGTGGGGCAGAACAGCTCTGTCTTGTCCTTCATTTTATGCATTTCTACTAATTTTTCATCAATATTTGCTTGTTGTTTCATCAATATTTTGGTCTCTGGTTTTTCTAACAAAAATGTCATGTGATAGTTTTCCAGTATCATACAATATTTTCTTACATACCAGTGCGATATTTTACCAGTTAAAATATCGCGCTCTTTGAAAAAATAATATCACATTGTGTTCTATATTCTGTTGCATGCAAGTAGCAGGAAATATCGCCCAGAGATATATTATCGCACCAGTATAGGATGAAATATCGCACGACTATTTCTCTAACATAAATATCACCCAGGCCTGGCAGTGAGCAATATTTGTCATTTCTTTGCAAGATCTACTTGGTTTTGATTCAGATTTTTGATTTGTTGTTGTAGAACAGGGGTCTATTTGAAGATTTCATTTGATTTTTGATGTGCTAACCCTTGTAGGGCTAACAAGTGGTGCTTGTAGGTGCTCCTATTGCTTTCTTATTTTCTTAAAAACTTCAAATGCACAAGGGCTACTAACGGTTTTTGTAGGGTTGCCCAAAGCATAAAAAACAAAAACAAATCAAGTGCTTGTTTAATTGCTTTCTTTTGAGTGTGGCATATACTAGTTGTTTCATTTAGTAGGCACTTAATATCTTGTTGTAGGAATATTTGGGTGGTAGGAGAAGTATGCTCTTCACCCTCGTGGTGAATCAAAAAAAATTGACCCATCTTTAGATTTTGAAAGCAAGAGGGTAATTGAACCTTTGCTTGGTGTGTTTGGGAGATATTTTTGAGCTAGGAGATTATGCTCTTCACCCTTGAGGTGAAACAGAAATCTTGACACTCAAAGGTTGATCCACTCTTTGGTTAGCTTTTAGAATCCTTTAGCGGGCTTGCTCTTGAGAAATCAAGAGGAACAACCCAAGTGGGGACAAGCTTTTCACCAGCTATTCTGACCCACTATAAAATCAAGGCTATCAAGGACAAAAAACCTTGGTAGAGATAGTACTTGTCTTCGCTTGATGTGAGTACTTGTGGGATTGTGACCATGAGGAAAATGTTGAGCAAGAATTCTTAAGGTACTCTTGTGACCACAAGGTCCGTTACTTGCCACAAGGTAAGGAGTCCCTTTGGGGAGCAAGAGGGGTATTACGAACATAAGCCCTTATTAAGAACCATAGATAGAAGCCACCCTATTTTTTCGCTTAGCTTCTTGGTGCAAGGATTGATCCAAGTGGAATAACCCGAATCACCCCAAGATTGCTCACCATCTGTGTTCCTTTGGTTGTGTCATTGGCACTTCCACGACAAAGCCAATATCTATTGTGGGTAACCACTTTGTGTGAGGCAATGTGACATCAAGTGTGGACCAAGTTGTTAAGTATTGATCCATTGTCTTTTTAGGCTAGTAAGTGCTTGAAGTGTTCTCACTGTGATCTACCCATGTAAACGTTCTCAAACATCAAACATCACGGTAGCATTCATAGGATTTTATTGCTTTGATATCACAATTACTTTTCTTGACAATGTTGTTTTTGCCCTTGTGCAAGTGTTTTATGACATGTTTGATCACCTACTATTTTCAAACCTGTCTATTTACTGTTGTCATTGTGCTTGAAACTAAAAAATCCAACCTTCAAACTGAAATTTTGAACAAACTGCCCTTAAAACTGAGATTTTTAGCACTCACTGGTTAAGAGTCGTATGATCCTAAAACATTATCACTCACTGTACTGAGAATTATAGTGAGATAGTTCGTCACTAGAAGACTATCGCACTGCTTGCCTGGAAATTATCACACAGGCTACCTGGAAACTGTCACCCTGATTACTGGAAAATATCGCCTACTCAGAAATTATTGCACTGTTAGCCTGGATACTATCGCACAGAGTCTTTTTGCTGCCTGTCTGGTTTATGCAATTTTTAGTCTTTCCTTAGTCGACCAGATTTTAGTAGGTGACCTACTTTGCTGCTAGAAACCTGTTTGTACCTTGGGTTCCTGATTTTAGACCCCTTGAATTAGTGTTCTCTGATTTTACAAAGTAGTCTTGCTTGGCATCGATAAGTTAGGAATTATCCTTGTTGAAAAAGTACACCTTTAGATTCTTTGGTAACACGCTTGGAGAGTTTTAGTACTCTTTTGTCCAATTCACTTCCATCAAAAATTCAGTTTCAATTATATATTTGGTTAAATTCATTTTCTTGGCCCATATGTGTTAGGATACTCATCCTTTTATTATGCACCTCTGTGGTAGGATTGATTTACACCTTTTGCAGCTTTCTATCTTACCATCTCTTTTTGGACAATTGAACACTTTCACTATCCTTGTTTGGTATTGACGTTCAATAAGGTCATCTTATCACCAAGGGTCTTTTTTCTTTCATGTTGGTTACAACAAGGTACCAATTTAGTCAAGGAAAATGACCTCAAGTTGTCTTTGAACAATTACCCTTAGTCCAAACTCATCAAAAGTGAAAGGGAAAGAAACCCATCTTTGATCAATCACCTAAGAGCGAGTCTGAGGCTTGGTTTGACCCAAAGAGCAATCCTAGTGAGTTGAGTACCTCTTTACCATCCTCTCAATCAAAAATGGACATGAGCTACACTTTGACTAGGAGAAAAAGAGAAGCAATGGATCAAACTCTTGATGACATTTTCCAAAGACATAGGGATAACATGTTGTTTGGTGATGATAATCAACTCAAATCACCCCCTGTTAACTCAAGATATCTAGATGCCCATCAAAGAACTAAAAGACATTATGGGCAAGCTCACCAAGATGCATGGTCACAACATGAATACCAAAACAATGAATCTAGTGATGCTCATGTGAATGCTGCATTCACTAACAACTTGTTCAAACACTCACGATCCAACTCTCCGCTCAAAACAACCTCAAGATATGCAAATGAAAGGCTTAAAATAATCGAGCACGAAAAGAAAGCTTTTTTGGATGAACAAGCCACTAAAGAAGAAAGGTTTAGACACCTAGAGGAAGAGCAACAAGCCTTGTTGGAATTAAGAAGAAAAGCATTCCAAGAAGAGCAAGATAAGCTTTTAGCCCAACAACTCAACGACCAATTTAACAAAAGGGGTACCAACAGTGGAAACAACTCTCCACCCTCTACTCCCTCAAGAACCCCAAGAAGTAGAAGGAGGTCAAGGACCCCTTCAAGATCTCCTAGTCCTAGAGGAAGAAGGATTTCACAACATAAGAGATGAACACCTCCTAGTAACTCAAGACAACCCTCCCAATGAGCTCACCATGGCTCTCAACATGGAGGAAGTAATGCAAGTTTTGATGATCAAGATTTTATGAGAATGCAACAAGAGCCACTATTCCAACAATATGTGGAGAAGTACCTTGATCAAAACAAAGATAGGTTCCTAGAGAGCTTAATTAACAAGGGTGCTAGAGTCCCTTACAACTTTGATGTGGATAGGAGAAACAAGAAACGAGGACCCTCACAAGAAGAGGAAATCAAGAAACTCAAACGAATGATGGAAAAGGTGTTGGTACCTAAAATTTCCTTTTCACTTGATTCTATTTGTCCCAACCCTTTCGACAAAAGTGTGACTATGACGGATTTTCCTAGGAAAGTTGAAATTCCCCAATATGACAAGTAGGATGGCAATGGTGACCCACATGATCATGTGCGTCAGTTTTACACCATGAGTTTTGAGTTTCACCAAGATGACTCTTACCTTATGATATTATTTCCAAGGAGCCTCAAAGGCCAAGCCATGGAGTGGTTTACCAACATAACCCCTCCCGTCAAAACTTTCAAAGAACTTGTCCACATATTTGTTCAACATATTGCATACAACTTATCAAGATCAGTCACTATATTGGACTTATGCAATTTGAAACAAAATTAAGGGGAATCCTTTGTTATCTTCTTGCAAAGGTGGAGACGATTGTGCTCCTGCTATTCTACGACTATTCCTGAGCATGAAAGGATTGACATCATTGTTAGTAATTTGGTGCTTGAAATGCGTTATGAGGTTTGAAAAATGGTCTTTGATTCCTTCGATACTATGGTTGAGACAGCATGTCGAATTGAGGATGTCTTAAAGGAACAAGGCATTTTGACCAAACATAACAATAACAACAATGGTCAAAATCCTAACAATGCCAATAAGGATAAAGGCAAACACTTGCACTGGAATAAGAATAAGCAAGTAGTCAATGATGGAGTTGTGGACTCTTCCCAACCCAAGGATCAAGGAGTCCTAAATTTATCTAGTGCAGTCCAAGCTATGAATCTCAATACATCCTCCAACCAACAAGAGAATAAACCTAAGTATCAAGAAAAGCCCAAGAAAAAGTTGAGACAATTTTCTAAACTAGGTGATTCCTATGAGGATATTTTCAAGACCCTTATTGCCAATAATCTTGCACAATCACAAGATCCAACAAACTTTCACATACTTGATGTTAAGACACATTGGTGGAATGAAAAAGCTTTCTGCAAATATCACAACGGCATTGGACATGACATTGAACATTGCTGGAAACTTAAGCACCTCATTCAGGATCTTATTGAAAGTGGTAAACTTCAGATTGATGGGTTGAATACAAATGCAGATCACAAGGCTTTCAAGGAGCCTTTGCCCAAATATGAAAAGGGGGAAACCTCTCAACCCAATAATGGAAAAGTTGCAATCAACTATACCTACACAGGTGCAGAAAATGTGATTAATATGCTTGAGATTGTCGAGGAAAATGTCAACATGATGCGAAACAAAGATTCTTATAGTCGTGATGTGGGTTCTCCTCCTATATTTGATGAAGAACCCATGGTGGTGCTTCGAGGTCCTCATTCTCAAAGGTCATCCCAAGCTCTTAACACTATCACCAGAAGCCAAGGTCAAGGTCCTATGGTTATTATAGGTCCTAATTCCAACTAGTCTAGCAAACCCAAGCAAGTGACATCGAAGAATGTCACCACCAAGTCAGCAGTCAATCCTGAAATGAGCTATAATCTTGTTGATCAGTTACAAAGAACACCAGGTCAAATCTCAAATTTTGAACTCCTAGAATTGTCTCCAAGACATAAGCGTGTCCTTGAGGATGCTTTGCATACAACCAATGTTCCTAACAACATAGATGTTGACCAATTCCAAAACATGGTTAACCACCTTGCCAGCCCTCACTACCTCACATTCTCAGAAGAAGATGACAAAGCCTTGAGCTATCTGCATAATCTTACCCTTCATATCGAAGTCATGATTCACAAGACCCGTGTCAGGCATGTGTTAATTAATGGGGGTGTTGGGCTCAATATTTGTTCCTTGAGTTTGTTGAAAATACTGGGTTACTTCAAACAAGTTATTGATACTTGTAATAAAATCACCATTAAAGCCTATGATGAGGCAAAGAGAAGCTATAAATGCTTGGCTATCCTTCCTGTCAGGATTGGCCCCGTTGAAAAGGACATTTTGTTCCAAATTGTTGATGCTGGTCCTTTAGCCTATAATATCCTACTTGGTAGACCATGGATCCATGACATGCAAGCAGTGCCCTCCACCTACCACCAATGTGTTAAGTTCCCCTATAATGGAGTAGAAGTTTGTATACCCGAGGATAGCACATTATTTGTTAATGCAATTTCAGCAGGGACTCGTGTTCCCCTCAATAGAGAAGCAAAGGATTTTGATGCCACTTTAGCACAATGCCGGAATAAGTTCAAAGCCATAGACCTTGGTATGGGGGGGGTATCAAATTGAATCCTTTACAAAACTACCAGTTTCACCTAGGTCCTATGGTAAACCTTCACAAGAGATGTGTCCTTCATCTTCAGCAATGACTCTGTTTGATACATTTGTAGAGTCCTCAGTACCCGTCTAGGATGAAAAAGAAGAGGTAGTTGTTAGAGATTGGATTTACAAGGAGGAAAAATACCAGCGTAATGAAAATTTCTCCCCATATCCTAAAGCTTATGGGAGAGGGTACACTCTTGTCAAGAGTATGGGCTATCTAGGTCATGGTCCTCTCAGTCATAGATTAGATGCTAAGGCTGAGCCACTCAATCATGCTCTCTTTGGCCACAGAGTTAAGACAATAGTTCGCCTAGGTTTCGAAAGTCAGAATCAGAAAACTACTCCTATCCTTACTGTGACGGATAGTGATGATGAATCTAGCTACATACCCAATTTGCAAAATCAACAGGATAGGTGTGAAGACTGGGTCCCTTCCACCAATCTCCTTTGGGGAAATTTAGATGCTCCAGTTATCAATCCAATAGTTTCAGACCTAGAACAAGAACAATCCACTATTGAAAATCATGTTGAAGATCTCATTCAAGAACATCAATACACAAATGGCATTCAAGAAGGTGTTACCCTTGGTGACATCAAAGCCTTTACCTCAAGGCCTAAAAAATATGCTTGGTGTAAACATCCCAGCCAGGATTCAGATACAAACTCACATGAATATGAGTGGGAGACTCTTTTTGATTGTTCTACAGTTGACATGGACATTGATATTGTCCATACATATGGTTCCCAACCCGAGGTAGCTAACGAGTCTAGTGTAGGATTAAAAGATTGGAATTCGCGAGTCGCTTTGGTGGACAATGCTTCACTTGGTAGGATAAGTCCTGATTTGGGTACCTTAGAGGGATACTTGATGAATCCTAACTCTGCAATCACCAGAGATGATACCATTCACATACACAATATTGAACCAATCATTGACCTACCCCTTGCCAATCCTCACTTAATTGATTGGTCTCAGCACTATCAAGATCCTCAGCTCCTAACTTTTCAAAATGACTATGAGATAGCATGCTACCTAAATGCCCTTGCACTTGTAGTCTCTTCCACCAGCGAACCAACTACGAGCATGACAGAACCAAATATCAAGTACCTTAGTCACAAAATGAAAATAAAAGAAAAAAAGAATAAGAGTTATGATGGTGAAAACCACTATGTGGCAGTGTCAAAACCTAAAAAAGTAAAAATAAAGGACGCATCCGAAGATGAAAACCTCTTTGAGGCACCTAAGGATGAGGTACTTAATCATCTCCCAAGTTACTTTCAGGACAAGTCTTCAGTGCTTGTTGAGCCTACACAGCCAATTAATCTGAATACACCAGAGGCTCCACAAATTGTGTATTTAGCTCAGTCTCTATCAACACAGGAAAAAGAAGCATATACCAAGTTCCTATAGACCAAGAAGATTAATTTTTCTTGGACTTACTCAGACATGCCAAGATTGGACACTAATCTTATTATGCATCACTTGTCCACAGCTCCGAGTATCAAACCAGTAAAATAGAAATTGAGGAAAATGCATCCCCATATAGCTCTTCTCATCAAATTTGAACTAGAAAACCTCCTCAGTGCAGGATTTATAAGAGCCATTGATTATGCCGAATGGATATCCAATATTGTATCGATTTCAAAACATGACAAGTCCATCTGCGTCTGCACAGATTTTAGAGATCTTAATAAAGCATGCCCAAAGGATGACTTTCCATTTCCAAACATAGACATGATAGTGGATATGACAGCGGGTTATGAGATCTATTCTTTGATGGACGGTTTTTCTGGGTATAATCAAATTAAAATAGCTCCTGAAGACTAGGAAAAAATTGCATTTACTTGTGCATGGGGAACCTATTGCTGGAATGTCATGCCATTTGGATTAAAAAATGCAGGAGCTACTTATCAAAGAGCTATGACTACCATCTTCCATGACATGATGCATAAGAATATAGAAGATTATGTGGATGGCACCTTGGCAAAATCTAAAAAAAGGGATACACACCTAGGTGATTTAGAAGTAATTCTAGATCGTATGGAACAGTTTCAATTGAGATTAAATCCCAAAAAGTGTGCATTTGGAGTCACCTCTGGAAAACTCCTAGGATTTATCATTTCAGTTAAAGGAATAGAGGTGGACCCAGAAAAAGTTCAAGCAATAATGGATATGCCACCTCCCAAAAACATCAATCAAATGAGGAGTCTTCAAGGACACCTTCAATCTATAAGGAGGTTTATTTCACAATTGGTTGATAGAGCCCAACCCTTTAACAAGACTTTACACAAAGGGGTTAAATGTGTCTCGAATGAAGATTGTAAGTAGAGCATGGACCAAATCAAGCAATACTTGGCCAATCCTCCAATCTTAATGCCTCCTATCCTAGGACAACCACTCATATTGTATGTGTTAGCAACAGAATCTTCCCTAGGGGCATTATTGGCTCAACTTGATGATACTAGAAAAGAAAGAGCTATCTATTACATCAGTCGTACTCTTGTGTCATATGAGGTCAATTACACTAATATTGAAAAATCTTGCCTAGCAGTGGTGTTTGCTTCCCAAAAGTTGCGACATTACATGCTTGCACATATAATACACCTCATTGCAAAAATTGATCCTCTCAAATATTTTCTTGGTAAGGCTGCTCTCACAAGTAGACTTGCTAAGTGGATGATGATCTTATCAATATTTGACAAAGTATGTTGAGCGTAAGGCTATAAAAGGACAAGCCATTGTAGACCAATTGGTTGATTTTCCAATACAAGAGAAAGCACCAATTCAAGTTGAATTTCCAGATGAATACATAATGTACATGACTGCAAGAACATGGAAGATGTTCTTTGATGGATCTTTCATGCAAAATGGTCCAGGTGTAGGAGTGTTATTTTTTTCTCCTCATGGGTACACAATTCCTAAGTCCTACAAAATTTTGTTCCCATGCACAAATAACATTGCTGAGTATGAGGCCTTGAAAAATGGACTAAAAATGGCTATAGAGTGGAGAATCACAGAGCTACACATTTATGGGGATTCACAATTGATAGTCAACCAAGTTAATGAAGAATACCAAACAAAATATGAAAAATTGGTACTCTACAAGAAAATGGTTGATTCATTGCAACGATATTTCACCTTTGTTACATTTCAACAAATCCTTAGAGTAGAGAATAAAGCAGCTGATGCTATGGCTACATTGGCTTCACTTCTTCAAATAGAACAACATGAGTCCAGATTTGAATTCCTGGTGGAAGAGCTACACTACCCTATCTATGACTCCCAAGAAAGCCAAGTTGTTTGTACCCTTATTGGCCATGAATCATCCCGCTATGGTGCCATCTATTCATACCTCCATCATGGTACTATTCCCAAAACCTTCAATCATTCTAAACAAAGAAGCCTAGTCCAGAATGCCTCTCACCATACCCTTATCTCTGGTGATCTGTATAGGAGGGGTTTAGATGGGACACTTCTTAGGTGTTTAGAAAAGGATGAGTCCAACCAAGTGTTAGTTGACATTCACGAGGGCATTTGTGGAGGACATTCTAATGGTCTTTCCATGGCCCGAAGGTTGCTTAGGGTGGGGTACTATTGGCCTACCATGCAGATAGATGCAGTAGCTTTTGTTAAATCTTGTGAAAAGTGTCAGAAACATGGTAACCTGATACATGCTCTAGGCAAGGAGCTTATTCCTTCTATTTCTCATTGGCCATTTCAGCACTAGGCCTTTGACCTTGTTGGGTAGATTCATACCAACTCATCAGGTGGACACAAATTCATTATCACTGCTACTGATTACTTTACCAAATGGGTAGAATTTGTCCCACTTTTTATTGCCTCAGGCAAGACGGTTTATTTGTTTATTTCGAACCATATCATCTGTCGGTATGGAGTGCCTTCTTAGATAATCACTAACAATGGAGGTCAGTTTAAAAACAAGGACCTTAAACATCTCTGCAAGAAATTCAAGATAAAACAACATTTGTCCTCCATTTACTTCCCACAAGGCAATGGACAAGCAGAGGCTTCGAATAAGACCATTCTTAAAATCCTCCATAGAACAGTTCACAAGAATGGTAGAGATTGGCATCTACAGATAAATCTGACTTTGTGGGCCTATAGAATGAGTATTCGTAATCCAACAAAGGCTACTCCTTTTTCCCTCACTTATGGTGCTGAAGTAGTGTTACCTTTAGAAGTGGAGATTCCTTCTCTTAGAGTTTCTCTTAAAGGTTTAGTGACAGATGAAGACTACCGCACCATGAGGCTACAAGAACTCAAACTTATAGATGAAAAGCGTAAAGCATCTTTTGATCACATAAGATTTTATCAAAAGCGTATGTCCAAAGCATTCAACGAGAAGGTTCACCCTAGAGAATTTCAAGTGGGGATCTTGTCCTATGAGAAAACCCTAAGAACCAACAACATTGAGAGCAAAGGGGGAAATTTGAACCTAATTGGCTTGGACCATACATCATTATTGTTGCTTTTCGTATAGGTGCTTATTTACTATCTGATGCATAGGGAGAGCAGCTCCCTGACCCTATCAATGTTTTGCACCTCAAGAAGTTCTATCCATGATGCCTATTCTATCTGGGGGCATCCTTTGTACATATTTATGGATCCTAAAAAAATTCATATATGATGCTAAAAAAATCCTAAAAGGCATATAAAGTCCTGAAAAAGATAAAAAAAGTAAAAAAAATATAAAAAAAAGAAGAAAAAGTGCCTTGGTGAAAACCTGGAAACAAGCGCCTTGGTAACAAAAATACAAAAAAATTGAAAAAATCAAAATCAAAAAATCTCCAAGTGGTGAAAACCTGGAAACAGGTGCTACTTGAGGCCTTTACACCCTTGTTTCTTAGCACTTGTCCTCGACACTTAGCCTTTCTTCATCATCCCTTGTCCTTGTTGCCTTGGTTTGGAATTGGTCTTTGTCTTTGTCTAGGGGGCATAACTGTGTTAGCTTTGGTCTCTAGGATGCATTGGTCCTTAGGAAATCTTGCAAACAGTGTTTTTCAACACCAACCCCAAAACTATGTTTTTTAACACTACCCTAGCATCAAGTGTTTCTCAACACTTATCAGATATCTTACTCGCAATCTAGCATTCGCATATGTGATACTCAAAGTTTGACTCTATGACCTACACACACACACTTAAACACTTGACTCGCTAAGACTTGTTTGACTTTATTTCTTTGTGTGTTGTCTATGATGATTTCTTTGATGAGTGTTCTCTCCCTAAGAAGTTTTCGATGATGCATAGCTAGAAGAATAAGGGCATGAGGACATGTTTTATTGCTTTTTCTACTTGTGGGTATATTTTTTTGGTCTTAATTGTCATTAGCATTTTTCTTGTTCCACTTGACAATGGGATCTACGAGGTATTATCCTTGACTGTTTGCGCAAGTGCATACTTCTAGCCATCTTGACTTTCCTTGTGTCTCAATACGAGTATAATCTTGCCATATTAAACTTAGGTAATCTCATTGCACTAGTCATCTTGACCTATATGTCTTTGATACCTAGGTGGGATTCCCACATATCTATCTGATATAGATCATATTCAGATTCACATAGTCATACTAGTGTGCATTGTATGATCTTGTGACGCTACCAATAACGCTCAATGATGAATATTAGAGTCTAAAATCTTTGTGACCTTGCAAGTAAACCACTTTCCATAATAGCTTGCATTTTTAGGTTCATGTTAGATTAGTTTTGCATCTTGCATATGGAGAGAGCTCTCCTTTTCATCTTTCGTGGACTTGTTGGTCAACTGCGCTCACCTTTCCTTTTCTCGATCATGTCTTTCACTTCTTGTCTTTCATATCACATCCTTTTCTATGATTTGAATCCATTTTCGGGATCGAAATCGAAATCCGAGTTCATCTTGATAGTCAAAATTGCATTTCAAAATTTCCCCTTCTTCTGAGCAGTTGGCTGACCATTTTGAGGCTTGATCCTTCAATCTTTGTTGGGCCATATTCATTTCTTCATTTCTTTCCATCTCTTTCAACCTTCTAGTCTTTCATTCACTTTCATTCGATTCGTCTCTTTGAGGTTTGACTTCATCTTTATCCTATATCTTTCCCAGTCAAACCTAGTCAAAACTGGGGCATGTCTTCACTGCTTGATGGTTATCCTATCATCTTTCATCTTTGATTATGATTTCTAGTGATTTGATAAACTTTATCAAATTATTGTTTCTCCTCTACCTGATTTCGATTATGATTCTAAGGGGGCAGTACCTATCAGCGTCAATCCTTGATTCAGCTTATCAATTGAACCTTGAGCTTCTTATCTCTTATTTGTGACTTGATTATCACCTAGCTATACAGGTGTTGGTCTTGTCTTTCAGCTTATCTTTGTCAGATTATGCTTATGCTTGTCCTGATGTGTTCCCATCCGTCGAACACACATCTGGGTTGTTTTGTGATCCCAAATCGATCTCACACTTCAATTCTATTTTTTGACTGCATGTGATCCCAAATCGATCTCACATTAGTCAAAGAGGGGCAAATGTATGCACCCTAAAATGGTCGCCTAGACTTTGGGCCCCCATTTAGCAATTTATCAAATCCCTGAATCAATATTTTCAAAAATCAAACATTTTTCAATTATATCAATTTCCTTGATCAAATCCTATTTTATCATTTTCAATTATTTGCCTTGGGCTAACCATTTTATCCTAAGTCTTTATTTATTTAAAAGGAATTTCCTCCCCTTTTATTAAATAAAAAGCCCCCACTTTTCCTCTTATCCTAAGTTGCACAAATAAAACATTATTCTTATTTTATAAAAAGAAGAAAAACACTTTTTGTCTCATATGGACACAAAAGTCAACTCTTATTTTCTCATTGGAGGATATTTGTGTACATGGATTGCTCCTCTTTCAAGCTCCACCCTTGATTAAATCTTTTGCCTCTTAATCTCCATGGTCCATTCCTTTTCAATTCCTTTAAAAGGAGAGCTCTCTTCTCATTTTAGGATCCATCTTTTGAATACTAACCTTATGCTGTAGGATTGCTTGGAGACTTTGGAGCTTTTTGAATACATTCTTGCATCCATCTTTCATTTCTTGCATCATAGCTTTCATGGCATCTAGCTTAGTTTCTTTTATGCTTTAGATTAGCTCACATAGATTAATTAGCAAGGGTTTGTAATACTTTCCTTTCATAGCTTAGCTTGCATTGCATTGCATTCTTATCTTGATTCTTGAGGATATTGGCATTCTTGCTCTTGTCTCTTTGAATCTTCCATTGTGTGGTTTACTAGCAAAGTTGCATGCTTCAATAGCTCTAGCTAAGAGCAATATTCAAAATAATCTTGTGACTCCATGCTTAAGGAGCTCTAGGTCACTTTCTCAAGGTTTCCCAATCATGGATTCCCTTGGAAGTAATGACTTAGAGAAGTGCACTATTTAGTGTGTACACACATGATGTGTGTGCGTGATTTATGTTTGGTTTCTTATACATTTGATGGATGCATGATCTATTTATAATGTTTATGATGTTTATTTATGGATGGATGTATGATCTATTTTACCATGTCTTAACAATGTAAGATAATTAAATTACCTAACAATGTAAGATAAAATGAATGCCAACTAAATGATTAACAATGCAAGATTAAAAATGAATGCAAACTAAAATGACTTAACAAAAGCAAGATTAAAAATGAATGCAATTAAATGATTTTAACAATGCAAGATTAAAATGAATGCAATTAAATGATGTTAATAATGCAATACTAAAATGAATGCAATTAAATTATTTTAACAATGCAAGATTAAAATGAATGTAATTAAATGACTTAACAATGCAAGATTAAAATGAATGCAATTAAATGATTTAATTAAATACAACTAAAATTACATTAGTTAATACAACTAAAAATGATTTAATGAGAAAAATGTAAACTAAATGATTTTAAATGCAACTACATGACTTAGATGATGCGATTATATAAAAAATGATAATGTAACTAAGTGTTTCCAATTTAATGCCACTAATTGCAACTAAAATGATAATGCAACGAAGTGGAAATGAAATTGTTTTAATGCATCTTAAAGGATTGCAGCTAAAATGATAACTAAAATGCAAAAAAATTTGGTAATGCAACGAAATGAAGCGAAAATGATAATGCAAAAATGCAACTAAGATGATAATGATAATGCAACTTAAACACATGTGATTTAATAATGAAAAAATGAGGATGGAGACTAATGCAATGTAAAACTAATAGTGAATGCAATTTAAAATGAGGGAGCTAAAAGTGAGTGCAACTTAAAATGAATGCGAACAATGAATGAATGCAAATGATAGTGGATGAAAATGAAGGTGAATGCAATTGAGAAAAGAATGCGAATGCAGGGGGAATGGTATATGCAGCATATCACAACCTGATTGAACCCTCATTGTGAGAGGCTAAATAGGATGGGAGGGGAAACATTTTCAAAATCAAAATCCATGGGTTAGGGATCAGAACGAAATTAGTGGTTCGAGGTTTGCATCAGGATGAGGGATTCCTTGCGGAGAGAGGATGGATGAGGGAGGCATGTGCGTGAATGATGATTTGGAGAAATGAGGATTTTCATTTGAGAATTTTGGATGCTTTATGGAATCTTAGGAGTTATTTGGATTTATGATGCAATTTTAACTAGGGATTGATGAGGTGGATTTATTCTTGAAGATTGAGCGCAGGCCATTCTGGGATGGAATACCACCATGTAGTTTGAGCACTTAGTTTGATATAGCAACATTAGAAACCTGCCAAAGTTATTAGGAACTCAAGGTCATGTCCCTATTGTTTCACAATACTAACACAACAAACACACAAGGGTTGCCCCAACATCACACATGAACCCAAGAGGAGCCATGGTGGAAACGATGTTGAAGAACCCACAAACAAACAATATTTCCCAAATGCACCACATAACCCAAAAGAATTAAATATGGAATGTGCAAGGGTCAAATCTAACTGAATCATAGGTAGAAAGTGAAAACATAAAAAACCCTACCTCAGATTGCTCCCATTCACAACACACCATGATATAAAGGATCGTGGTGACTTTGAGGAGAGGAACAATGAGAAGCCATAAAAAGATTATGGAGAACCAAAGAAATAATTAAAAAACAATGTGATAAATCCAAAAGATTCCCTTTTCCAAAAGAGATCGACTGACAGAAAGATGGTGGGATTAGGTCAGATATGAGGAAGGATGCATCCTACAAGGACCTATTTGGCAGGATTGGCTGCAAATTGGGTCTTGATGGCAAAAGATGACTTTAGGACAACCACACAACTATGAATTCCTTGTTGAGGTACTTTCTAAGGCATGAGACTTGATGGGACAAGGAAATTGACCATGCGTCTACAAGACGAGCGAAGGTATGTACAATGTGACCTAAAAATATAGTACAAACAAGGGATGAGACAATATATACAATGACTATTTACACAAGTTCAAGAATGAGGATAGGTCGACAATGATAGTTATATACAAAGCTCAAAATTTCAAGGATAGAACATGCCTTACAATAGATACAGGAATCTCAGGATACTGGATAGTAATTTAACTTCTAGATAAGACAATTTGGAACACCTTAGGAATAGGGATTCGTGGAAGAGGTTTTGGTGGGGAGATAGTGGGTGAATGTACATTTGGTAACAGAGCAGGATTTTGATAGATAGTGATGTGATCCACTATGTATGGCGCTTGTTTCCAAGTTTTCACCAACATACCTGCCCAAGGTACTTGATTGTCAAGTATTCACCATTGGGCAATTATTTCTCTTTACTTTTTTGTATATTGTTGATATTTTTTTTGTACTTTTCTACATTTTTTATGTTTTTGATATTATAAAGGCACCTGTTTACCAGGTTTTCACCAAGACAATGATTTTTTTAAGGACATTTTGTACTTTTTATGGATTTTTCAGATACAGAGGAGACAACTCAGGCATAGAATTGCTTCAGATTGATGACATTGATGAGATCATTCAAGAGGCTTCCCTTCGAGTGTGGACAACTGGTAAGCTCTTGAGCCAAAACATGTTATGACAATATATGGTCCTAATCAAGTAGGCTCAAACTTGCCCTTCTTTTCTCAATTTTCTTGCACTTTCTGATTCTCTTTAAGGACCATGTTCCCCACCTGGAATTATCTCAGGTGGACTTTTTTATTGTAGCTTATCTTAAGCCAGATCTGGTATACAGCCAGGTGATCATAAGCTCGATGCCTCTTCTCGTCTAATAGGTCCAGCTAGGTGAGGCATGCTATGCAATAGTCTTCGTCAGTGATATAATTCTTTAGTGACACACATAATGAAGGTAACTCAACCTCAATTGGTAAGACGACCTTGACACCATATACTAGAGAGAATGGGGTGGTGCCCGTGGGAGTGGAGAATGAAGTGCAGTATGCCCAGAGGGCAGGATTGATTTAGAGGTGTCGATCATGACTAGAATCATTAACAACCTTTTTGAGGATCTTCATAATGGTTTTGTTGGTTGTCTCATCTTGGTCATTCCCTTGGGAAAGTACGAGTTGGAGAAATAATGATGGATGCAGAATCTGGTACATAGATCTTGCATGTGTTGGTTTTCAAATGGTGTGTTATGATTTGTGAAGATGGTGGAGGGGATGTTGTAGCAGAAAATGATGTGGTATAGGATGAACTTAGATATTTGAATGTTGGTAGTAAGTGTTACCAGAATTGCCTCAACCCATTTCATAAAGTAGTCAGTGGCAATTATGATATACTTATGTCCATCCGAGGAGAGGGGGGTTATCTTACCAACGAGGTCGAAGCCCCAACATGAGAAGGGCCAAGGTGGTGACATCATATGTAGGTCCTGCACTAGGTCATGAATCAGATTTGCATGTTGTTGACACAGTAGAAATTTTTGTACAAACTCACAAGCATCATGTTCTATTGTTGACCAATAGTACCCTACTCTAAGCAACTACTTTGCTAGGACCATGCCACTCATGTGGGCACTGCAAATTCTAGTTTGAACCTCTTGTAAAGCCAAAGCATCCTTGTTTGAATCTAAACACTGAGAGATGATGTTATTATATCCACAATGATATAGGGTGTTAGCTACGATAGTGTAGCGGAAAGCTCTACGGATGAGGTTTTGGCCCTGGGTGTTTATGAGATGAGGGGATATGATATCATTTTTTAGATGAGTGTGGATGTCATGGTACCATGGGGATTGGGGACCAACCAAAATGCACACCATTTCAGGATCGATGTTCTCGTAAGAGGTTCTGTGTAGTTGCTCGACTTAGAATTCATATTGCGTATAATCTTGAGGGATCTCTAGTACGGACCTGATGGTTTCCATTGGATCTAAATATTTTTTTGTAGCCTAGTTACATGTGTAACTATAAAATTAGTAAATTTTCTTTCAACTTGTCCACTAACTCTTTGTATGGTAACAATTTATGGTCCTTAGTTTAGAACTCATCTAGGACTTGCTTGATGATGAGTTGTGAATCCCCGAACACTTACAACTATGTGATATTCCATTGGATAATTATCTTGAGGCCTGAGATGAGTGCCTCATATTCTGCAATGTTATTGGTGCAGGGGAATCCCAATTTGAATGATTTCAGGATGTAGTCACCCTAGGGAGTGACAAAGAGGATTCCCACCCCGGAGACATGTGATGTGTAGGAGCCATCAAAATATAGCTTCCACATTGGTTGTTCTTTGATCATGCATAGATGTTCATCGAGGAACTCCATTACCAACAGATACACATCTACCAAGAGAGCCTCAACTAGTTGATCTACAATGACCTACCCCTTTATTGTCTTTTTGTCTATGTATTGGATGTCAAATTTGCTTAGGAGCATGACCCATTTTTCCATTCAACCTGTAAGTGTTGTTCTCGAAAGAAGATACTTGAGTGGATCTACTTTGTAAATGAGATTTATAGTGTAGCTGAGCATGTAATGTCAAAGCTTTTGAGTGGAAAAAACCACTGCAAGGCATACCTTCTCCATGGGTGAATAGTTCAACTGATAGTCGACAAGTGTGCGACTGATGTAGTAGATGGCTCGTTCTTTACCATTATCATCAAGCTGGGACAATAGTGCCCCTAGTGTTGTATTGGTTGCTCAAATGTAAAATATGAGAGGGCATCCTGGTGTTGGTGGCACATGAATGGGCAAGTTGGCTAGGTATTCCTTGATTTTCTTGAAACTCCGTTGATAGATCGGGTCCCACCTCAAACTGGTATCCTTAGAAAGAAAATGTGTGAATGATTGACATTTTATGACAAAATGTGATATGAATATACAAATGGATTGTAGTTTTCCTTGAAGACTCCTCAGTTGCTTGAGTGTTTGGGGAGGAGGCATGTCCACTATGGCCTTGACCTTCTTGGGATCGATCTTGATGCCTTGCCATAATACAATGAACCCCAGTAGCTTACCTGATGTTACCCCAAAGACATATTTCTTTGGGTTGAGCTTTAACCCATAATGGTGCAAATGATCAAACATGTGCTCAATAATGTTGAGGTGTCCCAATTGTGTCCTATATTTTGCTATAATTTCATCCACATGGTCTTCGATTATCTTGTGTATCATGTCGTGGAATATGGTCATCATTGCTCTTTGATAGGTGGTTCCTGCATTCTTTAATCCAAATGACATCATATTATAACAAAAGGTACCCCAAGGGGTTGTAAATATTGTTTTATGCTAGTCTTCTTCTGCTATGTGGATCTAATAGTACCCTAGGAAGTTGTCCACGAGAGACAACATCTCATGACCAGCTGTGAGATTGACGATCATGTCTATGTTTGACAGTGGGAAGTCATATTTTGGGCATGATTTGTTAAGGTCTCTGAAGTTTGTGCAGATTCTCATTTCCCCTTATGGATTGGAAATTGGCACCATGTTGGAGATCCATTTTGAATAATCAATAGCTCAAATGATCTTTGCTTGTAGGAGTTTTTCAACAAAAAAAAAAAACCAGTAGGGCTACCTTGGGATGCATTTTGTGAAGCTTTTGTTTGATTAGTTTTGTGCTTGGGTCCATTGTGAGATGATGGACAACTAGGTTGGGATCCAATATAGGCATGTGGGTGTATGACCATGTAAAATTTATCGTAGCCTCTTGGAGAAGTGCAGTGAAAGCTACCTCATCTCCCTTAGTCAGGGATACTGCAATGTATGTTATTCTCAAACATTCCTCTATTCCCAAGTTGATGAGCATGGTGTTTTCGATGAGTATGTAAGAATGTTATGGTATGTAATTATGGATAGGGGGAAGAGGCAAGTCTTCATCTTCTAGTGCCTCATAGAGGTTTTCACTAAAAGATAAGCCCTTTGTTTTTACTTTTTGAGAGTCATGAAGTGCTCCAAAGGGGTTTTCACAAAAGAATCATTCTTTTCTTTTTTATTTTTACTTTCATGGCTAAAGGCTTCAACTTCCCCAAAGTATCTCTTGGGGTCCAGTTTGTAGACATGTGTTGAAGCATGACCCTAGTATTATTTTTGGTTTGATGCTCCCATGAATCTTAGGAATGCTTCCTCGCTTCAGAACTCATTGATATGTGCCACGTGTGGTTGGTCCCAGTTTATGAGCTCAAGGTGGATGAGGGGGAGGTTGATGAGGTTGATGGCTAGTTGGCGGAGAATAGAATTACCTAGGAAGGTTTCATCTTCAAATATATCATCGTAGGATTTCTTCACTTCCTCTACAGGGATGTCTTTGATTTTTTACGATTTTATCCTAGATACTCATGAGGGTAATGTTAGTCACATTGGTGCACCCATTTGTGGTATTGAGACCTTGTATGTGTAGGCGAGGGGTGTTAAATACAAGGCCTTAGTGTATTGGTTTTTGTGAGGCTTCCAGTGGATCTTTCATGACACCTTCTTTAGGTCCTAGACCTCCACCTTGATAGTTCCATTGTTCTGTAACCCACTTGTGTGACATGGGGTATTTATCCTTGAAGTACCTAAGAAGTTTAGTGTCAGGAGGTGGGGGATCTTTGTACAACCATCTATTGATATCAGAGTCTATGTCTTGATTGTTTAGAATACCATGTGATAGGAATGTGGATGGGCCCATTTGGTTTACTTTAGGTTCTTCTTAAGGGAGTGTGCTTTGGTGACATGGGCACTCTTGAGTATGTGGATTGAGTGGTAGGGCCCCTACTGCGAAGGCATTAGTCAAATGGTACTCACCAAAACCCCTATTATTGATCTTGATACTAGAAAGGGTGGAGGTAAGGATTGTCTCTAGATTGTAGTGGGATCAAGATGAACTAGCGATGGAAGTGCCAATATTGATTCCAGGACAATGGGTGTAGTGGGGAAAATGATGCTTCCAACACAAAACAATATGCAAAGGGTTGGGGGTTAGCTTGGATGGTGATTTCAATGCCTTGATGAATAAATTTGATACACTGATGATAGGTGGATGGAACGACTTTGATGAAATGAATCTAGGGTCATACGAGCAGGATGTTGTAGGGAAGATCAAGATCAACAACATGGTAGATGGTTTCTTGAATTATCAAGCTTAACTTGATGGGCAAAAAAATGATACCTTCCGAGGTACACTCCAAATTATCATAGGCCTTGATGGTGATGACCTCATGTGATACGTCAACCTCTGTGTATCCCACTTATTGGATGAATTTTAATGTGCACAAGTTGAGGGCCAAACCATTATCTATCATGAACTTCTTGATTGCAAAGTCATTCACCATAATGATGATGCAGAGTGGAAGATTGTGATCGAGTTCAACAGATGACATATCAGAGGGTTTGAAGGAGAGGGTGCAAGATGTAGATAGATGCCCCACAAGGTTCTCAAACTGGATGGCCTTAATGTTCGTGGGGACACGTACCTCTTGGAGGGATTTGTTGAGGATTTCTTGGTGGATGGGTGAGGTGCAGAGAAGGTCGAGAATGGAGATTTGGGTAGGGGTATTCCCAAGGTATTCTAAGATGTTATATTGCACATTGGATGTGGAAGTTGCATTGGCACCGACAATAGAGATTCTACCTCTATGGGTGTTGACTGCACATTGACTTTTTGCACCTTTTACATGTATGACATTGACAAAGGGTTCGACCTGGGAGATGCAATTGATAGACTTGTCATAATTGTTATGAGCAGTTGTGTAGTCTTTTCCATCAACATGGTCACCTTGCTTGCCTTTTCCCTAGTTTTGGGATTGTGGGTTAGCATTGAATGTGTTCTTGTCAAAATTGTGTTGAGGAAACACATTTTGGTAGATTTGGAGGTTGGCATTGGGTGACACTTGGGTAGGTGCATCGACTATGATCTCCTTTTTGTATATGAGATCTTGGACATAATGCTTGAGCTTCATGCACTTCACAGTGGCATGTTCCTTAACACGGTGATAGTCGCAATACTTGTCCTTGTACCATGCAAGCTTTGGGGTCGACTCGTCGAATGACCAGATTTGGGGATAAATGATCAAGTTGACATTATCCATTCGATGGAATATCATGTCTAGGATTTCACCAAGAGGGGTGAATGTGTGTTTTTTATTATTCTGGATGTGCAACTTTTTTTTATCTTGGGGTCACTAATATATGGTTGGTTTGATTTGCTTGGTTTTGACAATGCTACATGGGTTGTTGGTAGGCGAGTGTTTTTTGATGACATGCAAGCAAAGGTGGTTTAGGACCAACCACAACAACTTGGACATGTTTGGTATCAGTGGCCCCATTAGTGACCACATTCTTATTTTTATTTTGATAACTTGGTTGGTCATTGTTGGGTTTTTCTTGTAGTGTCTAATGGTACCGTCATCCAAGAGGCCTTTTGAAATGTCCATTTATTTGCCCTTAATATCCTTATAGGTTTGTAGTCAATTCATGCACATGATGTGGGATAACTTTGAGAGAAGATTGTCGATGAAGATTTTCATGATATGTCTCTTTGGCAGTTGATATGACAACCTTATAGTGAGGTTTTGGCATCTTTACAAATACTCATCCAGAATCTCACCTCCCTTTTGTTTTGAATTGAAGGCATCCAAAAAAGACAACTTGTTTTTTATGTTATGTGTGTATTGTGCTATGAGATTTTATGATAATTTTATAAAGGTTGATACTGATCCATATGGTATCTTGTAGAACCACATAATAGTGGCTCCCCCTAGGCTTTTGGGAAAGAGGTGCATAAGGAAATTGTCATTGTAAGCAACCTCTTGACAAGCCATGTGGAATTCTTTGACATGGCTGAATGGATCTCACTTCCCTTGATACTTGTCAAACTCGGGTGTCTTGAAATGCTTGGGGAAGGGGACCGCTGTGATGGATCTATCGAAGGGATAAGGACAAACCTCTTTGAACTTAAAATTCTTGCTTTTTGTTCCCGCCCTAAGATCCTTGAGAGTGTTCTCATTTCTTCTCATTCTCAGTTGGTTGGTGTTGGAGTGGATACTCTCATTAGGAAGGGGTTGGATGGAACAGGTGAGTACAAATGATTTTGAGCTGGATACTGAGGGATTTGGAAAGGGGGTTGATTTTCTATGTAAGTGGATTGGAGTGGGTTTTGTGATGGTGGTTGATGGAGGTATTGTTGATGGGATGTGGTGACGTATTGTTGCACAGGGTATTCTAACATTTATTGCTGCTAAAGGATGGAAGGATATTGTTTTTGTGTAGGTAAGTACTACAATTAAGGAGGAGGTTGATAAAATGGTGTGGATTTTTTATGTGCTTAGCCTTGTGCTTGGCCGATGTATGTGGGATACATTCCTATGTTGTTGAGGGGTGGGACGAGTCCTTGGATTTTAGTGATAGGAGGTGGTTGTGAGAGGTAATTGGTAAAGTGAGAATTATTTTGTTATTTTGGTGGTGGTACAGTTGGAGGGACTACATATGACATAGCTAGATAATTGGTGAATGTGGGGATAGATGCAATTTGAGGAGGTGGTAGTGGTGGTTGTGTTGTGAATGGAATAGTGGTTTTTGTGATGATGGGATTGGATATGTTTGATTGTGTTTGTATCCATAAGGTATTAATTTATGCACGAGTAAGGCCCCAAGAAGAGCCTATCCTTGTAGTAGGTTGGGATGTGGGGACGATTGGAAATGTGGATGTGCTAGTGGGGATTTTTTATGTGAATGGTTGGTTTTGGGGTCTCATATATGGCATCCCTATTGTGTAGAATGGTTTTTGGGCTTGCATATTGGTGATGAAAGGTGGGAGAGACACTTGTGCGGAGGCAAGTTGGGTGATGGGTGGAAAAGGTGCTTGAGTGTAGGCTTGATGGGTGATAGATAGAGATGCTTGGGTGAAGGCTTGCTAGGTGGTGGACATGGATGTTTGTGTGGCTCCTTGAAAAGGTGGCATTGATTTGGAGCTTTGGGCCATGAAAGGTGGAGGTACTATTTTTGTAGAACTTTGTGTGGGAGGTGGAGGTGGCTTTTGTGTGGAGCTTTTTTCTTAGGTGGTGGCTTGAGATGTCACAGGTGGAGGTGGTGGTCCCATGATAGAAAAGGGAGTTGATTGTGTCATTGTTTGTACTATGGGAAAAGTTGCACTAGCTTGCAAAAGATGAGGAATGGGTGAGGCCACTTGGGCCACTTGAAGGCTAGGGTCAACAATTTGTTGGACGACGACATGAAAGGTGTTAGTAGTTATATGTATGGGGTTTGTGGGATTGAGGGTCTGATGTTCTGGTGGAATGGGAGTACCCTCTTGCGCATAGTTAGCCAAGATGGCGAGATGATTTTGGGCTATAATTGCACTAACTATTTGTGCATGGCCACAATGACTCATAAATGCTTCCATAGAACCTATGGTGGGTGTTTCATCTGGATCCACCCATACATTCTCAATTTGAGGTGGTTGTGGATCATATGATACCATAGCATTGTTAGGATTGTTGGGGTTAGATGAGCTAGTGGCAAGATTAGGATCCATATCCTTTCTCTTCTCTGATCATTTCTCGACTTGCACGAAATGCAAATCCTAAGATGGGGAAAAATGAAGATGCAACGATGGATTAATGCAAGATGATTCCAGGGGGAAACTTCAAGGTGGGGATAGGATGGGCCTAAGGGAGAATAAGGCTAAATGAGAGACTTAAGATGAACCTACTGGATGTTTGGATGGTTGATTGCGAAGATGGGTATTTCCTAAGGACCTAAGGATTATTGAGTGTCAAATAGGAATGAGTTGCCTTTTCCTAGTGTAGGATCAAATGGATGAGATTGTCAACCTTAGATAGACTTGTGATCTTTGGATGACAGGATCCTTGTCAATGCGAACCAACCTTTAGATCAAGATGATGAGGCCTACAAGGACAAGTACTAGCTATCCTAGACAATGCTTAGTCAAAAGGGTGGGGCTATAAGATGTTTTTGATTTAGGACAAGGATTTGAGAAACTCAAAATTATGTGACACTAAGTGGAGGTTTGTATGGCTTGATTGCATCTTGGATTTTGGATTTGGAACAAGGATGATTGGTTTGATCTAAGTGAGGTTACCTAAAGGGATGGCGCAAATGTACCTAAAGGATGATCTAAGATGTTGGGATACTAAGACAATTTTGTGAGAATAAAAAGGATATGTTGTGCGATAGGCCAACTAGTCTTCTCTTTCAAGACTAACAAAGGCACAATTTATTTGAAAGTGTGCTCCAAACTACATGATTTTGGCACTTTAAGTTACTCTGTCAAGTTTCTCTTGGTACTTGGCCTCTTCCTTGATTGCAGTTAAGATAGGTTGATGATTTTTAAGCTTGTGTTTTGCAACTTTCTTCTCCTGATATACATAGGCTATTGGTAATTTCTCTTTCTGGTTCTTTTTGAATCAGTCATGTGTCCAAGTTTTTTCCAATCTTTGAATGTGATAATGCACACAATATTCGGGGTCTTGCCAAGCTAGGTAGTGGCTATGGTAAGTGTACCTTGACTTGGGTTCCTGAACAATCTTAGGAGCTTTTGGAAAATGGTGAGCTAACAATCCCACAAGAGACAAAGCAATCTTATGGGAACAATACATTATAGTTTGATCTCTTTGGCACAAGGACTTGATACTTCGAGTGTGTATGTTTGAACAAATATTTTGATGGGGTCTGCAACATCAAAGACACACATAATCATTTTCTACCCTAAGGAAAAGGCTTAACTTGAAAACCTTTGCTCACAGACTTAGGTACACACCCAAGAGCTAATCAGAATACAACCATTGTTGACCACATAATGGATCAACAATATCTTATTAGTCGACTCCAAATGCTCAAGGATGACATGATATGGTGAGTGTCTTAGGGATGTTATTATCCTCCTTGCACACAGATTATCAAGCCTTCGAGAATAAATTAGGTGGGCCTCTGAATTAATGGCATCTAGTAAGATCTGTGGCGTCCTCCCAATTAGTTTGTACATACGTGACTCACTTAAGAGCCTAGTTTACCATGCCAAAATCATAGGGATATTCACGTACCTTGGACTACCATCAATGCGCATTGCCCAATCTTGAGAGGATAAAGAGAGAGTTTACTCAATACCTTGTTTATATACCGATTGGGGAATTACAAGTTTGAGATCATTCTCTAAAGAGGAAGCACTTATCTCTAGACATGCCTCGCTAGAAGAAAAACTAATTAAGTTTGATCTTTCTCTTCACCCAAGTTTTGTGAAGGGAAGGGGAGAGGATACAAGTACACACTAATTGTTTCTACGTCATTTACTTTAACAAGGATTTTGCAATAAATGAAAATCTCAACGGAAGTGTTGAAAAACACTCCTTCAATCATGCTAAGAAGAGTTCATTTCCAAATTGAACCTATATTAGGCTAAGTTTTCTCTATCCTAGAACATCAAACACTTGTTTTTAGCATGTAAGGTTCTTTTTTAGCATAAGCGAAAGTTTGATCTTTTTGCAAGAAAAACAACAAAATGTTACTTCCCTTTAGCATCCAAGATTTGTGTGATTTTATTTTAAGCCCCAAATTGAAGTGTTTCATTACATTATTTCATTATCTTTAGGCCTTCAAGATTTTGTGTTAATTCTTTTTAAACTCAAAACGAAGTGTGAAAGTTGATTTGTGAATTTTAACCTTTGTTCATTTTTATGCCCAAATTGAAATAATGAGGTGTTCTGTATGCATTCACTGCTATTTTTAGTGCACTACAAGATGATGTGTGA
The DNA here is from genome assembly GCA_027943335.1 of Chamaecyparis obtusa. Lineage (NCBI taxonomy): Eukaryota > Viridiplantae > Streptophyta > Pinopsida > Cupressales > Cupressaceae > Chamaecyparis > Chamaecyparis obtusa. Next base: position 26,792 of record BSBK01008409.1, on the reverse strand, counting down.
ATTCTATTTTTAAAAGTTTGATTTGTGATCCCATAGGTAGAGTCTTCAATCCCGTAGACAAAGTCTTCAAACCCGTAGGTAGAGTCTTCAATCCCACAGGTCTACACACACACCGAAAATATAGACTGTGGAACTGTGATCTCATGGGTTGTACACGCAATCCCACGGGTCTGTCAAAATTATAAAAAAAAAGAAATAAGAAAAAAAATTGTCAGGGAATAAATAGGGTGCCGTGCTTGTGTTATCTCACGAGGTCAACTGTCGATCCCGTCGGGTCAAACAACGATCTCGCGAACTATCAAAATTACAAATGAGAAGACAAAATATAGGAAAAGGATAGAAAGTGTATTCATGGGGGAATGTGATCCCATAGGTTTATGTTGTGATCCCACCGATTGTCAGGAAATGCAATAAGACAAAGAAGAAGGGAAAAATATAGAGGGAAGTTTTTCCAAGAATGGGATCCAATGAGTCTTGACACGATCCTATTGATCGTACCATCGATCCTGTCAGAAGATGTTTTTGTTTTTGTTTAAAATTTGAGAGCAGAAATGATGGCACAAATGCTTCCTTTTTCTTCCTATAGCCGGCAAAGAACCAATAAAATATTGCAACACACTTAAACAACACAAAATGTTAGTATATTGTTAGTTTTTGCAAGATAAAATAGATAAAATAGATAAGAAAATGACCCTAGAAGTAGGTCCCACTAGGTGTGCCAAAATGTATACAACAAAATAGTGCTTGAAGTAATACCTAAACTAGTTAAGTACTCAAACAACTAAAATTGTTATAACCTTTAAGATTAGACAAAAGAAAACAAATAAACAAGAGGATGGAAACCATAAACACCCAAAAAGCTTCCTTGATATTTAGTTTTGTCCAATGGGTTGGATGTGTGCTCAATGTAGATGCTCAAGCTTCAATAGGTGAGTGGGGATTTTGGCATTATGAGGGTATGAATATGGTTTTTAGCTCTCAAATGGACATTATAACTTTGCTTGAATGGTGGTAGAAAATGAAGGAGAAGGAGGCTCAATTTATAGGCAAGAGGAGGATGAAATGAATGGTCAAGATGCACACCTGAGGAAGGGTGGAGATGCATTTGAGAGAGAGCACATGGATTGTTCTTTCTCAAATGTCTCTCATTATGACAACTGTCACAAGGAGAGAAGTTTGGAAGAATGGGGGAATGTGACCATTTTGGGAGATGTGAGAGGGGACAAAGGTGTAAGAAGGAGATGGTGTGTGTAAGAGATGTGTAAGAGCATTTAAGGTTGACACAAGGTGAGGGAGTTGGGGGATGTGAGGATGTGACATGAGGGTTGACTTGGGTTGGGTTAGGATTTCTTAATCCATAGACTATGATTATGCAAATGTTTAGGGAATGATTAGGCTTATATTAGGAGGCAAATGAGATAATTAGGAGGATACGATGGGAGGAGAGAGAATGAGTGGAGGGTTAGATTAGCTAATCATGAGTCATTAGCTAATTAAGAATGTTTAGTATGTGTGAATGGGTTGGGTTGAGTTGGAACTAGGCTTTTGGTAGTTGGGATAGGTTAGGTTAGGGGTTAAAGTTAGGAGCCATGTGCTCAAATTGGATTAAATGCATTATTTAATTCCAAGTGGGAGAAAAATGGATTTATGAATTAATTTAAATAGATGATTGCATATTTAAATTAATAGAAGAAAGAGATTTAATTAATTGTCAAACTATGGGTTTCCATTTAGATAATTAATTAGGTTATAGTTAATTAATTAACTAGGGGATGACATAAATTAAATAAATATTGAATATCAAATTGATTAATGTCCAAGGATAGAACTAAATAGGATTACTTAATTGTGTAATCCAATTTAGGTGTCTACAATTATAGACACTTATTGAATGATAAAAAACTATGATATATTTGGTACTTTGTGATGGGAGGATGTAATCTCTCACATGTAAGTGCAGAATAATGATAAACCCATAGAAAAACCCATATTTAATACAAAATGAAGAAATTATCGAGATTCATTTAAACTACAACACCCAATAATGATGAAATCGACAGTGTACACTATTTCTTTCCCATTTCCTCTAATTATTTATTTATATCACATTACATGCAATGGTATCAAGGTGAAACGACCGAAACATACAACTATCAATGCACAAAAATCATAACAAAAACTTATTGAATGATACAAAACCCTGAGATTTTTGCTACTTTGTGATGGGATGATGGATTCCCTCACCTGTAGCAGCAGTGAGTGAATAACGAAACCCTCATCGCACACACAAAAGTGAAAGCAATGGGAAGCGTTCGCAAGAGTAGAAGTTTCTAGAAAACCTAATGAAAAATGAATGGTTTTAGGGTTTTACGTGCGTAGTCAAAGGGTTACCCATGAGCGGTTATGTGGCAGTAAGTGAGTTGCAAATATGTTAAGGTGATTAGGTATGGGGTAAGGAGAGGTTAAGTTGGGTCCCCCGCGGGGTATAATTTGATGGGGTTTTGATTAACACAAGGGACAATTTGATTTAATTAAAATGACCCCTTCACCTCCTTTACTACCTAGTGAGTGAGTCCACATTAAAAAAAAATTAGTCAATGATGTTTAGGTGAACGGTTATTCGTGACAATATTTTTGGACCACTGTGCACTCCAAGATCCCTATAGAGAGATCTGTGAATACCCAAAAGTTGAAACCTTAACTTTAAGCACTTCACTCACCTAAGAAGCTACATAAAAAAAATTAGCAAAATTTGACTTGTGATTTAGGAGTTCTAGGTGCGCGAATTTAGCTCGGGCAACGACTAGGTGTTTTCCCATATATTTTATGTTAAATTTTTTTTAAAAAAATATTATCTATTTATTTAATAGTTATCAATATATTTGATCTTATTTTTTATATTTTTATTTATTATTAATTCACAATTTTTTGTATTAAATGGTGTCTCAAGATTTATCATATGTTGTCCTAGGTTAATATTTTGTAGGAGGTTCGACCCTCCACGCTATGGAATTGACCCCAATGCTAAATTTGTTATACTCATGCCAGATCTCATTTATATTGGGACCCATTTGATACCTTGTATTCATAGGTATATAGTGACAATATTTTATGTCAACGATGTATTGTATTTTATGTTTAATATAATGTTAAGTATTCTTTATTATTAAAACATAAATAATGAAAGGCATAATACTTATCATGGGGTAAAATTTTGGTTGGTTTTTTATTTTTCAAAATTTAAAATGTCATTAATGCTATTTATGTTTTGTTTTTTTATGTTGGAGTAACCTGCTTATTGTTGGTTATGTTTTTTTCTTTCAACTACTAGTGCATTCTATTTTTGTAAAATTATTTCAGTCATTCAAATTTTCTATGACATTGTTATTGTTGGCCTTGTATTTGAATTAAGCTATTAAATTCTCTATGACACTGTTATGGTTAATGGTAGTAGAAGATTATGATATTGTGGATGTAAGTTTGATATCTATATTGGAACATTCTACTCTTTGCTAAGTTATTTTCTTCTAGCTATGAATATGGCTCCATCAACAAAAAATATTAGCTTGAATAGAACATAGATTAGATATATACCTCAACATCTTTTAGACAAAACTATTTAAAACATTGGTACTAGTTTATCTATAATTTTTTATAAACTATTTACTTCATATCTTAAGCACCAAATTATTTAAATATGTAAAAAACAAAAATATTATATTTAAAGATTAAGAGAATACATCTAAGAAATGGGAATCAAAATGACAAGAATATAAAATGGCTAATAGTATTTTAATAGTGTTAAATATTATTTGTGTTTTTTTAATTATGAACATTGTTATTTACATTATATGAAATAAAAAATAAAATATATTATGTCCACAAAAGTATATAGTGAAAGTGATATATATTTTGTTATATTTTTTATTTTTTAAATTATCTATTTTATTGATATATTTAATCTTATCTTGGTTTTATTTATTCTTATTTGGGTTTTATTTATACTTATCTTTCTACAACCATAACTCCCAATTTCAATGGCAACATTGGGGGATTAAAAGTGAAGAACAAATATAAAATAAAAATATAATGATGTGATAATATAATAAAATAATTTAGTCTCCATACTCTTTTTTATGTAAGTAGATAGCACTATAGGGGTTGTGCTCTTTGAATTAAAGAGCAAAAAAATTTAGTCTACCTCGTACTAGGTGAGGCCATAGAGGGGGAACCTCATCTGTAAACCAAAACACCCTGAAAAACCAAACTTGGATCCCCTTAACAAAATCAATCTAGGGAAAATTAAAGAGACAAAATGGGGGATCAAAAAAGACATTAACTTTGAGATTTGGGTCCATTCTTAGAATGTGAGAGAAGAATCATGTAGAAACTAATTTCATTTTTATTCTTCTTCCTTTGAACTACCATCCAATTTTCTTCAAAACCCTCAAGATACTAGTTCTCCCTTGGTTTTATAATTGATTCTCCCTTATCCTCATCTGAGACAATTATGGAGTTCTTCAACTGTTCTCCCACTTCCAAATCTTTCTTCATTAAAGCTTCAACACTATTTTTCCCTTCATATATGGGGACCTTATCCCTAAAGCAAAACACCTTGAAAAACCAAACTTGGATCCCCTTGACAAAATCAATAGGGAAAATTAAAGAGACAAAAGGGGGGCATCAAAAAAGACATTAACTTTGAGGTTTAGCTCCATTCTTAGAATGTGAGAGAAGAGTCATGTTGAAACTAATGTCATTTTTATTCTTTTTTCTTTGAACTATTGTCCCATTTCCCTCATAACCCTAGAGACTCTAGTTCTCCCTTGCTTTTATAACTGATTCTCCCTTATCCTCATCTGAGACAATTATTGAGTTCTTCAATTGCTCTCTCACTTCCAGATCTTTCTTCATTAAAGCTTCAACACTATTTTTCCCTTCATGAGGGGAATAATTCATATCCCTATCATCTTTCACATCCACACCTTTCCTAGGATATGAAGCTTTCTTGACTCGATCCTTATCTAGAAAGGGGGATCAACAAGAGTTCATGGCGTAGACTTGAGCCTCTTTGATGACAATTTATGGAGATCATCTCCATATGTATTCCAAGAGGATTCCTATGCCAACATTACTTTCCACACATGGATCATCTTTTTCTACTGAGTAGTGGCGAGGAAAGATGTCCTTCCACCAAGTAGCCCTACTATGATTCCTCTTCTTAACACATTGAGTAGCTACATGACCCAATGGAGATTGTTAGATATGTCAATATCCACCAAAATAAAGGCATAGGTGTTGTGAGGATATTATTTAAAATCTTCATCAACCCAAACAAATTTTCCCAAAGAATTTGTATGCCTTTAAAACAAGAATCCAACCAAGATTGAAGAGGAAGATTCAATAATCTTATCCAAGTTGAAATAGTAGAGAAAACTTCAGTAGTTGGGTCAAAGGAAGTGTGTCATGGTTTCAACATTAATAAGTGTTTGTGGAAATCTCATTAATAGTCGCACAAAACCTTAATACAATCATTGATTTTATCAAAAATATGCAAAAAATAAACCTTACACAAAGGGGTAGATCTGACCCTATGCATAGAGGTAGATATGAACATTACCTGTCAGAATGGGGAACTAAGTGTCTGAGATCCATTTATGAAAATATGCCAAACTTGACCAATAACCTCTAAATTTCCTAATCAATCCATGTTTGGCAAAAAAACCACATTTTGATTCACCTATTGTAAAAATTCATCTCCCAACTCCACCTTCAAGATCTATCTTTAGCAAGAAGGACCAGAGGATGATAGGGATTTTCTCCATAGGTCCTAGGCTAAGTCAAAGATAAATCTACAACCTTCTTTAGATTTATTACTATACCATCCTAACAAGTTATCACCCATAATTAGATGTTGTATTAGGCCCCATTTTTGTGATTTCAAGATTCAATATTCATTATGCTTGATCCTAACGCCTTTATTCTTCTTTTCCCACATCTACATCACTATCCTGACACCCAATTCAAATTTTATCTCTTTTTCCTAGGTACATAATGTTTCAAACGTTATGTTCCCATGAAGAAAATGTTTGAGACATTATGTTCCTACTTATTGTGGCTCAAATTTGGCTTGGAGCCCGATGTCATAGTTTTGGTGGGAAATTAGATCTTGTGGTAAGCCTAGCTTATTTTTTAATCCTAAAAGCTAGGATGAGGTATATAAACACCCTATCACTCCTCATTTTGGAATCCATTATTCATGCAACCATATTCATGATCAATATTTGAAGAGCATTCAAGGCGAATTCAAGATTTGAAGGCAAGCATCCGAGATCTCATCTTTCTTCAAGCATCCCTAATTATTTGAAGGCAATCTTCCTCCATTGTAGCAAGATTATCTCCCATGAAGGCCAAGTAGAAGATCTCGCAATCAAGCAAGGAGATCCTTCCTTTCCATCCAAAAGCATTCTTCCTTCATTACAAGTGATTATTGAGCATATCTACATTGAATATCTAGGAGTGGCATTCATAGATCCATGCATTTATGAAGGCATCCTTAATTCCTTTCTACATTCCAAGGTCAAAACCTTCAATAAAAGAAACATTCAAATATCTTCATGAATACAAGTGATTTCTACATCCATTCACGAGGGTTTATGCAAGATGAATCAAATATTTACCTTTTTACATACACTTCTTTATGTGATTTCCTTTCATTTTCAAGGTTGATTCATAAACATTTTGTACCCTACAGCTTCAGCCCAAATTGAAATCACAAGTCAGTACTATCGTTTGGACCCCAATTCAAGTCATTTCTAGTTTTCGACAGTTAGTTATCAATCTATGATTTCTAGATATGTATATGTTTATCTATTTTAGCTATCTAAATTACATTTTCATTTTAATTTTCCCTCTTTCCATTTCTCAATTTTCATATTTTAACAAAGGATAATTTCCCCATTCACCGCTTAGGTCCTACTTGATCCTATTGGGACATCTTCCTTCTGAGTGTGCAAGATTTAAAAGGAGTAATCTACCCTTTTGTATTGCTTCTCTTTTCATCATGTACAATTACTTATCTTAACTTTTGCAAGATTAGCACCCAATCTCTACAACATAAGGGTAAATGAAACCCCTGAATCCATCTCACCATGTAGAGATTGTCAACTAGGAAAATAGGCATTATAAACATACATGATCAAAGCCAACCACAAAAGCCATAAAATCATATAAACTATTCCTAGTCACACCAATAAGATCATCAAAATGTAGTAAATAACATGATAAATCAATGTATAAATATAACATTCTAGTAATGGCTCTAGGTAGGAAGAGGAGTGGGGGAGTGTTTTCAAAAGCTAAAGTTACAGAGGAGGAGTATGTTGGGGATGATGATTGTTGGCTAGTTGTTCATGGTTGGGGCTCCTTGGGTGTGCTCTAGGGTCCCATATATTGCATAAATTTTTGAGGATGTGGTCAATCCTAATGGATGTGGATGCGTTCTATTTGTGGTGGTCTCTAACTGGCTTCATTTGGAAGTCAAATTTTTTGTGATGGGTGAACCAAGGCTTTTGTTATGTTCCCTTCCCACCTATTGCAATGACACTTTTGGTTTTGCAAAAGGTTTTGTGGATGACATATCCCTTTGTTCATTGGAACTCTAATGTTTCTTTATGGATTTCCCTTCCTGATGTCATTTTTGTGATCTTTTGGGTTAAGCATTTGGTTTTTATTGTGCTCTAGATGGATCCTTATGCAGACCATTCACATGGAAGGGTTTTCATTTGCCTAATACTTTTTGTGAACTTATTTGGACACCCGCTACCTAGTTATGATGTTTTATGTATTTTTCAATCACAAACTAACTACATTCCTATTTTTTTTGTTTTCAATCTTGTAGAACTTGTTTCCTTTTGTCTACAAATGATATCGATGCTTTGATGATGGCTTGGACATATACTACTAGTATCCATATGGTGGAAGAAGTTTTACTTAATTTGAGACATGTAAAACTTGTGGATCTTGTTACCTAGATTGCATTGATGTATTTGTTGCATAAATAGGTCACCCAATCCATTTGAAGAACTGACCCTCTTATAGTAAAGCATGTGCTTAGTGCTACTAAGAGGAAAACATTCTTGGTTGATTATTCCATGGGAAAGGGGGTTAGTAAACTTTATTTTGTGCTTTTAATGGGATAATACTTTCTCTTCTCCTTGTGTTGGTCATTTTATGGTGTTTCAAATCTTACTGAGACTTCTAATAAGAATATTGTTGGTGTGGTTATGGTGTTCGGGAAGTGGTTCCTAATTGTTTTGCTACTCCTTCCCTTTTATGGTAGCTTCTAGACTACAAGGGGTGCTTTATTGTCCCCCTTTACTGAGGACCATGCCCTTTGGTCAGGGTTCTTCATGGTGTTTTAACTTTGGTGGATGAAACCTGGACGATTATCTACTGGAGTATTGGTGTAATGGATCTAGCTCTTTTTCCTACATGATATTTGTGGTGGCTCAATTTGTTGTGGTGAGATTGTGCCTATTTTTTTATTTTATTTTTTTTGGGGGGGGGGTTTGATCCTAATTTTTTAGACCCATCCTATCTTAGGGGTTGTCAAAGTTGTGGAGATGTTGTCCTTGTTCATGGTTTATGTTGGTGTCTCCTTTGATTTATTGGTGTTGCTTTTCCTATTAGGGCTATGCTTTTTTGGATGGAAATTCTATCTCTTCTTTTCTTGGGCCTTCTTGCCCCTCATGAGGTTTGGTTTTGGTATACTTTGGTGATCTATAGTGGAGGTTGTATTTTGGATGGTTGGCCTCTTCTAAATTGGTTTATTTTCCCTGTAAATTTTATGGAGGAGGAGTTGGCCTCTATGGAGGTAGGGTTTCTGGGTTCACCTTAGTTGTGGGTTTGGCACATGGTACTCTTGTCATCCTTCCTCTTATTCCTTATTGAGGTGGAAACATCTCTTATAAAGGTGGTGATTTTCTTATGGATGGAAGATGATGGTTGTTCTATGTGGTATTATTTTGATAATGGATGCTTTGATGTGGGGTTAGTGTTGATCCAACTTATGGATGGTGATGTTATGCAGTGACTTGTTTCTTCTAGGAGATAGGGATGTGAGACACTATGGACAAGTTTCAAACCTACCAGGGTTGGCAGGTAGTGTCCTTCTCTTGTTTCTTTTCTTTGGTTGGTACCTATGATAACCTTTTTTGTTAGGTTTTTTTTTTGGTCTGGTGTGTGGAAATTGTTGATAACTCCACTAGTTGTTTTGTTTTTTAGTTAGTTTTTCTATTTTTGTCTACATAGTCAGTGGGGTTCTTTTTGCTAACCAGATGTTTGTTTCTAGTTTTCAAGGGCACATTTTGGTATCCTATTGTTTTTGGTTAAGGATCTTTGGAGTTATTGGAAAGGGGGCCACCCTTGTTGATGTCATTGATTGGTTATGTTTTACAATGGTGGTTGATGGTAACTTTAAGTGGTCTTTTCCCTTTGGTGGTCACTTCGATGAAAATGGATTATGCCCCACTTTGTATGTTGTTGTGTTGTTAATGGCCTCTTTTACATTTGGTGTTGTAAGTGGCCAATTGTGACCTCTTGTTCTCCAAGAAGACTATTAATCTACTAACAATGTGTCACTCGTGGCCTTGATTTGTAACATGTGTAGGATAGGAAATCCAAATCATTGCATGCTAGAGCTACCACAAAACCCTAGATGCATACAAAATAACATACTAACCTAACATTAAAGTTATGAAGGAAAAGTACATAAAAGATTGAAACACGTTAAAAAAAACACTCCCTCAAGATGCTCCAATGCTTTAAATTCTTCTTTCAAATTTATATGTAGCTCCCATGTGACAATATGCACCTATTCATGAAAGAAAAATGATGGCAAGAATACTCGAAATGTGGTTGAAAATTTGAGAGAAAATGAGCCCAGTTTATAAATTTTTGTAGCTCAAAATTGACAAATGAGATCAAAACTCAATCAATGGTCAGGATTGCACAAGAGGATTCCAAAATGGTGAATGTCATAATTTAGGAGTTGCAATTGGAAAATGTCATAATTATGAAATATTGTGATAGTGAGGATACAATTATGATAAGGGATTAATGATTTTGGAATGAAATGACCTAAGACTTTAGGCAATAGCCAAGGTAATTAACCAAGGCAATTGTGAGGATTTATGCAAAGAAAATGAGGGTTAAATACAAGGACTAAATACAATGTTTAACCTAAAGTTGTAAAAAGACTAAGGTTTTCATGAAATTCCATATTTTGAAAAGTTTATAACAAGGGTTTGAAATAATTTTGAATATTTTAACATAGTTTTGAATGTTTTGACAAGGTTTTGAAGTGTTTTGAAATGTTTAGGGGAGCTTTTGAATAATGCAATTATTTGTAACACTCACATAAGACACTTCAAACAGAATGGTTGTTTTGAATTTAAACCAAACACTCTACAACCTAGGCTAGTAAGGATACTAATCGCTAAATCCCCACTTAGATTTCTCCATATACCTCAGATAAGGTGGACAAGTAGATATTCTTGTGTCACTGGCTCCCCTCCATGTCATGAATCACCATAATCTCTTACCCCAAAGGTTTGAAAACCAAAAATGAATTTATGTCTCACAATGAAGGGTATGTGTGGGGAATCTTAGTCAACACGGGGGGCCTTTCACATCAACAAGCATATAAGGATTTTGGAAAACTAAACAACATTTTTTAGTAATTGCATCCATTCAGGTGGTCATACTCATAAAAGTTCACCCAATTAAGGGGCCTCCCGGTCCTTTCAAAATAAGGTGCTTTATGTCTTTCAATGAAAGATTCTAATGTATCAAGCAAATACTAAGGGTGACTTTCATCGACATGATAAATTCACACCTATTTATTGTGACATTAATCACAACCACTTTTTTATATATCATTTTGAAAGAGCTTGGCTTTAACTTGTTACTTCTTGGGTCATTCCCTCTCACCTGACCTTATGGGCTTCTCGGGAGGTAGGCCCACCAAAAAAATTTAGAATAAATTTCTCTTACACCTAATATCCCAAAAGTGAGGGGACATGATATGTTCATTATTTCTTTTTGGGATTAACACAATGTTCCTATCCTACCACACACATCAAAAACAAATTTGTTCATTTTAGGAACCCAAATGAAGTATGTTCTAAAGTACTCAAAACAAGCACAATAGTTATGAAAAATACATAAGGGCTTTCATCTTACATCCTGCATCAAACTCATTAGCAATTTTTGCATATGATATTTATCCCACATTCACCAAAGTGATGCAAAAAATGATTAGTAACAACAAATCCCTATTCTAATAGAAAAGAATAGTCATGGAAGGCACAATGAAGGAATTAAACTAGAAAAGAATCAAACCTTCCCAACTACACCACTTCCATCCCAACTACATAGGGGCACTATCCAAGTGCATAAATTAGGTTCCTAATTGTGCAAAATAGAGCCTAACTACGCAATAGAAAGGTCCAACTGCACAAATTAGGTCCCAAGTGCACAACACTTGAGACAAAAAGTAGAAAAACTCAGATTTTGACATAATACACTTAAAATTGAATCATTTAGGTTCCTAATTATGGTTAATTGAGAAAATTAAGGTTCATTGAGATATTTTGATTAATCTAAATAAAAAATTGATGCCAGTTGAACCTCCTAATTAGGCTAGATTTGATTTGATTTGTTTTGAATTGCCTAACTAGACTAGATTGTAAGCAAGAGTAAACTAGATGATTTTTTTTATGAACCCAAAATGTAGTGTGAGATTCATTTTAACACTAATTTACAAAATTTGAGTTTGTTTTAACTATATTCGAAAGTTTGATTAACATTTAAGTGCATGCATTAAAAAAACTAAGCCTTATCCCCAAACAACAAATGACCCTTCCCAACTACATAGATTTGTGCCTAAGTGAGTAGATATGTGCCTAATTTCGTAACAAGACTTCCTGACTGTAGAGAATAGAGGTCCAAGTGTGCATATTTCACCCCAAGTGTGTGGATTCTCTCTTAAGTGCACATATTTGTTCATGTTCCTGAAAATACATCAAAAAATAATAAATCAGTCAAATTTTGCATGTTCACATCAAGTTCACTAGATATAGGATAGGGAATTGGAATTGTCACATGCTAGAGCAACTATAAAACCCTAAATGCATAAAAAATAACATCCTAACATAATGTTAAAGCTATAAAGGAAAAGTACATAAAAGGTTGAAACAGGTTCAAATAAACACTCTCTTAAGATGCTCCAAGGCTTCTCTTTCTTCTTTCAAGTTGATATATAGCTCCCATTTGACAATATCAACATATTAATAAAAGAAAATTAACAACAAGAATACTCAAAATGTGGTTAAATAATTGAGAGAAAATGAGCCCAAGCTCAAAATTGATAGATGAAATCAAAACTCAATTAATGACCAGGATTGCACAAGAGGACTCTAAAATGGAAAATGCCATAACTTAGGAGTTACAATTGGAAAATGTCATAATTATGACATATTATGACAATTATAAGAGTTAAATTTGGAAGTGCAATTATACTAAGGGAAATTGGAAGCTAAAATGATGGGGGGAAGGTGTAAAAGAAATGGAAGCTAATTATAGGAGGTGGAGACTAGAATCTAGGATGAAAGCACAATTAAGGGAAATGAAAGCTAGAATTAAGGGATTGAATCCCATGTGGAAATGCAAGAGATTATTTGAATTTAAAAAATTAATATTCCTCACAAATTAGTAATTAGGAATTAGGAAATTCCAAAAAGTCCAAATTACCAATTAAGTAATAAAAATTAATTTATTACAAGACTTAGGAAAAGGGATAAATAAATAAGTTATATTTATCAGATCTATGACTTAGGGATAAAATAATGATTATTTATCTATAAAAGGGGTAAATTAATCAATTTTGATGAAATTGATATGACAAAGAATCAAACTTGATATAAACCAATTATCGAGACATGATTAATAAGGTCGAATCAATAGAATTATGATGTGAATTAGGGACAAATATCAGTAATTAATCAAACAAATTTCAATGTTTAATTAATTAAGAATGACACAACATTGCCGCATGATAAAGACCATATGCACAACATAGAATAACAATTAGGGTTTTCAAAATGATGTTTCAATCGCAATGCGAAAATAACACTGTAGGTGTTAACCAATTTTGAGTGTCTACAACATGTAGCATCATTGTTAATGTGTTATTGATCTCCTCACAACCCTTGGGTTGTGGTATTGTAAGGTCAAGGTCCCTTATTAGGCTACTAAACTCAATCAAAAGCTAGATAAATCAAATCAAACCAACAATACTCCTTTGATGAAGCCTCATTGATTTTTATTTCTCCTTTAATATGATATGTTTTTCTCAAATGGATAAGTTCATTAATAATATGAAAGCAAGTGTGGAAAATTTAATAGAATAAGAGCAAATATACTAGAAATTGTGGTTCAAAGAATGAGCCCAAAGAAACCAATTTATAGCTTTTAAAATCAAAATTTGACAGACAAGATTGAGGACAAATCAACGGTCATGATTGTACATGAGAACTCATTTTAGCAAATGACAAACTTATGACAAATTGGATAGTGAATTTGGAAAATGGCAAATTATGACAAATTGAAGAGTGATTTTGGAAGGGAGAAATTAGTGAAAATGTAAAATGGGAGAAATTAGTGGGTATAACACATGAGAAATTAGGAGAAAGTGTCATATGAGAGAAAAGTGGGATTAAGAGAAAAAAAATAGGGACTATGAAATGAGTTATAAATGAGGGGGAAATCAATAATTGAAATATTTATTTGGGAAGATAAATTTTGTAAGAAAAATCATTAGTGGTTTTTCCAAGAGTATGCATCCATTGAATGATATGTTGAAGAATAATGCTAAAGTTGAATGGACACTTAAAGTCAAAAGTTCCTTTGAAGAAATTAATACTTCAATTTCTAGCACTCCATTTTTATCCAGCCCTAATTATGCCAAGTCTTTCAAAAAATATATTTGTTTGCTTCTAAAAATTCTTGTGTTGATATTCTCACACAAAAGAGAGATGATCAAGGTGAAAATCCTATTGCTTTTATGATTTTTCGCTTGAAAAATGTTGAGCTTAGATATTCCAATTTGGATAAGAAGACTTTTGTGCTTATTAAGGAAGTCAATAAATTTAGACACTACATCCTATGAAGCAAAGCTATACCTATTGTCCCCAATCCTTTGGTGAAATCTATGTTGATGCAAAATAAGTTAGGAGAAAGTGGATGGCTATCTTGTAAGAATATGATTTGGAAATCCAACCAATAAGGCTTGTTCATGGACAAGGCTTACAAAAATGATTATTGAGACAAATCAGAACCTCACGTGTCAACAATATACCCACCAAGAAGTCACTACAAATATTTTGCATTAGGAAGTGGTGTATTTCTTGTTGTAAAATCACTACCACAAGGGAACAAATAGTTCACAATAGAGGCATTGAAGGTGAAGTGTGGATTGTGCATGCTCAAGAATTGATAATTTTATAAATGGAACCATGAAGGTGTATATCTAAGATTCATGAATAGAAATGAAGAAAAGAAAGTGCTAATAGATTTTAAAGATAAGTATGGGACCATACGTTGATCAGCGGAGGCCACTATGCACCAAATTTTAAGGTTGGGGTATTATTGGACCACATTGTTTAGAGACACCCATGAACATGTATGTGCATGCCATATATACCAAAGCAATGAAACTCAAGAAAAAAATGTTGCGATGCCTTTATGACTTGTCTTTGAGGTATGTTTGTTTGTCCAATGGGAACTATATTTCATTAGAATGATTAACCCCCCTTCATCTATAGGGAATTGATACATTCTAACTATGACTATTTACCACACATAGTGGATAGAAATATTGGTGTGCAATAATTAAACCATGGAGGTAATTATCCATTTCTTGGAAGAATTCATTGTTACTAGGTTTGGGATGAACTTCTTTTTGGTATGTGACAATGGTCCTTCTTTCTCTTTGAAATCATTTTTACAATGAACCTTCAAGAATTTATTTATTACTCAAATTTTCCTCTAATTATTATCTGTATGGAAATCGCGTGGCAAAATCCACAAATAAGAATTTAATAATCATCACCAAGGACTAGCATTCCCAACTAATTTTTTTCATGTGGACTAAAAAAATTAGAATAAATAATTGATTAGGGATGTTTCCCTGTCATCTCATTTATGGGTTGGAGCTAGTTTTCCCATGAACCTCAAAATTCCTATCCTCAAATTCATGCTCTGGTTTGTTAAAGGTGAAGATTAAGTACAATACATGTTAATGAAATCACTTGAGCTAGAAGAGTGGATAATTGTTTCCCTTGAGTATGTGTCTAAATATCAAGTTATCGTCAAATGCTAGTTAGCAAAAAATAGCTAAGGTCAAAGCTTTTAGTATTTATGATTTTGGCCTTACGAGGGATAATGCTAAAGAAAAGGCTATAAGACACACTAGGTTTGATAGATTGTGGACTGAAATGTATCACATTGCCAAAATCCTTGGTGAGAACATCTTCAAGATTAGCACTTTGGATGGAGAACTTGTCTCATTTCTTATCAATGAGAAGTTTCTCAAACACTATTTTAGGTCATGAAAGTGTAATTTGTTTAACTTATGTATTTGGTTATCATTAATGTCAAACTGAATGGTCCAGATAGATCATAGTATGTAGAGTAGTTGATGTCATTTTTGGCGATTTAGTGTTTATTTGTCATAGATCACAATGTACAAAATAATTATTGTTATTCTTGGTGGTCCAAATAGGACTAGTTAAAGATAAAGCATATTAGTATGGATGAAGAGAGTAGACTAGACAATCGAAGCTAAGTATTGTAGAAGTTTTGTAGTGTGAAAGTATTTGCAGGTGTGCTTTTTGGAAGAACCTCACTTCATAAGTAATGATTATGGTGTGAAGAGTTCCTTCTCTCAATGTCTAAGTTGTTGGTTTAGATGTAACAAATAGTGTTGTGTTATGGATGCTCCAGATTCTCATGCAGTAGTGATAATGTGATATCCCCTAATTGTAATAAGAATTTAATAAATAAATAATTAAAATTAATTAAATATATTGATCATCTAAATCAATGTTATTGATAAATAATTAAGTTGTTAATTGAATACATCAATCATATATATTGATCATTCAATAAATAATAATTAAATTAATATACAGATAACTATTCATTAATAAATAAATAAATAATTAAATAAATATATAAATAATTATTAATTGATAATTATTATTTAATAATTATTAATAACTAAATTGATCATTATAAATATATCGGATAAAATCCTATCATACGGTATACAATCAAAGCATATGATAGGTGATTCAAAACATGGCATGATGGTCAAAACATTAATACATGTAACCACCTAAAAATGGACAAAGATAATTAAGTAATAAATCAAGGCAAATCAAAGCAAATCAAGGACAAGATCAAAGTAATTGAATCACAATGAACATTTAGCCAATCAAAATTAAAATCAAGCTTTAATTCAAGATAAATCAAAATTGAGAGCATTTTAATCAAGTGAAATCAAATCAATGTGCAATTAATTCTATTAATTGTATAGTTTTGAATTAAATCAAATTCAACCCATTCAAGGGGTACATGGCTAAATAAATGAATTTAAATCAATTAATAAATCCTAAATTCTCTCAACAACCCAAAAGGGGAGGAAATTCAATCAACCAATAGGATTTAAGAAAATGCATTCACATGGATCAAGCCAAATTCAATCTCAATCACTCAAAGTGAAAGAGAATCTTGTCCATTGATCTTGTCTACTTGTCCCAAGCTTTGAGGACACAAACTTTGCATTGTCTTCAAAGGGTGGAACCAAAGACTCAACTCAAGCTTAATCATGATCAACTACACCACACTCCCTACCATTGCATAAATCTATAAAAGGAAGACCAAAATCCTCATAATTCATAACCACACATCTGAGAATTGCATAAAACCTCTTGCATTTTATAGCTAGAAAGGCATTTTAAGAGCTTAATTAGCATTCAATTTGAATATAATTGTTATCTTTATCTTAATCTTTATCATTTCTCATTCTAGGACTATCATTAATGGTAGCTTGCTGAGAGCTTCTATTAACACTATTAGATAGAGAGCCATAGGATGCTCACTTGATCTTTCATTTGCTAAATAGTTGTTATATTATGGTTTATTTAGTTTCTATTTCATTTATTGCTCAATACTAATTCTATGAAGGTACATTTCCTTGTATACACAATGGCGCCCACCATGGGGCTTGATGCTTCACTTTACTAAACACTTGAAATTATTTTATTTTTATCAAATTTGTGCATGTTTAACTCTCAGGTTTTTCAAAAAACAACACTTTTGAGAGCTCAAACGACACTTCTGCACAATTAAACAACACTTTCCAACACTGTTTCAGCACTTTCACAACAAATTTGTGCGCCTTTGCACTGATCCACAACGCTTTCAATCCTTTTATTATCTATCTATCATTCTTACGACACCTTTGCACGGATCTGTAGCACTTATTCCCTAACCCCTAAGCGCTTCTGCTAATTTACTGAGCACTTTTACTCCATTTTTACCGCCTTTGATAGATTTTGTAGTGCCTTTATTAGTTATTTGTGTGCTTTTGAGTTTTATTGATAGAACTGAAACAATGCTTTTAATCATATTAGCAACACTTTTAAGTAGTAAAATAACACTTTCAAGCATTACATAAGCACTTTTGCATGAACTATTAATTTTCACTATCTGACTGTGGTAAAATGATTTGTATAACTCTACAGGATGTCTAATCATAGAAAAGTGAAGAAACCAAAGAGCAGATTCAACCAAGAAGGGAAGGCTTTGACTAAGAAAATCAAGAAGGAGAACTTTGTTCACATCAAATCGGTTCTTGAGGATTCACAAGAGGAGGAAAATTAGGTTTATAAGAACTACCTTAAAGTTGTAGAAGCATATAAAACTAAGTTTGTATCACTTAATTGGATTTTCTCACCTTAATTCAAGTTTTTCTTAAAATTTGCAAATAAGGCCTTAGATTAAATTCAAACTTTGCTTCTTCAATTTCATTTTTGGTTTCCTTCATTGTGGTTGTTGTTGTTGACTAACTTTGTTGGAGGAAAAGCACATTGGAAAGGAACTATAGCCAAGGTAAGCATAAAATCATGGAAATAACTCAAAAATGCCCCTAGCCTTTGCTAGCTACATGGAAAGGTAAGCCTCAAACAAGTGAATTTCTTTGCTTAAATTGTGGCTTTGTCCTTTCAAAATCTAGTAATTTGGATAGCTTAAAGGAATAAACCAAACAATTAATTGAAAACCCCCTTGCTTGTAGAAAAGAGTAGCAATACTCGATTCTCATTAGTTAGTGGGTGAGGTAATTGAACCTTGTTAACCATGTTTGTTAAAAAGTGCTAAAAAGAAACAAAAAATAATATCCTATAAAGAATACCAGATTAGATCTATAGTGGGCTTGCCTCCCGAGATTGCCTTAATGAGGCCGGTGAGAGGGACAACCCAAAGTGGAATACACTTTCTTTTTCCGTGAGAATCCAACCCACTATAAAATAAAATGCATGCATCCTTAATGGGGTGTGTGGAAAAATGATACTAAATTTTTGAACTTCCTCAAGTAGTCCTACAGGATTGCGCAAAACTCCAACATACCGGTGGTGGGAAGCTTCCTAATATACTTGGAGGATGAAATTTTAGTGTCCATTTTGAACAGAATCCATACTAAATCCTTGATAAATTAGAAAGCCTACCTCATTAGAGCCATTTAAAAGCCAAATTTGACCTAAGGTAGATTGCTTGGAAGAATTTCTTGTGATAATTGATAAAATCATTGTGTTGTTCTTGAAGCTCTTTGATTACAAAAAGAAAACATCCATTAAGATCCAAAAATCAATTAACAATAAAGATTCAAAAGAATATTCTATTCACAAGAATTCAAGAAATGGAAAAAGAAATTGAAACATTATCCAACCAATTCTCCTTAAGAACATTGTTTCCTTACCTCTATGATCAAGAAAAACCTCATGAACGCCATATCTTTGATAATTCAAAATTTGATCAAAAAGAATATCATGAAAACCCTATGTTTGATCAAAAATATCCTAATGATAAACCAATATTTGATGAAGAACCTATTTCAAAATATCAAGAGAATCTCATATTTGATCAAGTAAATCAAGAAGAATTAGTCCCATCTCAACAATATTCATCGTATGACAACTCTTTGAGAAACACAAATACATCCAAATATCCTTGGGATAGATCATTTACTCCTTTGTGAATTTCATATGAATCGGCTTGGAAAAACTTCTTGAAAATGATCTCATCACGTTGCCTCAAATTACTTCATGTGGTTTTATCTTTTTGAGTAAATATTGTGCATATCATAGACATAATGAGCATGAAACTTCAGATTGCATGGAGTTGAAACATAAAATCCAAAATCTTATTGACGATGACATAATTGAAATTGAAAACCCTAATGACTCATCTAATGAAGATACTACTCTCAAGCAAGATCAAACTTATGAACACATGTCTAGTAGTGGTCCTCTTACAGCTTTCACCTATTCCCCCATTCCTCCATTTCATATAGAAGTAAATCTATCCAATATTCCTCCATCAAACAAAGATCCAAACAGTTTTCATAATGACTATGCATACCCTCAAGGGCTACCTCTAAAAGAGATCCAAGCTAACCTACATCTTGCTACAAGCTTCTTTCATGCTTCAAAGGTTATAGAATCCAAGCCTTCGTGTGCTATAATGCCTATCATTCCTATTTCAAATGAATCTTCATTAGCCATTCAAGAATCCCATGTGAACATCCAAACTCCTACATTGTCCTTAGAAGTGGCTCCATGTCAAGAGACTAATCCAAAGTGCAAAGGAATAAGTCTTATTAAGGATCAAGATCAAGATAATATCCCTCCTTATCCTATATTTGACTAAAGTCCCATATCCCAAGAATCCCATGATGAACCCTTCATACCCTTCCATTTCTTTCAAGAATATATCCTTCCATCTAAAATACCCCATATTTCTTCACCTCTTATATCCTACCCATATCCTAAGCAAGATCAAGATGTACTTTCCATCTCTAATGAACTTATCAAAAATGAAAAGATCCTCGTCAAGATCAAAGTACCCCAACATCCACTTTTCATAAGCCTCCATATCTATCTCAAGCTTCAACTGCACATATCAAAGTCACTCTTATCAAAGCTACATATAAGCGTATTGGTACAAAGATAAATCTAAAAGATGAAAGCCTTGGCCATACAACTCATAGTAAAGATGTTGATATCCCTCCCACATCTCATTTACCTCCATTTTCGCATAAGAATATTCCTTATACATCCTCCAAATCCATCGCTTGGCCCCTATATTCCAAAGTTTAAACCATCATATCTTCCATCTATATTGGGTCCCTATATCCCTCCATCAAATTTTCCTACTATCCTTATCCCACAATCCACTTACCCTATACCCTATCAAGATCAACAAAGACATACATACTTGAGAAACCAAGGACCCATCCATATCAACCCCTCCATATGAACCCATCCATATGAACCAGCCATATCAACCTTATTTATCCACCAATCCCAAGTCCTTTGGAAGAAATTTGAATGCGCAACATAAAAAGTAGAAATCCAAGAATCTACTTATGGATGAAGAGCACCATGTCCCATCTAATCGACATGTGAATGAAAGAAAAAAAGAAATATTCAAGAGACCACAAAGTTCCATCAAGAAAAAAGAAAAATCAAAGAAAATGTGGGTTCCTAAATCCCTCATTGAAGAAATGCATTATAAAGAATCCAAAAGGAAAGAAAAATCAAAGAAAATGTGGATTCCCAAGTGACTTTTGAAGGACTTACACACGAAAGAGAAATAAAATTTGACATTTAAGCTTCCAAAGGCTTCCACTTCACATTCTCCCAAACATATTCCATCTTATCCATCCATTTTGAGTCCTTGTATCCCAAGATCCATATCCTCTCTTACATCAAAATCCCAAGGTATTTCACCCCATTTTTCCTCCATTATTCTACTACCCTTCAAGGTGTGCATCGATGTTGATCTTGATAATACTTCTTATCCTCCTATTCATTATCCTTCCATTCCCTTTTTCACTCCCACATATGGAAAGAATTATTATCCTCTCATTCATTATCCTTCCATTTCCATTATCCAATCCATTGGATAAATATTTAGCCACCCCTTTACCTTATCCACCATATCACATTTTTGTCACCCTATCAAAATCTTTGAGCATACCTTTCAGAAGCCTTGGCTTGTCATATCATACCTTTTTCAAGGAGTATCCAAAGACCATGAGGCTTGAGTCCATCCAAGAAAAAGGAAAAAGAAGAAAAAAAGAAAAGAAATCCATCCTATGGTGAAAACCACTTCTTGTGGCATCTTGGACAAGTACCATGATGAAAAATTGGCAAACAGGCATCATGTGTAATTCTTCTCTCTTGCACTCTACACTTGGGTGAAAGTTTCATCCATCATATCCTCCATATTTCTACCATTGATCTCACTTGCATCCATATTACATCTTTCACCTTTGATCTTGACAAGGTTGAACATATCTATGAGCATTAAGTATCTTGACATGAGTTATCCTATCCATTAGCCTATTCACTTGTTACATTCACGCTACCTTATCATGATCTTGCTTATCCTAAAGCCACCTTCATTATTTATAAGAAGCCTTCCCATTATCCCAAACCATTCACTCATAGCCTCCACCACCCCTTTATCATGATTGCTGTAATCCTATCCACAATGATCCCTTAATCTTGATCCAATTGAAGAATAAAAGAAAAAAAAGAAAAATTATAAAAAGTCTCTTGATATGTCCACTCTCTTTGGACCATTGTAATGACACCAGGTCATTATTCCATATGCTATCCAACACCACATCATTGTCTTATATTGAGATACATTTTTCCTAGCTTGGATAATCTTGAGGAGATGTTCCTATGGGTAAACACACTTGCTTCATCCATCATGGCCTATTCATCAACATCCATCAGTTTGTAAATCCATCTTTCATGTCCTATACCTTGCTAGACACTGGGGACAAATTCAATGTGATTCTTGTTTGAGAACTAGTAATCTCTAAAATTCAAAAACATCAAAAACCTTAAAAATCCAAAAAACATAAAAAATCTTTAAAAATCCAAAAACATCAAAAATATTTTAAAAAGCCAAAAAAAATAAAAATAAAAATTAAAAAAATTGTAAATCTGTAAGTAAAACACTCAAAAGTTGTATTGCCAACAAAGAAGATTGTCATTGTTGAATCGAATGGTGGGAGCACCAATCGCAAATTCAATGAGCTTATCAAAATAGTACACAAGTTAGCTCAAAATCATTGCATCAAAAGTTGAAAAATTGCTACACTTGAACTTATTGATCAATATCACATTTCAAACATCCAAATACTTGATCTAAACACACAACATTTGAACAAATCAAATCAAAATCTAAAAATCTTAATCAAATCAGATCAAAATCTAAAAGGCTTAAACATAAATAAGGATCAAAGTGGATGAGTTTTTGAAATATGGATCTACAAACAGAAAGAAAAAAATGTTCAAAAGTGTTACTAAAATTTTGGAACCATGTCTTTTTAGCAAATCGATGAAGTTTTACTAGATGAGCAATGATGAAGATATGATATTTTCTTGATTTCTTCTTGAGTTGCTTGTTAGGTTGATTCATAATAGTATGCAAATCATCTAATGACATGATCATCAAAGAATCATTGAGGACATTTGTATATGAAAAGGGATAATTTTTTGTCTATTTACTTGCAATTATTAAAATCTGAGGAAAGAGGTATTCATATCATCATGGTTAAAATAGTGAGGGTTGTACCAATTTCATGTTCCAAAAAGGCTCGATGATGAAAAATAAGCTTCCAAATTCTAAATAATGATAGTTAGTTGCATACATCTTAGATTACATGCATTTAATGTATTTTGTCTTTCTTAGCTCAAAAACTAATTTTCAAGAGGAAAGCTAAAGGGGGGTGGAGTTATTATCATCAAAAGACCAAATCAAGATACATCAAATGATCAGGTGATATCATCAATGGTACATTCATCAAATTTATTGAGATCTACATCATCAAATGTCTAATCAAAACATTATCAAAGTCTCGATCAACATCATCAAATGTCTATTGATATAATCAAAGTCTTGACCAACATCATCAATGTCTAAAGTATCCATCATCAAAAACAATCATGCTCAATCTGATCATCAAAGGTACATCAACATCAACATCATCAAGATACATCTTCAAATGTCTGATTCCATCAAATGATTCATGCTACATCAAGGAAATCATCAATAATCAATCATGTTGATCAACTAGGGGAAATCTAACTCTATCCATCACTGATATCTATACCTGCACCTACACCAACAGATTGACCCTTCTCTTCTTTTCCAGTCCATAATTTTGCATCATCAAAACATCTAATCATATCATGTATCAAATATCAATCATTCAAATCATCCCAATTGATCATCTAATGTCAATCAAGTTTATCCTATCATCCATTTGCTCATCTTGAGGCGCATCAAATCTCCTAACTATAGAACTTGAGGGAAGGAAAATCATTGTTTTGTCTCTCTAGATCTTGAGAGAGAAATATCAACCCATCAACTTATCTTATCAGATTGACATCAACAACAAACAATTAATTTTGGACTGATATCAAAATGAAACCAAACCATCATCAACTTATCTAGAGCATCAACAACATCCTTATCAATCAAATATTTTCTCATCAAATTCTCTCATGATCGGGGCATTTTCAAATTTCCTATATTGGGAAACAAATCAAAATTTCCCAATCTCAACTAAATAGGCCACAATCATTTCGATTCATTTCCTGAGAGGGAATTACACTCGGATAATCAACATCAGCAACAACATCATCAAATAAGGAGAATGACCATCAAATCAGAGCGCAATCTTTTGTCAAGAATTTATTTGCTAATCAATCGAAAGGGGCATAAAACATCGAACCACATCAAATCAGGTATCGCATCAACAATCTAACATCAAATTGACTATCAGAGAGATCAATCAATTCTATCATCAAAACTCGCATCTCATATCAGAACCTCGGATCCACCATCGACAAAATTAGGACCTTATCATCAAGCAAGATCAGAGTATTCTTTGAATCGACATGCTTCAACACGTCAACTCAAAGAGGGGCATTTGTAATCACCTGAAAATGGACAAAGATAATTTAAGTAATAAATCAAGGCAAATCAAAGAAAATCAAGGACAAGATCAAAGTAATTGAATCACAATGAACATTTAGCCAATCAAAATTAAAATCAAGCTTTAATTCAAGATAAATTCAAAATTGAGAGCATTATTAATCAAGTGAAATCAAATCAATGTGCAATTAATTCTATTAACTATATAATTTTGAATTAAATCAAATTCAACCCATTCAAGGGGTACATGGCTAAAATAAATGAATTTAAATCAATTAATAAATCCTAAATTCTCTCAACAACCCAAAAGGGGAGGAAATTCAATCAACCAATAGGATTTAAGAAAATGCATTCACATGGATCAAGCCAAATTCAATCTCAAACACTCAAAGCTGAAAGAGAATCTTGTCCATTGATCTTGTCTACTTGTCCCAAGCCTTTGAGGACACAAACTTTGCATTTGTCTTCAAAGGGTGGAACCAAAGACTCAACTCAAGCTTAATCATGATCAACTATCACCACACCCCCTACCATTGCATAAATCTATAAAAGGAAGACCAAAATCCTCATAATTCATAACCACACATCTGGAGAATTGCATAGAACCTCTTTGCATTTTATAGCTATAAAGGCATTTTAAGAGCTTAATTAGCATTCAATTTTGAAATATAATTGTTAGCTTTAGCTTAATCTTTATCATTTCTCATTCTAGGACTGTCATTAATGGTAGCTTGTTGAGAGCTTCTATTAACACTCTTAGATAGAGAGCCATAAGATGCTCAATTGATGCTTTCATTTGCTAAAATAGTTGTTATATTGTGATTTATTTAGTTTCTATTTCATTTATTGCTCAATACTAATTCTATGAAGGTACATTTCCTTGTATACAATACCATTAGTCACATACGACTAATTTAAACATTAAAAACTACTATGTTAAGGCATGAAGGATCATACAACCATGGGTTGTGTTTAGCATTACTTCATCTACAAGACAATATACTGTATAATGATGCTGCTCAAGGATAGGAGGAGAGGAGGGAAAAATGAAAAGGAGGATAAAAATAATACAATTAGCATAAGAGAAACAAAACGACAGTGGAGTTACTAGTATCCGCATGTATTATCTTGTATATAGAAGATGTCCTGCTATATACATCGTATACATATACATGTACATGTACAGTATACATTTACATATACATACACACACACACACACAGATATATATATGTGTGTGTGTGTGTGTGTGTATGCATATGTATATTGTATATTGTATAATATATGGTATATATGTATATGTATGTATATGTACATACATATACATATGCATATACATACATATACATATGCATATACATACATATACATATATATACATATATAATGTATGTGTGTGTGTATATGTATATGTATATACTATCCATGATATATATATTGTGTATATGGTATATGTATGTATATATGTATAATGTATATATATATATCTATATATATACTACATATATATACATGTATATATATATACATATACATAATATATATATATATATTACATATATATATCATGTATATATATTATACATATACATATAAACACACACACACATATATATATATATATATTATAACAATATATGTATTAATATATATATATGTATATATACATATATATATGTATATTATACATAGTATATATGTATATGTATATATATATATACTATGTATATATATACATATATATATATAGATCATTATATATATATATATACAAATATATATGTATATAGATATATGTATAATATATACTATATACATATATATACATATATACTATATACATATATATACACACACATTATATATATATATACATATATATTCATATATATTATAGTATATTTATATATGTGTGGTGTGTGTGTGTGTGTGTGTGTGTGTGTGTGTGTGTGTGTGTATATGTATAGCTACATATAAATTGAATTCCATTGTTAAAACTAATTGAGTATATTCATATATATATATATATACATATATATTGAAGTCTATGTCAAAAACTAATTGAGTATATATGATGTTGAAATTGGTATTCTATTTACATGTACTTTGGTATTTGTTTTTTCTGATAAATAGATGATTATCTATACATAAAATAACCTTGAGAGGCTTATATTCTGATTCTTTGATTTGATATCCGCATTCTGAGATAAAATTATTGTCTTTTCTTATACATTTATATGTATCATATACTCTAACTAGTTATGATGATATAGAGATCATATGGAGTGAATTTTATATTCAATAAGGATTGATCCTATATCTCAAGGGGACTAATGGAGATCGCTATAGTTTCCTTAGTCTCGAGATGTTATAATCTCATGTTAGAAAGTATTTATACTGGTATTAGTCATATGCACATGTGTAGGCCT